>JAGVRJ010000008.1:0-1200000 GCA_019059635.1 Proales similis | reverse complement strand
ACTTTTTTGCTTTTTCTATGAAGCAAATTTGAAATACTTACACTTTGAGTCCCGGTGAGTCTTCAGTATAGAAACGCCACATTCCAGCATTGTTACTGGTAGCAGCAGCGCTTCGGGCTTTTGATGGAGTTCCAGTGCTTTTCCTAACGATAAATAAAATAATTGCGCTCTAAACGCTGGCCATGAAAAATAGGCATTGGAAATTATTTCTACCTTTGTCGTAGTCCAGGGCCAGCAGTTCGAGGACCTGCCTTCACACTAACATCAGCTTTACCAGTGCCTGTGGCGCTTTGTGCAACGGTCATTCTTTTCTAAAACGTATTTCCTCTAAACAAAAACCCGATCGAACGGTTATTTATCCGCAAAAAAACTCTCGCATTCTTTGAGCGTCATGATCGCCAACACAGCAGCGCCTATTTGAAAGTTGGCTCGTATGTCTCTGCAGTTTTACGCGCGCGTTTGTCTACGTAGTCGTTTCAAACATCCAGCCATAATAAACCCTAAAGAATGCAAGGCGTTTTTAAATTTGTCTTCGGAAAGTTCTGTTTTATTTCATAAGAGAATATCGTTAAACATTATTTCCATTCTCTCTCCCACTCAATTTTTGCTTGGCTCTAATTTGCCTTTGCAATGATTCACTTCACAAAAATTTTCACCGTCATTTCAATCTGACCTGATTCCAAACTACACCTAACCGCAATACACGTAAGCATCTAACACGTACCATAAACTCGGTAAAGACAAAAAAGATTTAAAACACAATCCACAAATGAAACGTTTTGAGTGTGATTTTCAACAAGGCGAGATTTCTGCTTGTTCGGTACTGCTTTGCATTTGCTCATTTCAGCTTAAATTATTCGCAAAGTGGAATACAAAAGCATAAACATGAACAGAAATGAAAATTTTCGAAAATGTCATTTCCTTCGGGATTAGATAGACTCGTGGATAAACTCAACAGCTTTACGGATGATCGGATTTGAGAGCATTAAGACCATGTTGCTAGTTCATTTCCTCGATTGGAAACTGCGCATGTTGATTTTGCCTTTTTGGCTGAATGCTAGGGTTAATTTTGCATTTTTTATGACAATTTTTGAACGGTCTAGCCGCATATGAGATTGTTGCATTGAGCCGTAGCTTCTTCATACAACTTCAATGGGGAAGCGATGAGCCAAACAAAAGGTTTACCTTATGCTTGAGTTTGTTTACCGAAGTCTGTCTAGAACGAGCTTCGCAGAGCATTAAAAGTCACTCAAAAAGATATTGACGCAGGTGTGTTTATATATGCAGCTGATATGGTGCGGTTTGAATCAGAGACTTGTTTGACGTTGGTGCTACAGCTGTGAAATACGCAATTATGACCGAAAAAACAACCACAAGTTCTTGGGGGGTGAAGAGGAACCTTTTTAAGCCTAATTTAATTGAATCGGATGAGTTTATAGTGTGCGTCTATCTGAACGGTTGACTGGATAGATAATGCGCTCTAGCTTTTTTTTGCTTTTTCGTTGGCTTTATTTTAGTTTTATTCTGTCTGCGCTTTATCGTCTATATGGTCTTCTTATCATTATTGACGCTTTCAACATAGACGCAAGCACGCTCAAAAAAACTTTTATATTCAGACGGGCACTAGCCGATTGGTATGGCAAATGGCAAAACAAGCTTATGATCACCTATTCAAAATTCTACTAATCGGCGACTCGGGCGTAGGCAAAACCGCCATCCTTTGCCAATTTTCCGATGGCTCCTTTAGTTCTTCTTTTATTTCGACCATTGGTAAAGCCATTCGTTCAAATTGAATAAAAAATGAATCTCTTTGAAAGCTCATTCAAGGTATCGACTTCAAAATGAAAACAATCGATTTGGCCGGAAAAAAAATAAAACTACAAATATGGGACACTGCTGGCCAAGAACGATTCTACACCATTACTTCAACGTATTATCGCGGCGCAATGGGCATTATGCTTGTCTATGACATGACGGACGGCAAATCTTTTGACAATATTGGAAAGTGGCTTCGAAATATTGAAGAGAACGCTAACGAGGACGTGGTAAAGATGATTATCGGCAACAAATGCGATTTGGAAGACAAGCGTGTGATTTCTACAGAACGTGGCCAAGAGGTTTGAGGCTTTATTCTCAGAATAAAAGCCGCTCTATTAATTGCTTATTTAAGGTTGCCCGCAATCACGGAATACCGTTTATTGAAACCAGCGCCAAGACGAGTGTAAATGTGTCCCGAGCTTTCTTCGACATGGCCTCAATTATTCTGGACAAGGTGAGCAGAATTATAAAAATCAATTTCTTTAGAACTATTTTCTTAGGTCTTTTTCCACCTCAAGCAACCTGAAAAGAAACCGGAGCCCGTAACGACCACCAATCTAAGACCCAACACTCAAACGAGTTATTCAAGTATGAAGCCGCCATGCTGCTAAAGCAGATTGATTTCAAAAATATGGAAGAGCGAGTCACCCTAGCGCTTCTAAAGCAGTCTCTTACTTGACATTCTGTGCCGTTATAGGGCCAAACCACATTTATCAAACCCAAAACCTCACCCAATCAATCTCAAGGTTTTCACTCTATTCGTCTGGTTATATGGTCTTGCAACGACGCTTAAGTTTTCATATTTGTTTAATAAATTTGGCTAAGTATTGATATTGCGTGATTTTGAATTCGATAACTGCCGTCCGATAATCGATAAGGTCGCTACTGGTCTTCCCAAGCTGATTAAGAAGCGTTGAACATTTATAAACAAAAGTTACCTTCGAATGAATTTATTTTGTTTCATTGCGCACAAGACAAAAATTAACGATAGAAATAAGAACACTTGCCGATGTGTCGTTTCATAATTGACTGAGCTAAAGCGCACTCGATCTCGCCAACGTAAATTATACACGCAAGCAGCGGCGGGCCTCTATTGACTTTCAAAATGATTGACATTCTCAGTCCCCAAGTTCTTGCCTTCATTCCTTTGACTGTATTGGCCTCACTAGTTCTAGTAATTATCAATCTTTTCTCATTCTTTCGCCCTCTGATTGAGTTCTTTTAAGTGTAAATTTATCCTGTCACTGGTCGTCGAACCTTATTCCAGACTAGACGAGCATGAAAGCGAACGATTCTACAAAGATCCGTCGACAAACCAAAAAATAAAATTCCCATCTATCCTCTCACAGGCATCTATTTATCTCAGCATTGTTATTCCGAGCTACAATGAAGAGAAGCGCCGTAACTAAATGATTCGATAACTGTTTTCATTAATCCTATTCGCAATTTTTATTAAAAAAGTTCCGACCATGCTCGATGAAGCGCTCGAGTATTTGGCCAATAGAGCTGTTAATGAAAAAGAATTCACCTACGAATTGATAATTGTCGATGATGGAAGTCGCGATAAAACCAGCGAGGTAAATTCAGTTTATTTGATCTTCGGGTTGGCTTAAGTTAGTCTCTATCGTACTTAAAGGTCGCCCTAGAATACAGCAGAAGGCTCGGTTCTGACAAAATACGAGTTTTAACCCTAGCTAAAAACCGTGGAAAAGGAGGCGCTATTCGAATGGTTAGTTTCAAATGTTAATTATTATTCAAATAGTTTTGAAAAGTTGAGTGTGTCAGGGTGTTATGAAAAGCAGAGGTAAATTGATTCTTTTTGCCGATGCTGATGGGGCAACTCGGTTTGCAGATTTTGAACGACTTGAGAGGCGTTTGACAGCTGAAATTACACATGTAAACTACTACTACTACTTGAATATGATTTCTTCGAAATTTGAATGTCCAATACTCACTTTATAGCCAGAAGAGGAGGATGCGATTGCTTGTGGTTCACGAAGACATTTGGAAAAAGATTCAGTAGCAAAGGTATTTATTGTGTTACTTTCTAAGGAAAGCTCAGATCTCTGTGAGTATTTTGCAAAAGCGTTCTCTGATTCGAACGATCCTGATGTACGGGTTTCATTTCCTTGTCTGGTTTCTGTGCGTGAAAGGGATCCGCGATACACAATGTGGCTTTAAGCTTTTGACCAAATCGGCTGCTCTAAAAACGTTTTCGAATCTTCATGTTATGCGATGGTGAGCATATATTTCCAATTAATTTACTAAAAATTCACTCAATCTTAATAATTGATTGTCCATATTCAACCAAAGGGCCTTCGATGTCGATTTACTATTCATTGCTGAACAGTTTAAAATTAAGATATCAGAGGTTGATGTCAACTGGCATGAATGCGAAGGCTCCAAGCTCACATTTGCTAGCTATTTTCAAATGGGAAGAGACCTTCTTGCTATTAGGCTGCAGTACCTACTCGGCATATGGAAGCTGGACACTCAACGGCGTCTAGTGCAGTAGGCTTGTCTTTCTTACTGCCGTTTAGCTCTTTTGTGTTCGTAATATTGTTTTTTGTGATATTCTGCTGACTCGACCAATTATATGGTTACATATTTATCTACCCAAAAGTCTTGATGCGATTTAATTAAAAATAAAATCTTGCCATTTTGCAAACAAAAAAAGTTGAAGTGATCAATAGAAGTCAACTCTATAAGCTTTTTAGTTTCCAAACATACATGCTTCACGCATGGTTAAATGACTGCCTATTAAGTTGAATTGGTTTCATGCGGACGAATTTAATATCTTAAAAAGGCAGCGTATGATTTTTTTTTAATTAACTGAATTTAGGAGCCCTTATTTATTTTATGTTTCGATGCCGTAAGGTTAGATTAAGATTAAATTGTTCTTTCGTTTTGAATTTGTTTCTACTTTGTATCCATTTGGTCCTCTTCCTCGCCGCTCGGCTTGGCTTCTTCTGTTGGAGGTCTAGTATCGTTCTGCTGCATTGCTTGCGCAAACGCAAGAAGATTTCCTTCAGCTGCAGCGTCAATGGCACTCTGAGGCAAATTGAACTGCTGAAGTACAGGCCCAAGCTGACCACTCTGCAACGCGTAACCAAATGAGCTCATTGCCTTATTAAAGCGTTACCGCTCAAGCGAGATTAACATTCAACTTTTAAAAAGACTTTTCATACTCTTTTGAATTGCGGAGTAGTCATCGTAGTTCGTAGTTCAGCTTCGGTTTTGGGCAGCAAATCTGAATCGGGCAAATGAGGAAGAAGCTTCTCCTGAACAGATTTGTCAGCCAATATAGGTGCCATTGTATTGACGCTAAGGATTTCAGCCAAATCGATTTCTAATATTCTTTTTATGAATCAGCTGTTTTTGTATCTGATTAGGAAAATGCCTCACCTCCCATGCCAGACTGCTCAGCTCTTCCGTCTCCCTTAGCTAATTGACTATTTACACATAGTCTGAGGTCAGATTAATTTTTTCATCTTACTTATGCTTCCTAGAATATTTTGAAAATCGCTGAACTGAACACGGGGTTCGTTGCTTGATTTGCGAGTACTATCTGATGCTTCTGATGCAGCTGTCTCAGTACGGTTGTTGGTAGTCGTAGCAGCTGAATTAGGAGCATTCGATGCCGCTGATGCTGTGGCTTCAGATCTTGAAGTGCTGCTTTGAGCACGCGAGGACCTTACAGAATTCGCGTTACAAGTTTTTTGTAAACGCTTTACCGTAATACGTGTATACTTACTGGGTGCTAGTTAGACCAGATGAGCTGGATTGGTTTGACGAAGGAGAGTTGATCGGCATTAAACCGCTTAGAAACATTTGAAGTTGCTGTTCGCTCATTGAGCCGAGTAAATTTTGCAAATCGGGTCCACCCATTTCGCTTAGATCACCGCCCAACATGTTTGCCAAACTGTTGTTTCGATCGGCAACACTTGTTCCTGACGAAGAAGCCGAACTCGGGGCGGTATGTTTGTTAAGAGAATCGTTAACTTTTTTCCAAATTTTCTCGTCTTTCTCTTTGTCCGGCTCTTGCATCCACCAGAATAGTTTCTTGTTTGAGCTTTTCATGCGCATCAAATATACGCGACCCGTAGTGCATTGATCAATTCGCTTGATTTCAACGTCGTCCGGAAAAATCATTAAATCCTACCGGAAGAAAAGGGTTATTTGAATTGACTTGAATTTATCTATATCGTTCCCCTACATCTTCAACAATGCCAGTGGTTCGATCCTTCCAACAAAAGTGCATTATCGAGTCTTCTGACTGGTAGATATAGATCATGCCTTTTCTCTTGTCAGGCACAACCATTTTCCCGCTCAGGTTCATTTTACCAGCGCGGAACTCGATTACATTCTTGGATCGTGAATTTGAAGCTCCGAATAGTGCGGTTGACATTTTAAGCTTAGTTATTGAGCGAATTGCAAATGGACTCTAAAATTCTCTTTAAACTCGATTACTCATTGCATATTATGAATTCAAAATTAAATAAACATTTTGACGTAATTTTTTTATTTAAAAGCTAATCATTTTGAATCGCAGGCCTTTTTTGTTAAGCATCTTATTAATACCGATGCTCAGTTCGGAAGTCTCTTTGTTCAAAGGTTTGGATTTATTGAAAGCCTATGGCTCCTGATTAATGTCTAGATTCAGTTCAATATGTAAAATTTGCGTTTTAATCTTACCAAGCAGTTTGTTTTCTCATAGCCAATTCCTGCCACGATGGCTCATTCCTTGAAGCCACTTTGAGACTTTTACTATGCGAGAGCCTTGAATTTAAGTCATCCTTTAATTTGCTCTCTTTTTGCAATATAGCCGAATATCTATTGGTCGCATCACGCAACGTGCTATTGGGTCTCGAATTTAGACCTGGAAAATAGTCGACTTGATCAATTCGCTCACAAGATTTTGACTTGATTTCGCGTTCCTTGTCTAACTGAGCCCGGCCTTTGAAAACTGCTGTGTTCAGCTTCGCTTGATTTCGAGGGTTGGAAAAGTTATTATCGTAAATCACTGATTTTGAGTTAAATTTTCGCAAGAACTTTTCTCTTTTTTCGTCGTTTTTTAATTCCTTAATATTTTCTTTTGGAGCATTTTGGACTAGAAAGCTATTAGCCTCCTTCTCTTGGCCGTTACTTCCTCTTACTGCAAAATCTCTGTAATCGTCTCCAACATATTCGGTTTGATACTCTTGCTTGCAAACGGGTAACACCGATGGAGAAATTTCAGCTTCAATTGACTGGCCAGAATTTAAGAAATTTAGGTCTGCAAATCCCTCAGACTCTTGACCATCCGAGTGAATTTGTAGCGGCTTTAATTGGGATCTCATTAGGAAATAGAAAATATAGGAAAACAAGAATATTACTCTTTTGGTTGGTCTCCGAATATTCTTTCGACCAGCTGCTTGAATTTTCGATTTAAGCATATCAGTGTTGACCAATTTCGCTTTGATCTCCGATATTGCACATTCCTCCAAAAAAATCAATTCTTAACCTCGGTTTTAATCTAATAAATGGTGAAAGCCTCACTAATTCGACTGCGTCACATTCTTCTTGCTGGTCCTAAACATTACAGTTAGGTGAATATAATCAACAGACATGTCAATCACTACCGTTCGGCTTACTCGATTTTTTTTAGGAAAATTCGTCTTCTTCATTTTTGATCTTGAGAGCGAATTTTTAAAATAAGTCAGCTATCTATAGGATGAAATTGCTTACAGCTCGAAAAAATTCACCAGAATATTTCTCTTGTTCTTCCTTTCACTTGTAAGCTCCTGGTTTATTGTTTTGACTGGCCATCGTCCCAGCTTATTCCAAAAACTTTTAAATTTTCCGGTGTTTTTCGGGCCAATTGGGCTGGCTAAATTTCCCACTGCTCATATGGCGGGTGAGCTTTATTTAAGGATGCTCAACGACTGAGGGAAAGTTTACTTACTAGAATCGTTCTCAAGCTTTTGGTTCATGGTCGTTAAGCGATACTAAACTAGCCGCTTCAAGTTGAGCGGAGGCGGCTTGTATAATCGCTCGCTCCTCCAAAGTATTTGCTAAGATCTTTCTCAGTTTAATGTAAACAACATGCGGATCACGGACTAATCTTGATCAAACCGACCACGGCGGCAAAGATCAAGTTGACAAGACGCCCTGCCCAGACAGATGATGAACCAATGTGAGATTAACAAAAACGAAGACCACTTTAACTATCACGGCCACGACGGCAATCGCCACCAAGATGCTTTGGCATTTAGATTCCTTCATTTAGCAAATTCGCGAGGTAATTATAAACCAACAGCTCGCACAAGCAAGCGTCGAGCCAACTTTAAACTTTCGCACTGTTTGTAACCAATATTAAACACCCACTCTATTTGCCGAGCCTATTAAACCGCAAGTTAAGTCTTAACTGCAATACAATAATTGTCAATAATTGCCCGAGCCCGAGTAGAAAATCCATGTTCTAAGAGCCCTACAATCTTGGCTTAAAATCCTTTATTTCAACTCTTCCTTATTTTATACTTGATTCTTTTCTTCTTTTAATCAACCTTTTTTCTATATTTAGAAAGCTACTTAGTTTTATAATATAAACTATAGAAGAAAAAAAAGTTATATCTTGATATGTTTTTTGAGTAAAAGGCAATATTTCAGGTCCGCATTAAAACAACTAATCGATCGAAGTTTCAAAAATCAATTAAGACGGCTCTTTATTACCAAATTATTCTGAAAATAAAATCGGTCTATGAATATTCATTTGAGTTTTTTTTGTGACGGAGTCTGAGTGGCAAAAAGAGCAACCATGTTGCAACCAATTCCAAAAAACGAATTTCAGAATGCTCAGTAATGTGACCAAGCTTTAGCAAGATCAATATTTGTCAGGAGTATTTAAGCTGTAGTCAAGGTAAGTCAGCTCATGAAAATGCTGTTCCGTTCGGCAAAAGATTAATAAAGAATTCATTTCTCCCGAGAAATGAGCAAATTTTCTGGCTTTTTCTTAATATCGTTCATAATCTTGTTTTCCAAGGTTCTTATAATATTCAATCGATTTTACTGAGAGTCGAGCTAGTGTTTTTAAGGCCGAGTTTAAATTGCCGAACTTGGCTGCCGAACGATTTTCATTTTAACAAACTGTTTCTTCAAATAGTTTTAAAAAGTAAGAAGCTATTGCCTTATAATGAGTTATAACAACAGGTGAGCATGCTCAAGCTTTGAGAGGAGTCTCTTTTTTATTATCGTTAAAAAATGAACAGAGCTGTTATTCGTCAACCAATTGTCCAAGATTCGATGGTCTACACTGATGAATGGGCATCCGGTCTGTGCGAATGTTGCACAGATATGAAAGCTTGTCTTTGTGCTTACTTTTTGTTTCCATGGTATACTGAGCTCCCAATCTTTTGCTCCCCGCTCTTTGCTTTTACCTCGTTTATTGAATGTCTCTTTGTATTTTCTTAGCTTTCTTTGCGAGCTCTACAAAGATGCAGGAGTGAGTCAATCGAAGCTCTTATCGGTGCCTTTTTCGAACTAGAAGCAATTCATCATCTTTATTAGGAATGCTTATGCACACCTTTCTTCTGCCCTCATGCGGCCATTGGTCTAAGAGGAAAGATCAGGGGTCACTTTAGAATCAAGGTAACCTTGCGAATCTTGTGAAGATATTCATTTAATTATTATTGAATTCCTCGAACAAAGGGAGCAATCTGGAAGGATCTTTGTGTTTTGTCATTGTAAGTATATTTAAGAGTTGATTTCGAAATTCCTCTTAACAAGAAAATCAATCAAAAGGTTCCCTTTCTGCTCTCTAGTCCAGATGAAAGCACAATTGAGTCACAACGGAATCGACTGAGTCCAATTTCAAAACTCATTGATTAAGAGCAATGACCCGAAAGAGCTTTTTTAAAACATTCGTAACACAAAACAGACATTGAAACAATTTGATCAAGTAGAAATAAATAGAGTTTTATGCGTATTTAGTTTTTGCAGAAAATTCTAAACCGAACTGATCTGGTCAGATAAGATGAATTGAGTTTTTTGATGCTTTGCTCTGTTGGCCCCGCAACTTTGCGATTTTTTATTCCTTCTGAGTAACTGCGGTCTTCTTAACGAGAGGCGCTTTAAGGATTTGTTTCTGAAGCAGATATCAATATTGGTTGTCGTAAACTACCAAGTCATTTTATCTTACATGATTGTCGAGCGATTTGCTGTGGGCTTAAAGCAGTGCGATGAAAGTCGATTGCTTGATGGCTTTTGACGGAATATTTCAGATGCCGTGTCTGTTTCTACTTCGGACTTTTTAATTTTATTCAACAATTCAAGCCTTCTCCCCAGGTCTTGGACAATCTGCTGGTCCATCCTGGCTACTCGTGAGCTATCCTGGGTACTTGTGTTGCCCGCTTGTCCGCTCTGTCCATCATCTTCTTTAGACAGATAAATACGCCAAGCTTTCTCCCTCAGCTCTTTATTTGAGAGCTTCTCTTGAGTTATGATAATTCACATAGAATGCTGCTTTCAAATATTTTTTTTAGAAATTCACAAACCCAAAACTTCCTTTGAAAATATGTCTGTCTGCATAGACCGTAGAACCTTTTCAGCATTGACGCTGTCTAGTTCGTCATCAAATCGTTTGCTAGAACGGACCTGTGAAGCGATGAAAAATATGATGCCAAACCCATATACAAGTACAACAACGACTATGTAGCGAGCAGCTCCGTAACTGTCATATTGATCTGCGCCTTGGCTTTCGTTCGGCCATTTGGTTACGTTTGAACTACCGGTACTCAAGTTGGCAGCTAGGGGAGATACAAGCAAGGTTTGATTGCTTAGCTTGGTTAACAGAACCAAGTAACGCTCACCAACACTGAACATTTTATCGAATAGTATGTTCGCAAGTCGATTGTGTAATTGGTACCGACCGATAATTACCGAGATGCATGCAACTTCAAGTCGAAAAACAATTGTTTATCAATCTCGACTAAGACCTGAGGAATAGATCCCTGCTCGCAGTGGATTCATGATTATTCAAAAGATTGCATGGCCTAAGACTTATTCAGCCAGTTGAGGCATATGCAGGTCTAGGTTCTGATGCACGGGTGAGTATTTTCCAGAGTTCTACAATTCCAACTGTCAGAATCTCATAAATCATGCTGCTTCCCTATTTGTGCTACTATTGCCTCCCAATTGCTTGATTTTAGTGCTATTCTTTAGGATTCATGACAGGCCTGGTTTTTAACTTTTGAAGGTTAGCCCTTTCTATGGAACTACTACCAAATGCCGTACTTATTAACAGCTTTTATTTACTGGTGAGATGCTACAACCCAACAATCAAGTAGTTCCTCAAAAACTAACGAACACCGATGCGGATCAGCATAAATTATGAGCGCTGATTTGGCCAAGGGCATTCTGTGTCCGTTTTCAAATCAAATACATGTGAGGTCGATTGTCCAGAAAGTTCTTTTTCGTAATAATTTATTGCGCATACAATTATCTGCTGTTTAAATAAACGAACACCAGTGAAAACCTCCGTCCTCACAAGTCAATTTGTGAACAAATCTTCGGAAAGAATAAATTACGTAAAACATCCTAGGTCCTTCAACACGTACCGATATGCTGATCGAACCGTTTCTGCAAGAGGACCCCTCGCGTCACCACCTTTTCCCCATCAAGTATGATGACATATGGCAAATGTACAAAAAAGCCATTGCCTCTTTTTGGACTACGGAAGAAGTCGACTTATCCAAGGACTTGAAGGACTGGGCCTGTCTAAAACCTCAAGAAAGACACTTTATCAAACACGTTTTGGCCTTCTTTGCTGCAAGCGATGGAATAGTAAATGAAAATTTGGTTGAGCGCTTCTCAGATGAAGTTCAAATTATTGAGGCCAAATACTTTTACAAATGCCAAGTGGCCATAGAGAATATCCATTCTGAAATGTACAGTCTGCTAATTGACACATATGTGGACAGCGAGAGTGAGCGACGCTATCTATTTAACGCCGTAGAGAATTTGCCTTGTGTAAAGAAAAAGGCAGATTGGGCAATCAAGTGGATAAGAGATGATGTGGCAACATTTGCCGAGAGAGTAATTGCCTTCGCCTCTGTCGAAGGCATTTTCTTTTCTGGCTCATTTGCTTCAATATTCTGGCTCAAGAAGCGCGGGCTAATGCCTGGTCTTGCATTCAGCAACGAGCTTATCAGTCGTGATGAGGTAAGTACTTTTTATTTAATAAGAATACTCAATTCATTAATTCACTCACTCCGGTTTAGGGCCTTCACACTGATTTTGCTTGCCTTATGTTCCGTTACCTGAGTAACAAGCCTCCTGTTGAACGCATCTATGAGATAGTCTGTGATGCAGTCAAAATTGAACAAGAATTTCTGACCGATGCATTACCAGTAGACTTAATTGGCATGAACTCGAGGCTCATGGCTCAATATATTGAATATGTTGCCGATCGGCTCTTGGTTGAACTTCAATGCCCGAAGGTTAACTTTTACACCGTTGTTTCTTAACTTTACCTATCGACTAATATGAGATCATATTTTAAGTTCTACAACAGCGAGAATCCGTTTGATTTCATGGAGAACATATCGCTAAGCGGCAAGACAAATTTTTTTGAGAAAAAGGTCGGCGAATATCAAAAAGCTGGCGTTTACCTAAAAGAAAAAGCAACTGATAATGTATTCACATTGGATGCTGATTTCTAAAAAAGAATTAATTTGAATTGTTTAAACTCCTAACTTGGCCAATAATTGACTTAAAACAGCCTCAGTAATTTGTATGGCTTACTTATAATTGTTGTAAATTTGAATAAATTAAAAACGAGACTGGTCACAGGTATTTTATTCGGAATTAATTCACAAAAGTGGCAAAATTGAACTCTTCGCTGGTAGACGCCTCAATTCTTCTACTTGAGTTGTCACAAGAGTTAATCTTAAGGATGAAAGGAATGGTCTTGATTGATATTTTCTACTTTTTGACGGTGTCTATTATGGCCTGATTGAGCTTATTGCTAGAATTGATGGAAGATGAAGATGACGACAACGATTGGGAACTTGGAACCGGATTGATAGCCCCTTGTGTCATTGACATTGACCGAGGCGAGGGTATGGGAAGTGGTGGCGAAGATGTAGGAAGTTGCGTAGGAAACGTCTTAAGGTGATTGCATGTAGGACACCGTTCAGTTATCAAAGTCGAGTGAGGCATAAGGGTATTTCCACCCAACACTGTGTGTGGATTCAATAAAGTGTTTGAAACGGTCGATGGGCTCGAAATCGTTCGAACCCTTGTGGTTTCATTGAAATTGCGTTCATCGTCCATCTCAAGACTTGATTCACTCTCGGATAGGTGTCTGCATAATGCTTCGCGCCTATCAACTTCCATTTGAAGTCGTCTCTGCAGCCGAACGTTCTCCTCTTTTATCATCTGCTCCTCCTTAACTATTTTTTCCATTTTTTCACGATGCTCCTGCTCAGCTCGATCCAAGCGGCTCTTGAGACGGTAGACTTCTTTGCGGAGATTCATTATGTGCTCAGTCAAGTTACTGGCCTGATCTCCGAGGCCAGCTGATAATGATGGTAGCCCGACTATGTTTAGCGCTGTAGCGCTAACCATCGGTTGTGAGGACTGTTCTCTGGGTGACATAGGCTCACTCGTAGGCTGTTCAAGCCTTTCCTGCAACAAACGTTTCTCCGACTCAAGTCGTTCCATTCGTTTCCAAAGCCTAAAGATTATAGCTTACGAATAAGATCTGACTAAGCCCAATATTGCTCGAACCAACTAACCGATTAACTAGAGACTCTTGCTCTTGTTCCAAAGTGTTTTCTAGCTCGATCTTTTCTCTTCTCAGCTGTTCCAAATTTATTTGCTTTGCTGACGTTTCGGCCTCTAATTTTTCAATTTTCCGCATCAACTTATTGACCATTTGCTCTTGCTCTTGCTCGAGCGTTTGCTCAAGTTGAACTTTTTCACTGCGCAATTGATGGAGTTTGCGCGATAAATCATTGGTTAAATACTCTTCCTCTCGCTCGTAATTATTTGCCAATGTCTCTTTTTCCTTCTTAAGTGATTGAATTTTTTTCAAGAGTTTGTTGGAAATATATTCTTCTTCTTGTTCTGCACGCGCCTTGAGAAAGAAAAATGAGTACAATTAAAGGAGACTGCAAATTAAACCAATTTACTTGAATGTTCACACTCGCTTTTCGCAGCTCTTTGTTCTCCTCTTGAAGGGCCTTGTACCGAAGTTTGTATGTTTCGATTTCTATCTTGAGAACTCGGTTCTCTTGGGTCAACGACTCCACCCGTTTCTCGAGCTGTTCGCGGGACAGCGGCTCACTTACCTGCTGGTGAGCCTCATATACTGAACTTGTGTCGCTCTCTAGCTCGCTGTCGGTCTGCATTGCTTCAACTTGATTCTTTCGTTTATACGCTAGCGAAACTCGTCTAGAATTCAAAGCGGCAACGATGAGCTGCTTTTAGCATGATCAGGCTGTGTTCAATCGACGTTAATTTATTATTATAATTTATTTTTTAAATGTAATCGCATGCTCGTTCGCTGTCGTTTGCTTATTCAATAAAAATTAGCTAATGTGCGCCGAATTTTGGCAACAAAAGTTATGAAGAACAGTTTTCAGATAATCTACTCAGTAAAAAGCCCATGCGAGATGAGTGGGGATGCAGCCGGCGCGAGTTGAATCAGCCACCGCCAAACCAATAAAGTGATCCAGACCATCCTTTGCTTCTAATTCCTTTTGCATAACTTTTGGGAAAGGAATGGTATTTCTATTGGGTTGGCAACAAAGTAATTTCGTTTTTTGATTCTATGGCTAAATAAAAAAAAACCCAAGGACTTATCGGCCAACCTAATATAATACTTATTGAAATGCTTGAACGGGAAAAAGAAAACAATGCTTTAATACCAGACCAAACCAGAATTTAATTAGGCATAATCAACTGAGAGCTGTGGCTGTCGATTTTCCGCGACTCAAACTTTAAACTAACTTTTCCCAGCTATAGAAGGGTTTGATTTATCAGCATTAGACCTCGAGTAGCTCCACAGATCTTGTTTTGCTTACTGAACTCCAGCAAATTGATAGGGTTTTTATTTAACATAACACAATTAATTTTCAACAAAATATAAAACTCTCGCAATTTGGTTTACTAAAAGCGCATTGTTACAAATGGTTGCTGATAGTTGGACTGGTGAATTAAGTTTAACATCAAAATGACATTTTTAGTGGTTTTTTTTTCAATTTGCCTCTGTTCTGAAATTGATTGGACAACGGAATTCCTAAAACTTGATCCACTAGTTGAAAGAAGCTCATGAATATTTAACGAATTAATTGGAGAGTGTTAAAGAAATTCAAGCGAATAGCCAAGATTAGATGACGAATTAGTAATTAACTGCAGCCACAGCTGGTCACGATCATGTTGGGAATGACGCTTTCGACATATTTGTCGCCATCTTTGTACACAATGTTTAAAGATCCCATACTGGCCGGATGGCAACAAGTCTCAAGAGTACTCGGTTCGTTAGCAAAGCGTGGCCGCGAAGCAATCTGCTTGTTATAGTTGAATTTGATCTCAGCATAGCGTCCCATACTCACAAAACCTTAAATTTAAAAATAATCGGATTAGAAACATTTTAGCACTCCAGTGTAATCTTAAATGATTAAGGTGAGCACGTACTGTTTTCATGGCGACATTTTCCTACGCAGTAGTTGGCAGTAAAGCCCATTGGTGAGTGAATCCAATTGGACCAGTTAAGTGATGCAAAATCAACATAGTAGGATACAAGACAGCACTCTTGGTTGGGATTTGCCGAATTTCCGGTGCAATTTCGCCCGTATTGATTTGGTATCCATCTGTTTTCAAAGGAATTAACCTCCAAAGACCGTCTTGATCGAGAAGAATTCTCTTCAGCATCTGGGCGCAAAATTAATGATACAAGTGGCTTTCGACTCGTCTCTGAGCTTATCAAAACCCCTTGATCAAAGTTGAGCGAAAATTCAAACTGATCCAATTTTAGAGAGCAGTCAGGTTCGCAGGAAATAGCTAGTTGCAGCTCGACTTGGCTCTCGCTTACAGCTGCTGATTGGACAGAACGACTAAACAACTTGAAGATGTTGAGTGTGTTCCAACCTTCCGACAAGCCGTAGAATGAGAACGTTTCATAATTAGAAGGCTGTTTTAAATCAAAAACTCTAAGATGTTTATGTCGAGTGCCGGCTGGGGTGCGGACGTAGAGCCAAAGTACAGAAGACTGGACTTTCTGTAGCAGGACGTCGCGCTCCATGCCTAGACTAGCCAGAGATAGCTGGAAATCAAGACAAATACTTTCTCCCAACTTATCGCTTGGCTTACAGTCAACAACCACTTTAATATTTCAAGAGTTGATTAAAAATCGGAGTGAATTTCGAATAACATTCTAATTTCTTACCCTGGGCCTCTTGCATCAAACTAAGAGGCTTTCGTCCAATCGCCTTTTGGCTCATACTTTGCTTTATCCATTCCGTCTTGGGGTCTTCACTATTCCGAAGCTTTTGCATCAATTCAGCTACAAAGTTGCTTGAGTCTGGAGCAGCGACTGGCTCATGTTTTAGCTTAAGACGACTTAAAATAAGACGTTTTGTGTCCTCAAGACTGCGGTTGTATGCCTCAAAATCATATGTCACCACCTGGTGGCAGTATTCATCTCTAAGCTTTCCAACATGGATGCAAGGTGAGCTCGTATTGTGATTGTCCATATAACTGATGACCTTAAATAGTTCTTTGATAGGCGGAGAGTTTTGCCTCATTTCTCCTTTCCCAATTGAACAGAATACAAAGGAAAGCGTCAAAAATGTCCAAAATGACTTAATATTTTCCATTTTGATTTCCTTCAAAAACCTCAAGACCTCTAGAGATTGAAACAAGTTTCTTTTCAATTCGAATAAACAGATTTGATAAAAAAAACTTTCTCCAGAAAAGGAAATTGATGAAACGAAAATAAAATTTTCCTATATATATATATTAATTTGAAAACATATTGAAATGTTGGAAAAAAACGATAGATATTGCACGATTAAGAGGATTCAGGAATAAAAATAGATTTGGACGATATAATCGACCGAAATCTCGAGAACAACTTGGTCTGTCGGCTGCCTGTTTATTCGAGGCAAGATGAGCGACCGGCCCAACTAAAAGTTCAATAGCGGATGGCCTCGCAAAAATATTTTACTGCCTTCTTTACACAGCGCATAGAACCCCGTTCCCTACATTCATAATTTCAATGCATCGGATAGTCGAAGAGATAAAGTCAGGAGCGCTCGAGCCGAATTACTGGGGCGGTTCGAATAAGCACTAATGTCTGCATCCAGATGCACGCTCGAATGCCGCCCTCGGCTAATGTATAAATGTTTGATTCCCCATATGCTCATCCGCTCTGATTAGGCCTTGCTCTTTTTCTTGAATATCATCATAAAAATGGTGTGTAAAAAAATTAAAGAGGCCGTTAATGGAACAGAAAAAGACTGGTTAGCGGCACATGACCAAAACCTATTTTTTAATTCAATATCGTGTGTGTTCATGAGAATCTGAAACATATTTATAGACAATCTAGCCAAAGTGAATATTGTTAGCTGAAACGTTTTTAAACCCCAGCAGACTATCAAACGAGTTGTCAAATAAACGCCTAATTCAGTCAAGATCTAATTGAAATTTCGCTTCTTCTATAATAGCTGATACGCTGTGATAAATTCCGTCATTCTAAATAGCTGTCAAAAACTGAGCTGAATTCTGCATTTGTTGCTTTTATTTGTTATGAACGGCTTTAAAAGCCTGCAACGTGGGCCCAGTCGGAATTTAGGTGGGTTGTACTGCATATGAGCATTTAAATTTCATGCTGAGGCTGCAGTTTGAGTGGGCGAATGGATTAAAGAAAATATTAATCAAACCATTTCAAAGCAAGACACCGATTAGGAAGCAAGATGAAAAAGAGAAACAGAGCAGCAGAAAATGTAAATAACTTATTGGAGAAAGGAAGCATTAAGTGAGATGCAAATTTGTTCGGCTGTTTTAACAATGATAGAGCAACAATAGTTTTAATAGTAAAAATGTGTTTAAAAATTTGAATTAAAAATCAGAGATGCTTATAAAGAACAATTTTCGAAATCACTACGCTTCTAGAATTTCTATCTCCGGCAACTCATTCGCTTTTTTCTGTTTAAGTGCATTTTTCTTGGCCTCAATGAGCCGCTGTCGGGCCGCATCCGATCTTGCCTTGCTTGCGTTAGTGCCTTTGCTGACAGGCGTTTTGGGAATGGCATTTTTCTTTCGTTCCGCTGTTTTCTTGCCGGCTGCCGCGTCTGGTAAACTTTTATTTTCGACAGGCTCCCAGTTATTTTCTCTGAGCACTTTCAATTCGGAAAACATGTTTTCAATGTCGCTTATTTGCAAGCAGACCATGTCCCAAAAACCAGCAAGGTCTCCGTCCAAAGTCGGAAACTCCAGTGATCTGCCAGAAATCTTTTTCTCTTCCTAAACAAGGTTGATTCTTTAGATCTCGAATAAGCAATAACTTAGATATTCGCTTTCCTACCAAATTTTTCTTGCATAAACCACGAAACTGTTCACATTTCTGATTTATTAACAGTTTTCCTTTACCAATTGCAGTTTGAATTTGACCGAGCACTAAAATTTAAGTCTGAGAAGCTTATTCTAGAGTAAAATTATTGGCGGGCATACCATCTTCATTTGGTAGCTGCTGCGAACCGTTTGCTTCAATAAACGGTTCGAATTCGCTGCACAGATGATTTATCTTGGCTATACTGTCGTCTAACAGACCAATGAAGTAGTTTCCGTCCTTAAGAAAGAAAATAAATTATTTAGCTGATTGCACTTGTTTGATTAGCTTATTTTAAGCGCCAACCATTCCTGAATATAAAAGAATACCATTCAGAGTAGGTATGAACAAAAGATACTGAACTCGTGAGATAAAATTCACGTGATGACACTTACTTTAACAAGCGTGAGCTGGGAGGTGACAGTTTCAATGGGCTCGTCAGCCTTAGCCGAGTGCGATGTGTCAAGTTGACTAGAGTCATTCTTTCCGACACATTTGTCTTGGCGATCGTCAACCGATGTATCTAATTTGACACTCGTTGACTTGTTTGTAGAAGGCGGTTCGTATTTTATTTCTGATGCGTCTGCTGATTGAATTGGGTCGATTCTCATGTCGCTTGGTGGAAAGTTTTTGCTTTCTAGATTAGTATTTATCTCTTTAGACGACGAGTCGTGACCGCCTTCTCTCCAGCTCGTTTTATTTTTCCAACTCGGTCGAGTAAATGCGTTCAGCTCTGTGCTTAATCCCTGTAGCTCATCTTCGTCATCGTCCTCGGACGGTTTGCCGTAAGTTTGCCTATAACCGTTGACAATACAGCTCAACTTCAAATAAGATAATTGCCGCTCGTTTGGGTTTCTTGCTGGATTAAGTGTCAGTTTTGTCGATTCGTAATTATCTTCCGCTGTTCTATCAGCGTAGGCCCGCTCCATTTTGGGCTCAACTTGGTTTTTGAATACAAGTGAACGCGATTCAGGCCTCTTAATCTCCGGCCTCTCGTGTACGCTCGATAACTTGAAACCGTCGGTTTCATTCTGAGTAACTTTGTTTATGTTAGTAAATTCGTTGTCCATTTTTCTGCATTTGTTTTCATCTAAAAGTTTGTCTCGGCTCTTGCTTCTCCAGCGTCTGGTTGTGAATGGTGAAAATGTTTGTTTAAATAAGGCAAGAATTGAAGACTGAGAACGAGACTTGGCCATATTGCGTTGCTTTGTTTCCGGAGACTTAGTGGCACCGATAGTGGATGATGATGTTCTAGAAGACGAAGATGAGCTAGTAGATGGAGACGAACAAGGCAAAGATGGTGGGCTTAGATTGAGATTCTTGGAGTCACTCTGAATGGTTTGAGCGTTTTGCAGAGATGTTTTGCTCAGTTTGCTTCGACCATTTGATTTGAGCGCTTTTGAAGGAATACTGCCGACTCCTCCGTCGCTATTTACTTCGGTTTCTTCTCGAATAACAAGACTTTTTGGAGATGATTTTTCTTCTTTCATGGCTTCAACATAGCTGTAATTTCGCTCTAGTTTCATGTCGCCTACTCGTGCAGCTTTGACTCTTTCGCATACTATTATCGGTTCTCGGGCCGGCGATTGACTTCCATCGGCAGTTGATTGTGGTTTCGAAACACTTAGGTTGTTAGAACATGCGATCGACTCAGGAGTGTGCCGATTTAATGATTTGAAGTGGTGAACAGGCCTTCTCTCTAAATCACAGCTGTCATTGGAGCTGTTGTTAAACAAACTGCTTGAATAGCTTGTCTCAGATCGCATACTGGTTACGGCAGTTGTTGTTATTACGGTGGAGCGGGAACTGACTGCAGAATACGAGCTCGTAATCGAAGTGCTTGTGCGTGCGTACATGTCTCCACCACCGTCGGAGTCGTTCGTGGATATTGAATGCGCCAAACTAAGCGCCTTTGTTCGCGGCAAATTAGTTATCTTGTACGAGCTCATATCATCTAAATACGGATTTAAACATGCTCTCTTACTGATTCACTTGATTCGGTACTCGCACGCACAGTTCGGATTAGGACGAGCAGGCAGCCTATCGCGGCCAAGTTCGTTCGGCCACTGACCAAATTATGCTTGAGCAGGAGTGCAGGCTATTTGAGGGACGCGATGGCGAATGAGCGACTCAAGCCAAGAGAGTGTATATGTGAGTGAGTAAGCGAGCAAATCGATTTCACTCGGCTCTGCCGCATTCCGTCCTCGCTCGCTCAAATATTCGCTCATTATTAAAATTATTCATTTATTTGGGGAGCGAGTGTCTATGCGTATGTGTCAGACTGTTGGGGGTGGAGAGTGGTTTATAGTAAATGTATAAACTTGAAGAGGCTAGTCTATTCGGCGGTAAATAAGGAAGGACTAATCACACATGCGTTATAATCAAGCACAGACCAGCTAAGCAAAGGCCACATCAAATTAACTCCGACCATCTCTGTGTCTGCCTGTCGATGGCCTGTTCTTGATTTTCCTTGCCAAGCTGCTCACAAACAGACTTAATCGCTGCAGGCGGCGGCGCGTTTCGCTCCATTTGCTTCAGCGTTTCTATGAAAACAAACGCTCAATTTGGATTTTAGCTTGCGGCTTATAAGAACCAAATAGACATTAGAAACTCAAATGGATATTAACTCCCCCCGGCCCATCTTACTTGCTAGTAAGGAAAAGACACGTGGCCTTTAATTGAAACTCTTTCCGCCTACTTCATCAAAATATTTATATTTGGCGTTTGATTGTTCGAGCTTGAATTCGGATTTTCGATTTTAATTAAATGCAGATATGAAGCTAATGGCTGCTCGTTCGAAAAATCTTCAACCCATAGCAGTAAGTGGTGCACTTGAAACTAGAAATACATGCGAGCCCTTCAATTTGCTATGACTGAGGTTATTGGCGAAGCCTGATTACCGGCGATGGCCAGATCAGAGAAGCAAGCAAATAAGCCAAAAAATAGTTTTTATTCACATTCATTGCGATTGAGGTCAATTTTGACCCAGACCAAAGCCCAAAAATAAAATAGGCGGCCTAGTTGAGTAAATTGGTATATAAATACAGCTTTATGAATAAGTGTATTGAGAGAGAGTGCAATGCTTCGAAAAATTCATACTAAGCGGCAAAGAGTGCGATGCTTATACATTTTCCTGATACAAATCGACAATTCGTTTCGCATCAGTTGACAGTTTATCAAAAGCGGCCATCATTTCAGTATAATGGAAAGCTAACTTTTCGTACATTTCCTTGAATGTTGCCTCATTGATCTGCCCACTCTCTTCGAGCTCTTCGGTGTTTTTGAATGGCTTCGACTGAAGGAATTGATTGCGAATTAAAAGAATAAACTTATAATGATCAAGCACATCGTTTCGCTTGGTGCCAGTAACTGCGCTATCTATTCAGATGGACGTTTTAATAACCCCAAAAGTTTAGGTCAAACTTGAAGTCTTTCATTTACCCAGCCTCTGATCGCGCAGCTTACTCGGAACCATTATTTCATCTTGCATGTGCTGGGCCATTATCATGAAGTTTTCAAGATTGGAAAAACTCGTATGAAGTGGGTCCATTTTAAAACTACTAGTAGAGCCTTGCCGTTTATGAGATGACTGCATTATTTAATCGTTTTTGCCTAAGTCGCTCTTCTCTATTTGAGTAAATGGCTCTGTTGCCAATTCAGCTTGCTTTGTGAATCGATGCGCACGCTCTAAATTTGAAAGTTCTATAAAGTTAATAAACTGTTAAAATATTAATTTTGACTGGCTTATTTTAATAACCCGACGGATGAAAAATGAAGCCAGAATCAGTTAATAAAACATGCAAATTATAAAGACAAGGAAGATGTGAATCGTTACATAGAATGGCAAAGCGCAATGCAAATTGAAGACAAAATGCAAAAATTTTGTAAAGTAAAGCCACTTTTTGACAGTTTCAGGCATTGCTCTCTGCTATAGATTGCAATCTTAGATTGGTGTAGATATCGGGTATAATTGGTCGGAGTTTTAAACGGGCATTTTTACCAAACAAGCCACTCGGTTATTTATTAAGATGGTGAATTCAAACCACACATTATGGATACACGAGCAACATTGCTCGCGTATCTAGTGCGCTTACGTCAACAATAATTCATGATGGGACAATGCAATTATAAGTTGAGCTCTGAATAGAGCCACATCGACGTTCTCTTCTCTTTAAGTGCTATGAGTTTATATGAATTTCGTCTCAATTTAATCAAATCTAAAAATTTAACTCTATAAGGTACTTGATTGAGTGAACATAACGATTTCTCAGAATGGTGACGACAGCACGCAAACGACCGACAAGCAATAGCAAGAATGTGCCATATTTAAGCCATGAGTTCATAATTCAAAATCATGGTGATATTGCCACTTGTGTGGCCATGGTTTTCATAATTGGTCTCATGTTCCAAGTCACATCGCCGATCGCCTCATCATTCATTGCACCTAAGCACAACCTAACAGAAATCAGCTTCAATTCGACCTCACCTGCTTTGTTCACTTACGGTCCTTTGGATGTTTGTTTGCTTTTTTTCTATACCGTGATTGCAGTTATTATCCATGCAATCATTCAAGAATATGTTCTCGATGTAAGCGATTTCTAAGACTAACTTTTTTCCTCGCTCATCAAACAAATCAATCATGTAAAAAAACATAAATAGAAACTCAACCGAAAAGTGCGCCTCTCAAAGACCAAATCAAACAAGTTTAATGAATCAGGACAGTTATTCGCATTCTACCTTATATCAATACTCTGGGAAGGCTTGATTTTCACAGAGGTAAGTAAAGCATGCAAGGAAAAGGGCATCTTGATAAAGTTATTGAATGTTTCCCTAAGGAGGACTATTTTACTTCTTTTAGTTCTCTCTGGAATGGCTACCCACACACCGGACTGACTGCTAGTACAAAATTGTTTTTTATCATCCAGGTTGACTTTTATTATCAACATACGTCTAAGCTCGTATAAAACCTGAAAAATGTGTAGCTTAGCTATTGGCTTCATGTTTTGCCCGAGCTCTATTTCCAGAAGGTCAAGAGAGATGAAATCACATCAAAAGTTAGCTTCGCTGCAATCAACTTTATCATTACCGCTCTTATCTATCTACTAAAGTAATTATCTTGCTGAATATTAATCAAATAATTCTATTGATATAATAATTTTGAATAGCTTCTCACGAGTGGGAATCGTTTTGCTCTTTATCGATCATGTTTTGAACGCCCTTTTTCACTGGTCGAGAATTTTGTACTTTTACGGAAAAAACCAGATATCCAACTTGAAGTATGAGAAATTAAGAATTCTGAAACTCTAGATGATTATTTCTTACCGTTTAAAATAAGCTTCAAAATTTATAACATTCTCTTCGTGCTTGCTCGCTTGGTTGCAATTGTCATTTCCATATTTGTCTTTTGGTAATTCATATCAATTTGAGGTTGTCATTTTAAATATCACCAATTTATGCATGTCTCTTTGCTCAAAGGTTTGGTCTTAAAAGCGATAGCATAGAGAAGATCGACTTTGAACAAGGAAATTTCAATACACCGTCAATTCGAGTCGGAGCCCTTTCAGCCATTATCCTGCTTCAATCATGGATGCTTTGGAACTTTATTCTCTTCCAGTTTAAAAAACGTCGAGAGGGAAGCGAAAAAGTGACTACCAAGTTGGTTACGAGACAAATGACCAGAAGACGTAAGTTGTCGCTTTTATGAGTAATTAAAACGTATTGTTCAACTGGTAAATTTTCAAATATCAGAAAAAGCCGGTCAGGAGACGAGTGATACCGATACTGACCGCGAGATAGCGTTTGGAAAAAAGGAAGAATGAAAGGTGGAAAGCTAAACAAGCCAGTTCATGGAACTATATTCATCTATTGCCCCCCTTTGTTTGGTTTTCTCTCCGCTATGCTCTACTGCTTGCGTTTAGACCATAATCTCCATGTTTTTAGTTAAATGAAATAAATCAGAGCTAAAAGAAGTTAGCGTTTATTGATATCAATCAAGAGCTACGAATGTAATCGAGAGCGAAAATGGTATAGTTTACTAGAATTAGAGCTGTGGGAACGAAACGCGAAATATCATTTTGATCTATGGAGGATGAAACTGCTACAAAAGATGTAGCTCTTACCAAATACGTAAATTAAAATCGGGAAGAATAAATACATATAGAGCGCAATGTTAAGATTTGTGCTCAACAGAATAAGGCCTAAAGTAAAAAAATTATAAGTAGATGAGAAAAGCAATAAACCCGAGCTTAGAAATGCAGTTAAAATCAAAAATAGGGGACTTGAGGCATTTTTATCGGTTGCGAAGATGATTGCTTGCATAAGAGTGGAACAGCTTTCCCTTGGAATATTTGGTTCAACTTCACCGTTTTTGTTCAACTTTTCGCTCCAAAAATATATTGAATAGGAATAGACGAAGCGATGAAAATGTTCGAATATCAAAGAAGGCACAATAACAAAGTGAAATAAAGTTGCAACGTTTAGGCTCAGTCCAAATATGAAAAGGTTAGCCAATATCGAAAGGAAAATAGAACTTGAAACAAGAAGCATCAAAAACAGCAGGCGAATGTCAAATATGAGCATGAGGTTTGAAAAAAAGGGCGATTCAATGGAAATGAGCGCTATAGCTATAAACATAGGAACGATTTGGTCGAGCTGTTCTAAATAGGGGAATACATTGCTGTGAACAATCAACTGTTCTTTGCTGAATTTATACCGTTCGACTGGTAATTGTCTTAGCGAATGCATGAGAAGCATTTCGTCCCAAGTGCCCTTAAAGCCGTCGAATTGAAGATAGAAACGACTGGATTTGATCACTAGACCTTCGACTTCTTCCTCTTCAAATAGCAAATCTCCCTTCATTTCTGGAAGAGATGAGATAGATTTGACCGATCCAGCAAAACATTTCGCATCTAAGGCCGAGTTAGAACACTCCGGGAAAAACGGGTTCTTGTGTTTTCGGCGAGCGTCTTTGATAGTCATATCTAGCCAGTTCATGTCCATATCGCTCATGCCCTTCAACATTCTCATATCACGCTTTAGGGAAGTGATGTTTTCATAGGTAATTTCATCATTGAAATTAATTGGTTTAATAAAGTTTAGTGTAACAACGGGTCCCATGTGAAAATAATTTTCATGATTGCGCATGTGCTTGTTCAAATAAGACTGGGCTGGAAGGAGACTAAGGAAGGGTAAGTCAGCTTTGCCCAGGCGAATACAGATAAGCACGTTAATCAATGTATAAACTAAATAAGAAATGAAAATGGCGAATTTCCACTTCGATTTGAGTAGCTTTGCGAGCACGCTCTTAGGGCGCGACTTATTTAAATTATGGTTAGCTCTCGAAAGAGAAATTGGAGTACCGCTCGGAATAGATAAATCACTCTTGTTTTGAGAAATTTCATTTTCAACTGCTGGTCTTGTCAAGCCGCTTTTCTCCGAATTAGTCAAAAGATCAGGCTCAATATCAGGATGGTGCAGAGATCGATTACCCGAATCTGGATGTTGCAAACGACCTAACCTGAAGTGAAGAACCAGGCAAGGAGAGAAAAATGTTATCAGTCCGAATGTGTTGAAGACACTCACTATAGCAACTAAAATACTGTAAGTTCGTATCGAGTCAAAGGAAGAGGTGAATCCTATTAGTAGGTAAGCTAGAACATTTGTTTGAAGAATGGATAAACTCGGAACGATGGCTTCTTGAAATGAATCACTGAGAAGTTGAATAAGTCGATTATTAATACGATCGACTTCGGATGGAGAAGACCCTTTTGAAGTAGATCCACACGGATTTATTTGCTTACAGAAATTAAAATCTATTTGAGACACGATTGCTTGATTTCGCTTGATTTTGGTAACATTCTCGTACAAGACTATGCACTGGTGAAAAGTGTTGGTCAGAAGAATGAAGACAATTGAATATATAAGTTGATTGGCCGCTACTCCTAGCAGTGCCAAGAAGCCAAGTGAAGCAAAGAAACTGCCCATGATTATAAATAACGCGGCAAATAATAGGAAGCCACAGCCAATGATCCATACACCTTTGGACCATTTTGATGCTACATTCCAACGCGGATAGAGTAAAAATCCAACAAATATAAGAAGCAAAGCGGCTAAGCCCGATAAGACGTATTTCAGATCCAGCATTGAATACTTCTTCAACTCTGTCTCGAGGGTATGCGAAGTGTGAAAGGAAAAGTCGAAATGCTCAAATTCATTTTGTTCAATGATTTTCTGCATAAAAGAAGCGAACTGATGCATAAACCGTATTGCCAAGGACTTTTCAGTATCGTCTCGATGTAGAAGGTCGAATCGATTCCGAATGAGCATAAAAGCATTTATGTAACACTTGGAGCTGGAACATGTCTCATTGCGCAACTCGCCGAACATATAGTCAATACTACCTCCGTCAACAGCGATGATGTCGCGATAGATTTTGTTAGGATCGCCGACATGATAAAACACTTCATCATTAAGCAAGCTTTTTTGAAAGGATTCACTTCGCATAACACCTCCTTCCACGGCGCACTTTTGAAGCCGCTTCGCGCAAAGATGTTGAGAATAGGTAACGTTGGTTAATTGACCTTCATACTCCCCTTCTATATACACTTCAGCCATCAGCTGGTCGTAGAATTTGTTGTATTCGTCAAGCAATTCACGCGATTTAAAGTTATTATTTTCAAATAAGGAATTGTTGAAAGCCCTGGGATTGACATCTGCCAATGATTTAAGCCGAATAATGACCTCAAAATAGTAACCGAAGTCGGTCATCTGATGCTGGAAAAAACTTTCGTTTTGATTCAATCGAAAAAGACTGTTAAGTAGCGCTTCGTCGCGAGAGGCTTCGCTGCCTCTAACCAGACTCAGTGATTGATTGTCATCGATGAAATGGAGTTGAAACAAGCCTAGACTGAATATAAGTAGCACGAGAATGTATGTGACCACGCAAGCAAACGAGTGCTGGACCGCAAGGAACGCCAGCGTTTTGGCGATTTTCTTGTGCAAGTCGCGCAGCTTCAAGAATACCGGTCGAAACATGCTTGCAGTTTTTCTCCAACGTTTAGACGTCAATTCAATAAGCGTGCGTGGACTCGAACATAATCTAAAACGTAATAAGCTTGTAATAAAAGAAAGAGAAACGCCAAAATATCGAAAAATTAAAAAAGAATACAAAGAGAGAGGGAGTGCACGTGCACGCGCTTGCGTTCTTTCTTTGAATCTAGTTTTAAGTTGTCGCTGCAAGTAAAATGAGGAGATAGGTTCAGTCTCTAATTAGCATTCGGCAAGCTGAACAAACTAAGGAACGGCTCGTCAAGTTTTAAACGAATTCTATTCTACCGCTGGTCTTCCCTTCTTTGTTCATCTTCAAATCTCCCGAATTCGCTCTTTTCCCGGATGACGCAATGAATAAACAAACGTAATAGTATTTAAAGTAATAATTCATTATCTAAGCTCATCATCATGGTAAAGATGTTCTTTCATTCAAATTTGACGTGTAGCCCATGCCCAAGGTGTGGGCATGTGCGAGCTTCTGCAGCCCGATTAGCATTATTAAATCTTAAATTAAGAGAAATATGTCACACTTTTGCGCCTAATTTAGACTAGAAGATCATGCAATGTGATACACAATGCATATCGCTTCAAGCAAGTTGCGCGGACAAGATTAGATTTTTTTCATGGCTTTAGAGCAACTCAGAAACTTTTTGAAGCAATCAGATCTGAATAATTTATTATGCAATGATGGTTAGGATGCGAATGCGCACCTTTCGTTAGTTAAATCAAAGCAAATCTAGAAATGGAAAAATGGTCCGATTTTGATTTAGCATGCGCAATATCATGCTCTTGATGACTAGAAATTGTGATCTAGTGAACTTAACATGAGCCAGTGCAGTTCGCTAGTTCATCGCTAATAGTAGAAACTTGATATTCTAGACATTCATGTCTCAATCTCGACCTGCCTGTAGACCTTCACCTATCAGAATCAATTTAAGCATTCAGTCTGGATTCGGAACTAAATTTTTTGATCAAGTTTTAAGGAAATCATCATTAATCGGTCATTTATTTCTAAAAGTCTTTTGCCTAATTATTTTCGTCGTTGTCACTTCTTTCATAAAATTTATTATGCCCAAAGATAATTTTAAATATGACCCATAAATAAAATCCTTTTTAAGATAAATGTTCCCAGGCTTTGAGTCGATGGCGGCATAATTCATAAAAATCCTACCTCTTCTCTAATCGGCTCAGCACTTTTATTTTCAATTTAACTACCAGCGCCCAGTCAGGTATAATCATAAGTTGGTCAAACCAAATTGATTAAATGAAGAGAGAGCGTGACTTAATGACAGAGGTATGCCAGGGCAATGAGAGGGAAAATGGCGAGAGGGAGGCGAGAATATAAGCGAGTTAATAGAAATGAATCAAAGCTGTTCTCAAGCAGCGGAAGAGTTGAATTTCATGAATCTACCTCCTAAATTAGAAGCGTACCCGTGGGCGCATATTTTGGCCCCGTTTGACCCAAATTGACTGGAAATACACTTTGCGTGGACGCATTCGAGATAAAATTGTCCCCAAGTACATTTATTAAGTAGAAAGCTCTGCGTGCTCAACAAAAAAATCTGCAGTAATATAATTTAATTGTAAAAAAGAGTGAACCGTTAAAAGCCAAAAAGAGAAGACGTCAAATAGGAGGTGAGAGTACAAATGAATCGAGCCTAACGAATGATGATTAACTGGAGGCTGCACGTCAAGCGCTACGGGTTTTGGGTTAAATAAACAGCCACTTGAAGAACGTGTCTTTGTTTGTCTCCGGTATAAATTACACCTAGGTTGCACTCAGAAGCTTCAAAGTGGTCAAACGCAAATTGAATTCCCACAAAGAACTGAAAATCAAGTGAAAGTAAGGCTCTAAAATTCCTGCCCACTTCAGCCTTTAATTGAAGGTTGAAACTCAACTGTTTTCATTTTTTGTTCGTAATGGTCAAGTGGTCAATGTATTTCATTTAGATTATGAGAAGGCAAAGTGCAGCTACAGAAGCAGCGGCAGCAGTATCAGAATTATCAATGAAAAATTGCTTTGTAATCAATTTTTCGGATAGCTCTCTAGCGAGTCATTTGAGGGACTCGGCAAGAAGGTTAGTCAGGTCTTTTATTCTATTTTAATTCAGATCTATCGTTCTTTCCAGCATGCGATGCTCGCCCCAGTAGTCATTGAATTTCCTCTAAACCCCCTGATTATGGTGATGGAAAAGTATGGGACGAAAATCTATTAATTACCTATTTGAAAAGCTATTGAACCGACGCAAATATTTTTCCAACTTCTTATTTCGTTTACGAACGGGGGGCTAATGAAAGGTAAATAGTGAACGGGCAGCATATCGGTTAGAGAAGCTAGTCTATTCTATTTTGCGTATTGTTCAAACAATTAGGCCATGGCTAGTAGACGCACGCTCGGATCGAACCAACAAGCGATTGGCGTCTTCTCGTCAATGCGAATCACACTCACATGACAGATTCTAAATACAATATGGAAAGCTAGATTGGCCAAGAGAGACGTGGGGAGATATAGAAAGAAGATAAATGCCGACTGTCTTAAGAAAATATAAGCGTTGTTCATGCAGGCCCTTGGTCACACATCACTAAATCCGATTTAGTGACCCTCTCTTATCTTCTCATTCATTCGAATACAAACCCACTTAGTTCGCGAAATATCAAAATAGCCTTTAATCCCGCTCTTGTTGCAGTCCGTCCGTCCTAACAGTTGGTCTGCTCGAAGCGGAACTAGATAATTCACTCTGGAGCGTATATCGCATGCCTTATTTATTTTTGAAGCTGATTATTTAACACAAGTGGCCATTCAGAATGTTACCCCTCAGTCGTAACAACGCTGTCAACCGATGGTTTCAAGACCTTCGACTAATGAACGAAAGCGAATGTCTGTGTGTTCTTCAGGCTAAATCACTCTCGTCCAAGCTGGTATGGATACGTTTTTCTATAAAAAATTCTCTTTGATCTTCAAGGTACGAGGTTTTTTTTTCAGAAGCAGCACAAAAAAGACTTAGACAAGCGAAATACACTAGAGGAACCTAAAAAGCCATCGCTCTCGCCATATCATGACTATTATGGTATTTAAATATAGTTCTTTACATAATTCAACTATTTAAATTGAATTTCAAATTGGATTTTAGAGGCAGCTGAAAAACTCGAGCAGATCAAAATACAATTTGCTAATACAATAAAAAAGTTAAAGCGGTAAATGCGAAAAATTAGCGAAAAACAATGAAATATTCTATTTTTTTCTAATAGATCGCTTGAGCGATGTTGTTCAGAAGCATTTCAAACCTATTTGCATCAACTTCACTCCCACATAAAAGCTCTAGTGGAATTTTCAACTTTAATTCCGAATATTGATTTAATAGATTCGGCCTTCAACAGAATTGTTAACTTGAAGGTTTGAGCTGGGTCAAGTAACTATGTCTTTCATATTCTAAACTTAACTAAAAGGATTTGCAAATTAATTTGACATCGAACCTGGATATGCTAGAAAAAATGCTGGAAAAGTGAGAAAAGCACTAGACTGAAATAATGTTTTAAATAATCTTGTATTCTTATGATCAGCTCTGAACCTTGGTCTCAGACTTCAGGCGACTCAGCTTTTGTTATTGATTTAATCGAAAACATTCGAGATGTATTCGAAGTCATACAAGAGAAGCTAGTGGTTAATGCCGTAATGATTGAATTCAATCGAATAACCGAAAAAACGTCGGTTCAAACTGCAAGTTCGGTGCTCAATAGAACGCTTGAAATAAGTCTTAGAAATGAATCGTTCAAAAGAATTATTACCCAAGTAAGACATTGTCAGAAGAATTTTCCAGTTTATTACAACATGCTTGTCCAAAAAAAGAATCGAGGAATCATTTCCCTATTCAAAATTCTTAGAAAATCTGAGTTCAAAACCATTCTTGACTTGGTCCTGCGTACCCTAAGCATCTTATGCAGTCATTTGGATTCTTTTGAAAGTCTCAAACAAGTAGACTGTTTTACAATTTTGGCTGATATATTGTGCGAAGAAACCGCATCAGAATGGACTAGGACAGAAGCAGCAGGTTGCATAGGTATGAATCTGACCAGTAATAAATTTCTCTAGTTGTCTGGTGATTCGTGTTTTTGCTTTAGCTCAAATAACTTCGCCTTATTTCGAATTTTACGAACATCTTGCGGGTTTCTTTGAAAACGCTGAAGATTTGACAAGGGCACTCACAGGTTATTCTTTGAATTAATACTTAAGATGGCTTGCTATAAGCAATACTATTTCATTCATTTCAGTTCTTTGTCGAGATGCGAGCGACGTCGAAATATTTTTAATAGGCACAGCAGCATTGGCAAATATGACTTTCATAGATCAGTTCGAGTGCCAGCTTATGACGAAATTTTGCACTCCTCAGGTTCTGATAGAAAACTACTATCTCAAGAATTACAATTCTGTCTTCGTCAAAGATCAGGTTAGTCATCACTTGAATACCTCTAGAATTAAGAAATCTGAGCTAAATAATAATGAATTTCCAGATTGTTACGATATTTGCCAACATGGCATTGAATGCCCAAGGAAGGGCAGAAATCGCTGAGTGCAACGGTCTTAATATGCTGGTGGAATTCTTGAACGAATCGCCAAGGTCTTATATTATTAGCAGTGACGATGGCAGAGACAACCCAGCAATCGCATCTGAGTTAAGCGCCTGTGAACGAGTTCTCCAAAAAAGTGCAATTGCTTTGAGCCGTTTCTGCCAAGAGGCTTCTTATTGCATGCAGTTGGCCGACCTAGGAGGTAACGATTTAACTCTCATGTAGCTTGTCTTCTTTGATTGGCATATGATTAATGAATTCTCTCTTGACATGTTAAGCTTTGGAGCGAATTTCAATTCTTTGCCGATGCGAGGCTGAGCGATCCGGAAGCGACTCAATACTCGTCGCATGCCTAGTAAGTCTGTAAACAGGAAGCAACTTGCAAATTTCATTTTAATTTTGAGTAAATCGAATAGGCCACCCTGCGTCAGATGGCAGTAGCACTTCCATCCAATTTAATTCTCGACAGCGAGCTACTTCAGTTGATTAATCCTAATTTAAAAGACTCTTTTTCACTAAGCACTTCGACGGAAGAAAGCTATGTTTGAACCACATCTGACGCTTCAGCCAAAGCAATTTGATCAGAATTTTTCATTAAAGCGAGCTCGCTTGCCAGGCCGCACAAATGCGTTCGTTTAAGCGTTGACAAACAGTGGCGCCCAAAATCCTTCCGGAACTGACATCGAAAATTTATTTCCCCCCAAGCTTTAGCTTTATTTGTCTTCACATTTTTTTGGTTTTTAAATATGAACAAATGGAATACGACACCAATTGTCCTGTTCTGGGAATGCAATCACTAATTTTTGAGGTTGATTGAATTCTCTCTTACTTCGTCCATCGTCTTTTAGCCTCATATTTTTAAGCAGCTTGTAGCTGAATCCCAGAGAAGAAATCGATAAATATTTAAATAAAAAATTATGTCTAAGCGGCAATAACATGGTTTTGGGCACGTTCCAATGCAAAGGAATATGAGTGACATGAGATGAGCCGAAAAGCGGAAGCACTTTGATCAGAACATATTTTTATAAATTTTTTGATGTTAATCCCAAACTCTTATACTTATTCAATACACTTGAATAACTCAATAACACTATAAATCCCTTTTTAGTAATTATACGTGCATTGAAGTGAAAGTAATCAAAATAATATAAATGCAATATTCATGGCATTTTCTTGAATATCCTTAAGTGAGTATAGCTGTCTCATTCACCATATTTTTAAGTTTCTTTGCCCAAGCTTTTATTAGATTATTATTAATTAAGCTTTAGAAAAACTCTTGTCTTCAAAGTTCAACAGTTCTGCGTATAATAATGACTCCAAGATCTTTTTGCATTTATGAGTAAGTGCTAAACAGAGAGTGAGAGAAAGAGTGAGAAGGCGTTAGAGCGTCGTGGTTCCATTAGTCGTCAAATAGCGCAAATACTATTTGAAGCTATTTATTAATAAGCCACACAAAGCTAGACGGATGGCATTCTGCTCAAGTGGTTGAGGATCTAATGATTTCACTAGCTGCCGGCTCATTGGATCATTTGTTCGTAGACTTTATTTCATAAATTTCCCAATATTCATGCATTTCTGAGCCTCTCCTTAATCAAGCTTTTTTGTATATCAGCTGTATTTTCCTTGAGCTTTTGTTTCTTTGGAAATGAGTTTTAACATAGATTAAATTTCATCAACTTATTTTTTTATTTGAGATGACTGAACCCAATCGAGTTATTGAGATAAATGTTGGTGGAGTTATCTGCACAACTTCGGTTCGAACACTAGCCAAAGCTGGAGGTTCTTGGCTCAGTCAACTATCAGACGGATTGGAGAGTGAAAAATTTACCAAAGATAATTCAAATAGAGTATTTATTGACCGAGATGGTTCTCTTTTCAAATTGCTTTTGGACTATCTCCGTAACGATCGGCTTTTGCTGCCAGAAAATTTCTCCGACTGGAAACGACTACGCCAAGAAGCTGAATATTACTCGCTTAGAGATGTTCCAACTCTAATTGAAGAGGAATTCCGCAAGAGCCAAAGTCCGATGACCCTTAAACTTGAGTCAAGACGGGAAAAAGCCGGCTGCATTGTAGTCGGCTATCGGGGAACTTTTTCCAACGGTCGAGATGGGCTAACCGATGTTAAGTTCAGAAAAATATCTCGAATTCTGGTTTGTGGTCGTGTACATTTATGTCGCGAAGTTTTTGGTGATACGCTGAACGAAAGTCGTGATCCAGACCATGGAGTGTCTGATCGTTATACCAACCGATTTTACTTGAAACATTCATTTCTAGAACAAGCATTTGATGCTCTTGTTATCGCAGGGTTTCGTTTGAGTGGTGTTGGAGCAACAGGGACCAACGCTGCCAATGAAAACACTGTCAACATGAAACCAGGTGTTGAGACTGAAGAGCATCGTTGGCTACATTATAATGAATTTGTCTTTTGTCGTGAGTAAAAAGTTTTTTTTCTTTTTTAAGGATTTTTTCTCAATGTGTAATTGTTATCTCTCGAATTCAACTTATATCCCGCTTAATCCGATAAAAATACCCGATTAAAATTAGATCTAGTTCAAATTTAGTTAAATAAAGTTGCTTTAACGTATACAGAAGAGCTGAAGAGCTGTTAACAAGATTTACAAGAAAGAGAGTGCAAAAAAAATCATAATTTCTAAAAACAAAATTATGGCCGAGAAAAGAGTCAAAGTCAATGGGTACAATTATGGTGCTCATTTTGTTTGTAGTTATTGTCAATACTTACAAATTCGCTTCATAATCTGACAAATATTGGCTAGTTAGGGCTCTGTGAAACATTGGTTGTACTAACTCAGGAGTAAAATCGCTTGGCCGAAAAGGAGCAAGTCCAATTTGTTTGGTCGCTTAGCATCGGAAAGGAAAAGTTGATTTGATTGAATTCAGACTCCTCAATAAAAGCGAGGGTGAAACAAATCACGCAATTAAAAAGCTCTTTTTAATTAGGTTGACTCGTTTAATTGTGAAAGTCCCAAGAAAAATTTTTTCTGAATTTCTAATTTTTGTCGCGTTTTTGATTTTTTCCTCTAGGCTTTCGACTTAATTACATTGGACCAGTCACTGGTATAAGTCCAGTTCCTTTTGTGCTATTGAAATTCATAATACTCATTACCATCTTGCTTAGCCGGATATTGAAACAAACCTGGCGATCAGAAATTAGATCAAAAGATCGGTTCAAGACTGTACATTATTGGGCTTTAAACTATTGTGAATGATCTAGCTAAAATCTAAGGAGTTTTGTTGATAATCCACCGAGGCTTTTTCAACAAGAACAACAAATCACAACAAATCAAAGAGCTTTTAGTTTGAGCCATTAGAAAAACATTAATTCCTTGGTGTGGGTGCATCATTCATATCCCAGAATTCAATTAATCTATCTGCCTCGTTTGCACAAAACCCAGTTACTTGAAGAGTGGGGACGTCAAAACAAAAATTCAATCCACATGAGATCTTTGAGTAAGCCTTGATGAGGGCAAGTGAGACATTTCTAAATCAGCCAAATAATTTGTGTAAACTGAGTGAATTTGAAAGCCAAGTATTCCAATCTTTTTCATTTTTTAGTTTATTTAGCTGCCAGCATAGTTGCTGTATTGCTAAGTGCAATAAGGCAGCATACATAGCATTTTTGCATTTTTCACTTAGCTGCAGGTTGAAAAATAGCCTTCGATTTATTCTTAATAAAAGCTGCTTCATGATGTGATTTGCTCGGTGACAATGATTATGAGTTGATCTTTTATACCAGAGAAGCATAAACAAACAACTTCAAGTCAAGGAGCAAGGTCTTCTTGGTTCTGTTTTCCTCAGAATCAAACCCATAAGCGACTGAAGGCAGTGAACACCAATACAAATTTATGAATACAAATTGCTTTGGTTGTAATTGCATTTTGAAGAATTTATTAATGCGGGAGTGCGTGCGATAGTGTGTCTGCCACTTGCAACCTAAAGCTCAAGGTGGAATGTTCTTGACAACAAATGTTTTTTCTTTTCACTATTGAACACAGAACGCAATTGTATTTACGATCGGATCATAAGGCAATTATAATCACTTGTTTTTCTATCAACGTTGTTGCCTAGTTCTTTCCGTGGTTTTATACAATTCTAATTTGTTCGCGCTCGCGCGCCTTGATTCAGGCAGAAACAAGCGATCACAACATAAATTACGTAATCAAGTTCCAACTACGTGCTGGAACTTATTTGGCTTACAAACTAGCACAAACTGCAAAATGAAAGCCACATCATCATACCTTCTGCCTAAATTCCATTTATTGTTCCTCTCAGATAGAACCTCTATCAAAGAGCTTAAATGCAAGAAATGAAGAAATCCTTCTACCTCTGCGGTCTTCTTGACCATGGGAAGCTCAAAGTAAACCTTATACCCTAATATTGCTCTAAATATCTCTTTTAGCTGAGACTGGATGTGGATTTTAGCGCCAGTTTTATTTTTTCTGATTTTGTTTCATCTTGATCATCAGAAAAAAAGCCAAGTCAGTGAGACTATCACAATTTGATATCCATGCCGACTCCGGCCGGTCATTTTGTTATTGTATGCTTGGAGCGTTTTTTTTTTATTTTCGATCGTTTGTCTTTTATCACTTTCCACTCCAAGGCTCTCAAATAGTCAATGTCTCTCAATTTTTTTTTGCCAGCGCACACAAAACAACACCTTTGATAGAATTTCAATCAGCATAGTTTATTTCACTATACTGGCCTCCACTGAAATTTGGTTGACTCCAATCTTGGACATGGAGTTGCAGCATAATTTAGTCAGCCTATCTCCCTCGCATGGCCTGTCGCATTGCTTTCCAATCAATTTGATTTTATTTCAATTAGCACTCGTGTGCCAAACAAGTTAGCTATGTTTCTTATTCTTTGTGCGTTCTTTTACTCGTTCAAGAGGGGCGAGATGGAAAGAGAAAAGAAATCGAGTGAAAACTGACCATCGCGTGCCGAAAAAGGTGAGGAGAGACGAAAGACCATTGAGTGAGAAAATTGAACGAAAGCAGCGTAAGCACGTTAAGAATTCATTGCGGCTTGCTCGTATTGTATCTAAAGATTAGGCCGATTTAAATTCAGAAATGCAATTAGGCGAATTAATTCGCGGCGCGCTCGTCAACCCTCCAGTCACATAAGCGTTCTTGCCCTGCTTATCGCTTTACTTTTTGTAGTGGGCGACTCAATTTATTCAAATGGAGCCTGAGAAAATGATCGACGAAAATAGTGATAACCAGGTAGAGAGAAAATCAATCAATTTATTATTAACCAGATTTTCTCGCTTTTAACTCAAATTTGCTCGCTAGCTTTACTTTTTCTATTTTGCCTTGTATTTTCATGAAATTGGCGTTTCTGGTCCAACTCAAATAAGTTTTTTCTCAGTCTCGGACATTTGACCGTGAGCATCAGCATAGCAAACTTGAGAATATACAGGCAATTTTTGCTGAATAAAGCGCTTTGACGATAAACTATGAATGCTAAGTAATCATTTTGAACTCGCATTTAAATCTAGCCAAAAGCAATCGAGTACATGTTCCAGTTTATCTTGGTAAACATGTCTAATCGATATGTAAATATTTGAGTCCTTCTTAAACCGCTTAAAGAAGCGTACTCCGATGAATTTAATTACATATCTTAGAGCTGTCTGTTTGTTTAGATATGACTGTACTTCACCAGTTAAAGGTGAGAGTCAAGTAATTGATTCTCAGGTGACTACTTTGTGCTAGAGTAAAAAAATTACTGCTGGAAATAAGAATTTTATCAGGAAATTTATTGTTGAACGAGTATTTTGATTTCTAGGCACGTTTTTCTCTTTTTAGATGATTTTTATTTAGATCAAACGTACAAAAACGCTTGAGTGATTATGTCCGATCTGACTTTTATAATGACCAATTGGCCTCTGATTGAATCATCTTAGTATTCGCCGAAGACAGCAAATTGTTTACGCAATAATTAGAAGCGAACGTATCTCCCACGTAGCAACTCAGAGAGTATAAGCTTCGGATAGAGCTTTGTTGGCCTCTACGTGTCTGTATTAAGTTCGTTCAGATAAGAAAAAGAAGCATTCGACTAGACCGATGCTGCTTCTACAATTACTCTTTGTCTTTTTGTTTGAGGGATTTTTTGTTTCAAGCGCCCTGAATTCGGTTCGAGCTCAACGTGTTCATTTCTATCTTACGTCGGTAGAGCCGCAGGCCCAGGGTACTTGTCGGCTAGCCAGACCCAACGAGCGTGTAGTTTGGGTCAAGATGTGATCATTGAATTTATAATTTGACGCGCATCAGGCAAATTAGAATCGCACGAAAACAAGTGCAGCCCGAAGGCGGTTAACGGCACACAAGTAGCGCTCTCTTGCTATTTGCCGCCGAATTTGTTCATATTCTTAGAACGCTGACCGTGTCGCTGAGTGAAGTGGCCCGATTCAACGAGCCTAGTCTGCGCTAGCGTTTCGGCAGTCATCTATCAACTGTCAACTTTATAGCCCCATCTCATCATAAATCTGCTCACATATAATTCAGAGAAAGAAAATAGAGATGAACCTGGGCACGAATATAGCGGCGCTTATGTCAACCTCTCGTCAATGCACCAAACTCGTTCAAACTAATTTAAATTCGCTTCAACTGTGCATATGGCCACTGCCGCCCGGCCCAATTGTGGTCACAATGAAGAAGCAATTGTTAGCTATTGTTGTCGCTTTTTGGCTGCTTGATTTCAATTCGAGCTATCCGACACCTAGGGCAGTCAAAATAGACTAAAGCGTGTGTGTTCGACCAAATTATAAATCGTAGGAAGACGACGAGCTCTTCATCTCGAGAAGGCTTACGTCACCAAGCTCTTATTTTTCATTTTTAATTTATATTTAATGTGTACTGACTGCTTCTTGCTACACCGGTCACCTTCGATTCCGGTCCATTTTGATAGATTGCGTAATTTAGCAAGGCTTTTTATTTCTTTAGCGCGCTTATGGCGCTGATTCTCGGTGACTGAGTTGTCGGTGATTACTAGGCATTTATTTCGGCCTCAGCTTACTGGGTGAGAATATCGATCGCGGCAAGCAGCACCGAATTATGGATCCACTCATTTTCGATTTTGCCTAATTTTATTTTATTTTTTCACCCATTTGGCAGAGCGAGATCCGCTCACCGTGCTCTTCGTTACTATTGGCTTACGCTTCTGAGGTTGGAAATATGTGTGCTTGTGCGTGTTTACAACTTGCTCATCCCTTATGCAGGAAAGCAGATGGGTCAAATTTTGATGGACTCCAAAGCCCGTTTGAAATAAGGAAATTGCGAAAACATGTTGCCGAGCGACATATGTTAGTAGTGACACAATTCAGCGGACTTTGAAGAATAAGCATATTTTGAACTGCTTGTCGATCGATCTGAGACTATTAAACGTGGGGCAAGCTCGAATTACTAACTATTTGAATGAGGACTCATCGCAGCGATTTTAGGACTTGTAGTGTGGGTCTTTTTTCATTTCTCACTACTCCCTCCAAATCGCTTGTCAATTTTATTAGCTCGTTTAAGTTGCCTATTTGATGAAGATGAGCTTATTCACTCTCTTGCTGCATCTTAGAGGAGCCCGCAAGTATTTTGGTTGCGTAACCCAAAAAATGATCCGATCGGCGTAGATTTTCAAAGTAATTAAATTGACTCGTACACTTCAAAATTTTTCTGTCTCCCTATAGCCTATTCTTGTTCTCTCTACTTCTCTTGGTCGCTTATGAGTTTTTCTTCGTATTTTCTTTCCCGTCTCTCTTCTAGGCTACTAGTTTCTTTGTCTTTACCTTATACCTACCTGCACTTATTTCCCTGCAAGAGCAGGCTACCCCGCGCGTCTTCTCAAAGCTTATTATTACAAATTGCATATGCCATCATCAGTCTTTAAGCTTCTTTTTTGTTCAAGAGGTAGCATGCGCAGGAAGAATTGTTTGTTTAGCACTCGGACAAATCGGATCATTTGAAAGCTATCGGCTTAAATTATGAACGAGGTTTTCATGATAAATAGATTGTCGTCTCTGCGACAAACCAATCCGGTAACTCTGGAATTTATTGGTTTGTTCCAACTACCTAACTAACCTAACTTGAGTAACTTTAGAGAAATATAAAAAAGAAGTAAGATGACTAAAAGCTATAGGGTTTCATCACCAATTACGCACCAGTTCCCTACATCAAATCTTTACCCTTCAAACCTCGTCTCTAAGCTTATTCAATCATTGTGCAATTAAAATGGTCTGTTTTTATAATAGGTCATTTTGTAAGAAAAATTTTTGGGGCGTTATCGATTCAGTATCCTCTGCTCGCATGGCTTGAACAGATTCATTTTGCACTCTATTGAGAAACTGCATGTGTTTAACCTAGTCTTAGCGATAAATGTTTAACACTTGCCTGAAGGCTTTTTAGTTTGATGGGCCTCTCCTTTTTTATTTGTATTTCTATAACGCTGGAAAAATTCACAACCTCTTAGTAAGAGGACAAATGGCAAGTTTCTTCGTTATACTAAATTAAAGAAGCTTAAAGCAATCATACATGGGTATTCAATTCCAATGCTCAGATGCGTTTATCATGTTTGAAACAGATAAGATTGACTACCTCATAAATAATTTTGTGAATTTCTTGATCATTATTTTCAGAAATTTGAGAAATTTAAACTTTATTTAAAGGGGATGAGTGGTGAACTTTGATGATAAAGCTCTGCGTATTAAGAGATAGATGAGTTTGCCTGACGTGTAGCTATTTCAGCTTTAAATTGGGCGTCGTTATTAACTATCACTCTCTCTTTTTGAACCCAGAATTTCGCAAAAATTTTTGGGTAGCTGACTCGAAATTTTTTAACGATTATTCGAAACAATGACCAGGTTATTCGAAAAATTTGATTGAAATGAGTTTCTATTAGATTTGTTTAATCAGTCACTATTTTAAACAATATGACCAGTATTAGTGCGTATGAACTCATCCGCGCGCGCAAAGGTATATAAAAATATATGCTTTCGATTATGCTTGGCTATTTGAGCTTGAAATCTTGATAAGACCAACCAGGTCGGCCTATCGAAAAATTAATTTCACCTCCTCTCTTACCCTTTCGCTCTCACTCTTCTCTTTCCCTTAGCATTCCCTCTCATCTTAATTTCAATAATTTTTACCCAAAGATATTTCTAATCGCTACAAATTAGCTCAAGAATGAAATATTCTATTTTGAAAGAGTAATTTCACGCTTTTCACATCAGAGCAAACTACACTCTAATTTCCAAACTAGACTGAGATTGGGGAAAGTGTGCCTATAGCTGCAAGCTTTGGCGTATTTCAACAACCTTTGTTCATCTCATTCCTTTCATTTTAAAAAATCAAATTTCCTGATTAGAAAATTGTTAAAAAGGTTCATGATTGTGCGATGAATACTATTTCTACGACTTTTGTGCTTATTGCTTTAGAAACTCTTTCTATTTCGCTTTGTTTTCTTAAGCCTTCCGTTGTGATAAACTAGCTTTCAGAGTGCAAAGCATTATTTATGGCCATCTAGCCTGTATTTTCTCTCTTGGTTATTTGCTGTTTTAGCTTGACGTTTGATTCTGTCCAAAGTTTGCTGTTTGTGACATTACAGTTGGATTAAGACATTCGCTTCTTAAATTAATTCGGTTTTTATTTTGATATTCCCACATTACTATTTGATATTCAGTTGGGTCTGTCAGTTTTATTTATAGTCGCGTCAGTATGTCGCGTAATTCATAGAAATAATTTTAATTTTTATTAAAAATACTTCTTTCTTGCGCATTAATCCACTTTTACTTAAATTTATATTTGAGGGAACGGATTTTTTTTCTTTAATCCACTTCTTTTAATCTCTTGGCCTGAATATTTTCATTCTATTTTCATTTAAACCACAAGTTCACTCCCATTTTGCAACTCGGCATGGGTAAAATTTCAATCAGATTTCTAACCTTTGCCTACAATAATGTAGCAAAAGCTTTTCCGTTAAAGCTATTGAATATGAAACAAAAATATTAAGGTAAAAGTGGTCTCTTTTGAATCACTAGAAAAATTTGCTTTCATAAGCTGGCAGTCCTCATGAGCTTTGAGCTTAATCGTAAACTATTTGCGAGCAATCATGCATACAGCTGTTCAAACGCTTTGTGTTTCTTTTAATCGAATTACACTCTTCTAAATTAAATGAGCAAATCTTCCATATTTTCAGTTCACATACATAAACTTAATAAATAGACATTTCTTTTGCCAACTTTTTCATCTAGCGGCCCATAGGCCACATCAGGAGCCCCAATGTTTGTCATCCATCCATACTTTGGTGCATGTTCGAACGAACTGTTTGAATATAGATTCTGGCGTTACGTAATACAGGTTACAGGTTAAATTCGAATGCGCGAATTTGCATTGTTTTTAATTGTAATCTACTGAAACTTAGAAAAATCGAGAAACTCGTGACCAATTCACTGGAAATTAAATTAAGTATGTTTCTCTTTAGATGCTGTTGTAAAACGAGTGCCCTGTGAATAAGAAACATGTCGACAAACGACGAGGAGTTCTTGGGTGGTCGCGAGCGAAGCAAAAGCCAAGAGCCACGCAGTAATGCTGGCTTCACCAAGCGTATAAGAACCAAAGAAATAGAACACCGCATCAGCAGCCGTACCATTGGTTCATTAATAAATGCTCAAAACCAACGAGTGACCAACGAGAAAGAGGAACTGAATCAACTTAACCAACGACTAGATCAATTGGTTGATTCACTCAAACAGAAAAAGGCAGAAAACGATGAGCTCCAAGAATTGGTTCGTAGTTGTCGGGAGCAACTGCTTGCTGGCTCTGGCTCAACATTGAGGGCTAAATTTGACCAAGATCTCCTCGTTGCTAAGCGCGAACTAAATCAAGTCAGCGAGATGAGTACCATCAGCAAGATGAGAGCTTCGCGCTCGATGTATGAGCTCGACCGCTTGCGCGTGCAATTTGATGAAGAGGTACGCTATCAGTCTATTGAAAAGGAAAAAATTCGTCTATTGGAGAGCAAACGAGCTGAGAGCCTACATGAACTAAGTTTCCTCAAGGATGACTTTGAAAGCAAACAGAAGCTGCTTAATGATTTTGAGGACAAAAATGAAGAACTACGCGACCGACTAAAAGGATTGAGTGACAATCTTGATCAGCAGCAAGAGGAACGCATTGATATCGAGTGTCGCATCCAAACGCTAGTCGAACAGAAAAAGTTTGAGCAAGAACTGTTCCGTATTATGCGAGAAGAATTTGAAAGATTGGACGGCTCTAACGGTAATGGTCAGGATCTTGACGCTTTCTATAAAATGCAGCTTAGAGAGATAAAGAAGCGCATTCGCGAAGATTTCAACAAAATGAACGAATTCAATTTGAAAGCGCTAAGGGAGGAGTACGAATACAAATACGTTCAAATGGTAGAAGAGATCGAAACTACCAACCGACTAGCTGAAGAAGCACGAAAACGGCAAGGAGATCTAAATTTGAATGAATTACGCTCTGAGTTCAGCGCCAATCAAACAGAGATTAATGACCTTAAAAACGAAGAATTTAGACTCAATAAGCTTCTTGATCAACTTAATACTCGTTTGAATGAATTACGCTTCAAGCAAGTTAGTGATCAGGAAGCCAAGGATGCTCAGCTTGCCTGTTTAGAGGCTGAGATAAATGAGCTGAAAAACCAATTGAGTGAATTGCTTAGCTTCAGCAAATCGCTTGACGCTGAGGTTGCTGTCTACGCGCGACTTTTAAATCAACAGTTTAATCATATGCAGCGATCAAGCGAACCTGACTCATCATTTTCTTATGAGCTTTATAGCAAAGTTATTCAAGAAGACAGATCAGCTGATGACGCTGTCCGGCGAAATGAACAAGAAGAGCTACGTAAAAAGCAGCGTCAGATCGAAGAGAATAACCGGCGTCTTAAAGAATTTGAGCTTGAAAAGCGACGCCGTGAGGAACGTGAACGGGAAATTTTGGTTGAGGAAGAGAGACGGAAATGCTCGGAAGAAGAGGAAAGACGCCGAAGAAACGAGCTGGAGGAAGAAAGACGTCGAATCGAAGAGCTAGAGCTTCGGCGTAGAGCCGAACTTAAAGAAGAAGAGGAAAGGCTACGGAGAGCTCAGCTTGAAGAACAAGAAAGACTAAGAAGAGTTCAAATCGAAAATGAAAGAAAGCAAGCTGAAGAGGAGGACCAACGACGAAGAAAAAGATTGGCTGACCAAGAAAGGCGATTGGAAGAAGATGAAAAGCGTCGCAATATGGAACGTGAAGAACAACTGAAGATTCAAAAGCAGCGAGAACGAGAAGAAGCACAGCGTAAACGAGCTTCAGAAGAAGAATTTGAACGTCAGCGTAATATTCAGTTGGCTCGCGATGAATACGAACGTCATATTTGGCAAGAGGAAGAAAAAAGACGACAATCGGAAATCGAAGAGAGGCTAAAGCGTGATGAAGCAGAACGAATACGAATGGCTGGTGAAAAAAAAACCAAACCTGACCGAGCGTTTGAGGTTAGAGAGACTGAAAAGGCTCCGAGTCGAAATTTAGAGTACGAGGCACGTCGGCATGAAGCAGAGGAGCAGAACAGACGTGAGCGCGAAATGATGGACCGAATGGCCGAAGAAAATCGGCTCAGTGAGGAAATGAGACTAAGACAGAATGAAATTGAAGCCCAACAAAAGCAACAAAGAGAGATAGAGGCGCAAAAATGCCGCGAGTTCGAATTGGAAGAACAAGAAAAACGACTGAGGATAGAATATGAGAAGCAAGAACGAAAGAGGGCTCTAGCTGATGAACGCGCAAGACTTAAGGTTGAATATGAAGCTCAAATCAGAAATGAAGAGAATGAGAGAAAGATGCGCCATGAAGAGCGACGACGCCTAGAAGATGAAGAGAGGAAAAGAAAGTTGGAGATTGAGAGAGTTGAAAGAGAAAGATATATTATTGAAAAGTTGCGACAAGAGCAAGAGCTAATTGAGCTTCAAAAACGCCAAAAACAACAAGAGATAGAACAGAGTCAGGGTAATCAAATATTCAGGCATAGAGAACCAGTTGAGATATACCAGACTGCAAAATCCTCTGACAAGAATCAGCCCCTGACAACTGTCACTCGTCGGGTAATTGAAGAGAAACATCATACTGAACATTATGAAGAGCATCGAGTAGACCATGTTCCTGTCGCAATCAAGCCAACTCCTCGAGTCCCTAGACCAAGCCCTGTTGAAAGCGCGACAAATCAAGAAAAGCAAATAAATATTCAAGTTGTTCCAGCTGACCGATCATCTTCTACATGCCGTACGACACATCGTAATCTGGGTACAGCAAATAGCACACGGCATTCGAGTAATATAGTGGATCATTGTGTGTCGTCGAATAGCGGGCATAGACATGTTTTCATAGTTAACAACCAGCGACCGGGAACCTGCGTCACAGTCAAGAGTCCGCGTCGAATTCCAGCTCGATCGCAAACTCCGCCCACTCAGAGAAATATTGTTCGCTATGAAGGGAGCGACGGATCAACTCAGATAACTTCAAAAAGCGAATCCAACAAATACGCTATCAAGCACAAGGCCAATAGATATGTTTCCGGAGCCATAGGAATTCTAGAGACTTCTCTTGATGGCGATTACATTGTACTTGAAAACTTAAGCTCCAACAAAACTGTAAATTTGAAAGGATGGTACATTCACAGATATGTGCCGGACCAAAATGTCAATGTGATATTTAAATTCACTAAAGACATAAGTATTGCCAGTGGTGAAAAGTTAAAAATTTTGTCAAACACCAAGGCTTCTGTTCGTGGAGGAGTGCGAAGTTCAAGTCTACACGAGGGTCTTAATAAGCAACCTGAAGGGAAAGAAGTAGAAAAAATTATCGTGGCTGAAAATGTCGATAATTGGGGAACCTACAGTAAGTTTAGTGTCACCAAGCTAATAAATCCAGACGGAGTGGACAAAGCTGTGTTGACTCAGTCGCTTCTTCGGCTAGCCTCGTCATCAAACAATATCAGTGTCCTACCAAATGAGCGTAATGCGAACGATTCTAAATTAAAATCGGGCTCAGTGAGTAGTCTGGCTTTGAAAAGCAATCAGTTTTACCCACAACAAGAGACCATATCAACGCAAACAGTAACCACTGAAACCGTCACTTCAATAGCTAGCAATCATAAAAATTACAAGTCTTCAAGCAAAACTTGTGACCCCACCAATCAACTGCCTATTAAATCTAAGCATTCGAACTCGTCCTCTAATGTTCATGTCACTCGTCAATTTTGATTAAATTTCACTTTCAAGTGCCTCTGCGCACTGAGCATTAACAGTTCCGATTGTTAGATTTTCCGCTTTATTACTCTTTTAAAATTCCGATATTTCCACAATTGTTAGCAAAAGACTTTCAGCAGTCAAGGTCGCCCCGGGTGGCATAATAGTTGCTTGACCACAGATAGGAGACGATTTCAGATGTTCAATTGATTATCCATACATGAATCCAAATTAGTCTTCAGCATCTAAATCGATCGCTATTTACAACAAACTGAGTCTTATATATATTTTAACGCTGATTATTCCGATTTTTTCGGTATGATGCTGGCAGATCCAACTTATAAGTATCTGCCAGATTCTAGAATAGTTGACGTAACGATTTTATCAGAGAATTCTTATCGTGAAATTTTAAAATCTCCGCATTTAGATCTGAACTGATTTACGTACCTTATCTTGGTTTCGAAACCTGATTTTGCTTAAAAGGGTAGAAAATCTCGATCTAAACCACAGCGAAAGTTAGAAAATCGATTTTCTTATAGATCTATTTACTTTACTAGTTGAATTAGTTGGTTGTATTTTTCGTGTCTATTTTTGAAAACAAATAAAAGTTTAATCACAATTATCTAAACATTAAATAAGTTGAGTTTATTCTGACAATTAGATACATTGCAATTTAATAAGCAAAAGCTAGTTAATGTTGTTACCATCGGCAACCGATATATTTATCGGCGGAGACTAAGCAGTCCAAGTATAATGATAAGTCAGTGATGATGGATCATCAGTTAGTTGAGAAAATTCCAATAAATAGTACAATGAGAGATGAGGAGATTGTGAACTGGGATCAAGATGTCGATGAAGAAGACTCCGTACAGAGTAACAAGACTAGTCAGGAAGAAAACGAGGAAATTCAGCGCGAGATCGCGGCTTCCACATATAATCAAATGCGAATTCCTGAATCTCATCTTAACTTAAACCAAAGAGTGCTGCGCTCTTTTGAAAAAAAGTATAATTTGAAATTACCAGTTAATTTATTATCCTCAACTGTATGCTCATTCGAGTCCGTATCCGATTGTGAGAGTTCAGAGAGCTTTCCAATAACCCAGACACGAATCAGTCATGAAGGACTTGAAAGAATCAGTGAAGATCTCAAAGAGGTGTATCAAAAACTAGCCCGACAATATCATGCGTTGCAAGAAAAAGAGTTAGAGTTAAATCAACGAGAATACCAACTTCTTCAAGATCAACAAAAGCTTTTATGTTTTAAGAACTCTTCTGACCAAACACTTATTGAAGAGATTCAATTTAAATATGAAGATAAAATTCAGCATTTGAAATCCGACTTGGCTGAAAAGAGCCGTGACCTGCGACGTTTACAACAGTCATTTAAAGGTCTCAAGCAGACGAATGAGTCGCTCAGAATTAAAGTAAAGAAATGACTTTTTTTTCAAAAACTTATTCAACTTAAAGGTATTTCAGATATTAGAAAAAGAAACACAGTGTGAGAAACTTGAAAAGCAATCCAAATCGCTGAGAAGCCGTCTAACCAACCTTCAGGTTTTGAACATTCAAGAGTATAATTGAGTTGTATTTTCAATTTAAAAAAAAAATTTAGAAGCTGAATTCTAAGAGGGACATCGTAGCTAACGAGAATTCAAAGGCCACAGAACAAGAATTCAAAGAAAAACAGCAGCAAGCGTTTACGGTAACAGACGATGAAAGAACTAAAATTATCCAAAGAACGAATCAGCTGAAATCAAATGAAATAACTGGAACTAAAGAAAATATTAAAGTTGAAATCGAATCACCGCTTCAAAAAGCTTTTGGATGTTTGGTCGAATGGACTTTAGAAGCGTTCTTAAAATCTGATCTTAGAGAACGGTCTTATCAATATGATGTTAAAACGGAAATAGTTAGACTAATTCCTTTTATGTTCGATTTGATTATTGAAGAGAAATCATCTCATCTTCAATATCAGCATCTCGAATTCATTTACTTTTCTTTGCATCGCGCTGAATTTTGCTCAACCCGGAAAGTAAATATACAAAAGTTTATTATTTCTGGGAAAAGTTTAAAAAAGTTCATCTCGTTTTTCAGAAAAGTCAGCTAAGTGCCACTATTCGACGAATCGGCGAGTTTGCATTCAATGTCTTATGTTCTCAAAATCACTCTGCCGAATCAGCTGCCCAACAGACCATCAAAAGCATTCCGCATAATTTCCAAATACAAGCGCAAACACTTTCATCGAGAGCACTTGAACGCAAAGAAAGTTTATATTTATTTGACAAAGCTAGAATGCTCGTTTGCTTAATTGGACTATTGACTGTTGCACAGAGTAAAAATACTTTTCAATTATTGAACTTAATAATCTTATTTTGAGTAATACATAAAACAGGGGACAAAGTGCAAGTGATTCTTGAGGCTTTGAAGACCATGCTCAAGAGCCATTTTATGAAAGAGATATTTTTGGAGTTAAATGGTACCAAAACGGTGTTAAAATGGCTCAAATCGACCGAGCGAGTAACAAAAATACGCTTTATCATATTAAATGTAGAATTCGGTATAATGCAATTCATTAAGGTTTTACTTTCCAATTCGATCGAAGTATTTCTGCATCTTTCAATCGAATGGTCGGGCCAGGAGGCATTTCTCAATTCATGCAGTAACGAGGACTGGTTCTCGCAAATTGGTGCAGTAATGAGAGAACTCTGGAATGAGAAGCATAAACAAGTTGAGTTGTCACTTTTGGAGAAAATGGCTGTGTTGCTTCAAAAATTATCGAAAACACGGTAAGCGTTTTCATAAAGGCCAAGCAAAACATAATTTCAATCGCATCGCAAATTTTAGAAAAAACAAGAAGCACTTTGAAGCCTGCGCATTACATTTGTTATGCCAAGATATATTAGACCGACACCCTTTTGACAGCGATTTCTTAACCATGAATTTAAAATCGATTCTTTTTAATTTATCTTTCAAATAATTATGTATGCGTGTATGGGCTTGCTATGATTTAATCTTATGAGAATTTTCATCGCCTATCGCCTATTTAATATTAAATTGTAACTCACCATAGTCAATTTAATTAGATGATCATTAAAGGATAAAGTGGAACGTGGTTTTTGATGGCGGTTGTCTTCCCAAAAAGTGTCACTGTTTAGATAGCCGATGCAACAGATGTCAGTTAATTCCGAAAAATATGACCTAATAGCACACTTTCAACCAAAAACTTGTTTCGCTGAGCATGCATTAAGTTCTTGAGTCAATTATTCAATAGTTGTTTGAGTGCTTATGGGCAATTTTGGGCAATGTGGAAGGAGCCTTGCATAATTCGAAACACGCTGAATAAATACTCGGGATAATGTGAGGAGCAAGAGGTTTAACAATATGCCGTGAAGAATAAAGCGAGCGATTTTTAACGCTTTTGTCAATAGAAGCTAATATAAACATTCTATGGAATTCATAAGTTTAAATGTTTCTTTCATGTTAGATCAGATTTAAACTTAAGCAAAACAGTTTCAAACCCTTCTCGTTCTTTTCACGTTTGTCGAACTGTTGTTCGCTATATTATTAACATTTTTCAAAGCAAGCATTCAGAAACGAGCTATATTGTTCTCTTTCAGCGTGCCCTCAAAGCTACTTTTCACTTAGAACTTGAAATAATCATAAGCTCAATATGACAGCCCTTGCTTGAAATTAGGCCTTAGAAATGAGAGGGAACGTTTCAGTAGAATTAATTCAGTCCTTGGTGAATCAAGGAAATTAGCTTTCGCTTTGAATTTCATTACCCGATGCGTACAATGCCTTCGCTTCTCGAGCCTTCTTTCTTGGGCGCACTCGAGCGTCTTAAAAACGTGGCGCAAACTTCGTATTTCTATTTCGTGAGCGTATTATATTGATTTTTAGAGGCGTGAATTATAATGGAATGTATGAACAGGATAATCAAGTATGTGCATGTGTCTGCTTGTGTTTTTTTATTTAAGAAAATTCAAAAGACTATTGATTGTGTGGAACACTATATCAACTGTGTTTTAAAAGGCGATTCCAATTTATTCATCCAGCCACGAGAACTTCAAGATCGATTCGTTCAAGAATTGACAAAACGTTTTTTCTGTAATTTGGACCCTATTTAGTGCTTCATCTAGTTGTGGTATTTTGCGAAACAAAGTTACTGTTTGCTAAACCGATATGGATTGGATGCTCTTAAAGTGCAAAGTGGTGATCTCTTTTCCGGACAGCGCGTCAGTTGCATCATTCATCTTCACAATTGGTCAGCTAAGAGTGCATCGTTTTTATTTTATAAGGCCACAGTGCGCAATTCGAACAAAATTATTTTCTTGCACCGAGACTAGGCCTCAATCTATTTAGGAGCCAAGTCGCCTTTTTTAACAGCCGCCTTTTTGGGCGCGTAGGCGAACGCATTTTTAAACATCACCCTCATCATCATTATTTACTAAGATAGCCGCATCATTTTTAAACAAAGTCAGTGGTGCAGTGGTGAGCTTTAGAACGACTCGCTTGATGGCCCAAATTCCAATCTCTTAACAGCCGACATATTTTTACCCTAACTCGCGACCTCTTTTTTTCTGTCTAATGGATTGACAAGCTACTATGTTCAGTTCTTGGTAATTTTCTCAGGGTCGACACTTAAGAATTCTGGCTCAATGTGTTTTTATAGATCTAGATAAGCAAGTAAAAAAGCAAAACTTGTCATCAGTTTTTTTTGTGCAACCTCATGATTAGATTTAAGTGCCTAATGATCGCCTAAGAGCCGGTAAGCGATGCGTAATAGAGCTCTCGCGTCCCCTCTTATCGATTTATTCGCATGCATAGCAATTTCATGAGCTGAGTGAAAGAAAGGCGGGAGTGTTTCATAATATGGTGGCCCCATTCGCACTTTAGCGGAGCACGCCGCAGCGAACGAAACCGGCTCCAAATTTAACATAAAAGAACGTTAACAACATTTTCTCTAAATAAATTATTATAAGGACCTAAGCAATGAATGAGAGAGTGCAAATTTTGACAAAAATTTATTAAATTTACAACAGCCGCATCTACGCGTATGCTGAATAGCGTTTTATGAATAAGGTCGGCCTGTTCGATGCCGCTGTAACCATTATTATTCGTGAATTTGGTCCGATGAGTTTTTTTCCCGCCCGCTCTCAAGTGAATTGCGTGCGCTAGCTCGTGATTGTACACTTTTGAAGCAAATCAGCGTTTGGCCGCTTTGAACGGGTGCTTTTATCAACTTTGCCTAAAACTGACTCTACTAAAGCGGAGATTTTCTTTTCAGCAAGAAATTTTTGACTTTTTGAATTTAATTTTTTTAAATTATATTCAGTCGCACGACCGAATGGTGCTTATTCTACCTTGACTTCAATTATGAACCATTAACAAACCAAGTGAACTAGTCACGATGCCAGAAAACACTTTTGGTCCTCGCCATTATTTATTTTCTCGGTTGGAATGCAATCTCATGTTTCATAGATCAACCCATTCTACCGAGAAATCTAGTCTGCGAGATTCCCTTGGTCTAATGGTGGCGCAAAAGAGCACTCTTTATGAGCCTTGTTCTTATCGACTCTGCATTATACTCAGTTGAATCATTTCTGTATAGCTGAAAAATCGATAGCAATCATTTCACGACATATTTCGCTTCCATCTCCCATTTTGGTTAAACCAGGATGCTATGTATCAGTCATTCTTTATAGTCTTGCTTGCATCCTTTCGGTTTTATATTATGTTAAGCCCATTCATTCATCTTCTTTCTTTTCCATCATATTCAGGTTAATCATCAGTATTGATTACCAGTATAGCAAGTCCGTTTTGCTTGTACAAAATATTTCTTATGCAAATACCTATTTCTTGCTTGAATCTACCTTCCAGTATCATTTTATCCATCAGAGTTAAATAGAAACATTTACTTTAGATAATTTAGGAGCAGGCTCAAACCTTCAGAATCCAGCCAAGAGCGGACTATGCGCAAGTTATAAGTAAAAATTGATTTTATTAAGGTTGAGCATTAAGAGGTTGGAAATATCGAAAGAATGCAAAATACTTTGAACGCACACTTTCAACAAGTGCTCGGGCAGTATCAACAACAAGTTTCAAACTTCGGATTTGCCCATGAATCGGCCAGAGATCCAAGTAGTAACAATAACGGTCGTCATCAACAACATGGGCACAACCTAAATCAACCATTAGCTACAGCTAATTCCCATCCACTTGTATCTCAATCTGAATTAATGAAACGCCATGACTTAACAATGAAGCTAGCTTCGGCTGCTGCTTTTGCTCAAGATTATCAAGAAGATTATCCCACCACTGACGAAGAGCTAGCAGATCAGAGCAACAGTCACACAATGGGCATTAATGCCTATCAAACAATAGACTCATCCGACTCCAATGGACCTCGTTTGGACGGCTCCAAGATCGACCAGTCTGATAAGAGTAAAGGGGAGTTGGTTTGCGTTGTATGCGGTGCACCTGCAAACGGCTACAATTTTGATGCAATAACTTGTGAATCGTGCAAAGCTTTCTTTAGGAGAAATGCATTTCGGCCAATTGTGAGTAGAATCTTAGTTTAATTCTTAAAAAAAACAGCATCATAAATTCAACTATTCCGCAATTTTTCAGAATCAATTTAGATGCACGAACAACCAAAACTGTGAAATAAACATAATTACCCGAAAGAAATGTAAGAGATGCCGTATAATGAAATGTTTCAAGCTTGGCATGCGAAAAGACTGGATTATGACCGAAGGCGAAAGAGAGGAAAAGAGACGAAAAATAGAAGAAAATAGGCGAAAGAGAGCAAATAATGAAGATAACGATTCAAGTTCAAATCATCACGAAGCAGATTATGATAATAGCCCAATATGTGTATCGACCCCTTCAGAATCTCGACCAATTCGCCGCAGACGAAGGAGAAGACGTCAGCCATCAAAAGACAAGCGATTGGGCAGAGACGAAGGTGAATTCAAAAAAGATCCTTTTACCCCTATTTTTCCCAGCAGAGCAACGGTTTGTTCCAATCCTTCACCAATATCGAATGGAACACTTTTCAACCATGCTTATCAAACTCATACCGGTCAAAACATTCTGAGCAGTCTTTATAATCAGCATAATATTCGTCAAGCAGCATTCCCATCTCTAAGTTCTACTCTACTATCGACCCTTCAGCCGCAAAGAGCAGCAGAAAATTTACTTAACAGCAAAACAGGAGTTGAACTTATGAATGACTTGGCATTCTACCCATCGCCACGTTCTTCAGAGCCAACGCCAGCTTACTCTAGTTCAAGTTTAGCAGAAACAGCCGCTTCGCCTCTTAGTTCAAACCAGTTGTATCAACGTGAGTCAAAAGAAGAAATCAGGGAGCAAGTGTGTCAAGCGGTAAATCTCAGCTTTAAGAGAGAATCTCGTCACGAGGCCAAGCCAGTTAAACTTATGATGAAGGAGCACGTGCGCGCGAGCGAATCTTTTCACGAGCAAGCATACGATCACATAAGCAAGCAAAATATTGAACTTGAATCCGCTATAACCTCGCAACGTAGCTCGAATATTGAACAGGCCTCTTCACTTGCTTTTTCCATGCCTCAGCTCATTAATGAACGCATGAATGCAACTCAACGGCAACAAGTTAAAGTTATTGAACAAGCCTATGAAAATGCCATTCAACTGGTCAAGGCACATGGCTTACCTAACAACAGTCACGATATTCATACCACAATTAACCTTACCGAGTTGGGTGTGCGTCGTATTATTTTCTATTTCAAGCTTATATCAGACTTTCGAGACCTCAATCATGACTTGATGGTTAAATTGCTAAAACAAAATATGATGAGCCTTCTACAAGTACATGGAGTCATATCATATAACAAAAAAACTAACACTTTTCAGCAGCCAGATACGGATGACACCCCGTTTGCGGCTGAGTCTCTCGAATCTGTTTACGGTCGTGAAATTTATCATATTTCAATCGGCATAACCAATTCTCTTTATGATTTGAGTCAAGGAGACATGATTCATATCAAAATCTTGTTATTAGTTATCATTTTTGACCCATCAAACGAAAGCTTGTCTAGTGAAGAACGTGAATCCATTCTTCAGCTTCAGAATAAATTCGTTTCACTACTTTATTCTTATATGAACGAGAAATACGGTGGACAACGCGCAGAACTTATATTTAAAGCAATGATTTTCGAGCTAAGTAAAGTAAACGAGCTCTCAAAAATGTTCGAACGAGCTGTTACTCAAAAGGCCAATCAAGAATATGTGAGACCTCTCATGAAAGAGGTTTTCAGCATGCCAAACGACTGTACTCCGCCCAAGTCCGTTCAAGGATCATTTTCCTCGGCATCTTCAACTCATCCCGAATCAAATGAACACTTTGACATGTCTGAAAGCGTCGGCTCGTTAAATACAACTTGAAATCAGACCGTTTGTTTTTCATCATGCTCAATTGATATCCAAAATTAGTACTAAACATACTTTTTCTTTAATTTTTCTTTACTTTTCTCATTCTCTTATATTCTCTGCTTATGCCCTGAGAGACTGAGCTTGGTTTACCATTTGTCAGTATAGGCTTGCATGTGTGTGAGTGTATAAAACTAAGCAGCCTTTGATCAGATCATCCTTTTTAATGAAGAGCTGTATATAAGCATATATATTATGAGACAATTATCGTTTAGCTGATTTATATTCTTCAATTTGACGCACTTCCCGGGGTATAAAAAAAAGAACATGTCCTAAATCCAGTTTATTTCTCATATTATTTTCTTTGGTATTTTTTCGTTTATATTTATTTAGCGAAAGCTTCATGCGAAAATTAATAAAGCCAGTGAATCAAATGTTAAATGAAGTTTTCGGAATTGTTTTTCAGAATTGGTTGGACATTTTATTTAGAATCATTTACATATTTAAATCTTAAAAGAAATTTATGAATAATATGATTTTACGAGAAAGCTTTGCTATAATTTCAGCGTGTGGAAAATTCAATGAAAATAGCAACAACAGCAAATACATATGTGAGTATTCCGGCGATCAAGGCTGCAATATTTGAAATAAGTGCAAATCGCGAATATCTTATTGCTCGTTTTACCCGATTTTCTAATAGGGATTCTCTGGTCAATACAGAAAATATGATTGCAATCAGGCCCAGGATGATGTTGCAAAAAACCAAATTGATTATAGAAAATACTAGGTAATCGCCCGGCAACTTAAGGGGTTTGACTTTAGGTGATTCAAGGGGCACTGCTTCCTCTCCTCCTTCAGCTTTGTCCATTAGTCTCTTCGAAGGGAAAAACTGCTTCAATTTTGTAAAACACGAACTATGCGAGTATCCTAAGTCAATGACTCACTTTTTTATCGTAACCCAGTTTGTCGCTTATCGAAAATATTTAGGCGCTTAATGCTAATATATTTTTGCTTATCTTTATTAGCTTGTTCAATTTTTGCATGATAAAATTTTTGATAACAATAATTTTCTTTCAGGTAAGACTTAATGAGCCATAATGTTTCAATTCTGTTTACCTGTATAATTCTTTTAAAAAAATTCCATTTCAGACTTTGAAATAATCAACAAAAAGAAAAAAAATGAAGTTTGCTCTAAAAATTCAAAAGCTTTAAGTTTGGAACTCAAGTAAATGAAAAATCCTTCCAAACTGGCGAAAGGTGTTGTTAATAATGCATTAGCTTCATAATGAATGATCGCCCCTATATTGTGATAAAGGCTATTAAACATTTAAGCGAATCAATGAGGAACGATTGCTGTAGTTCGATAAATGAATACTCGAAGAAGCACAAGGACAAATTTCGATATTAACAATGATAACATGAAAAATAAGGCAGACAAAATCCATTTGACAAAAGAATCGGAACCAACCAACAGGTTGGCTGATCCTTTGCAAGTGCAAGATAAAAGAACAAGCACTCCGGTTAGTGTTCTGCTAGTAAATAAAAATGAAAAGGACCGTTCCGAGAGCTTTCGAGAAGCGGCTAAGAATGCAGTAGAAAAATTCAGTAAATCTACGCAAAACCCCACTCAACTACAAAGGCTGCGTTCACAAGTAGCCAAACTTAAAGGAGAAGATTTGAACGATTTAGTCGAGGCTTCGAAACGATCAGTAATCATAACGGTCATTTTGGTTTTTAATAATTTTTTTGATAGTTTTAATACATTTCTAAGTACGAACTGTGCCGGTCTTTGGTTTTTGAAGGACCTGAGAAATTAAAAAAAAGAAGCAGAAGCGTAGACTGGGAAAATAACGAAAAAAAAACGATACAGCGCACAAATTATGTCTCAGTCTCCAATGTAAGAAAAATTCGAACCAAAATCAATTAATCTGTGCTGCCGTAAGTTAGAATTTTTCCGATTCTAGAATCAGGCAACGAAAGTGAAAAAATATAATTCATTTTCAATTTTAAATTTTCCAAGTTTCTTTGCATTCCTTAAGGATGCTTGAAATAGAATTTAGTGAACCTCCGTATCAATAATTAAAGATTGAAACTGGGAACTTTTTATTTTCTGTATTGTTTATTCTCACTTTCGTTGCCTGATTCTAGAATCGGAAAAATTCTAACTTAAAGCATAGCAAATCCATTATTTTCAAGCAAGGTTTTGATTTAGAGCAAACGCAAACGGCGAAAAAAGGAGAAAACTTCAACTACAAAATCTATAATCTCTTTAAAATCTATATCAACCGCAAACCCAGTTACAGACATACGAAATGAAGATATCAACCAAAAAAGCAATTCTGATTTGAATATCGATTCGCCCGTTAATATATCGCTAGAGCTCACTGAAAAAACTGTAATACTAGATTGATCGCCAATTTTCTTTGATTTATTTTGCCTTTTTAATAGATCAGTCAAATAACGAATGTGGAAGAAAATTTACATAAAAAGATTGCAATTGTGGTTGATACGGAATGTGAACAAAGCGAAAGAAGCTTGGGAAGTTTTGTGAATCGTCTAGGGTCTTATTTGAACGAGACAGGATCATATGTGCATTTGAACTTTTATGATGCGAATCAACTGAGTAACAATAAACGTCCGGCGCAATGGGTGAGTAAATGGTCAGTTTTTCGCGAAGTCTTTGCATGGCAAGGTAACATTTCCGTAAGCGAGATTGTCATAAACAACCACCATATTTTGAGTATTGCGTTTTGTCCGCTTTCGAATTTTTCGCAATAAATCCATGGTTGACTTGGATGGCCAAAGTTCAGACCAGCTCATCAGGATTAAAGGGCAGTTAAATCTTGCGTCTTTTGAGTTATTCGCTGTCCTCTAAACATTATATTTGAAAGAGAACTTTGAACGTTTTTGCCGCCATTTTGATTAATAATCGCTAAGCTTGCACTTGTTGATTATTTGCCCAGTTTTCATTCATAATCTCAACCTTTTCCATATGCTCACATTCTCACAAGAATTTGCTGGTTCTATACCGATTCAACTTCGTCAACACCTTTAATTTAATTTTTTTTAATGCCACTTAAAGGCGCTGAATATACGAAAAAAAGTGAAGGAGCAATTGACTACCACCGTCTTAAGCTGTATGACATTCGAATTTAAGACAGATTTCAATACACTATTTGATGAAAACGAGCTAGTTATCTCATTTGTTGATATTTCAGAGCGTGAGAGGTACTGCATACAAAAATATGAACAAGTGAGAATTCGTTTTTTTTTTTAAATATTAAGCAAGGCAATGCAAATCGCCTCTAGGTTTTGATTAGGTTTATAATACCTGGTCGAGTGTTAATCACTGCTGTACCGCTACCTTTTAAAGAATGCATTTTCTATGCCGCCTATTTTCAGGATAAGAAAGCTGTGTTTGTAGAAGCACCGCCAAGTCCGTCACATAGGTTTTATGCTGCTGTTCCAAACTTGGAAATTTTTGCCAAAATCAATTATGTGCTCATGTGTTTGGTGGATATGTGTGACCAGGTGATACCAAAAGGTGACTATTTGTCGACATATTGTCGCTTTATTATAATACTTAAACGTCGAGACTAAAGTAAAAATAAATACAGAGAATTTTTTCGGAATGCCAAGTATACTAGCGCGTTCAATGGAGCCTATGATTAACATCACTAAAACCATGGTTAATTTAGAAACCAACGTGAAATTTTGACTCAACTCAATTTTTTTACAAATTCCATGCTTCTTTAAGAGCTCAGTTGGTCTCTGAACAAAATAGCTAGCTCAGAGCTTAAAAATACCGAAGAAAATAGAAATCATCTCTGGTATTACTCATGCGTCACATGCGTCTCATATGTCACAGCTTAGTCAGGAATGTAAACGTCTTTAATTAACACTTTATGTCAGAAAAGACTGAATTCTCGGACCAAAATTTAAAATTCAAAAAATCAATCAAAATATAAGATTTTGATGACTCGAAATGTGTCGGGAATAGATGTGGCTAAGATTCTAAGACAAGTATCATCTCAAAATAAATCTTATCTATAGAATGAGCTCAAGCTGATTTCTAGATCACTTGTTCGTTATTTTGTTCTCACTTCTTCATTGACACGGCTTAGTTATTTAAGTCTCGGAGCAAATATACTTTGTGCGAATCGTTGATGTAATTTTAGATCATAGCCGGGTCGGGCGCGAATAAATAGAATGAAAAGAGCCAATGATGACGTTTTGACTATGCTGAATGGTCGTTAAAGAGTTGGGCTCGCTTTAAACACGATCAGTTTGTCGAATGAGTTCGATGCGAATTTGAACGCCCAGTTTATGGTAAAAATGGGTCTTTCGCAAACTTATTCACTCTTGTGCGGGCTTGATTTAAAAAGAGTGAGAAGCGAGAGGTATTACATAACTATTGATTTACATAACTCACAAAACTCTTCGTCACGAACTCCTACTCCTTTTCAATCGTTATCTCTATTTTGCTCTTTTCAAAGCCAGTAAGGTATGAGGTTCAGATTACAAAATGCATTTAAGTGACTTAAGAGTAATTTTTTGCTTTCTCGCTGACTTGTTGAAGCAGATAAAGTGCAGACGAGTTGATGGAGTGATATGAGTGATCTTTTTGCTTGTGGTTAAATCGAAGAGAAGGTGGTGGACGATGAAAAAGCCATTTCACAGTACGCAGTTCGAGAAGAATTGTCTTGAAATGCTCAAATTTAAGGTCCGCATGTTCTTTGTATGAGTAGGAGCATTTGCAAGTGCTTATTGGCTTTTCATTTAATTGAACATAACCCAAGAGGCGCCCTTTCAAAGTCCTTTCAATGTACGGCGCGCCGTGAATATCCAGAGTTAATCTTGATAAGCTACCGGCAAAAGCAGTTTCAATTATACGTTGGTCCCGACCGATAAAAGCATTTTTTTACCATAAATAATATTAAAAGAAACACCTTTTACCTTGATTGGTCGAGCCTCGATGAAGCCTCAAAGTCCAATTAAAGCGAGATTTTTTAAACATCGTCTCAGTCAAAATAATTTTTTAAATTTAAATTGTCAGTATTGAATCGGCTCATAAGCCACTCATTTATCAACGGCAGATCGGCGGATCATAATGATCTAAACATGGTTTCGTCCCAAGTTTAATTGAAAACATCTACTATAATCGCTATTGAGCGGAAAGATACGAGACGCGCAATATTTGTTTAGAACACGCATAGAACAAGATACAAGTTTCATTGTGTAAATTGTACTTAAATTTCAATCATATCAGCCCTTTTCCATTTCTAGACTATTTTCATATTTTGCTGCGTTGACTTAGATTCTTTATGAAATTTTGGAGTCTAATTTCGGAAAGAGGTAGACAGGCCGCGAATGTGAAGACCACAGTAATAATTTATCGATTGAATAGGGGCTGTGATAGGAGACGTTTGCAGGGTTAAACAAAGAGCTCAAACGTGTCAGACGAAAACGAGCAATGCAGACCACATAATATTCAGCTCGACATCATTTAATCACAAGATAAGTTGGGTTGTTTAATAATTTATGACTTGAGCCGCGAGAGGTTGTGTGAAAGAAAAGAAGAAGACATTCATCGAGCCAACAAAGGAATGTTTTGATTGCTTTCATTCTGCGTGTTTGATTCATTCTTAAAGGTGGAGAAAAAAATAACGCCGGGATGCGCAGTCAAATATGCAAAAGAAAATGCAAACGATCGAAGCAATAGCATCCTAAGCTTTTTGATGTGGCTTTGGTGCGTTGTTGAGAACTAAGACTTGATTTTCAGTGTTCTCAATCCTCTCATTATTATCAAAATTATTTTGAGTTGTATTCTACTGAAGCTAGCCTAAGATATTTCTGGACTTCTCCCTCAGTAATGATTTTCAAATCAGTAGGTTTTTATTTAATTTTTTATGCCAGTCTTTCAATTTAATTGTATCTTTATTTGTTCTATTTGAATAGATATTTTTCAAACTGCTTCGCTTTATTATTCGCTTAATATTATATTAATCAAACACAAAACAATATCTTAAAGACTGTAAAGTTGATCCAAAACTCGATCGATCTAATTTATATTATCGAGATATTTGAAGTTAATGATTTGTCCCAAAGTTTTAAAAATCTTTCACTTGTGCGCATGCACCATTATAAAATGCCTCCGAAAAAAATCTAAACATTTTGGTCTTAACGAAGGAGCCTTTGACAATCAGTTAAAAAAGTTATTCTCTATCTTGATCGGTACTGACTCAATTATCTATAATTAGGAACTAAACCAAGCATACATTACACATTGTTCAAAGACAAAGAGATCAATTGATACTGTCGCGGTTTTATCACAGATGGAGCTTATATAACTTCAAAAGCAGCATATGACACACATTCTATATAAAGGTACCCGCACCCATCGTTCTTCACGTCCGAGCCTTCTTTCATTACCGAGCTTTTTTATATTATTGTAAGCCATATTAATTAGCATAATTCGAAATTATGTTGCTTCTTAAGTTCAAAAACAAAACAAGAATGATCTCAATTCGAATGCATAAACTTGTGCGGTGGGTGTTCGTTTCGTTTTGTTCATATCGTTCACGAAACGACGATGTTGCGTTGAGAATGAGCAAAGAGCGAAAAATAGAGCGCGCGCGAGAGCAAAATAGCGATAGCAAGGCGATCATGCAGTAAACTGATCGCATTGAATTGCGAAATTGCAAGCCAAGACCGGCTGTTTCATGGCGGTTATGCATGCCATTATAATGTACACCACCTTTGCATTCCACCAAAGATGTTGGAAAAAGTGTAAGGCCGGTAAAATTGATAAATAATGAGCACTTTCACAAACTTGGTGTGACTTTTGCTCAGCGAAGCGCGACATTTATCATTGTTTCTGGATCAGTGTAGAAATTCAGGTCGACTAGAATCATAGTGACCTCGTTTAAGAAGATGTATTGACGTCCAAAATAGCAAAACTATTTTTCGATTTTAGAGGAGTTTTGAACGAACCGAGTCGTTGATCGCTTAACTGCACCGCTCGAACGCAATTTCCAAACAGCAAAGGGCTCCTAATCAGATGCAGCGTCTCGGTTACATACGATACAAACAAAAAGAGCAGGAGCAGGCTGAGCATTAAAAAATAAGCGAGCTAATGACTAGTACAGCAAATAATACCGCGGCTGCCAATACACAACACCACGGGCACCAGCATCGTCATAGGACCAAGGCAACAGCTCCACCCACCACAGATTTGGATCCGGGTGGCTTAGTACCGTTCGGAGGTTCGCTTTTCAGCGGCGATCTTAGCGAGCAATTGCGCTTACATGGTGACAAGTTCAAGCAAACGCCCTACAAGGACGACGATCTGATGAAGAATGATTCGCTAAGCGCTACCGCGAGCAAAATATTGGGCCCGAGTGATAACTTTCGAACCTTTGACGCCTCATTTGAACAACTTATAAAACCCAGCGGTGGAGCATATAGACCGTGTCGTCATGATGCATCAATCGGCTTCGGAAAATCAATCACTCCACCTCTCTCATCATCATCTGATCGACGAACTAGCAGTGTTGCACGAAACCGACCCTCTTCTAGCACATCATTTGTCACCCAGTCGTCTCAATATTATGCCCTTAGCCCACTAAGTGAAATATTCAAAGTGAGTCGAATTAAAATTTGTTTTCGAAATTTTATCTTTATTGTTGAGGCTGGATTTTTATTGGAAAATTTTTCTCTCAAGTATCTTTTTAATATCATATTTTACATTTATCTAATTTTGCTTTCTGTTCAGCAAATGATACAAGTTAAGCCTCTGCTGCTCAAACCTGAAAAGAACGCTAGCACACTACTAAGTTATTCAAGATCAGAATCTTCAAAACCAGAAATCAGCCAAGAAAACTTGCATGATGAGCAGAAAGATTTAAAACAAAACTGTGCGTTATCTTCATCTTCTTCATCGTCTTCATCGTCAAGTTCTTCGTCTTCTGGTTCCTCATCTTCTTCATCGTCTTCCTCAAACTCTTCATCATCATCTTCGTCGGCTTCTGACGACGAAGACGATACAAATGAGCATATTTCAACAGCAATCACAACAAAGAGCCAGAGTCCTATCGATTTTGGCAAAGTAAATCAAAGGCTCAAAGAGCTTCAAAGTCAAAAGAGTCTAGTTGAAGAAAAAGATGAGACAATGGTTGAAGTTCAATCAAAAGATGCTCCCATAGTCTTGATAACAGACGAATTTGAAGGGCCATCTGAAGAAAGTGAGCAAATGACTCTTGAAGGCATAATAAAAACGATCGTCTCACCGAGCAAAAAGTCGGCGTCTAACTCAGCTAATACGTCTGCTCAATCATCAAATCAATCTTCGCCTAAGCTTCCATCGTTTTCCAATAATGCTGCAGCCGATTCCATAGCTGTGCCAGCTCGTATGATCAAAAGCATAAGTAATTCGACGATTAACGACAGCAACATAGATAAACGTAATGAATATAAAACTCTATCAAAACAATCCAGCCCGATCGAACATCGACCAACAAGCGGCGTAACTTTCAACTTGAGTGACGATGAGATTGGTGACGATTCAAATGCGAGTACTCAGAATATGCAGGTAGTGTCGCAAATACAAACCGGTAAAAATCATTTAAAACCGCGAAGCGAACATTCGATGGCGAAGTCACTCCCTCGAAAACATGCACCTTACGAGATCGAAAATTCAAGTTCCAAGACTCATTTGAATACAGCTTCTATAAATAACCGGGAGACCAAGCCTTGCGTCCAAAAACTTGATTTGAGTACATCTAAAGTGGAGACAAGTAGTGCACCACTCTCGGCTGGTTTTATTCCGTCAAGCCATTTAGAAAGTCAAGCTGTCAAGAGCAAGGTCCAGCCAGGCGAAGATGAGTTTCGTGATGAACTCGAAGAAATAATGGCGAATGGGAAGAGACGCAACCGTCTCGAGTCGCCGACTCGTAATACACCATCATCTAGCGGTTCTTCATCGATAGATGCTATGACCAAGGAAAAACGTGCCAAAAACTCCTGCAGCAAAATTGATAATAGACAAAGTGAAACAAGAACAGTGAAGACCCGTGAACAACAAACACAAAAGACCCTGAGTGACCAAATCCAATATTCCGCGGATGGACGACCTAGTCTTATTGTGAGCATTGAGCTTGATTTACTCAAACTTATCGATATAAATAAATTGCATTCAATTACAAATGGCACACTTGAAACCAGCTCTGCCTCGGTCAGCAAACAAATCAAACCACTAAAATTGTGTGGAGGCAATGAAAGTCGCAAGCGTTCAATAGGTGGCAAAAACGAACTCAAGGAAAGCTCAACCATCGAACCAAGTGAAACAATCAAAAAACAAAAGTTATCAGTTAGCTCTAGCCGTGGCAACACTCCAACAGAACGATTAAAAACCAACTCTGACCTTACACAAATGATCGATGACCATATGCCCAAATATGCAGCACCTCTCGAATTTCTTAATTCTACTTTGGATGAGAATGAGCTGAGACAGCGAGGCAAACAAAAGAAACACGAAGCTGATAGACTGATTGACGAAAAAGACCGGGTAAAACGTAGCGTTAGTTATATGGAAGCTGTTTGCTACTTTTGCTTGTGCGCTATTAGTCAACACAGACTCAAAAAACATCATGCTAGCAAAACTCCAATCGAATTGCTAAACGATACCTATCAGCTCCTTAAATATAATGACATGCTCGTTAAGAAGATTGAGAACGAAAATGTGGCAAAAAAGTTCAAAGTTTTATCGCAATGGATGGAAGCCTTCATCAATCGCTCATTGTGGCTAATGAGTTTAAACGAAATACGCAAGCTCAAAGAAGCAATAAGTGAACAGAATCGAGTCGTCCAGCATATAAGCGGCTCAAGCTCAAAGGCAAGTCCAAACGATATTCCTCCACCAAGCCCAGCAAGTTCAACGGGCTCTGCGAGCTCTTCAACCCAGACAAGTGGGCAGGTGGTTGCCATGCAAAAGCTTATGGGAATGTACCAGAGATACAGCAAGCTCAGCGAATACAGTGTTCGCTCACAAACTTACTGGGATTCCGCTCGACATCTGATAAACGAACACAAGCACCTGAACGAATTCCGGAAAATTATTCAAAGGCGGATCCAGCGAGAGTTGTATATTGACTGTGAGGCTGAGTTATTCGCCGCTTACATCATGACCGGTTTAGAACTATTCAAACTGAATGAGTTCTAATCATATCCTGGCATTTTATTTCTTCAGAGTGCGAAAATAAATGATCATTTTGGCCCGAATTTCATCGCTTTAGAATCAATTATAATTTAAGTTAAAATGTTCCATCTAGTACTTATATTGCTGAAATTTAAGAATATCATGAAAAAAAAATTAAGTCGGTGGTTAAACAAAAGAATTTCTTATGAAAATCTGATAAGACAAAAGCTTTTTCCAAGATGATTGAAGAAATACAATATCTAATGAATGATTTATTTCGCTCGCTATAAAAGAAAATCTAAATTTTCATAAGTATTCTGTAAAAAATCTAATCCTGATCTATTTATAGCATCTTAATTAAGAATATCAGGAAAATATTAAAACGCTTTTACCCAGCTCTTTGAGCTCAGAATATTTAGTTCTTCTAAAATGCTTTCATCTTTGTTTTCTTTAGAATGCTTAACACATGAAGATTCAATCTTTGGTCGCAATAGAATTTCAGAGCTCAAGCTTTTGTCAGGACTTTCTATTTCAGATTCATTTTTGTAAGGGACATATGAACGGGAAACATTTCTTTTAAAATGACTACTTTCTAATTTTTTCTCGGATTCAATATTTTCACCTAGAATACTTTCCACATCGCTTAGAGAATCCAGTTCTAAATCGTCTAATTGATAATCACAACACGATAAAGCGATCGTTGCGCTCGGCATTATATAATTTCTTGCACCTTATAAAAAAGATTAAAAACTTTTATTCTAAAATAATATAGGAAGTTATTTACTTTGAGTTGGGTCTGGTAAATAGATGGACCGAGCCAATCGATTGGTAGGTGAAGAAGCCAGAATATTTAAATCCTCCCCTCGCTTTTTCTTCATAGGCGAATCATTAAAGGAAGAAAGAAATCCAAACGCTCGGGTCAAGTAATTTTCTGCAGAATCTGTTGAACAACCTATAATCTGTTGGCTGAGTTTTGCGTGACCATTGTATATTATACTGTAATGATAATCCAAATTTTTATCTTCAAAAGCATTCTTCTGTTGAAATTGCTTAGTTCTTTCAGCTTCCACACCTTGATGATTTGGTACCCGAAAAGATCTTATAGATTCCATAGATTCCATATTGGAACGCAACGATGATTTGGAAAACTAACTTTTTTAATGCTCTTTAAACCTGGGTTTAGAAAATAAAGTAGAAGCGTTTTTTGACAAAATTTTTCAACTCTTTAATTCAGTTTGTTGAAAATAAATTTTGTAAGAAAAGCTTCTCGCCAAAAACTAGCTTATGATCGCTGCTTAGAATTTAAATAGCGGCAAGCTGTCAAAATCACCTGAAAAAGATGAGGTTAACACATTTTAAGAAACCAAAATAGCAAAGAAACGAGCTTTTAATCGCATTCAATGGTGTCGAAACAACTTGCACCTGGTGCTCTCAGGAATCTTTCGTTTGCTTTTAAGTAGTTTGTAGAGGCTCTTTTTATGGGGAGTCCTTTTTATTCACTCTTTCGTTCCCTTTATGAGAAATCACCTCGCAAATTCGTGATTGCGTTTGATTATTCAAGTTTCTTTTTGATTTATGAATCCTACATTCATAGGATTTGATTCGTTAAAATCACTTAGAACTATAACAAAGCTTCAGTTGACTCCATAAGAATTTATTTTTAAACGAATAGGGAAAGTCAATTTAAAATATCGTTAGCACACATTCAATAGTTATATGGCAGTTTATGATGCTCAAGACTTGAATGCCAGTCGGGATGAATAACAAAATCGCCGCGAAAGGGCCTTATATATCAATCAAAATATCGATTGAATTTCAATATCATATATTAACTTACCTTCGGGCAAACTGGAGAGGGATCCCATGTAGACCTAATTTATATTTTTCCTTATAGATACGAATCTCTTCTTTATGCAATAACTCGTGTTTATTGAGTTTGAGTACATTGCTCTCGTGTGGCTCCTCTTTAATTTCCTTTCTTAGCCATTTCTTATGATGATCATAAAAAGGATTAGGGCGAAAAATGGTGAAAAATTTAGATCCCTAACCGAGCTTTGATCATAAGTGTTCTCTTTTTTCTCCAAAGTCATTGCTCGGTGAATATCAGTGGCACTTGCAGGCTTTCGTTCTTTGGATAATAAGTTATTTAAATGTTCCTTGAGAAGGGCCCAATATAAAAAATTATTTTAAAATTTGTATAATTGATGGCTTTTACTTGAACATTAACCAAACAATTTTCTCTATCCTGTACATGTCGTTGACCCTCGGTATTTAAAGAACGATGGCTAATTTTGCTCTCCAAGGGCTCGTTGAAGTAGCCCGGAATCCTTCTGAGGCGAGTAGTCAAAAATACCCTTAGATTCTTAAAAGGTTAAAGAAATTACAAACAGAAAAAAGAACAAGTCACTTAACGATCGGGGATGTGGATTGTTTAGACGTCCTGGCGAACTTGGTCTCGCTTGGGCTTTTTCTTTTAAAATAGGATCCGTGTGAAAACTTTTATAAGTAGTCTCTTCAAAACTTTTTAAAGTCCAAGCGCTTTTGGCTCTCATTCTGATTGTTTGCATTTCTTTTTGATCCAAATAAGCCAAGCATTGCATTCCTGATCGATCACTCCAATCCTTTGATTCCAATTGAGTGGCAAGCCTATCATGTCTTAGTTTTATATTCCCAGCAGCCATATCCTTACCGTTATAGAATCTACTCAGTTAATGCTTCAAAATTCTTTCAGCATATTTCAATATACTTAAAATCAAACTCAGAGTATATTACTTGCATCAAAATGCCAAGCCGGTATTCATTCGGATTAGCAATGTTTATTTGACTCGTAGAATCATGAGAATGCATTTAAAACTACTATCGTCATGGTGATTTATTAATGCAGCCTGAAATGAATGGTCACAAAAAGCTTTAAAATGGAACTCGTTATACAATCTGGCTCAATCGAAAACCATATTTAGGTTATGAAGGGTATTTGGGTGATTTGGTAACATCGATTGCTGTAAGTACTTAACATCCGAAAAATGATTTATTTGTTATGTTTGATTTTTCGTACATTTCAATTTTAAATTAAAAAATTGAATCAAAGCTGGTATGAATCCTAAATTTGAATCTTCATATTGATTTGTCTTAGAAACCGGTGAGTCAATTTGTTGTCGGATTGGCTTTTGATATCGATTTAAGCTAAATTTTATTATTACCCTGAAGGTTAGAAGCTGACCAGTTGGGTTAGTTATGATCCTCCAAAACTGTTGTTTGAAGAAGAGATTTGAGCTGGAATAACCATGTTTTTTTGATCAATTTTTTCAAATTCAGTGCATATAACTTCATTCATGTCCATATCATTATATTCATTTGGACAATCACAATCATAATCTACCAAGTTTTCAAGATATTTATCATCAATCGCTTCTCGGTTACAAAATTCGCAAAGAGATGTATTAAACTGTTCATAAGCGGATAAACCCTCTTTACAGCTGCAACTAGCCTCTTCCTCTTGAATCTCCTCTGGGTTCTGATCTCTGAGATTGAATTTACATTTTTCTCTTATATCATTCAAATTGCCATATTCATCATATTCTTCATATATGTACTCTTCTTCGTACTCATTGTCTGCATCGGCTCCGTAAGAGATAGGCCTGTTAGGGTCATTCATATCATCAGTATACTCGGAGTCTTTTTTTGAACGGGTAATATCCGTAATACTATTTTGACTCAAAGCGTAAGAGTATTCATCCTCACTTTGGTAAATATCAGCAATATCAATTTCGCTTTGATGATTATTTTTTTCAAATACGTTTAAACAAGTTCTTTTCCTTTCGTTTCTCCGAATTATTCTAGTCTTGGCAAAATTAAAAGGCTTATCAGGAAATTTTTTATCTATGTTAATCTTTTCTGATGAATTCTCTTGTTGCTGTTGAATATTAAGAGAGCTGTAAAAATGATCTTCAAGTTTGTGTTTTTCTTCTACTTCATCGTAAAGTTCGGGCTTCTCTTGATCAAATGTAACATTACTCTCGTTCGATTTTGGGATTGTTTCCTGAATTTGTTGAAAACGAATAAATTTTTCCATCCTTTCCAAACCACCAGAGAATATTTTAGACACTATCTGGCCTTGGCGGCAGGCACTGCTAACAAGTCTTGAGCTGTGGCCACTACTATTTGAAAATGATGATTTAGATGGTATCGTAGAAGATAGCGTTGTGCTATTTCCACTTGCTGAAGTATTCAAACTTTGTCCAATAATTGAGGCAGGAAGCGATGGAAGAGATGCCAAAGAGGGTATCGCGGGCGGAATGATTGTTGGCTCTGATGGCAAAGGCGGTCGGTCGAGAGTGGAATTAAACTTATTTTCCCTGTCAACCGAATTGGTTCGATTCATCATATTACCATTCTCTCCAGCTTTAATTGGTGTGATGTCTTGAAATCTGATATTAGCTTGCTCGTAAACTAGTGCTAGGTCAAAAGAGCTATTTTTTCGAGGGCGAAATTTTCCAGCCCGATGACTCGATATCGAACATTTAAATTTCGACTTGCCGAACATTCCTCCTCTACTCAAATCAGTGGTCATCGGATTGAGGTCATAGCTAATTTGTCGCTTTGGTTCGAAATTAATTTCGTTTGGAGAGCTGTTGGATCGAAACAATCCTGCTCGTAATTTGTTGGAATCCATTAGCCCAGACGAGTCAGACAGTGATTTAGATAAGCCAGAGGATACGGAAGAAGAGCGGGAATGATCAGAAAAATCAGGCGGCTCTCGTACAGTGGCCATACCTCCTACTCTTGTGTCTGATGCTCTGCTCGTTAAATTGAATTTCATTTTGAATTTCCGTTTGAAGCGAATACACGAAAAAGTCATTTTCTTATGGACAATATCAACGAATGATCTCAGCTGGACTTTCTTGTTGCTATTACGAATCTTATCTAATACAATTTTAACTAAACAAACATGGATACGTGAGCAACTTGGTAAGAAAATAAGAAGGACCCATTAATAATAATCGAATCGAGGACCGTCTAATTAGCATACTCAAGAGACAAAAAGGCCTCACGTATTTGATTAGCTAATAGCTGGTATTTCGCTTGGTATATTCATTTGTATGCTCTTTTGGTTGGTTCGTCCGGTAGAGAGTAAACCACAATGTGCGTGTATATGTTTTTATGGGTCAAAATAACAAAATGAAAGTTAATCCCATCGAGAATTTCTCTGCCGATCATGCCGGGCTACAGTGAGCCAGCTTGTAAGAGAACGCTTGTGTTTGCAAGCTCGTGCTTATCTCGGGTCTTGAAAAATTAGACCTCAAGGAGCAAGCTTAATCCTCAAATTAGCCCATGATCGCTTGATTTAGTCCTATTCTTATCCAACAATTACCTCAAGCCTTAGAAAGTATGTTCTATAGGCATGGTAGTGTTAATGTTTTTTACCTTAAAAAACTTTAAGAATTTCATCTAAGCTTCATGAATATATTTGTACGCTATTCTTTATTCAAGATTTATTTTAACCACGAAAGGCTAGTTCACATTTACTCGTACACGAGACCGTGGTTGGTTTTCACTTATCGGTGTAAGACGATTTCTTGGCGTTTTCACTTGGTAGTCAATGGGCACCAAAACTTGTTCATATACAAAACCACTGTCGATGCGAGGTCGAATGCCACTCTTGTCGAATGGATCATCCAAAATGCTGATATTCCCTCCTCCAGGTGAGTGACTTATATTCTCTAGAAATATATTTTTTTTTTGGTTTCAAGCTCCAATTAGACTTGCCAAAAAATCAAATGATAAAAAAGCTTTTACCTAATGAGCCTATTTTTGACTCTTTATGCCAGCTAAGACGATCCTCAAAAATTTGCTTGTTACCGCCACCCGGTCTATAGCCTCTCGCAATATGTTCAGTTCGAGACATTTTGTTCCAGCTAAGTTTTTCATTATGAACAGAAACATTTCCACCTCCTATACAATGAGTTGGAGTAAATAAAAACAGCGTAGCAGCCGATTCAGTTTACCTGGTCTATGTGTCATGTTCTCCAATGACCCTATTTTAGAAGGGACATGGCGCTTAGGCAGAGAAAAAGTAGGCACTCGAAGCTCTGAATCACTTTTATCCCACCATAAATGCCATCGGAGAATCGTCTTTTGGTTTCCATCTGGACTTAAATTGCTTTTGTTACGTTTAGGTTTATTCCTAACTGTTCTAGGTGATCTGGAGTTTGGTGAATATTCGGTTAAAAGATTAGACTCTAAAGCATCTAAGCGAACAGGTCGGCGATTTGTCCTCAAGTTTTGATGTGAATTTTGGTCTTGATTTTTTAAGCTGGTACTATGGCTATTATTTTTATTTGCTCTTGAAAGAGCCTGATTTTTATTAGGATTGTTGGCCCCAGGATTTTGAGCATTCACTTGAACGATATGGTTTTCATTCATTGCCTGAGAGGTTTTAATTTGTTTGAAACGGTCTGCGTAACTGGGTCGCCTTGATAGACTTTCATTAGGTTCGTCGACTGCCGGTTTATTTGCAAACCGGGCCATATTCTCATTCGTAATTTGATTTGAGTTAGCCGTCGTTGCCATTGTTTAGACAAAGTTTCACTTCGGTGAACATAAATCTATTTACGTTGTCAGAGAAATTATTAGCATAGCCATTTTAAGTTAAGTTTTTAAAAGCGAAATTTAATAATAGTTATTCGACAACTGAACATAACTTATCTTACTCATCGCTTTTATCAATATTAAATAAACGAATGTAAATATATGGAGATCATTGCTAGGATGGAATTAGTTTGCTGGAGAACTGAATAAAGGAAATTTAAATGCGAATGCGCACTAATGTTTTTCTATTTACTTTCCCGCCTCTCTAATATTATATTTTTACCTTACTAAAATCAGATCTCTACTAACGCCTGCTCACATGATTTTAAGGTTAAAACTTAATACCTAAGTAAATGATAAACTTTTTTGGCTTCATAGTGACAAATGTACACCTACTTCCCAACAGATCCATAAGTTGAGACATAAACGTAAAAAAATCTGCATGGTAACTCAAAATTTCGGCTCACAAATAAATAAAAACCAGAGAATTCTGGGGAAGTCGAAAACGAAGAGAAGCCAAAAGAGAGGTAAACAGTAACCCGTTTTCAAAGCCCAACACATAGAACATGACATGAAAAAATTAGCATTTCGTTTTTATTTCGATTTTTCCTAAACTGTTTACTTTATATTCTTGTTGTTGGGGTTCCTTCATAACTGTTCATCGCTATATTATTGTTTGCTCTTCAAGTTAATTAAACTGATGGTTGAGTAGATTTTGTTCCCGTTTTTGACTGTATTTCCACGTCAGCAATGTCTCGATATTGAAGCGCTGGCCCAATTCTACTTCCTGGTTTAAGTGCGGCAAAAATTTGTTTGCTCTTGAAATGCCCAGCCACACTCGACTTATTTCGCTTAGTTTTATTTGGTTTTCTGCCTCAAGCGATTTCGAAAAATCTAACGCTTTTTCTGCATATTCGATGGCTTTTTCATATTTGCCCTATAACGAACCGAAGGTAAAAGCCTTTAATCGATTTTTTCGTCTGCTCTATTTACCTGCAAGTTATAGATACTGACTAGGGCGTTGTTAATTCGTACAATTTGTTGGGCAGCGTTTTGATTTGAAAGTTCTTGCAAGCAACTTTCTAGGTATTGAATACTTTGAAGATGATTCCCGTGTCTTAGTCAAATTGATTGATAATTGGTAGATTTTGAGGATTAAAGCCAATGAAAATTAGAAATTAGAATTAAAATGTTGCGCACTCACTTTTGATGGCATTTTGCCAATGCCTCCGAACAAGCTGCCAAGTTAGAATGGTCTTTTTGGCTTTTAGAAATCTCAAGGCTCATTGAAAAATTTTCCATTGCAAGCTCTATCTGGTTGTTATTCGCCAATTCTTGGCCGAGTTGGTATGCTACTCGTGCTTCGATCGATCTTAAATTACCTGATAGGAGCTTGAGTTTAGTTTTCATAATTTAAAAGCTGATTAGATAACTCACCGTCCTTACAGACTTTAAGAGCTTTTTGAAGGTATTGAATTTTCCCGATCAATTCTGTAGAGAAGCGGTCGGCAATCGTTCTATAAACTCTTTGAAGATGAATACAAGCTAAATTGAATTGATTTCGGTCAAGCAGGAAGCGAAACTCGGGTTCTACAAATTTCGAATTGATTTCTTGAAGCTTCGTAATTTGTTCAGAAGAGAAATCATTGTTATTTTCTCTTAACGGCTTTTGATGCTTCCTGCTCAGTTTATAGACTTTTTCTAAATTATTCATTGCCTTGAAAAGCGATTCTATTTAAAAAAGTAATTAAACATGGCTTGATCTAAGTCCGAAGAAAATATAAAATGGTTCTAAGGTTCTAAGGTATTTACTTTGTATAGTATCTGTACTCGCTGAGTAATCTCTTGCTGCAAATTTGTGTTAGAGTTTTTGTTTTAAAGATAGAACAATTGATAGCTTACTTTGGCGTTCCAAGGCGAAAGCCCATAAAAGATGAGCCTCAGCTTGAAATATTGGATCCAAATTATTCTTCTCAGCAACTTTTACACATTTTTCGAAAAAATAATCGGAGAGCCATTCTGTGTTGTTAAGCAAGAAGTAATTCCCCAAGTCCTGAGTTTGCTCAAATAACCCAATAAAATTGGCTTTTTAGTGGTTAGAATTAGACTGACGACGGTCTATGATGATTATTTAGATTCATTTACAAAGTCGCTCATGCTCCTCAGCTCGATTCAGTTTTTGGCATAAATATTCAAGCTTATCGGGTTCTTGATCCAAAAGTGGTTGGTCCCATATAGGATGTTCTGAGCCAAGCTTATAGCGATGTTCGATTTGAAGTTTAAGCAATTGCTCAAGCTCTCTGAAAGATTTGTGGTAGCCACAAACTAGCATGTCCAAACAGAGTTTTTTTTTTAAACTATTCTTTAGGCTTGGAAAGTTTTCGAGGAGAAAACTCAGTCTACTAATCATAAACCATAATCCCTTACTTTTGCACTTCATATCTGTTAAGATCAGATTGCTTTTTGTGAATCAAAAGAGCGGCTTTCCTCTCTTGATTTTCCAGAATATTCTAATATTAATTAAATTAATTGAGAATTTTTAAAAATGTTCATAGTTTTACGGGTTTAAAAACTGGTTTTTCAGGTTCCTTCCATCTACTCGGAAGCTCTTTCTTTAAAGATGCTTGAATGGCAGACATTTGATAAGTAAAATCAATAAACGTTTTCTTTTAAAATTCTTTAATCTTTCGTAAAGCCTTATTTCCAATTATTCGCTGTAACCAATTTTTGTGGCTATGGCAACTAGTCGAGTCGTTGCTTTTCTAAATGTTCATCTTGTTTTGCACTTTATCAGTAAAAGGGAAGATAAAACCTGAAAGAAGAATGTTATTGCAAATGGGATTCACGTTAATTTCTGATAAAATAGGTCTAACAATCGGATGACTATGACCGACTTAGTTCTAACTTGGGTAAGTCTGGCAAGAGATCAGAAAATATGTGTAGACTCGGTGAAAGATCATGTGAAAGATTTTGTAAACGAACGCATAATTTTTCATAATTATATGAGTACCCGACTAGCCTGTGAATAGAAAGCATTTGTTTAGTTAGAGCAAATGGAGTTAAGTCGAATGACTAAACGCTGTTAAGATTTTCAAAAATTATCACTTTTAGATTTGAAAAATGTCAACACCGGCACGTAGAAGGCTCATGCGAGATTTTAAACGCCTTCAAGATGATCCACCAGTAGGAGTCAGCGGGGCACCTACGGATAATAATATAATGCTCTGGAACGCAGTAATTTTTGGGTAGAATATAAAGCATAAACTATCAAAGCGCTATTCAAAATCATGTTTTAAAGACCTCATGATACCCCGTTCGAAGACGGAACTTTTAAGCTGACTCTTGTTTTTACCGAAGAATATCCTAATAAACCACCAACAGTACGATTTGTATCAAAAATGTTTCATCCGAATGTTTATGCTGATGGAGGAATATGTTTGGATATCTTGCAAAACAGATGGAGCCCAACCTATGATGTCTCAGCTATTTTAACTTCTATTCAGGTGAGTGAATTTTATTGAATTTGAGCGGAACAACAACAACTAAATAAATATAAATAATAAAATCGATGAGTAAGCAATAAAAAAAAATTATAATGCGCTTCCTTTTTCGCCAATACCAATATATTTTTAAAAATTAATAATTAAAATTTTCATTCATTTTTTTATTTGTTTAAGTCTCTTCTACATGACCCGAATCCAAATAGCCCGGCAAACAATGAAGCGGCACAACTATTTAGAGAAAATAAACGCGAGTATGAAAAGCGAGTTCAGCAAATAGTTCAAGAAAGCTGGCTTGATGACTCAGATGAAGAAATTGATTCGAATAAAGAAGTTGTATAAGATATTTCTATTCATGAGCATCACTCAAATCTGAAATCCCTTTTTCGTCACTCATCGCTTTATTTATAAGAGATATCTTAAAACGAAAGTTTTCCCATTATCCTAGATAGCGAGTCAATTATTAATTAACTACTATACAGGAGAGCTACCTTTTAAGGACTTGTAGGCTGGGCTCTCTCACCGTGTAAAAATAGAAACTATTCGTGCTTCTTTTTCTTCTCTGAATATTTAAAATCACTTTGGAAATTTTCTTTAATGGGACGCTTTCTCAATGAAAATAAAATACAAAAAATTAGTCTAAAATTTTCAAAGCTTATTTTTTTCTATTTATTGTTGTTGTTTCCGCTTTAACTTATTGATTATAATATATAAGCTTCTGTCTAGTCATTACTTGATGAGCCTAATCCAAATTCACCAGCAAATAATGAGGCTGCAAATTTATTTCAGGCGAATGTCCATGAATACCGCAAGAAAGTAAAGAAAATTGTTGAAATGAGTTGGATTTACGAAATGATCTAATAGCAGATTATGAGCAAACTCCCATGAGACTTTTAAAAAAATTTTATATTGTCAAAATTCAACATTGAAAATGGATAAAAAGTCGGATTAAATTTAATTCGAGCAAATCAAAATCAAAATAAAGCAAATAATATTCCTGATGAATGAGAAAGAAACTTTATTTTGTAATAAATTGGTAGTCTACCAAAACTTAAAACCGTTTTTCTTCTCGGATTCTGGTACCTTTTTTTCAACACCAAATTTATCCTCAAGCACAAATTCATTTTCCCCAAAAGAGGTGTAATTTTGTGCGGGTTGGCTTGATAAACGACTGGAAAAAGCGTCTACAATATACTTGTTTGTGTCAATAAACCGCTCAACACAATTTGCCAAACATGATTCACTTTTATAATCCATCTTTGACATGTTTGGGTTGTGAATACATAAATCCCAGCATTCGCTTGTTATTTTTTCGACTGTTTTCTTAAGTCTCTGCGTTTGCTCAATCTCTGTCACAAATCGCATCAATTCAGGATCATTCTCGAGAGGGTTGCTCATTTTTCGAAGAAAACCAAAACTTTTATCAATTATCTTTTATCAATTTCTCGAGAAAATATTTGTGCATTTTCAAGCTACATTACAGGCTTGTTAATATTTTTAACATTGGTGTAAAAAATTTGAAAAATTTATTTCGAAATATTATATATTATGAAATCACAAAAATTCTTTGATGAATCCTTAGTGCTCAATGCTTAATTTTATATTCAATCTCAAAAGCAGTTGATCAAACTCTTTTCTAAATACTTTTTATATAAAGCCATGAATCGAACTACAAAAGCCTCTAGATAGAAAATTTGCTTGTCGCCTAGGTTCATTTGATGTTCTAAATCGGCAGCAATCGAAACTACATCAGGTTTAAATTGCTCGTCGCAAACTGTAAGTAATTCCTTAAGTAGGCTCTTATAAGAAAATAAATTATTAAGCAAATTTATTCAATATGCAAGTTTTAGCTCACTCGGAATATTGTATCGGCTGGAATGCAATGACATAGTAGCTCATACAATCGGTCTCGTATTTGTGCAATTCTTTCAACCGATTGCTCTTGAGAAATTAAACGAGCTATGTCACGTATAAAAAGCTCCCAGTCTGGCTCATTTATTTCTTGATCAACTGTGAAAGGGTAGCGAGCTACGTAGGCCGTCTCACACATAAGCAAAGCCCGCCTCAGATTTCGATTTGACTTCCCAATGATCTTATTTAAAAGCTCACTTGGAATAGAAATTCCTGAAGTGAATTATTAAGTAAAGTAAATCGGCTTTTTTATTCCGAGTTGAATAATAAACAAGCTTGCCTTCTAATTTACATGTTTGTTTGATAATTGATGCGATGTTTTCCTGATTTGGTGCTTTAACTCGTATTGAAAGGCATCTACTCCTTATAGGTGGTATAACGCGGCTGGTTGAGCTACAACTCAAAATCAATCTACAAGTGGACATGTATTTTTCCATTGTCCGTCTGAGCGCATGCTGGGCATCTTTTGTTAGTTTGTCAACTTCAGTAAGGACTACGACTATGAATCAAATGTTTTCTAAGCCAATGTTGAGCAGAAGATCATTTAACTACCTTTAAAGCTTTTTTGAACGCTTGCATCCAGCTGATTGGTTTGTGCTATGTTTTTTATAAGTTCTTGGACAACTACCCTATCATAAATTCCTGCATCACTGGCATTTACTTCAATGTGAAAATTGCTAGCCAAAGTTGTAATTTCAATGCTTTTTTTTGATGGTGTATCAAACTGTTGCCTTTCGATACGCAGTTTTTCCACATTACTACCATATAGTTCACGTAGTATGCACATGATCCTTGTTTTTTTACCAGAACCATTTGGGCCATAGACTAATAAATGAGGAAAATCATCGGAATGAACCTTATTTTAATAGTGAAGTGAATATATCTTATATATTTTATTGATGAGATATTATGAATTACCAGTTTTTTTAGCTGCTCAGCTTGCTCTTTGTTAAAATCTAATGAATGCAACGCCTTAGGACGGTATTTATCACACCAAAGAGCCATTGCTTCGCAACTTTTCGAGTTTCAAACGTGTCTACACATATGCAAGTTACGGGGTAATATATATCAGACAAGCAAACGCGAATCAGTGCGTTGATTGGTCTGAACTGAAATGTCTCTATAAAAAAAGAAAGAGAAGGGTGGGCGATTTATTATTCAAAAAAAACTTTAACATTTTCGGTTGTTTTTTTTTTCTTGTATATTGCTTATCTTATGAGCTGGACAAAGTTTTTTGTGAGCGTTAAGTTTTTTGCGTTCACTAAAACATTTTCTGCAAAATTCACAGCAGTTGAACTTCTCAACAATAGATTTTGATGGATAAGTATTAATCAAGCTGCTCTTTCTTCTTTGATCATCTCTTGAGATATTATTAAGCGAAATTTGGACCGAAGATAGCTCATATCGACTTAAATTAACATTTTTTTTAGCAAACTTTTGCGAAGGCTATTTTTACACGATATGGCAGTGTGTAATATTTATCGGCTAAGTTAACTTAATCGAGAGATCTCCACCCTAATACAAGTTTAGATTCTATTCATATTCAGGTTTTAAGTGACGCCTTACAGGTGATTTATGTATACCAGTCATTTACAAGAGTATTAAAGTTAACTTAGACAATAAATATTACATACCGACATCTATAGTGTAACATTATTCATGATTAGCACTTGGTTTCTTACTTGACCAAGATGCGTTTGTACATGTTATTAACATCATAGAACTCAAAATCAGATCCTGTTTGCCCTGAACATTAAAAAAATTAGTCCCTTATTTTAGTTCACATATTGCTAACAAATAACCTGATTCTAAATCTTGAATTTTAAGATGGAATTTTTTATGTTTTCGAAACATAAAACGATTGTTGAAGTTTAGCTGACATAGGGCGCACTCATATTCTTCAAGTTTGGTTTTTAAATGAAGACTCTTGTCGCAATAGAAATCAAGAAAGCAAGCAGCAATAACAGTAACTTAAGACGTAAGCCAAACACTTAAAATTAATCGGGAAATTGTGATTAAATTCTCCTTATTAAAAGTAAAATTATCTATTATGTCCCGAATTGGCAAAAGGGCAATCAAGTTGAAATTCTTTTATTTTCGGCTGCTCACTTGCTTATGTGATTATCCAGCTTTTTGGTTTTAAATACTGTAAGGTGTTAACATCAACAGAGAAAGTTAAGAGAGTGAATATGAAACAAAAAAAACAATTGAGGAAACTAATTAAACCTCGTTATGGCTGCAGAGTTGGAAATGAGAAATATATAAAAAGGCGGAAACTAGATTGACCGTGCACTGGAAGAGCACTCTTAAATATTATAAATTTAAGCTGACGGCCAGTAATCATTTACAGAGATGTTGGATGTAGGGGAATTAAAGCTAAGTCGCTTGTCAATCGTTAAGTTACTATTACTCAGCTGGCCCATAAATTAGACAAAATGAAACCTTTTTCGTGTTTTTCTGAGACGTGTTTCCTAAGCTGATTGGACGAGTTGAAAATTTCTGGACAGCGTGCACATGTATAAACTATATATTTGTAACCAATAGTATTTGTTTATATCATTGTAATTAAATTTTTCTAATACTTACTTTTTCCATCATCTTCGTTGACATTGCCATCTTCTTCTGGTTTAATCGATTGAGCACCTTTTTTCCTTTCCAAATCTCCACTTAGCTGAGATGGATCGGTATTCAGGCTTGGTCTTGTTATACTGGACTTATTCTTGTGAATTTTATTGGAATGACAAGTAGGCGTTTCGTAGTCCGAAGAATACTCATCAGGTAATTTTCGTCTTAAATTCATGGTTTCATCAAATGTCTCACTGCATCCAGGCTCTTTATTTAAATGAGAGTCACACAAACTGTAAGAATCAGAGTGTTCATCCAAAGCTGTAACGTTGCTTTCCATTCCGGCCAGACAACCAAAGCGGTAAGTCTCGCTTTTGATTGAATCGGTATTTTCAATCAAAGGCACACCATGTTGACGATTTGAAGCCGACAATTGAACCGGTACGTTTGTGAGAGACATAAAAGATTGGTTAGCTTCGTTTGGAGCGCTTTGATGACTATGATGGATTTGAATATTTGCTTGACCAACCATCGAATGAGGCTGGGATGAGGAATTCACCAGTTGTATTTGATGTCCATGAGAAACATGTTGTGAATTCTGTCCATTGAGTGGGTGGGATAAAAGCTGTTGATGTTGTGGGGGATTAAGGGTAGTAATTGTTAGCCCACCCACACCATTCGGGGTTGCAAGGAGAGTTATAGGACGTCCAAAGTTATTATCTCCAATAATTGAGCCGGAATTTGATTTAATATCATGCTCACTAATGACTCTTCGCTGTGCTTCGTTAGAAGGATGGGAAATATTTGTAACCGAACCAACTAAAGAAATCGGGGAAGACTTTTCCTGTTTTTGGTTATTGCTTGTGGGTATATCATGCTTTCTTCTACCAATTTTTAAGTGAACATTTTCAACGTGTCGTTTAACATTGTACTTGTTTGCAAATACTTTACTACATCCTGGATGACTGCATCTAGTTTCAAATTCCTTTAAACAAAAAAGTACGGGGAAAAGTTTAAATTGTTTAATTAACCTTAAGTCTTCACTATTTTTGTATTTGGTCAAAGCCTTAGAATGTGGTTTCTTATTATCATGTTTGACATCAACATGATGCTTAAGTTTATCTTTGCAGGAGAAATTTTTGGAACATAGAGTACACATGTATTTTCGCTTTAGGGTAAATTCAAATCATAAACTTTTAGTTTTTAGAAAATAATGCGGCTTACTTCATCTGTATGGCTAAATGATATATGATCGTTCAAACGATATGGTCTGGTAAACGAACGATCACAGAACGGACAATTATGCTGTTTACGTTTATCACCGGATGTAGTTGTATTGATGCAGCTTCCTGAAGCCTGGGAACTTGGAGATGGTTTACGATCAAAAGTTGAACCAATAGGACTTCGAGTCCTGATTTCAGTTTTTGAAGATACATTCCCAACTGAAATCGTATTCACCGAAGAATTTAATTTCCCTTTAAGATAATAAATTCCCTGTTTTATTGATAGCAAAACAAAAATGCTTACTTAAATTTTCATCTTGAGCAGATGAAAGTAAATCACAGTTACTTATGGCTTGAGGAAGTGAAGTTGTTGATGAGGTAGATGGGCATGAAGAGCTCGAGGTGACTATAGGGGCTTGAGCACCTTGCGAATTGTAACGGCTTTGTGAAACGCTTCCAGATTGCTGAGTTTCGCTGTTTGACGAAATGAATGTGACCACCGCGGCCGCATTGACTAGATTCCCAATATGATTCATCATTCTTTTAAAAACGGCATGGGACCTTGGCTTACTGACGAGAAAGCCTTATCTGAAAAAGAGAAAGGGACATTGCAAAGTATGGAAAAAAACAGTTATTAAAAGAGAGGGCGGGAGAGAGAGCGTGCAGGAAGAAAGGTAAGGAGGGACAAAATCAAATCGACTCGTCTTCGAGAGAGTTCATTTTACTGCCTCACTGCAGCATATTAATGCTCGCAGATGAGGTTTAACGAACGCATGCTCTCAATGTTTGAAACATAAAGTACTTACTTGCAAGTAAGCCAGTCGCCTGATAGAAACGGGTTAAAATGAATATACACACATGAGCGCATGGATTGTGAAATGATGTAGTCAATTTATTTGTCTCAATGCCGGGTCTCAATGCTCAATATTGAAGTATCAAACTTTATTTTTGAATTTTTATTTACTAACTATATTGTGGAAATTACTAAAAAAATGCCATGAAATTAATAACATTTGAATTTCAAAGGGCAATTTGGGGTCTAAAATTTTCAAATAATTCGCGCACTAATATTGCCAAAATTTACTAAAATTAAGCTTTTGTGTAAAAATATTAAAAAAGGAATTGCTAAAGATAAGAGCAAAAATAATCTGATTGTGAAAATGAAATAAAAATGCATAACGAACTTAATGCTTGGAGCCGGTCAGTTAAAGGGATCAGTTCAGTGATAGGAGAGAGCCAAGACTAAAACGCAGTGGCTCAAGAAAAATGAAAACTGTAGACACAGTAAGACTCTGACTTTAAGAGTCGACGCTGTAATACAAATCTTGGTTTAAAATTGAAATAAATAAAAACAAAAATAGAATTGACCTTAATTTTTGACTGAAACTCCATAACTAAAATTTAAGAGCATAAAAATAAGCATGAAAAGATTTGTTTAGGGTTACGGGTTCAGGGAAATTTTATGGAGTGTCTCATCGCTTTTCAAGTTCTTACGATTAAAGCGGCTACATTGTGCTGCGCAAAGGGAATCGCTTTGTGCGACCCACAACAAAAATCCAGAGGTAGACGGTTTCCCCTCTAGCCTATTTGTTGACCAATGAAATGATATTTTTCGAAAGGCCAAGTAAAAGCGAAATATTTTAAAATCAATGGTTATTTTGTCAAATTCGTCCATACGAACGTTACGAGATAAAGTAAAGTTTTAGTTAACTTTGTTTATTTTAAATAAATTTGAAATTGGTCAAATAGTTTTTATTCACTTGAAAAAAAATTAATTTATAATTTTCTTTAAAAAACATTTTATTCTGCTATTTTTTTTACTTAATTTTGATTTATTTTATTTTAAGGTTGGAACTAAAGTTTTTTCGCATTTCCAAAAGAGCGTAGTTGACATATTTTTTTTTAAAGTGAACTCTCATTTTTGTGAATGTTTTCCGCCATTCAGGTTCAAGAGATCTTGTTCTGTCGCTATCTGAAGAAGCTATAAAAGTAAGTTAGTTTAATAAATTAAAAATTTCACTAGAAATGTAGAAAATTGAGAAATGAAATGAGCAAGCTCTATTATTATACTTTACGACGATGATTTTTAAACGGTAAGTCCGAATTATTCTTATCACCGACGAACATCTTGACCGCGACTGGTAGCTTGTAAATAAGGATTGCTAAACCAGGGTTTGTGTCATTAAGTTAACTTCTCACGAGCTTTGTCTTGCTATTCCTTCGTGAGCCAATTGTAACATATCAAGTTCATACATAAATTCTGAACCGTAACTGTTAAGCTGTAACCCTAGGATAAAACATGTACAACCCTATGTTGAAGAAGATAAGTAAGCCAAGCGGAGGTTAAAATCTAGGGTGAAGTTGGGGTTTTATTTAGTCAAAACAATTCTATTGCCTTAAAACACGCTCTTTTAATCTTATATCTTTTTATTTATAATCTTTAGGCATATGATTTGCGTATCATTGCGTGTTGAGCTGTCTACGTAGATAAACCATGCGCTTATTTTTAAGGAAGAAGAGAGCTGAACCTAACGAAGGTCAAAATAAAAGGTAAGGTGATGGTTTGGTAAAGCCAAAATGATTCTTACGCCTGAAAACAAATTTTTAATATCGGCTTGATAGCTAAAAACTGAGTTTGATAAGCGTGAAATTGCGTGTTGAGCTGTCTCTTTCGATAAAAACCTGTTAAATCATATGAGGAAGAAGAGAGAAGACCCTATAGGATGTGAAATATGAGCTCAAGTTAGGGTTTTGTCAAGCCGAAAAAATATTTATGCCGCAAAACAGGTATTTGAGATCTATTATAGGGCCAAGAACAGCATGAGTATGGCGTTTCATTGCGTGTTAAGCTTTCTCTATAGATAAAAACCTGTTAAATCATATGAGGAAGAGGAGAGAAGACCCTACAGGAGGTCAAAATATAAGCTTAAGTTATGGTTTTGTCAAGCCGAAAAATTTTTTTTTCACAAAACAGGAACTTAAGATCTATTTAAGGGTCAGGTACAGCATAACTATTGCGTTTCACTGCGTGTTGAGCTGTCTCTATATATAAAAACCTGTTAAATCATATGAGGAAGAAGAGAGAAGACCCTACAGGAGGTCAAAATATAAGCTCAAGTTAGGGTTTTGTCAAGCCGAAAAATTTTAATTCCACAAAACAGGACATTAAGATCTATCATAGGGCAAAGAACAGCATGAATATGGCGTTTCATTGCGTGTTGAGCTGTCTCTATAGATAAAAACATGTTAAATCATATGAGGCAAAAGAAAGATGAGCCTACAGGAGGTTAAAATATAAGCTTAAGTTAGGGTTTTGTCAAGCGGAAAAAATTTTTATTCCACAAAACAGGAACTTAAGATCTATTTAAGGGTCAGGTACAGCATAACTATTGCGTTTCACTGCGTGTAGAGCTGTCTCTTTCGATAAAAACTAGTTCAATCATATGAGGAAGAAGAGAGAAGACCCTATAGGAGGTTAAAATATGAGCTCAAGTTAGGGTTTTGTCAAGCCGAAAAAATTTTTATTCCACAAAACAGGAACTTAAGATCTATTATAGGGCCAAGAACAGCATGAATATGGCGTTTCACTGCGTGTAGAGCTGTCTCTTTCGATAAAAACCTTTTAAATCATATGAGGAAGAAGAGAGAAGACCCTACAGGAGGTTAAAATATAAGCTCAAGTTAGGGTTTTTATCAAGCCGAAAAAATTTTTATGCCGCAAAACAGGTACTTAAGATCTATTTTAGGGTCAGGAACAGCATTAATATTGCGTTTCACTGCGTGTTGAGCTGTCTCTATAGATAAAAACATGTTAAATCATATGAGGAAGAACAGAGATGAGCCTACAGGGAGTTAAAATATAAGCTTAATTTAGGGTTTTGTCAAGCCGAAAAAATTTGTATTCCACAAAAGAGGTACTTAAGATCTATTATAGAGCCCAGAACAGCATGAATATGCCGTTTCATTGCGTGTTGAGCTGTCTCTATAGATAAAAACATGTTAAATCATATGAGGAAGAAGAGAGATGAGCCTACAGGAAATTAAAATATAAGCTCAAGTTAGGGTTTTGTCAAGCCGAAAAAATTTTTATTCCACAAAACAGGTAATTAAGATCTATTATAGGGCCAAGAACAGCATGAATATGGCGTTTCTTGCGTGTTGAGCTGTCTCTATCGATAAAAACCTGTTAAATCATATGAGGAAGAAGAGAGATGAGCCTACAGGAGGTTAAAATATAAGCTCAAGTTAGGGTTTTGTCAAGCCGAAAAAATTTTTATGCCGCAAAACAGGTACTTAAGATCTATTTTAGGGTCAGGAACAGCATTAATATTGCGTTTAACTGCGTGTTGAGCTGTCTCTATAGATAAAAACATGTTAAATCATATGAGGAAGAAGAGAGAAGACCCTAAAGGAGGTCAAAATATATGCTTAAGTTAGGGTTTTGTCAAGCCGAAAAAATCTTATTCCACAAAACAGGAACTTAAGATCTATTTTAGGGTCAGGAACAGCATAACTATTGCGTTTCACTGCGTGTAGAGCTGTCTCTTTCGATAAAAACTAGTTCAATCATATGAGGAAGAAGAGAGAAGACCCTACAGGAGGTCAAAATATAAGCTCAAGTTAGGGTTTTGTCAAGCCGAAAAAATTTTTATTCCACAAAACAGGTACTTAAGATCTATTATAGGGCCAAGAACAGCATGAATATGGCGTTTCATTGCGTGTTGAGCTGTCTCTATAGATAAAAACCTGTTAAATCATATGAGGAAGAAGAGAGAAGACCCTACAGGAGGTTAAAATATAAGCTCAAGTTAGGGTTTTGTCAAGCCGAAAAAATTTTTATTCCACAAAACAGGTACTTAAGATCTATTAAAGGGTCAGGAACAGCTTTACTATTGCGTTTCACTGCGTGTAGAGCTTTCTCTATCGATAAAAACCTGTTAAATCATATGAGGAAGAAGAGAGATGAGCCTACAGGAGGTTAAAATATAAGCTCAAGTTAGGGTTTTGTCAAGCCGAAAAAATTTTTATGCCGCAAAACAGGTATTTAAGATCTATTATATGGCCAAGAACAGCATGAATCGGCGTTTCATTGCGTGTCAAGCTGTCTCTTTCGATAAAAACCTGTTAAATCATATGAGGAAGAAGAGAGAAGACCCTACAGGAGGTCAAAATATAAGCTCAAGTTAGGGTTTTGTCAAGCCGAAAAAATTTTTATTCCACAAAACAGGAACTTAAGATCTATTTAAGGGTCAGGTACAGCATAACTATTGCGTTTCACTGCGTGTTGAGCTGTCTCTATATATAAAAACCTGTTAAATCATATGAGGAAGAAGAGAGAAGACCCTACAGGAGGTTAAAATATAAGCTCAAGTTAGGGTTTTGTCAAGCCGAAAAAATTTTTATTCCACAAAACAGGAACTTAAGATCTATTATAGGGCCAAGAACAGCATGAGTATGGCGTTTCATTGCGTGTTAAGCTTTCTCTATAGATAAAAACCTGTTAAATCATATGAGGAAGAAGAGAGAAGACCCTACAGGAGGTTAAAATATAAGCTCAAGTTAGGGTTTTGTCAAGCCGAAAAAATTTTTATTCCACAAAACAGGTACTTAAGATCTATTAAAGGGTCAGGAACAGCATAAAAATTGCGTTTCACTGCGTGTTGAGCTGTTTCTATAGATAAAAACATGTTAAATCATATGAGGAAGAAGAGAGATGAGCCTACAGGGAGTTAAAATATAAGCTCAAGTTAGGGTTTTGTCAAGCCGAAAAAATTTGTATTCCACAAAAGAGGTACTTAAGATCTATTATAGGGCCAAGAACAGCATGAATATGGCGTTTCACTGCGTGTAGAGCTGTCTCTTTCGATAAAAACCTTTTAAATCATATGAGGAAGAAGAGAGAAGACCCTATAGGAGGTTAAAATATGAGCTCAAGTTAGGGTTTTGTCAAGCCGAAAAATTTTTTTTCCACAAAACAGGAACTTAAGATCTATTTTAGGGTCAGGAACAGCATAACTATTGCTTTTCATTGCGTGTTGAGCTGTCTCTATATATAAAAACCTGTTAAATCATATGAGGAAGAAGAGAGAAGACCCTACAGGAGGTCAAAATATAAGCTCAAGTTAGGGTTTTGTCAAGCCGAAAAAATTTTTATTCCACAAAACAGGAACTTAAGATCTATTTAAGGGTCAGGTACAGCATAACTATTGCGTTTCACTGCGTGTTGAGCTGTCTCTATATATAAAAACCTGTTAAATCATATGAGGAAGAAGAGAGATGAGCCTACAGGAGGTTAAAATATATGCTCAAGTTAGGGTTTTGTCAAGCCGAAAAAATTTTTATTCCACAAAACAGGTACTTAAGATCTATTTAAGGGTCAGGAACAGCATAAATATTGCGTTTCACTGCGTGTTGAGCTGTCTCTATAGATAAAAACATGTTAAATCATATGAGGAAGAAGAGAGATGAGCCTACAGGAGGTTAAAATATTAGCTTTAGTAAGTGTTTTGTTAAGCCTAAAAAATATCTAGTGCCTTAAAACACGTTTTTAAAGTATGCTTAGTGACCAAAAACAGCATATAAATGGCGTTTCATTGCGTGTTGAGCTGTCTCTATAGATAAAAACATGTTAAATCATATGAGGAAGAAGAGAGATGAGCCTACAGGAAGTTAAAATATAAGCTCAAGTTAGGGTTTTGTCAAGCCGAAAAAATTTTTATGCCGCAAAACACGTTTAAGAAGAAGTCTTAATGTCAAAGAACAGCATAAATATGACGTTTCACTGCGTGTTGAGCTGTCTCTATAGATAAAAACATGTTAAATCATATGAGGAAGAAGAGAGATGAGCCTACAGGAAGTTAAAATATAAGCTCAAGTTAGGGTTTTGTCAAGCCGAAAAAATTTTTATGCCGCAAAACACGTTTAAGAAGAAGTCTTAATGTCAAAGAACAGCATAAATATGACGTTTCACTGCGTGTTGAGCTGTCTCTATAGATAAAAACATGTTAAATCATATGAGGAAGAAGAGAGATGAGCCTACAGGAAGTTAAAATATAAGCTCAAGTTAGGGTTTTGTCAAGCCGAAAAAATTTTTATTGCACAAAACAGTTACTTAAGATCTATTTAAGGGTCAGGAACAGCATAACTATTGCTTTTCACTGCGTGTTGAGCTGTCTCTATATATAAAAACCTGTTAAATCATATGAGGAAGAAGAGAGAAGACCCTACAGGAGGTCAAAATATAAGCTCAAGTTAGGGTTTTGTCAAGCCGAAAAAATTTTTATGCCGCAAAACACGTTTAAGAAGAAGTCTTAATGTCAAAGAACAGCATAAATATGACGTTTCACTGCGTGTTGAGCTGTCTCATTAGATAAAAACATGTTAAATCATATGAGGAAGAAGAGAGATGAGCCTACAGGAGGTTAAAATATAAGCTCAAGTTAGGGTTTTGTCAAGCCGAAAAAATTTTTATTCCACAAAACAGGTACTTAAGATCTATTTAAGGGTCAGGAACAGCATAAATATTGCGTTTCACTGCGTGTTGAGCTGTCTCTATAGATAAAAACATGTTAAATCATATGAGGAAGAAGAGAGATGAGCCTACAGGAGGTTAAAATATTAGCTTTAGTAAGTGTTTTGTTAAGCCTAAAAATATCTAGTGCCTTAAAACACGTTTTTAAAGTATGCTTAATGACCAAAAACAGCATATAAATGGCGTTTCATTGCGTGTTGAGCTGTCTCTATAGATAAAAACATGTTAAATCATATGAGGAAGAAGAGAGATGAGCCTACAGGAAGTTCAAATATAAGCTCAAGTTAGGGTTTTGTCAAGCCGAAAAAATTTTTATGCCGCAAAACACGTTTAAGAAGAAGTCTTAATGTCCAAGAACAGCATGAATATGACGTTTCACTGCGTGTTGAGCTGTCTCTATAGATAAAAACATGTTAAATCATATGAGGAAGAAGAGAGATGAGCCTACAGGAAGTTAAAATATAAGCTCAAGTTAGGGTTTTGTCAAGCCGAAAAAATTTTTATTGCACAAAACAGGTACTTAAGATCTATTTAAGGGTCAGGAACAGCATAAATATTGCGTTTCACTGCGTGTTGAGCTGTTTCTATAGATAAAAACATGTTAAATCATATGAGGAAGAAGAGAGATGAGCCTACAGGAAGTGTAAATATAAGCTCAGGTTAGGGTTTTGTCAAGCCGAAAAATTTTTATTGCACAAAACAGGTACTTAAGATCTATTTAAGGGTCAGGAACAGCATAAATATTGCGTTTCACTGCGTGTTGAGCTGTTTCTATAGATAAAAACCTGTGAAATCATATGAGGAAGAAGAGAGATGAGCCTACAGGAGGTTAAAATATGAGCTCAAGTTAGGGTTTTGTCAAGCCGAAAAATTTTTTTTCCACAAAACAGGAACTTAAGATCTATTTTAGGGTCAGGAACAGCATAACTATTGCTTTTCATTGCGTGTTGAGCTGTCTCTGTAGATAAAAACCTGTTAAATCATATGAGGAAGAAGAGAGATGAGCCTACAGGAAGTGTAAATATAAGCTCAGGTTAGGGTTTTGTCAAGCCGAAAAATTTTTATTGCACAAAACAGGTACTTAAGATCTATTTAAGGGTCAGGAACAGCATAAATATTGCGTTTCACTGCGTGTTGAGCTGTTTCTATAGATAAAAACATGTTAAATCATATGAGGAAGAAGAGAGATGAGCCTACAGGAAGTGTAAATATAAGCTCAGGTTAGGGTTTTGTCAAGCCGAAAAATTTTTATTGCACAAAACAGGTACTTAAGATCTATTTAAGGGTCAGGAACAGCATAAATATTGCGTTTCACTGCGTGTTGAGCTGTTTCTATAGATAAAAACATGTTAAATCATATGAGGAAGAAGAGAGATGAGCCTACAGGAAGTGTAAATATAAGCTCAGGTTAGGGTTTTGTCAAGCCGAAAAATTTTTATTGCACAAAACAGGTACTTAAGATCTATTTAAGGGTCAGGAACAGCATAAATATTGCGTTTCACTGCGTGTTGAGCTGTCTCTATAGATAAAAACATGTTAAATCATATGAGGAAGAAGAGAGATGAGCCTACAGGAAGTGTAAATATAAGCTCAGGTTAGGGTTTTGTCAAGCCGAAAAATTTTTATTGCACAAAACAGGTACTTAAGATCTATTTAAGGGTCAGGAACAGCATAATTATTGCGTTTCACTGCGTGTTGAGCTGTCTCTATAGATAAAAACATGTTAAATCATATGAGGAAGAAGACAGATGAGCCTACAGAAAGTTAAAATATAAGCTCAAGTTAGGGTTTTGTCAAGCCGAAAAAATTTTTATGCCGCAAAACACGTTTAAGAAGAAGTCTTAATGTCCAAGAACAGCATGAATATGACGTTTCACTGCGTGTTGAGCTGTCTCTATAGATAAAAACATGTTAAATCATATGAGAAAGTAGAGAGATGAGCCTACAGGGGGTTAAAATATAAGCTTTAGTAAGTGTTTTGTTAAGCCTAAAAATATCTAGTGCCTTAAAACACGTTTTTAAAGTATGATTAATGACCAAAAACAGCATATAAATGGCGTTTCATTGCGTGTTAAGCTGTCTCTATAGATAGAAACATGTTAAATCATATGAGGAAGAAGAGAGATGAGCCTACAGGAAGTTCAAATATAAGCTCAAGTTAGGGTTTTGTCAAGCCGAAAAAATTTTTATGCCGCAAAACACGTTTAAGAAGAAGTCTTAATGTCCAAGAACAGCATGAATATGACGTTTCACTGCGTGTTGAGCTGTCTCTATAGATAAAAACATGTTAAATCATATGAGGAAGAAGAGAGATGAGCCTACATGAAGTTAAAATATAAGCTCAAGTTAGGGTTTTGTCAAGCCGAAAAAATTTTTATTGCACAAAACAGGTACTTAAGATCTATTTAAGGGTCAGGAACAGCATAAATATTGCGTTTCACTGCGTGTTGAGCTGTTTCTATAGATAAAAACATGTTAATTCATATGAGGAAGAAGAGAGATGAGCCTACAGGAAGTGTAAATATAAGCTCAAGTTAGGGTTTTGTCAAGCCGAAAAAATTTTTATTGCACAAAACAGGTACTTAAGATCTATTTAAGGGTCAGGAACAGCATAAATATTGCGTTTCACTGCGTGTTGAGCTGTCTCTATAGATAAAAACATGTTAAATCATATGAGGAAGAAGAGAGATGAGCCTACAGGAGGTTAAAATATAAGCTCAAGGTTAGGGTTTTGTCAAGACGAAAAAATTTTTATGCCGCAAAACACGTTTAAGAAGAAGTCTTAATGTCCAAGAACAGCATGAGTATGACGTTTCATTGCGTTTTGAGCTGTCTCTACAGATAAAAACATGTTAAATCATATGAGGAAGAAGAAAGATGAGCCTACAGGGGGTTAAAATATAAGCTCAAGTTAGGGTTTTGTCAAGCCGAAAAAATTTTTATTGCACAAAACAGGTACTTAAGATCTATTTAAGGGTCAGGAACAGCTTAAATATTGCGTTTCACTGCGTGTTGAGCTGTCTCTATAGATAAAAACATGTTAAATCATATGAGAAAGTAGAGAGATGAGCCTACAGGGGGTTAAAATATAAAATCAAGTTAGGGTTTTGTCAAGCCGAAAAAAATTTTTATTCCACAAAACAGGTACTTAAGATCTATTCAAGGGTCAGGAACAGCATAATTATTGCGTTTCACTGCGTGTTGAGCTGTCTCTATAGATAAAAACATGTTAAATCATATGAGGAAGAAGAGAGATGAGCCTAGAGGAGGTTAAAATATAAGCTTTAGTAAGTGTTTTGTTAAGCCTAAAAAATATCTAGTGCCTTAAAACACGTTTTTAAAGTATGCTTAATGACCAAAAACAGCATATAAATGGCGTTTCATTGCGTGTTGAGCTGTCTCTATAGATAAAGACATGTAAAATCATATGAGGAAGAAGAGAGATGAGCCTACAGGAGGTTAAAATATAAGCTTTAGTAAGTGTTTTGTTAAGCCTAAAAAATATCTAGTGCCTTAAAACACGTTTTTAAAGTATGCTTAATGACCAAAAACAGCATATAAATGGCGTTTCATTGCGTGTTGAGCTGTCTCTATAGATAAAAACATGTTAAATCATATGAGGAAGAAGAGAGATGAGCCTACAGGAGGTTAAAATATAAGCTCAAGTGAGGGTTTTGTCAAGACGAAAAAATTTTTATGCCGCAAAACACGTTTAAGAAGAAGTCTTAATGTCCAAGAACAGCATGAATATGACGTTTCACTGCGTGTTGAGCTGTCTCTATAGATAAAAACATGTTAAATCATATGAGGAAGAAGACAGATGAGCCTACAGGAGGTTAAAATATAAGCTTTAGTAAGTGTTTTGTTAAGCCTAAAAAATATCTAGTGCCTTAAAACACTTTTTTAAAGTATGCTTAATGACCAAAAACAGCATATAAATGGCGTTTCATTGCGTGTTGAGCTGTCTCTATAGATAAAAACATGTTAAATCATATGAGGAAGAAGAGAGATGAGCCTACAGGAAGTTAAAATATAAGCTCAAGTTAGGGTTTTGTCAAGCCGAAAAAATTTTTATTGCACAATACAGGTACTTAAGATCTATTTAAGGGTCAGGAACAGCTTAAATATTGCGTTTCACTGCGTGTTGAGCTGTCTCTATAGATAAAAACATGTTTAATCATATGAGAAAGAAGAGAGATGAGCCTACAGGAGGTTAAAATATAAGCTTTAGTAAGTGTTTTGTTAAGCCTAAAAAATATCTAGTGCCTTAAAACACGTTTTTAAAGTATGCTTAATGACCAATAACAGCATCTAAATGGCGTTTGATTGCGTGTTGAGCTTTCACTATAGATAAAAACATGTTAAATCATATGAGGAAGAAGAGAGATGAGCCTACAGGAAGTTAAAATATAAGCTCAAGTTAGGGTTTTGTCAAGCCGAAAAAATTTTTATTGCACAAAACAGGTACTTAAGATCTATTTAATGGTCAGGAACAGCATAAATATTGCGTTTCACTGCGTGTTGAGCTGTCTCTATAGATAAAAACATGTTAAATCATATGAGGAAGAAGAGAGATGAGCCTACAGGAGGTTAAAATACAAGCTTTAGTAAGTGTTTTGTTAAGCCTAAAAAATATCTAGTGCCTTAAAACACTTTTTTAAAGTATGCTTAATGACCAAAAACAGCATATAAATGGCGTTTCATTGCGTGTTGAGCTGTCTCTATAGATAAAAACATGTTAAATCATATGAGGAAGAAGAGAGATGAGCCTACAGGAAGTTAAAATATAAGCTCAAGTTAGGGTTTTGTCAAGCCGAAAAAATTTTTATTGCACAATACAGGTACTTAAGATCTATTTAAGGGTCAGGAACAGCTTAAATATTGCGTTTCACTGCGTGTTGAGCTGTCTCTATAGATAAAAACATGTTTAATCATATGAGGAAGAAGAGAGATGAGCCTACAGGAGGTTAAAATATAAGCTTTAGTAAGTGTTTTGTTAAGCCTAAAAAATATCTAGTGCCTTAAAACACGTTTTTAAAGTATGCTTAATGACCAATAACAGCATCTAAATGGCGTTTGATTGCGTGTTGAGCTTTCACTATAGATAAAAACATGTTAAATCATATGAGGAAGAAGAGAGATGAGCCTACAGGAAGTTAAAATATAAGCTCAAGTTAGGGTTTTGTCAAGCCGAAAAAATTTTTATTGCACAATACAGGTACTTAAGATCTATTTAAGGGTCAGGAACAGCTTAAATATTGCGTTTCACTGCGTGTTGAGCTGTCTCTATAGATAAAAACATGTTTAATCATATGAGAAAGAAGAGAGATGAGCCTACAGGAGGTTAAAATATAAGCTTTAGTAAGTGTTTTGTTAAGCCTAAAAAATATCTAGTGCCTTAAAACACGTTTTTAAAGTATGCTTAATGACCAATAACAGCATCTAAATGGCGTTTGATTGCGTGTTGAGCTTTCACTATAGATAAAAACATGTTAAATCATATGAGAAAGTAGAGAGATGAGCCTACAGGAGGTTAAAATATAAGCTCAAGTGAGGGTTTTGTCAAGACGAAAAAATTTTTATGCCGCAAAACACGTTTAAGAAGAAGTCTTTATGTCCAAGAACAGCATGAATATGACGTTTCACTGCGTGTTGAGCTGTCTCTATATATAAAAACATGTTAAATCATATGAGGAAGAAGAGAGATGAGCCTACAGGAAGTTAAAATATAAGCTCAAGTTAGGGTTTTGTCAAGCCGAAAAAATTTTTATTGCACAAAACAGGTACTTAAGATCTATTTAAGGGTCAGGAACAGCATAAATATTGCGTTTCACTGCGTGTTGAGCTTTCTCTATAGATAAAAACATGTTAAATCATATGAGAAAGTAGAGAGATGAGCCTACAGGAGGTTAAAATATAAGCTCAAGTGAGGGTTTTGTCAAGACGAAAAAATTTTTATGCCGCAAAACACGTTTAAGAAGAAGTCTTTATGTCCAAGAACAGCATGAATATGACGTTTCACTGCGTGTTGAGCTGTCTCTATAGATAAAAACATGTTAAATCATATGAGGAAGAAGAGAGATGAGCCTACAGGAGGTTAAAATATAAGCTTTAGTAAGTGTTTTGTTAAGCCTAAAAAATATCTAGTGCCTTAAAACACTTTTTTAAAGTATGCTTAATGACCAAAAACAGCATATAAATGGCGTTTCATTGCGTGTTGAGCTGTCTCTATAGATAAAAACATGTTAAATCATATGAGGAAGAAGAGAGATGAGCCTACAGGAAGTTAAAATATAAGCTCAAGTTAGGGTTTTGTCAAGCCGAAAAAATTTTTATTGCACAATACAGGTACTTAAGATCTATTTAAGGGTCAGGAACAGCATAAATATTGCGTTTCACTGCGTGTTGAGCTGTCTCTATAGATAAAAACATGTTAAATCATATGAGGAAGAAGAGAGATGAGCCTACAGGAGGTTAAAATATAAGCTTTAGTAAGTGTTTTGTTAAGCCTAAAAAATATCTAGTGCCTTAAAACACTTTTTTAAAGTATGCTTAATGACCAAAAACAGCATATAAATGGCGTTTCATTGCGTGTTGAGCTGTCTCTATAGATAAAAACATGTTAAATCATATGAGGAAGAAGAGAGATGAGCCTACAGGAAGTTAAAATATAAGCTCAAGTTAGGGTTTTGTCAAGCCGAAAAAATTTTTATTGCACAATACAGGTACTTAAGATCTATTTAAGGGTCAGGAACAGCATAAATATTGCGTTTCACTGCGTGTTGAGCTGTTTCTATAAATAAAAACATGTAAAATCATATGAGGAAGAAGAGAGATGAGCCTACAGGAGGTTAAAATATAAGCTTTAGTAAGTGTTTTGTTAAGCCTAAAAAATATCTAGTGCCTTAAAACACGTTTTTAAAGTATGCTTAATGACCAAAAACAGCATATAAATGGCGTTTAATTGCGTGTTGGGCTGTCTCTATAGATAAAGACATGTAAAATCATATGAGGAAGAAGAGAGATGAGCCTACAGGAGGTTAAAATATAAGCTCAAGTTAGGGTTTTGTCAAGACGAAAAAATTTTTATGCCGCAAAACACGTTTAAGAAGAAGTCTTAATGTCCAAGAACAGCATGAGTATCACGTTTCATTGCGTGTTGAGCTGTCTCTACAGATAAAAACATGTTAAATCATATGAGGAAGAAGAAAGATGAGCCTACAGGAAGTTAAAATATAAGCTCAAGTTAGGGTTTTGTCAAGCCGAAAAAATTTTTATTGCACAAAACAGGTACTTAAGATCTATTTAAGGGTCAGGAACAGCATAAATCTTGCGTTTCACTGCGTGTTGAGCTGTCTCTATAGATAAAAACATGTTAAATCATATGAGGAAGAAGAGAGATGAGCCTACAGGAAGTTAAAATATAAGCTCAAGTTAGGGTTTTGTCAAGCCGAAAAAATTTTTATTGCACAAAACAGGTACTTAAGATCTATTATAGGGCGAAGAAGAGCATGAATATAGCGTTTCATTGCGTGTTGAGCTTTCTCTTTAGATAAAAACATGTTAAATCATATGAGAAAGTAGGGAGATGAGCCTACAGGGGGTTAAAATATAAGCTTAAGTTAGGGTTTGGTCAAGCGGAAAAAATTTTTATTGCACAAAACAGGTACTTAAGATCTATTTAAGGGTCAGGAATAGCATTAATATTACGTTTCACTGCGTGTTGAGCTGTCTCTATAGATAAAAACATGTTAAATCATATGAGGAAGAAGAGAGATGAGCCTACAGGAAGTTAAAATATATGCTCAAGTTAGGGTTTGGTAAAGCCGAAAAAATTTTTATGCCGCAAAACTCGTTTAAGAAGAAGTGTTAATGACCAAGAACAGCATGAATATGGCGTTTCATTGCGTGTTGAGCTTTCTCTATCGATAAAAACCTGTGAAATCATATGAGGAAGAAGAGAGAAGACCCTACAGGAGGTCAAAATATAAGCTCAAGTTAGGGTTTTGTCAATCCGAAAAATTTTTATTCCACAAAACAGGTAATTAAGATCTATTATAGGGCCAAGAACAGCATGAATATGGCGTTTCTTGCGTGTTGAGCTTTCTCTATCGATAAAAACCTGTGAAATCATATGAGAAAGTAGAGAGATGAGCCTACAGGGGGTTAAAATATAAGCTTAAGTTAGGGTTTGGTCAAGCGGAAAAAATTTTTATTCCACAAAACAGGTACTTAAGATCTATTTAAGGGTCAGGAATAGCATAAATATTGCGTTTCACTGCGTGTTGAGCTGTCTCTATAGATAAAAACATGTTAAATCATATGAGGAAGAAGAGAGATGAGCCTACAGGAAGTTAAAATATAAGCTCAAGTTAGGGTTTTGTCAAGCCGAAAAAATTTTTATGCCGCAAAACACGTTTAAGAAGAAGTCTTAATGAACAAGAACAGCATGAATATGGCATGAATAAATTTTTATTCCACAAAACAGGTACTTAAGATCTATTATAGGGCCAAGAAGAGCATGAATATAGCGTTTCATTGCGTGTTGAGCTTTCTCTTTAGATAAAAACATGTTAAATCATATGAGGAAGAAGAGAGATGAGCCTACAGGAAGTTAAAATATAAGCTCAAGTTAGGGTTTTGTCAAGCCGAAAAAATTTTTATTGCACAAAACAGGTACTTAAGATCTATTTAAGGGTCAGGAACAGCATAAATCTTGCGTTTCACTGCGTGTTGAGCTGTCTCTATAGATAAAAACATGTTAAATCATATGAGGAAGAAGAGAGATGAGCCTACAGAGGGTTAAGATATAAGCTCAAGTTAGGGTTTTGTCAAGCCGAAAAAATTTTTATTGCACAAAACAGGTACTTAAGATCTATTATAGGGCGAAGAAGAGCATGAATATAGCGTTTCATTGCGTGTTGAGCTTTCTCTTTAGATAAAAACATGTTAAATCATATGAGAAAGTAGGGAGATGAGCCTACAGGGGGTTAAAATATAAGCTTAAGTTAGGGTTTGGTCAAGCGGAAAAAATTTTTATTGCACAAAACAGGTACTTAAGATCTATTTAAGGGTCAGGAATAGCATTAATATTACGTTTCACTGCGTGTTGAGCTGTCTCTATAGATAAAAACATGTTAAATCATATGAGGAAGAAGAGAGATGAGCCTACAGGAAGTTAAAATATAAGCTCAAGTTAGGGTTTTGTCAAGCCGAAAAAATTTTTATGCCGCAAAACACGTTTAAGAAGAAGTCTTAATGACCAAGAACAGCATGAATATGGCATGAATAAATTTTTATTCCACAAAACAGGTACTTAAGATCTATTATAGGGCCAAGAAGAGCATGAATATAGCGTTTCATTGCGTGTTGAGCTTTCTCTTTAGATAAAAACATGTTAAATCATATGAGAAAGTAGAGAGATGAGCCTACAGGGGGTTAAAATATAAGCTTAAGTTAGGGTTTGGTCAAGCGGAAAAAATTTTTATTCCACAAAACAGGTACTTAAGATCTATTTAAGGGTCAGGAATAGCATAAATATTGCGTTTCACTGCGTGTTGAGCTGTCTCTATAGATAAAAACATGTTAAATCATATGAGGAAGAAGAGAGATGAGCCTACAGGAAGTTAAAATATAAGCTCAAGTTAGGGTTTTGTCAAGCCGAAAAAATTTTTATGCCGCAAAACACGTTTAAGAAGAAGTCTTAATGAACAAGAACAGCATGAATATGGCATGAATAAATTTTTATTCCACAAAACAGGTACTTAAGATCTATTATAGGGCCAAGAAGAGCATGAATATAGCGTTTCATTGCGTGTTGAGCTTTCTCTTTAGATAAAAACATGTTAAATCATATGAGGAAGAAGAGAGATGAGCCTACAGGAAGTTAAAATATAAGCTCAAGTTAGGGTTTTGTCAAGCCGAAAAAATTTTTATGCCGCAAAACACGTTTAAGAAGAAGTCTTAATGAACAAGAACAGCATGAATATGACGTTTTATTGCGTGTTGAGCTGTCTCTATAGATAAAAACATGTTAAATCATATGAGGAAGAAGAGAGATGAGCCTACAGAGGGTTAAGATATAAGCTCAAGTTAGGGTTTGGTCAAGCGGAAAAAATTTTTATTCCACAAAACAGGTACTTAAGATCTATTCAAGGGTCAGGAACAGCATAAATCTTGCGTTTCACTGCGTGTTGAGCTGTCTCTTTAGATAAAAACATGTTTAATCATATGAGGAAGAAGAGAGATGAGCCTACAGGAAGTTAAAATATAAGCTCAAGTTAGGGTTTTGTCAAGCCGAAAAAATTTTTATGCCGCAAAACACGTTTAAGAAGAAGTCTTAATGACCAAGAACAGCATGAATATGGCATGAATAAATTTTTATTCCACAAAACAGGTACTTAAGATCTATTATAGGGCCAAGAAAAGCATGAATATAGCATTTCATTGCGTGTTGAGCTTTCTCTATAGATAAAAACATGTTAAATCATATAAGAAAGTAGAGAGATGAGCCTACAGGGGGTTAAAATATAAGCTTTAGTAAGTGTTTTGTAAAGCCTAAAAAATATCCAGTGCCTTTAAACACGTTTTAAAAGTATGCTTAATGACCAAAAACAGCATATAAATGGCGCTACATTGCGTGTTGAGCTGTCTCTATAGATTAAAACATGTTTAATCATATGAGAAAGAAGAGAGATGAGCCTACAGGAGGTTCAAATATAAGCTCAAGTAAGGGTTTTGTCAAGCCGAAAAAATTTTTATGCCGCAAAACACGTTTAAGAAGAAGTCTTAATGAACAAGAACAGCATGAATATGACGTTTCATTGCGTGTTGAGCTGTCTCTATAGATAAAAACATGTTAAATCATATGAGGAAGAAGAGAGATGAGCCTACAGAGGGTTAAGATATAAGCTCAAGTTAGGGTTTGGTCAAGCGGAAAAAATTTTTATTCCACAAAACAGGTACTTAAGATCTATTCAAGGGTCAGGAACAGCATAATTATTGCGTTTCACTGCGTGTTGAGCTTTCTCTATAGATAAAAACATGTTAAATCATATAAGAAAGTAGAGAGATGAGCCTACAGAGGGTTAAGATATAAGCTCAAGTTAGGGTTTGGTCAAGCGGAAAAAATTTTTATTCCACAAAACAGCTACTAAAGATCTATTATAGGGCCAAGAAGAGCATGAATATAGCGTTTCATTGCGTGTTGAGCTTTCTCTATAGATAAAAACATGTTAAATCATATGAGAAAGTAGAGAGATGAGCCTACAGGGGGTTAAAATATAAGCTTAAGTTAGGGTTTGGTCAAGCGGAAAAATTTTTATTGCACAAAACAGGTACTTAAGATCTATTGAAGGGTCAGGAACAGCATAAATATTGCGTTTCACTGCGTGTTGAGCTGTCTCTATAGATAAAAACATGTTAAATCATATGAGGAAGAAGAGAGATGAGCCTACAGAGGGTTAAGATATAAGCTTAAATTGGGTTTGGTCAAGCGGAAAAAATTTTTATTCCACACAACAGGTACTTAAGATCTATTAAAGGGTTAGGAACAGCATAAATATTGCGTTTCACTGCGTGTTGAGCTGTCTCTATAGATAAAAACCTGTTAAATCATATGAGGAAGAAGAGAGATGAGCCTACAGGAGGTTAAAATATAAGCTCAAGTTAGGGTTTTGTCAAGCCGAAAAAATTTTTATGCCGCAAAACTCGTTTAAGAAGAAGTGTTAATGACCAAGAACAGCATGAATATGGCGTTTCATTGCGTGTTGAGCTGTCTCTATAGATAAAAACATGTTAAATCATTTGAGGAAGAAGAGAGATGAGCCTACAGAGGGTTAAGATATAAGCTCAAGTTAGGGTTTGGTCAAGCGGAAAAAATTTTTATTCCACAAAACAGGTACTTAAGATCTATTCAAGGGTCAGGAACAGCATAATTATTGCGTTTCACTGCGTGTTGAGCTGTCTCTATAGATAAAAACATGTTAAATCATATGAGGAAGAAGAGAGATGAGCCTACAGGAAGATAAAATATAAGTTCAAGTTAGGGTTTTGTCAAGCCGAAAAATTTTTTATGCCGCAAAACACGTTTAAGAAGAAGTCTTAATGACCAAGAACAGCATGAATATGACGTTTCATTGCGTGTTGAGCTGTCTCTATAGATAAAAACATGTTAAATCATATGAGAAAGTAGAGAGATGAGCCTACAGGGGGTTAAGATAAAAGCTCAAGTTAGGGTTTGGTCAAGCGGAAAAAATTTTTATTCCACAAAACAGGTACTTAAGATCTATTAAAGGGCCATGAACAGCATAAATATTGCGTTTCACTGCGTGTTGAGCTGTCTCTATAGATAAAAACATGTTAAATCATATGAGGAAGAAGAGAGATGAGCCTACAGGAAGATAAAATATAAGCTCAAGTTAGGGTTTTGTCAAGCCAAATAAATTTTATGCCGCAAAACACGTTTAAGAAGAAGTCTTAATGACCAAGAAGAGCAAGAATATGGCATGAATAAATTTTTATTCCACATAACAGGTAGTTAAGATCTATTATAGGGCCAAGAACAGCATGAATATGGCGTTGTATTGCGTGTTGAGCTGTCTCTATAGATAAAAACATGTTAAATCATATGAGAAAGTAGAGAGATGAGCCTACAGGGGGTTAAAATATAAGCTTAAGTAAGTGTTTTGTAAAGCCTAAAAAATATCCAGTGCCTTAAAACACGTTTTAAAAGTATGCTTAATGACCTAAAACAGCATATAAATGGCGCTACATTGCGTGTTGAGCTGTCTCCATAGATTAAAACATGTTAAATCATATGAGGAAGAAGAGAGATGAGCCTACAGGAGGTTAAAATATAAGCTCAAGTAAGGGTTTTGTCAAGCCGAAAAAATTTTTATGCCGCAAAACACGTTTAAGAAGAAGTCTTAATGACCAAGAACAGCATGAATATCACGTTTCATTGCGTGTTGAGCTGTCTCTATAGATAAAAACATGTTAAATCATATAAGGAAGAAGAGAGATGAGCCTACAGGAGGTTAAAATATAAGCTCAAGTAAGGGTTTTGTCAAGCCGAAAAAATTTTTATGCGGCAAAACACGTTTAAGAAGAAGTCTTAATGACCAAGAAGAGCAAGAATATGGCATGAATAAATTTTTATTCCACAAAACAGCTAGTTAAGATCTATTATAGGGCCAAGAACAGCATGAAAATGGCGTTTCATTGCGTGTTGAGCTGTCTCTATAGATAAAAACCTGTTAAATCATATGAGGAAGAAGAGAGAAGATCCTTCAGGAGGTTAAAATATAAGCTTAAGTTAGGGTTTTGTCAAGCCAAATAAATTTTTATGCCGCAAAACATGTTTAAGTAGGCTTAATGAGCAAGAACAGCATGAAAATGGCTTTTCATTGCGTCTTAAGCTGTCTCTATAGATAAAAACATGTTAAATTATATGATGAAGAAGAGAGATGAGCCTACAGGGGGTTAAAATATAAGCTTTAGTAAGTGTTTTGTAAAGCCGAAAAAATATCATTTGCCTCAAAACACGTTTTAAAAGTATGTTAAATAGCCAAGAACAGCATAGGCTTATAAAAGGCTGAACATTGCGTTTTAAGCTGTGAACCTAAATAAAAACATGTTAATTCCTTTCTGGAAGAAGGAAGTTGAACCTCACGGATGTCAAAATATAAGATTTAGTAAGTGTTTTGTCACCCTTAAGCCAAAAGGTTTTTTATGCCTCAAAACAAAAATAAGAAATCTTGTCAAGAAAATGATGTGAATAGGCTTTCTTAGAATAATATTAAAGTTATATGAGCGAGATAAGTTCCGACCAACGGCTGTTGTCGATGCTCAGGGAGTCCGAGGACATTAACCCAATACATTTACCGCGGACACGATTGAATTTTTCTACATTAAGGAAAGGATCAAGGTTCATTTCAATAAAATTTAACTTGCATGTTTTCTCTTTACTTGATGCTTCGAAAAATGAAAGTCACCCTTCTATGTTAAATTAGTAAGAAGAAGTCCAAGAAAAATGCGAATTAAAATGAATATCTTTGCACAAAAGGTCTCAGCTGAAGAAAAAAATATGAACTAGGAACAGAAGGCTAATGAAAAGTTGTAGTTTTTCAAAAGATTATAACGTTGAGAAGAGACCGCAAGGACTGAGATCAAAGTAAAATAACTAAAGAAGATAAATGGAATTCACTTAGAATTTACCAAAAACAGACCTTATCTACGCCAAAATTAAATTCGAATATATGGTATTTTTAATGGCGCGAGATAACAATTTTCTTTTTACTCTTAAATTCACCCCTAAATTTCTTAGAGAAAAGAAAAGAATATTATAAGCAAATTTAGGGTCAGGGGTCGATACAATTTACAAGAGGATTTAAACCTGTTAGTCCCTGTTGCTGTTGACTTAATTTGGCTTTTCATTATCTTCAATATCATTATCTAGATTATTAAATGATCTTAGCTTTGGAGCTTTTGAAAAATTTGTGGATTTATAGTCCTATTACAGTTTAATTTCTTTATCGGCACATGGAAGAAATAATTGCTGAAAAGTTTTTTGTTTAGCTTTTCGGCTTGATTTTCTTAAATTTGGAATTATAGAATATAGTTAGAAACCTTGTTTTCTTTATGAATTTTTATTACCATACACATATAGTGCAGCAACCGAATTAATATTTTATTTACAATTATAGGCTTCAATTTTCATATATGTATCTTAAGCAATTAATATAAATTCTACGCCTCTTGAATACGCAGATTAAGATTAAAGAAACTTCAAACTTTGTAATGTTTATTATGGATAATCACTTGATAACTAGTCCATAGTAAGTGTATGATTTGAATTAGCGGATGTAGACTTTTTAGTTCTGTTTTCTTGAAAAAACATAAACCAAAATAAACTTAAGCAATGCCCAATAAATTAAGACCATTCACCTTTTACAAAATCGTTCAACCTATAAAACTTCAGGCCCTTCAAAACTGTATTCAGTGGTTTAAAGATTCGGCATAATTAATCATATTACCCTATTCTCACACTTTTATCGACACGCGAAAAAGAAAGATAATTAGCCCTTAATTAGGTTCATTATGCTAACATTATGCTGAATTTTATCAATTTTATTCTGATTTGTATGAAATAGTTGCCCTTTTGATGGATTAATTGATGCTGAATTATGAATTATAATTAACTAATTTCAGAATAAATCTGCATAAGCTTCTCTTCCGATTATAATATTATAATGAGGCACCAAGGGTGTCGATATAAGTGCGAGAATACGGTATGATGCATAATTTGATGAACGCAGAGAACTGGAGATCAACTTCACGCTGGTAGATTAATTATGAACAATCACTTGACCGATAATTCATTCGAAGGATAAGTACTGTTCAGTCCCAAAACTTTGAGATGCCTGTAAGTTTGATTTAAAATGGATTCTTGTTCCTGAGTTTCACTTAATCATATTCTCATTTAAGGCCTATCATTCCCGCTTCACCGATACCCAGCTTAGCTTGGCAAACATGGCTGTTCTTCCACTACGAACTCAAGTTCGAGGTCCTGCACCGAGGCTAACGTCCAGTTAGTAATCTTAACCTGATTTTCTAACTATGGGTCATCAAACGAAAAAAAATTATTTAAGACGAAGAAATCGACATAATCGACGAAGCGCTTCTTTATTTCAGAGCGAATATATTCTTCAAGAGTTTTGACATTAGATGCCCCGCCGACCGAACTTTGATTTATGTCACTCTCTACATTAGTGACTGTCTTAGAGTATTGCAAAGAGTGAGTTATTCTATTTAGATGAAGTGTTCCTATTTTCTCAAATTAGAATCCCACTTCAGGGCCAGAATAAAACCCAGGCGATCAAGGACCTAGATACTTTGGCCAACTCTAGATTTGACATTCCAGGAGAATCAGGCTTTCCACTCAATTCAGTTTTTGCAAAGCCCAGCAATTCCAAAGATACAGGTATATTAACGACAATGTTTTTTAAACTATTCATTAACGCCTCATTTTCAATAAAGACGAACTTCGTGCTTATATAAAGCAGTTGAGAATTGAAACTGGACTGAGAGTAGCAGCCAAAGTATACGAGGAACAGACAGACAAACCTTCCAAATGGTGGCTCTGCTTTGCGAGACGAAAATTCATGGACAAAACGCTCACTCAGCCCGGCCAACTCTTCTAATCATTGCTAGCCTTTTTTCACTCCAATTCTATTTCTAGATTTTTAGAGCTTATTAATAAATTCGATGCGATCAAGTTTATCTGAGTTTATTTGAGCACTCATGAAACCAGAGTAGCAAGATATATTCTTGGGTCGGATACAGTCTCGGAGTCTTTCTCAAATACTTCTTCTTAGCCAAACAAGGATTTAAGATTGAGACGGAATTTTGTCAAATCGTCAGCATCAAAGCTTTCGTAGAGTTCATTTCGCTTTCGAAGAAGTTCGGAAAAGAAGAACTGCTCATCATTTAGAAGAATATTGTAAAACTGGCTGAGTTGAGCTCCATCGCAAATAAATTCACTCTTCGATGCCAGGCATTTGTAAATTGCGGGACTTAAGCTATTCTCTTGGAACCAGCTTTGGACCTGTGTGCTACTCCAGTTTTTTGGGATCAGTTCTTCAATGCTTCCAACTTGGCTTGATTCGAGCTTGCTTGTGTCGCTTGCCGACAAAGTGCCGAATCTCTCACTTTCTAGCCAGGCACTTCTGTTTCTGAAAGCGTATCTTGCCTGCTGAAGCTCATCTGATTCAGCAACACACACAGAATTTACGTGAGCCATCAAAACGTCGATTGCTTCAGTTTGGCTAACTTCACTTAAGTCAAGGCACTCATTTAAGTCACTAACGTGACTGAGAAAGTAGAGCCGAGCGGGAGAACTGGCTGGCAAGTTAATCAAGATTATCCTCCGTCTGAGAAGATTGGCTTTTTTGAACAGATGCTGCACAAAAGGACTCATCTTGGTGCTTGCACTGAGTGAGATGATCACTATAGAGCTTTGATGAACCAGACTTGAAACAAATCCAAGTGAGCAAGTGCCGCTATCATACGGCTCCAAACGAACTGGCCGCCCTTTTGTTTCTAGTTTACTGCGAAAAGACACGCAAAATCCTTTGTTATTTCTATCGTGACAAATAAGAATGCGATTACTACCACTCGGAGTTGATTTAAACGAGTCCAACGCAAGCCAGATGATTTGCATTGAAAGTTTTCTTATTGAGATAGGCTCCTCTTCCACGCGCTTAAGATCGCTTATTCCGATAAGCTCTCCGAGTTCTTTTCGGCTTAGATCAACTTGCGACTCAGATGAGAGGTCAGCTAATTGTACAAGACGCTCTAAAAGAGCCCCATCGTTTAAAACATAATCACAAGTCAAATTGTCTTTGAATAAAAGATGAAGCAGCAGCTCAAGCGCAGCCTTTAGTTCTATTTGGTTTAGGCCACTGTTCAGTACCAGCAGCTTGAGTAAATGACCCAGGTCACTATCGTTCATCAAAAAGTCATGGGAACTGTTTTGCAAGAAGAGTTCGTCAATTATTCGCAAACTGTAAGTTAGAAGAAGCTTATCCTTGCCGTAAACGCTGACAAAGCCACCACTTTCAAAATCGAACGCGTTCACAATATGTGCTTGGTAAGAGTGCGTTTTTAACTCATTGAGGTAATCATTGAACAGCTCAAGGAAAGAGTTAATTATAGGCCCTGATTCGTACTTGACACATTCGGCCATAATGTCGACCAGCAATCGAAGCGCCTGCTTTCGGCTTTCGAATCCCAGCGCTGAGCTCGAGTCTACAGCAATGTCGTAGATCGTTTCGAGTATTCTTCTCATGCGACTAGAGCAAATAGCGATTTGCTTTTGCTCGTCTTGTTGAAGTAAATTGAGAGTGGCAAGCATAGCCTCTAATAGTATGGGATACGAGGTTGACGTAACTAATCGACGGAATGAGATCAAAGTTAGGAAGAAATCTTTTAATGAGTTGACTGTGGCTCTAGGGCAACAATCAACCCTGGCCACAATAAGTGAGCAAATGAAACTTAAATAATAGACGGAACAGGGGCCTATATTTTGCCGGGATTCTCCAAATAAACATCGATCCAGCATTAACGGGGAATCAAAGTTGAGCTTGTTAAGTTCGTTCGCCACAATTGAATTTAGTTTGTCTAGAAATGCCTGATTTGATAATGAACTGACCCAATCCTCTGGACTTGCCAAGAATTGGTTTGACGTTTCAATTAAAAAGTAGACAACATGTAATCGCTGGTACAACTCAATGTTTTCAAGCAATCGCTGCTCATTTTCCATTCTTGCAGATTCCATTATGATACGTGTGATAAGTTCAATATGCTGCTTGAGTTTGTTTGGTTCGGCTATTTTTGCAAGTATCAGCAGACTCTGGTCCGAACATTTTGGGCTATTCACTGTTATTTGGTAGACTAGTTCGAACAAATCGACCGAAAGCAGCTTTCCTGTTGCCAAAGAATGAGAATGGGCACATAACAGACACTTTTCCAATTCAATTATCAGAGTCGGAATGCTCGAATCTAATTGTGCCACCAGCTCCCGATTGCTTAACATACGCACAATCGAATCGACCATTCTTTGCTTTAACTTTGCTCTCAATGACATGAGGAGCTCGAAGTTGTTGGCAATAAGCTCATATACCAAATTAGTGTAGTAGACCAAGCGGTGCAAATTATTTCTATTTTGGTCAACGCCGTATGGAGGTAAAAGATTCGGATGAAGTTGAGGCTCAGTGACCAGATTGGAGGCAACGTAAGATATTTCGTTCAATTTGAAAATTGAAATTTGTAGGCAACCGCCATCAGAGAGTACATGGAGCGCCTTCTTCTTGTCTATTCCGATGCGAATAAGCGAGTACAAAAAGAAGATTGAGTTGAACTCGCTTCGAATCGGACTCTGGAAGTTCTTTCGAAGATGCTCAACAAATAGTTCCAATTTGGCCAGAATTTTATTCTCAAATAGACGCCAATTTGATTTGAAAATATTGCGAAGTGTCAGACATCTAAGATATGAAGTAGTGTCCTCGGGCCCATCGAATTTAAGCAATAAATCGCCCAACTCGATTGGCACGCTCGTAAAACGTTTTTCACTGCTTATGTGATACAAAGCCATGGCAAGTGGTTCCATACATTGGTGTTTAGCCTCATACAAGCCAAAATCATCCTGAGCGTATAAAAGAATCAAAACTCTGGAGCCAGCCAGTTCAGCCAGTTTAAGACGAAAGCTCACTGATTTACTGACGAGCGAGCATATAATTTTGATTACATAAATCAAGAGGACAAGGCGACGCGTTTCGATTCCCAAACTTTCATAAGCGATCGAATTGAGCGGTTCGTTTAATGAACGGCTTGTAATGGCCTGCTTAGACAACTGATCTAAGCTACTTGAGTATTTTTTTGTCAGTTTGAGAAAAAAGTCGGCCAGACTACGGAAAAATACATAATTCGGACCGTCGTCAGGCTGACTGCGTTCAACAACCAACTTAAGATATCGGATCGCCGAATAATATTCAAATGTCTTGTCAAGCTGCTCGAAATCGGCCTGGCTAAGTAAAAGAATGCAAGCGTTGACTTTGAGCATTGACGAGCCGTTTGTTTCGGTTACATGCCGGTTAAGCTTCAGTTCACGCCTATGTGTAAGCATTTTGTAAGCAAAGAATTATTTTCCGAACTTGACTCTCTCTCACTAAGTTTTTTTTCTGTATTTTTTTGCGATGGAAAATTCCGCAAAAGCTTAAATAACAAGAGGGTTTTCACATTTAAATCAGAAAGGCTTCTCTAAATTGTTTTCATTTTCCGCTGGGTTGATGCTCAAAGCTTTGAAGGGAGCAATTTTTATTAAAAATAGCGCTTGGAGAGCATCAAATCGCACAGTTTATTTGTTGCCTGTTCCTACATTTGCTCCAGCCTCCTCAAAACCCCTGTGAAGAGTTAATTTGAGCGCTGTCAGAATTGAATTTTTATGGCTCAATTAAAAGCTTCCGTACCGCTTTGCATGGATCTATTATAGTGCTTTCAATGCGTTGAGTGGCTCGCACAACCAGAAGATTACAATTTTATAAAATAAACTAAACTATTGAACATTGAAGTAAACTAGACCAAAAGGTTCGAGTTCTTCCGTTAATTGTTTGGTCAATTCATTCTCAGGCCCATTTATGGCCCTTTTTCGAATTAACTGGGTCTAATAAAGCCCACAACGGCATATAACAGCGGTCACCATAGCAACCAAGTTCTTAAATGTACTCTTTATATCCCAAGAGAGTCCATGTTGAAAGAATTCAAAGACCTTTTAAAGACATGGATTCACAGACCAGTTCCTATTCGGATTTGGACCCCGAGGAGCGTGCGTCCAGTGTAAACGAAATCAAAATAGAAATAAGCGACGACGAGTTGAAGAAACTTTCTGAATACTTTGAAAAGAGTAAGCTGGAAATTCAGCAGGTTTGTTGAAAGAAGGATTTTTCCAACTCGTGCTCTTTTAAATTTTATTTATGATATTAGAAAGTTGACTCGCTTCTTAGCCTCGATTTTCCTTTGAAACCATCTACACCTGTTGAGAGCAGACCAACCAGTCAGAAGTCGTCGCGCTCGAATAAATCAGGGTCGGGAAATCCAATCGATCTCTCCACCGCAATGGTTTGTTCTAGCTTTCTGTTATCGATCAAAGCATTAAGGCTAATCGAGCCAATTATCTATAGAGATTGCGTAAATATACTGTGGGCAGTTGCATTCACTCGTTCTCGGACGAATGGCGACGAGCCAAATTCAGCTTTCGTGAAGAAAATGGACCGTTCCCGTATGGCCTTGGTTCGGAGCGAGTAAGCCTAGCTAAGTTGTTGGCTTAAAGAAATTCGTTTCATATCTCGTTTCAAATATAGAATGGCTCCAAAGGACTCATATTGGCCGTGCAAGCAATTTTGCTTAAAAACCTGATCATCAGAGGCTACACTGACATTAACGGCCAAACGGTCGGAGACAGGTCAGCCTTTTCTGTTGATATTTAACCCTGAGACTGAAATCAAGCTGGTTGAAAATATTTCCTTAAAGCGGATGGCGTAATGAAAGACGGTACGATATGAAACGAATTCTCATCATCAAAGCTTGACGCAGAATTCGCTTTTCAGTATCTTGCGACCAACAGAAGGCGAAAGAAAAGGTGCGCTTGTCTACAGCTTGGCTGAGATCTTATGGAGGGCTGGAGAGCTCAAAAGTGCATTTGTCGTTCTTGACAATGGCCTCAATTGCTTCGAGACAGAAATGGATGGACTGAGAGTTCGAGGAAACTATGTTCCAGATGGGTTTACTGAGCGGGTGAATAGCGGGCTCACGAATGTCTCCTTTTTTCTTAGTTGATACTCGTTCATTTTTCAGATTCATATTTACCATCAACCTTCGTTCGGTTCTGTTCTACGCTTCATTCAGCAAAATTTCAAATCGGTAAGAAATAATTTCCAGACCAAGGGTTTAATATCTGCTAGTATCAAATGTCTGATCGAAACCTAGTTCGAGAATCCGAATGGATGCATTTTGTTTCTCTACAGCCTTATACTGAGTCGAACCTTTGAAAGGTAAGCTACTTGGTGCGATGTATTCTAAATTCTGTTGTTTAATGATTTTTGTGTTTTCAAGACTAGAGCAAGATCTTCAAGAAGACAGATTGATTGGAGACATGGAAGAAAGCCGAACTGCTCTCCTCAACTTAATCATGAATGGCGTTGCAACGCCCTATTTGCACAATGGCTTATTGGCCTACAATTCGGAAGGAGCTGTTCTGGTATGTCTCCAACTCAATGCTCAATGGTTCTTTGAACCTTTGAAACTTCTGTTTTTAGGAAAAACCAAGAGTTGGATTAAAAAGCCGCTGCGATGTAGGCATATTGTATTTCGATTCCAGTGAAGAGAAACAAAAAAGAAGAGAGGTTGGTCTTATTGGACAAGAATTTTTTCGTGCTTTTAAAACTTCCGAATCCAAGTGCGGCAGCATGTTGAGAACGCCCAAATATCCGATTTGGCTGGCTGTCATGAGCAAACAACGAATAGGGCTTTTATTCAATACAAACAAAGAACTTTTAAACAACTGGCGTTTGGAGCAACGTTTCTCACTTCATTTCTATACAGCTTTGAAAAAGCAAGAGAGCGAGCAATCAATTGAAATAGGTCAGTAAAATGCTGAAAAAACTAAGAGCGAAAACTAAATTCAATTTTTGTTTAAGACACAAGGGAGCTAATTGACTTGACTTCAGTCGATCGCTATACAAAACCGAAACTGGGAGATGAGGATAGAAATGCCGAAATTATTCAGCTGTTGTATTCAAAGTAAATTGAAATGTTTTCTCTCGGCAGGAATGGTTTCACGATCGAGCGCTTGAACAACTAAGGTGGCCTAATTCCCAAATCGTAAACGTCGACGGAGAAGAGCTGATGCATCTGCTCTGAACGATAAAATTAGAACACCAAGATGCTTATTGTTGTTATTATTATTATTGCTACAATTATTGTCAAAGTAGAATGTCAAGCCATTGAATAAGTGAATGATCAAATAATTTAAGAATAAAATCGAACAAATCACTGATCGATGGTTGAAGTTCCGAGCATTCGAGGCGCGGGAGTGTTGGCTGGAATGCTCTTGTAATAGTTTTCGAGAAAAGCACCACCATAACCCTGTTAATCGAGCCCAGTAGTGGTTGGAGGCTTCCTGCTGATCGACTTTTCTACTTACCCTCGTTTCATTACAACAGCCGACTAGAGCAGCAGAGACAATGGCAGAAAAAGTTCCGATCAGAAAAGTGACCGTCCCAACCACAAGTAGCAAAATATGTAAAATCAACGAGTTGGTGTAATGGTTTCCGAACTTTGAAGGTTTTTGATTGCTCATATGACAAAGATTTTGTAGCTTAATTTGAATAATATTAAATTTACCCTAGAAATTGCATCAATACCTTCAAACCCATATTTTGAAAGAGGTATTGTGCACGTGATCATGAGATAGAAGCCTAGGATGGCACTGGTGGCACACATTGCTATAAACGCGTATATCTTCGTAATAATTCTTAAGATCTAATAAAAAAAACTTGTTTTAATGAATAGGTGATCTTACCGAAGTGACAGTGTGTTCACAGTATGAAACCAGGCCGATGACTGCAGTTGCCAGAAGCTTTTAGATTAATTTAAACAAATAAGCCCAAATAATTGAAGTGACAGAAATAAGAAAAAGCTTACAATAAGCCCGACCCATATTCCTTTGCCATAAGACGCCCAAAGCGGATTTTCGTCCCATGTGTAGACAAAACTGGCTGTGATTTGTGTTCCCCCGTAATTATACTGTGTAATGTATAGGTCGATTATAGTCAGTAAAATGGCAGCAAATCCCAAGAACGCAAAAAGACCGCCGTAAATAAGACCGATGCTGGATCGGCTATACCGTCGGCTAACTCTTGTATCATAGTAATCGTCATAATCGTGCTCCATTTTACCTGTCTCACTCTTGAGTTTAATTTCTTTTAAAGATGAAAATTTCTTCTTAGTCTGTGTTTTTAGTCAAGCATTAGGTTTTATATGGATGTCCCTACCGATAAGAGCATATGATGTTGATGATGGGAAAACTATCTAATTCTAATTTGTACAAATTAAGTCGATTTTCGGGTGAATGCGAGCACACGCATTCGCCTTATTTGGGCCAGTCGGCTGGATGATTAGGGCAGCAACCGAGACATCAAATTTTGATGCTTAACAAAGAATTATATTAGCAAGACTCTTGATGGATACAGGGTCTCAGGGATAAGCTCGTTTCGCAGGTATGGCGGAGAATTCGCTTAATATCCAGCAAAATATAATTGCCATACTTTAATCCGAAAAGGCGTATGCATCATCATTTTTCTATCTATTAAATAGAATAAAAAAACATGTCTGGCGAGACTATTAGCAGGAAAAGAAAAAATCTTAAGCATGGATATTGTTGAAGGTGTAAATCAAAGCAATTCAAGTCAGAATCAAGTTCTTAGTCCACATCTATTTCGTCTAATAGCATACACTGAGCGAGCCACTTTTGCCATGAATATCCTATTGATACTAGTTGGAATTGTGGTGAATTTGATGGTGATATTAGTTTTTTCCAAGCGAGAAATGAGAGTGCTTTCTATATCGGTTCATACAGCTGGCCTTGCTCTATCTGACCTGTGTCTGCTTGCCTATTCTCTGGTTATTGTTTGCATTAAAACAATGGCAAACGAGTCGCTACTTGTAGACTCGCCAGCATGGTGCAAGTTTCACGGCTACTTGGACATCGTTATGTGCTGCTGGTCTTCATGGAACATTGTAGCTCTATCCTGTGAACGCTGGCTCGGTGTTTGCCAACCAATTCAAACATTCAAATTCAAACCACATACGAGAGCGCTGCTAACATCGATTGCCATACCAATAATTAGCCTGCTGCTGTTCATTTGGTACCCAATTATGATGCAGGTTGATATTCGGGAACTTGAGCCAGGTCGAGTTGAGTTCACATGCGAACCTAGCGACAAGAAGCGGTTTCTTCTTTTTGGGGTTTTGGGCATTTTATTGACCTATATGGTGCCGTTCATTTTAATTTCATTTTTCAACATGAGAATGGTACAAAAGATGAGGAAGCGAATCAACCGCCGTAAAGAATGCTTGGGTAAACATTTTAGTTTGGCTAGGTTTTGCCTTTCAAATAATATTGTTTATGCTTGATTATTAAAAGGTTTGAATATCAATCGAATCAAAGAAGCCGAGAGGGTGGTGAGAAGAAGTCGAAAAATGTCTCGGAAAGACTTATCACATTCAGCAGGAAACCAATCAAAAAGATTTAGAAATCGATCAGAAAAACAAATCCGGCGAGACAGTTTAAGAGAGTTTCGAAGATTTGAGCGAGGCCTTGAGCGCCGTTCGTCGTCATTGGCAAATAGTCTGAACGGACGCCGAAAGCGTTCGAGTGGAGTGAACGCCGAGTTGATTAAAATGCGTGAACATATCAAGCAGTATCAAAGAGTGAAGAATGATCACTCAATTAACATCATGCTTATCCTAATCTCGGTTACGTTTTTGGCATTTACATTTCCTTATCAGTTTGCTTGGTTGGCTGATTCAATATATAACCTGATTATTGAGGAGAGTTTTGCTCAGCTCCCACCTCAGGCTCGTCTAGCAGCTTATAAAGGTGTTGAATACAAGTTGTTGGCTAACCAGTTGATTTTCTATCTGACCAAAGAAATCACCTATACAATCCGCAACATGAACTTCCTAATCAATTTCTTTTTATATTCAACCATGTCAAGTCTGTTTAGGAAACAGCTCAACAGTCTTCTTCAGCATGTGGGCTTCTACAACTTTATTTCATTCAGAAACAGTTTATCAACCAGCAACCATTTGGCACCGAATCGGATCGAATTGCAGCCAGTTACAATAACTACTCGCACCAGGGGCATGAGTTTATCCAATAATCGCTCAAATAACCGCGAGGCGGGAAATAACCAGAAATATTGTAAAACTGAAAATCTCTGAACATTTTAGCTTCCCGGCTTTTCTACTTTTAAGCATGTGTCTGAGTGTGTGGGTATGTATTTGAGTTTTCAAAAGGGAAAAATATGAAATTAACGTTTAACTGAGACATCAAAACTATAGGAAAAAACAAATATATTTGAAATCGGCAAATTTGAATAATAAAATAAAAAATTGAAATTTTCTGGATTTTATTGTCCGAAACTGGTTAAAGGGATTGACAAATCGCTTTCGAAGTGACTCTGAAGGCGTGAACTTATGAAGTGGTACTTAAGATAAAGAAGAAGAAAATGGGGGAAAGAAAAACAAGAGTTGCACACACTTCTAGACTAGACGCGTTCAAACTACTCGCGGTTCTATGATTTATTTGAATATTCTTCTCGGGTGCTATTCGCAGTTTTATTTTGCCCAGATGATGAAAATAATTTAGAGTAGGATCAAGTCAAATGCGAACAAGTTGACGAGAAAGGTGATTATAGAGTGAGATAAAATGAGTCAGATGCAGTAAGAGGATAGTTGACTACAGAATAAATACACGAGCCAGGAGGAAATTTGTTGAATAAGCGAATAATTCGAAGCAACGAATGAACGCTAACTGCTCTGAAGCTCGCTTAAATAGATAAATAAAAATAATGTCAATTGCGATTTTAATATCCAACCGAAACGGAATTAATTTACGGGGAGTTGAATCTAAAGCAAGGAAAACCAACGCTGAATGATTTGACGCTGACTATCACTGTAGACTATTTTACTCTTTCTGCTTGTTATTTTTTAAGGTTTGTTTGTTGAAAAGAATAGAACGATGGGATTGCTTGTGTTGCGTGCTTGGGAGTTTAGCATTGCGAGGTGCCGGGCTTTGTGGTCAGAATGAGGGAAACGATGAGGCCATAGAGACCCAGAACCTCAGCGAAGATAAGAATCAAAATCATGCCGACGTACAAGCGTGGCTGCTGGGCAGTTCCTCGAACACCGGCGTCGCCGACAATGCCGATGGCGAATCCGGCGGCCAAACCTGAGAGACCGACGCTAAGACCGGCACCAAGATGGTGGAAGCTCCTTGATTCAAAATGTTTTAAGTCGCTCGATTAAAAAACAGAATTTTGGAGAAAAGCATCTCACTTGAACAAAGAGTATCCTGTGTTCTCAATACCGCCAGCAATAAGAACGGCGACCACAAGTCCATAGATGGCAATGATACCAGCCATGACGACTGGAATGACTGACTTCATGATGAACTCTGGCTTCATCACAGCCATGGCTGAGATACCGACTCCTGACTTGGCAGTACCGTACGCTGCCCCCAAAGCACTAAAGACCATGGCAGCTGTAGCTCCCATGACGCCGAAGAAAGCGCTGTAGCTTGGACACTTTTCAGTTGGAACGCCGGACATTGTTTCCGATTACTTGCTGCTTTTTTTTGAGATTCGAGCGGCCGAGATTCGGTTCTAGAGTTTAAATGGAAATGTTACAAAGAATTGGAAAAGAAGGCAATTTTTTTAGTGCATTTCAGTTATGAATCCAAGTGTTGAATAGAGACCAAGTGAAAGTGTAATGAATATGCCGATCGAGTTTTATTCCGAGGATGGATGAGATGCGGCAAGTAAAGAACCAGATTTTATCATCGTTTATGATTGCAACTCGCCTAAGCCATCATAATTCAGTGACTTGTTTAAAAGTATTGAATTGAATTCGTGCGGTCGATGTGAGTGAGCGTCGCTTTAGAATACTTCGTTCTATATCTAACTTCTCGTTTTGCATCGCAAGCATGCACATGCAGCTAGAATTCAGTCAAAATGAAGAGAGCATCTTGTAGAGAGTAAAATGCCGCGCTACCAAATAACTAGTTCGAGCGTGTGAAGCGCAAATTTTCATCATCTAACCAGATCTGCCTGACGCTCTGATACTCATCGGGCTGCAGCGTTCTAATCACCTTCATCGTGGCCGCCGCCCTCATCTTCAACCATAAAAGCGGCAGTTAAATCTCGAGTGTTCAATCGATTTTTGCTGTCTTTTCTTCTTGCTTATGCAGCGACATGGCACTGATGCAATTATGTCCGCTCGCCAGCCAACAGGAGAGCGAGCGCGCCGAGCAGCATTAAGCCTAATGCGACAAGTATAGTCGTATGTGGAATCGCCAAATCGATGACGAATCTTTCTCTTTCAAAACGTTTGCTGCGATCGTGCAACTTGATCTAAACTAATTTTTTATGATAATTTCGCCATCAAATATTTCAATTAGTCAAATTAGACGCTTTTAATGTCGCCAAGTCGCTTGTCTCTTTGTTGTCGTTTGAAAGCAAGCCAAGTCCAAACCGATGACGCTCTTGATGCCTTTCTATAAAATTTGTTTACTCAACCGATACACGACTCATCATATTGCATTGAAATTATTGTTTTCCCAGGTTTTATTTGATAGACGCTAAAAAATTTGGGTGTGGATGCTTGTCGGCCGATGAAAAAGGGGGCATGTAAGTTGTGATAAGAGTTGACCTGGCGATTTACTCGCAAACGCCTGGCTGTTTGACGGTCATAACAAGAGAGACGATCAGTCCGTAGAGAGCCAAGACTTCGGCGAAGATAAGAATTAAAATCATGCCGACATACAAGCGTGGCTGCTGAGCATTCGCGCGTACGCCTGCATCTCCGACGATACCAATCGCAACGCCGGCACCCAAGCCTGAAAGACCAATGCTTAAGCCAGCGCCTAAGTGGAAGAAACCGCTTAAAAATGACTATTAGCCCCCTCCTGAGTATTTAAATTGTAAATAAAAGTCGATTTACGTCATGAGGGCATATTCGTCGGTGACCTTGTTAGTGATGAGAACGGCGACCACAAGTCCATAGATGGCAATGATACCAGCCATGACGACTGGAATGACCGACTTCATGATGAACTCTGGCTTCATAATTGCTGATGCCGAAATTCCCACACCGGCTTTAGCAGTACCATAAGAGGCCCCAAGAGCTATTTTATTGATATTTAGCGATTAAAATCTGAATCCCGTGGCTGAAAGTGAAAATTTGAAAGTCTACCAGTAAAAACTATCGCGGCAGTGGCTCCCATTGCTCCAAAGAAAGAGCTATAGGCCGGACATCTGTCTGTAGTCGGATTCACCATTTTTGATGAAGGTTTTTACTTAAGGAGTCTAGAATAGAGCGATTGGCTAGAGTAAGAATGACGGCTACAGCTCTCAAATTAAAAGCATAACGAACAAGCATGACTGGGTTATTTAACTTTATCATCTGAGTCACGAGTGGCCGCATAGGAGACTTCAGCATCACATGCCTTAGTTGCATATGGCTGCTTGCATCGGCTTGAAATAAATGCATTCTTATCGCTGCCGATGTGTACCTTGCTTAAGCCCGTTTGAGATAAAAAGCTCGGAGTGGCGGTGAACGAGTTTAGTCCTATTCAAACCGAATTTGCTACCTATCACGACCAGTTTTGCGTTTCTTATTAACATTTTAAGTTGCCGTTAAATCCCTTCCGCCCACTTGTAGCTATTTGTTTCGATTTTGATTTATTTCGACTAAAAACAAAACAATTTGAAATGAGACTGATCTTTTTCATCGTCCAGGCAGTTTTTCAGCTGGGCCTAAGAAACCCGCTCTTACTTTGACATGGTTTGATTTCAGCTTTTGCTCAACAAGCTGAAGAAATGTGCGCGAAAGAGTTTCAAACTCCATTATATTAGCTTTATTTAGCAGCCAAAATTCATTGAACTCTTCAAAAAGAGCACCTATTCGCCAGTGGTTAAAAATTGTCATTCTGGACGAAATTCTGTTTTCACTTACAATATATATCGTGCAGACTTTGAATGTCGATTTTTTGCTGTGAGAACTCGGGCTCGTTGTAGTAGTGCACTTTTAACTGATCGCTTTTAAGCAAATTGAAAACCCATGATGTAATATTTATGGCGACGATAGCCATCGAGTAGCCGTATTTGGGGTGCAAGCTTGTCAAGTAAACTCTTCTGGAGCATTCGGTGCGGTTTTGAACAAAGTAACTACAGAAATGTTTAGGTTAAGAAAACCGATTTGATTAACAAAGTAATTGGTAAAAAACTCTTGCATAACTCACTGTAAATTGTACAAAGCTAAAGAGCCCATGCCTCTAAAATCGGTCGATGGATCATCACCTTGAAAACCAATTTCACTCCATCTTTTGTTTTTCAGGCCTACGAGCTTATCCTCGTCTCCTTTGAAAGCATGCCAAACCTGGAATAGGAGACGCTTATGCTCGTCGTCAGCAAATGAGAACTTGGTTACTCTAAGCGATTCGGCTTGTTTTTTAAGACGCTCATACGAGCAGATTTTTATGAAAGCGTCTTTCATCAGAATTAGGAATCTTGTTTAAAAGGGCAACTCAGCTTAGAAAAAAGAATGGCTTGGAGGAGAAAGGTCATAATCTATCTACTTGACGTTTTTTTCTCGGTCTATCCCTTTTGCTCGCATTATTTTGAATATAGCGCAGTCGTAGTCATCGTCTTTAGGCGAATTTGAGTTGATTACTTCAAATGATGTAGAAATATCCTGATTGCGTGACTTTAATACACTTTTCTCTATTGGTAAACGACGCTGATTATGAAAAAGTTCACTTAGCATCTGCTGTATTGAATGAGCAAGTTACCGATTAGCATGACACGGCTACAATCGTTATTCTGACCATAGCAGATGCGCTCCAATTCGCACCTTCCGGTCGCCAGCCGAGTAATGTATTTGCTCATGCGCCTGAGAAAGCGAGACAGCTCAGCAACGATGAGCTCGAATAGAGCGAACAAGAAAAATCGCTTGCGCTCTGCGCGTTTAAATTGAAACATTAATTAGATCAAGTTGTCTAGACTCAAGTCGCGGCTGCCCTCGTCGCTTCTGTCACCGTAAGAAATTTTTGCATAAACGCGTGATGCTCGTCGATATTCGAGAATCTTGCCTTAACGAAATTTCATTTAGGGTCCTTAATTCATGAAAACGCACAAAGACGCGTTCTTAATATTGTCTGCTCTCTAGTTAAAATCACGTCATAGACTGATTTGAAAATAAAATCTTTTAAATGAATCGGGCCTCAGCAGCGCATTTTTAATTCAATTCAGCTTATAACGAGGCAAAGATCTCCACTCAATAGGACAAATGGGGTGGTCATTGAATTAATGTTGTCACCATGACAACCGCGCACCCAACCTCAGAAATGGACATGCCTGATCAACATTTATATTTTACTGAGCACTACTCGATACTGTAAAGGGAAAAATGCGCTTGTCTGTTTGTCTCCTTCTAGTTCTAGCCACAAGTGGTGAGTGAGAGAAAAAATCGCGTAAGAAAGATGCAATAACTTAAGTTTCCCTGTAAGTGCTTTTGGTCGAGGTGGAAGCTGTTTCACTTAATGTACGCCTCGATGTGATTGATGATTCGGGAGCGATAGGGCCGAGTCGACTTCGCTATTATTGGCCGCTCGGCGACCAAGACACAAACAGCCGACAGCTTAGAGTACGCATGAGCTTGAGAGCATTCTCACTTCCAATGAGCTTTAGTTTGTCACAAGCAGTTCAGGTAGCCGACCAGAATGAATGTCATGTCGAGAAAGGACTTATCTAGAGCTGAATTAAGATTGTTGTTGAATGCCAGCAAACAATACCCGCGAACGCTCAATATTTATCTGTAACCTTTACGCCACTTACTGTTACGTTGTTGAGCTCAACATCTGACCAGGATGTCAATTTCAGGTAGACTTAATCTTATCGGATAGATCAAATTAGAAATTTAAAACTCGCAAAATTTTAAGAGTTCTAACGGGTGGACGGTCAGCATCATTCACGTGTACTGGGAGAGCACTGGATTTCAACGCCCAAACAGTTTTGAACGTTGAATTGGATTCTATTGAGTTCATTCCTTCGCCCACAACGTAAGTTAACTTATTCTCAAATCAAAATGAGCCATTCAACCCCTTCAGCGTCTTTCAACAGCCAAATAGAGCTGCAATCTTATCCAACAATCGCATTTGATCTAAAGCAAACAAATCCAATCAGTTTCGCCATCAATCCACTCTTGGACTCTGCTTTTAGCGTCTATTTTCGGTAAATGATTCAGTCAGATGAGAATCGATGCCGTGATAAATATACGAATGAACACTTAAAGAGATGAAATTGTCACAAATGACGTTAACTTGGCCTGCTCAATTAGTCAAGGTGACATATCATCTTTTAACACTTGAGCAGAAATTTAACTTTAAAAATCTTCAGGAAATGGCGCATTGACATTTAGTCAAAACCAGGCAACTTTGAACCAAAGAGTAAGGGTTGCTAGCAGAACGGCGACAGTAGGTCTCAGTAGTTCTCGGCTGTGTTTACCCGTCTTTTTACCTTTTATTTACTTCTAACAAAGCTTATTTACAAAATCAATCCAACCCTGTTGCAAACAGAAAACGTCTATTTGGTTGAATGCGTAGCTACTTCGATAGATGTAAATGGGGTTAATCAGCAGTATCAACCCAGTCTAGCTATTGGTGGGAAAATTATCTTCATTGATGCTTCTTCAGCTTGGAATATTTCATGTTGAGCTCTAATTAAAATAATAGCAAGAGCCGATGTTGGATTTCTTAGGCCGCAAATTCAGCTTTCCACGCAACCGTTCACTGAACTATTTGGCTCAAATTTTAGAGTAACAAACTTTATCAAATTGGGTTTTTAGAATTTGACTGCATGCTTAAACTTGAATAAAAGGTTCCAATTGTATTCAAACCCAGTCCTCCGAGAGGCACACGTATTCAGATTGAGTGCGGAATCAGAGCGTTTGCCAATGAAATCGATATGGCTAATTTCGAGACTATTATTGGAAGCAACACCTGTCCCAGTCAACTAATTCGTATGCCATTTATTTTCGATTATTTGTTTCCTTGTTTCTCTTATCTTTTTAATCTTTAGCGACCACAACGAGTACCAGCACATCAGCCTCAACCACCGATTCATCAAGCAGCTTAACTCCTGTAGTAGCTAATCCGTTAACGTTCGATGGAGAACAATTTGACTTCTTCTTAGTTTCTGCGGACAATATCAGTCAATCAACCCAAGTAGCTGATTATACCGTAACGGTAAAATATTTTTCAAAATTAAATAAAAAGAAAGACTTTGACGGCAAAGTTTAATTCAAGGCCACCTCGGATAGTTCCTATTTGGAAATTGCGCGATTGCCGGCCAATGCAATTAAAATCGAATCGAGCAGCTTTTTGGCGGTTTTTTGCTGTGATAGATCGCAAAACCCACAGGCTTACCAGGTTGGACGAACAAGTCTCAAACTGCGACTGGTGCCGAATGTGAGATCAGGGCCAAGTATTTGAGGATTTAGTTTTAATTTCAATCGATCGAGGCTGAAACCTTTTCATAGTTTCTACTTCGTTGGCACCGTCGAGCGAGCAACTACTTGATCCTCTATATGATCCATGTAGCTGCGATTTGAGTGGATCACAATGTGACATCGGCTGCTGTTGTGATCCTAGTTGCTCTCCAGATGACTTAGAAGCGCAAGGTCTAGAATGCCCATTACGACTCAGAACTAAATATGCGCCTGCTATTGATCGAATGAATTGTCGGGATATGTTTGGTCGATCGAAAACAAACGAACCTGGCTGGTTTCCACTTCTTTGCGTTCATGTAAGCTTTGACAATTGCTGGCCAACTAATTCTCGCTTCTAATTGAATTCAAATTCTAGTCAAACTTGAGTGTTTTGCTTGGCCATTTTTATTCCCCAGACACTTTGGCCGAATTAACGAGTTCAACTGAAAGTTTTCAACGCTTGGTTAAAAGCAAAATCGATTCAGCCTACAACTTGAGATCAAAATATTTGGGTAAATTTCAAAATTCTTCAGATGATTATTGGATTAAAAATCTAACGAACCGTCCTACGATCGCAGATGTAAAAGAGCAAACATTAGAGTCCAAATTCTGCAATCTGGGTTCTAATCTCGCGTATTCGAGAGGCTCCTGCATCAAGACTGCCGAGTTGGAAGCTGACTCAGGGGCGAACGACTATTGGCGTTTCCCTCAAAGTGCTGCTGGGTCTAGATGTGCCTTTGACAAGCCAATTAAGTATTTAGAAGGCGACGGACGAGTTTTTTGTGAAACTCCTGTCACTGAGGTAAGCACATGTTTTATTCGCATTCATTTTCTCTCATCCTCATGTCCTCTTCCCCGGTCTAGTCCGGATGCACGTTTAGAGATCATCTCAATTTGGCCAGCTCTTTTCCTCTATCTTTGGGCAATTTGAATCACGATACGTTCAGTCGAAAGATAATTTTCGCAGATCCGAGCTCTGGAGAAAAAGTTCTTCTCAAGCCAGATGAAATCGAGTTCTATTTTTGTGATAACCCATTTCCAGGTTCCAATCAGAATTCGGCAACGGCCGCGGCAAGCTGCACTTTAGACTCCGGTCAAAGCTGTGCGTTTGACTCCACCAGCCGATTATTTGATAGTGAACTAACTGATGTGTGCCAAAATGATGTTTGGGCTTATTCAAACACTCGAATGTCGTTCATTCGAGACAGGGTTAGAACAGACTTTTATCGAATGCCGGACACTTCAGGAAACAACTGTCGACGTATTATTAATCCTTTGCCCACTGGTGCCGCAAGTACGGGTAATTAAATCTAGCCAAACTTTTCTAGGCTGATCAATTCTGTTTAAGATGGACAATGCACCAACATGGTGGCTGGCGTGAAATATGCAATTTTCTGGCGAGCAAACCAAATAAGGAGGATTCTCGCCCGTATCATCCTAACAAACCAACCGACCCTAGTCAAGTTTAAGCAAATGTTCGAGCTTCGATGGGTCCATTTTCCAGAGCCGCAGAATGCTGCTTATCAGTTGACATCGCTGCTGACTATGCAGCAGTTCGATGAGGTATTTTCAGGTGAACAAGCAGACAATCCTTGGATTAGGAGGACCAAGTCCGGAGTGAATGGTAAGCTTCTAAAAGGCGTGAATTGTCAAGACAATTAACAAGAAATTTTTAAGGCTACTTTATGGGAAAACCACTGATATCGGGCTATTCTTCAGATGATAGAACAATCGATGTATCCTATACAAATCGAATTTCAGCTCATAGAGTATTAAGCGGAAGCTTTTGCGGAGCGGCTTCAAATTTAGAGCGTCAGCCGGTCCTGTTTGGGCAGAATACGACATCAAGCTGTATGGTGCGCTTGAGTCGAAGCGACCTGAACAACAACTGCGAATGTTTGAGACGAATTATCTTCAAGAAACTCAACGATTACATGGCCGGTTCAAACTACATATCGAAACGGGGCGATCCGAATTTGAGCGGGCTTGAGTTAAATATTGATGAATGGGTCAAAATAGAGCCGGAAGAACGAAAGCTTGAGGGCGTGCCTACAGAGACAAGCCCAAGATTGGACGTTTGTCGTAAAGTACCTACTGTCTTGAGCATGTGGTTACTAATTGAAGATACCGGGAAAGTTGCAGGACAGCCAACGGCCGAGCTGCTTGGTTCGCAAATTAGGTAAAGCATCACCATCATCCACTCGGAAAATAGATTTTTAACAAAAAGCAAAAGTTTTGAGTACCAAGACTGGAGTTCTATTTGCCAAAATAATCCAACTGCGTGTGCTAACGACGCGAACCCATCACAAGATTTCGAGCTGACATTTAGATCTGTATTCATTTACGCGACCAAGTAAGACATTTTCAGAATACACTTTCGAACAGGAAAAGCTGAATTTTTTCGAAAAAAAGAGAGAAAAGGAAGACGTGGTCCGACCACTGTAGCACCGACCTCTACCCATCAAGATCGTGCCTTGAAGAGGTGTTCTGGACTTGGCCTCGAGATCCAACTGATCCGGATTTCTTTTACCTTTACGCGGTTCATCTCAGTCTGATATTTATAGTGTTCTCTTTTATTATTCTTTATTTGATTATTTTCGGACCCGTTCTGCCCTGCTGAGCGCTTTATTCCATCGCAAAGGCTTTTTTTCTCGATAAAGAAGATGCAACTTGTTTTAGGGTGGATTTACTTTTTATTATTCATAGAGTTTTCGGTAAAATAAGTTTTATTCTGATGCGGTCGAGGAGTTCGGAGTTTTGAAAAAATGGGCACTGATAATATTACTTGTTTTTTAGATCTTCAAATTCAATGGTAAACGAGCGGTCTAGGCCCGATATCTATTTGAGTTGAATCCGAAAACCAGTGAAATTTGGGAGGTGCATTGTGAGTTTTATGGTCGACTTAGATGTTGAATGATCTTGGTTGGATGCACGAGGTAGAGTTTTATTGCTCGGCTTGTCGTGGTGCGCCTTGTTGTTGCTTGGCCTGATGGGCCTGAAGCACAAGCACCGCTTCGTCTACCTTAGCTTTGAGTGATTCTCGTGAGTCGAGCATATGCAAGAGCTCAGCGTTATCAATCTCGAGCAACATTCCAGTAATCTTGCCGGCCCATTCTGGGTGCATGCTGTAGATGAGCGGATAGAGTCGCTCGCCAAGCATCTGCTTTTGCTCCTGAGGCTGAGCAGCAGCCAACATAGCAGCAGTCAGTGGCTCCTGCCCAGGCACAGTAATAGCCTGTGGGTTAGGAGCAGCTTGGTTTGGTCCACCGGCACGGAACTTCTGCTGTTGGCCTTGCGGCTGCTGGGACATTTGTCCAGCTCGCTGAAGGGGCTGACCTCCCTGAGCCGAAGCAACTCCGTTCATAACGCCAGGCATTCGCATACCAGCTGGGTTACCTCCTGGATTCATGTTCATGCGCATGCCGTTTGCATTGCGCATCATGTTGGCCGGATTGTATGGAACACGACCTCGTGGTTGACTGGCGTTCATCATCTGGTAGTTCTGGTAGGTGTTACCAGGTACTTGAGCGCGTGTCTGGCTTGACCATCGAGGAGTGGGTCGAACTGGGAAAGCATTCGGATAGAAGCGAGCAGCAGCCGCGGCACCAGGCATAGCTGAAAGATATAGACCAGCCGGTCCAGCGGCAGGGTTTGCAAACATTTGACCGATTGGTTGGCCAGGCATTCGACTGGTGGCCATACGCTGCATGTACTGTGAAGCCAAATGATTCTTTCGGTCCTCTTTGCGTTGAGCAAGAGCAACATAGAGGGGCTTTGAGCCGACTATGCGACCATTCATATCGGTGACTGCTTTGGTTGCTTCTTCAGGTGCACTGAAGCAAACAAATCCGAAACCTTTTGATCGTCCATTTTCAGTCATGACCTTAAGAGAAAAGAGACCAAGAAATTAGTTTAAGGCTGAAAAAAATTATCAGCTGAAGAATAGATTGGTCATGTACATGAGCCATGAAACGACCGTCTGCATTTGATCGCAGAGGCCGTGATTAAAATCTCAAGATTCGATATTGCTATTAGTGATTTTAAATAAGCATCAACGCCAACAGGCTCCGCATATTGCCCCTAATAGCTTGGATAAAAGATAAATGAATGTGACGCTTGTGTGCCTGAGCCATGAAACGGCCGTCTGCATTTGATCGCATTGACCGTGATTAAAATCTCAGAGATTATATTGCTATTAGTGATTTTAAATAAGCATCAACGCCAACAGGCTCCGCATATTGCCCCTAATAGCATGCAAACAGAAATGAGCAAAAATTTAAATCAAGCCGCTCACCTTAGCACTGGTGATAGTGCCGAAGCTGGCGAACTCCTTGCGCAGACGCTCGTCGTCGATGGTATCGTCCAAGTTCTTGATGTAGAGATTAATTCCCATGTATCGGTTGTTTCGTTCCTGCTTCTTCTCTTCGTGCATCTTCTTCAGCACGCTGGCGCGTTCGTATTTCTTTTGGAAGCGGCCCACATAAATCTTCTTTCCATTCTGCTCAGAATCATTCAAAGCATCAACAGCGCTCTCAGCGGCAATAGGATCCTTGAAGTTGACGAATCCGTAGCCTCGAGATTTTCCTTCCTCATCTTTGGCAACAATGGCTGAGGTGATCTCGCCGAAAGGCTCAAAAAGGGCTCTCAAAGAAGCGTCATCAAAGACATCACCAAAGTTCTTGACAAAAACGTTGGTGAACAGTTTTGGCTCGGAGCCCATGAGCTCAAGTCGTTCGCCCTTGGTCATAAAGCGACCAACAAACACTTGCTTGTCATTGATAAGCATGTTGTTGACGTTCTTGATAGCGAGTTCGGCCGCTTCGTTTGTCTCAAAGTGGACGAAACCGTATCCACGGCTGTTGAAGTGCTCGTCAGTCATGATCTTACATGAAAGTATGTTTCCAAATGTAGAGAAAGTATCATAGAGCTGTTTGTTGTCAATGCTCTTGTCCAGGTTCTTGATAAACACGTTGCCGACTCCAGATTTGCGAAGTGACGGGTCTCGCTGGGACCACATAATACGCATGGGCTTGCCAGCGAGCATGTCGAAGTTCATGGTATCGAGAGCTCGCTCGGCATCCGCCGGTTGATGAAAGTTAACGTAAGCATAACCGAGTGATTGCTTGGTGATCTGATCACGACACACTCGGATGGAGAGCACTTGACCAGCTTGAGAGAATCTCTCATAGAGCTGAGCTTCAGTCACTTCTGGGACGAGGTCGCCTGCGAATTTTCCAGGTGAATAAACCTCTGCTTTGAGTCTGTAATTGTTATTGGCTTACTTACCGACATAGAGCGATGCCAAGGGGTAGTTGGGTCCAGTTGTTGCTGCCGACATATTCAGTGGTTCTTGACTCAATTCAAATAGATATCCGTGGATTTGAACTTTTGAATGTTTATTTTTTTGATTTTTTTTAGTTTTTTTGGGTTTTTTTGCTTTTTTTTATTTTTTTGTTGGTTTAATAAGAATTACTCCTCATATGAATTGAAAAGTATTGCTTGTGCGAAGCATTTTCGGCAAGCGCAATTATTTTTATATGCCCGAGAACGTGGTTGCCAGACTGGGGGGTCAGGACCCGGGACCCGAGCAGCTTTTCAATATGTACACTAATAGAGCGGAATGCGACTACTTGCACGTAGAGTATTGCAATGATTGTGGGGGAGTAATCTCAAGGGACAACTGAAGGTCAATTGGCAATGCGAACTAAACTAAACATGGAATAATAAATCGCAATGCAAACATAACAATATGTGTGGATTCAAATTCTTCGAGCGCTCTTTGGTTTCGTATGCGCTCAATCCACATCTTTTAGACTGAAGAGAATTTCGAAACAAACTGAATAATAGTGGCATGAAATCATTGAATTTGTCTTGATTTTAAAATGAATCTTAAAAGAGATGAAAAAATTCTCGGCCCTAAAGACAAAACCTGAGACCGGCTACAACAAGTGATATAAACAAGCCGAGTGGCACAATGAACAACAATCTTGGTTTTCTTATTAAGATTATTTGCGCAATATTTGGAGCGAGTGATCAATTGAATGCGCGGCGAAAGGAAAATTTCTGCAGGCACAGAGGCAAGTTGAATTCGCTCAGTGCTCGAACGAGAAACTGTTTTGCAAAGAAGAGTGAAAGCACTTGATCGGCGAATAAACGCAATAAACGTCCCGCTTCCGCTTCTAGGCTGAAAAGAAAAATGAGGTCGGAAATCACAGACATAGAACATTTGTCCAAAACTCGAGAGCAGTATGATAACGAGCTCAGCTACTCTGGCAAAGGACTCAAATTGAACAAGAAAACTGACTGCGCTGAGCTGGTCGGTTTAATAAACAAGCATTCGAATTTAAAAGTGCTCAGACTTGATGGCAACACAATATCACCAGAGGCAGCAGAGGAAATCGGCGAGTGCTTGAGCAGGCGGCCAGAGCTTGAGCGTTTTATAGGCAACGATTTATTCACTGGTCGACTAAAGGACGAGATACCACTCGCTCTAAGATCAATTTGTGGCGGCTTTCAGCGTGCCGGAGCACATCTAGTCGAACTGAACTTTTCAGATAACGCATTTGGACCTATTGGGCTTGATGCTCTGGTTAGCTTTCTTGAGAGTGAGCCTTGTTTTACTTTACGTGAATTCCGAATGCACAACAACGGACTTGGACCTGAAGGAGCCCGCAAGTTCGCGAATGCGTTGGCGAAATGTCACGATAAGAGCGAAGGCAAGCTTTCACTGCGGGTGTTAGTTTGCGGCCGCAATCGCCTCGAGTTTGAAGGTTGCCGAGCTGTTTCACATACCTTGAAGAAAATGGGTACCTTAGAGGAGATCCAGATGCCACAGAACGGTATTAGACCCAACGGCATTGAGTTTATTGCTGATGCTTGCGCTCACAATCCAAATCTACGCGTTATCAATCTCAATGACAATACGTTCAGAAAAATAGGCGGCGAACAAATGGGAAAGGCGCTGTGCAAGTTGGACAAGCTTGAGTATGTGAATTTCGGCGACTGTCTCTTGGGAAGCCAAGGAGCCCGTCAAATAGCCCTGGCATTGATCAACTCGCCTCATCTTAAAGAGCTCATACTCAGCTTTAATGAAATAAAAGCTTGGGCTGGCATAGAGATTGCTCAAACAATGATTAAAAAGTCTGCCACTCTCATGATGCTCGACCTGAACGGCAACAAATTCGGCGAAGAGGGAAAGAGTGAAATTCAGCAAATTTTGAACTCGATGCGCGACAAGCTGGTGAGCTTGAGTGAGGACGAAGGCAGTGAAGAGGAAGAAGACGCCGAGGACGAAGACGAGTACGAGCAGGAAGAAGAGAGCGGCGACGAGGAAGATGAGGAGGACGAAGAGGACGATGAGGAAGAAGACGATCACGAGCAAGATTACGATCAGGTTGATGACTATGATGACTATGAAGATTACGAAGACGAAGTCGAGGAAATTGCCCAACAGAAGCTGGGCAATCTAGGCATAAATCCTCAGCAAGGCCAACAGACCCAGCAGCTCTTCAAAGATTTCAAGCCAGCCGAAGTGTCGTTCAAGCCCGCTTCCAACTTGTTTAGCAATTTAATTCAAAACGACCGGCTTTTGACGCGGGTGGAAGACTTTGACGCATTTATCATTCAGCCAAGCCACGAAAAGCTTGAAAAGCTTTCTCCTTCCACTTATGACCAAGTAGTCAAGGTGAATCTATTTCTATTGACTGCTCTGGTCAGTTTTGTAGTTCTTTCGGCTAATTTTGCAATTACCAGCATGAGAAGTTTGGTGGATCGTTCATCATTCACTACATGGCACATCTGAGCAAATTGTTCGACAAGCAAAACATTGAACACCATCAAAAGCTAATTGATTCGTTCAGTAAGAACTGATTCTTTCAAATGTGTGCTGTGAGAGCCAAGGCAAATAATTTGCGTCAACAGAGAGTTTGGCTGAACCGTTTTTAAAACAAACGAACGGGATGAAGATGCTTGCCGACAGTTTCTTGTCAGAGCTCGGATTTCTCAAGGTTAGTTTGCGTCAGTGAAACTTGAATGCGTCGCTTAAACTCATCTGCCAAATAACTTGATTCAAGAAAGAGGATAAAAAAATGAAGCCAATCATGTTCACTGAGCAGGTGGCTGGATTTCTCAAAGAACTTGTTCGCAAAAAAGCAATGCCTGCTCAAGTGGTTGCTTCTGTGCGACAGTTTTTGCTTCTCAGGTAATTTAATTGTCCAAGTCAAAGCAAATAATTCAAGTTGCATGAAAAAATGAATTTTGTAGAAGCGCTTCACTGTCCGGTCCAAATTTTAACCCCGCATTCAAAGAGAGAAGCGACGCCGTACTTGCTGCGCTTTCGGCCTGAGCTCAACAAGCCCTGATCAAGCTTAACAAAGCTGAATGCCCGGATGCTTATTTCAAATACTTAAAGCTCTTCTTAATCTGATTCTCAATCAAGAAATGAATGTCTATTTTTAAAAACATCCGCTTCTAAGCCAGCGTCCCCGAATTCTTCTGTTATTATAAACCTGGGCTCTTGATCAATTAGATGAAATTAATTTATCTGGCTCTTGATCGTCTTAGATTGACCGGCTTCTAAAAAGAGGCACTTCTAACATTTTTATTCACTTTAACTAGGTTTTAGAGATTGAGGGCACTAAACAAAAGGATATAGGAAGAGGTTCACATTTATTGAGTTATTTATAAAAATATACGTCTAATGGGTTAAAGAGACGTCAATCTAGAAAGGAATATTGATCTCGCCCAAACTCAGATGCGGTTTGAAACATTTCGGGGAGCTTGGTTCGAGCAACGTTGAATTTTTTAAGGCTGATTGAGAGCCAAAACAATTGAGGCACTTACTAGTTCAGCTCTGAGCCGTAATGGTTGGCCCGAAGGCGATCGAGGTCTAAGCTCCAATATCATGTCATAGACTTGATCAGCATTCTGATTCAAGCGCTTGAAACGCCACTCAGTAATTGCGCGTTTTACATAATTGTTTGAATTCTGATCTTCGCTTCGAAACGCCAATGTTTGCTTTTTAGATTTTATTGAGGAAAGTGGAGAAAAAATTCAGCTCGATAAAACAGGCGGTTGGTGTCAACAATAAATTGCAATGACTTACGCTTAACAGAACTAAAACGGTGGCAATGATGACAAGCGAACGCAACATCATCGATTGATTTAGACTCTAGAATGCTCGTGCGAAGTTGGTTGTTCGTATGACTGTTATGACCTTTTTAATCGCGGCGCGCTTTTAAATACCATGGGTTCATTGAACGATAGCGATTAATCAATTTGCTTTAATTAAATTTATTACACTATAAATTATTGGCAAAACGAAGTGGGAATTGAACGCCCAAAGGAGCTGGTCTCGCTCACATTTGGCACAAAAACACCTACAACCATTGCATGAGCGCATGCAAAATCAAACCCCACGGGTGAGGCCACCATGATTAATATTTTTCGTTTTTGTCTGCAAAGATTCATTTCTCATTTATGAAAAAAAATTGTGCGAAAGAAGAGTGATAGAAAGAGTTAAGTTTATGTGTCACTTGTTTAATTTTTAGGTAAAATAATGTAATAACAAAAATGAGCTGAGGCAAGACATGAACGGTTTGACGCGGCGTCATTGGGTGCTCAGGCTGTACATAAGCTGACTGTGCCTAGAATATTGAACAACAATAACTGTTATGCAAGCGATCAAAGACTAATGTCGGGGAGCTCAGAATCGCTAGAGTGGTTTATTGGCGCGTTTTGGGAGATTGTTTCGAATGTTGCGCCACACTCGTCGTTCATTCGAGAATCGCAAAAGGGCGAATTAGCTGGTCCCTGGGCGGACAAGCTCTGCTGTGCAGGGTACTCGGTACTGAGGGAAATTCTCCTACGCTTCGCACTTGCCCGATCATTGATGTGGACTTTTCGCTTAACGGCTGGGGGCCTTCTGCGGCTCCTCTTCGGTTTTATCTCACTGTTTGCGTGCTTTTTGATTCTCTTAATTTTGGCCTCGAGTTCTTCCATGGTTTCTCGTTTCAGTTCAACTCGGCACTCACGAATGCCGAACAATTGTTTAAAATAATCAGCTTGAAAGCCGTACCGGGGGTTTTCACGAATTTCATCACTGTGTTTAACTTTGTTCGCCTTTTTCGAGCTCGATCGGTTTTTGACTTTGAGATTAATTTTTAGAAATGATAAAATTGTTCTTGGCCCGTCATTGGGTTTGTTCTTAGGGCGGCTTGATCTCAGCGAATTTGTCGAATTCAAGTCGACTTTCTGCAACTGAATCTGTTCACCTGATGATGAATTTGAATTAGCCGTCAGAGAAATTGAACTGACATTAATACTGCTACTGGTTTTTTGCGAAGCTGATGATGAACTATTAAAATTCAGATCTGCGGAGTTGGTTTCGGTCGAACTTGCGACATCCGCTTTGTGCGATTCTTTCTCCAATTTGATGCAAGCGGTTTCAAGTGAAAGAAGCTCGCGATTAAGTTCGATAATGAACTCATTCAAGCGAAAATCAAGGCTCGACTCTGATCTTGTCCTCCGAACTGCACATCTTTTGATCTTTTTTAGGGATTGCCAGTCAAAGCGGTCCTCTTCTCGCCAAACAATCTGTGGCACTTGAGTGGTGTGGTCAATTGAGATTGAAGAGGGCGTCGGATGAGATGTCGATGATTCATTTTGATTATTCGCGACGCTGCCTTGGACTTCATTGGTGTCGTCATGAGATGTTTTTTGTTGACAATGCCCGTTGGAGATAGTCGGCGCATTGAGCAGGAGATTCATAGGGCTCAGTTCAGATTGGGAGTTACTTGAACTCTCAGGGCATGAAACAAGACTAGCGGTAGGATCAGTGAACCGAGGTAGCAGTGAAAGCCAATCAGCTGGAAAGTTGGAAGTTAATCTGGAGATAACAATAGTATTTTTCGCATCTAGAACAGGTTTGAGGTTAACGAGAAAATTGCCAAGTAAAGTTTTGGGCTGCTTAATTCCGGCTAACAAGCAGAGGTAGTCGAAGAATTTGGTTATTCTAGCTATTTGTATCTCGTCCGTAAAAAGCACAGTTGGACAGCGACTGAATTCAGACAGATTGCTTAATGAAGACGGGCCGAGCAATGTGACCTGCTTGGTCTGTTGACTTTCAATTTCAATGAATGGAAGAAATCGGCCGCCGAATGGTTTTATGCACATAATTCCGCCCTTGAACTTGATCACGTGCTCGAAATCGTTCACATAGTCTTGTTCATTTCTCAGCTGCTTTAAGTATATTGGCTTTTTGAAATTGAATATAATATCTTGTAAATTAACAAGATTCAGTGGCCGAGTGATTTGGTTAAACTCTTGGCCAAGTGGAGCACATGTGAATAGCTTGGGAAACACCTGAGGCACCAAGTGAATGGTTTGATTCAATGCTGAGATCTGATGGAAATCGGCTTGGATAAGGGACCTGGGCCGGCTGTTTGATCTACTCCACAGGCCGAGCGAGATGGCATGCTCCCAGCTAAGAAAGGCGTTGCATGCACGATACCTCGGGATAATAGAGTAAGATAAATCGGGCAAGCCTAGAAACGGAACGATCGCATAATTCAGTTGAAGGAACCCCTGTGACATTGCTTTTTGTTGGTTTGCAACTGGGGTTGGGTCTCGAATTTGATAAGGATGTCTGATGATAACCGTGTTTATGACTGGCCGAGGTTTGTCAGCCATAGGGCTGAATGTGAGCGATTGAATGTTTTTTTTCGAATTGCCAAGGTGCTGCGCATGTCGAAGGTTTTGATTTTCCGGAATGAGAATACCCTTTGTCTGTGTTCGATTGAGATCGACATTAGCGAGCAAGAGCTTTTGAAATTCCTTGAGCTGGACTAAAGGATCTTTTGGTTTAAAGTTCTCGTTGCCAAACATTTTATCACAGTGTATCTGATTGATCTCGTTCAAAATAAGGGCTTCCCTTTCCTCGCAAGCGAATAGCCGAATATTTTGTTTCCTTATTGCTTCGGTCAGTAGAGATTTGCGCACCACAAGCTGGGGCATGTATATTGTCCGCAGGGCGATGTACTTTTCTCCATCTGGTCGTACCAGGTATGGGACGAAAAAATTTGGCGCCACCTGAGAGTCTGGACAACACCAGTAGAATCTGCAGCTCACGTCTGATTGGCCCGGCAACCCATCGGCGAAGACTTTACTTTCAACATCTGAGTCCGACGGGAGCATGCCGTCGATAGCAAAGTGCCTTTGTTGTTGATGCGAATGATGGCTTTTGAATTTTTATCTAAACAGACTTGGTTATTGATAATTAGAACGACTTGAGGTAGAAATACCAATTAATATTCATTCTATCGGGGCATCCGATTATGTTGAGACCTTAAAGTATAATGCATCGCCCATACTAACAGCCTTTGTTAGATCGGCACTTCACAACAAACAAAACATTACAATTAAATGCGAATTATCCTAAGTTGGAGAAAGTTGGAGAGAATCGTGCGACACGAACCTGAAGAACAGCACGTGAGTGATGAAAAGTTTAACCAGTTCCAGATGAAGTATATTAAAAAAAGAGCGTGAAAAGTGAAAGGAGCTAATATCCCTTGAAATGCTTTGACATGTCTGCATTGACCTGAAAATTAATTCAGTGTTCTATTTATTGCGAGTTCAGTGATTTGAATGAAATAACGAATTTGAGCTTGCAGCTCATCAAAAATTCTTTATTTTTTGAATGATCTCCTGAACAATTCATAATTTGATCGGTGTACAAGTTTATAATGCTCGAGTCTTGCTCGGTATCTGGGAAACTCTATCGCGTTTGACAGAATAGACAAAGTGAGGGATTGAGCAAGTTTTGATCTGAACTGAACTAGAAAATGCTGCGGCTCGACTTGAGGCTCATTCTAATCGGAGTTGGCGTCCATTTGATAATATTCTACTCAATATTTGACGTCTACTTTAAATCGCCACTTGTGCACGGTGCTAAAACAGTCGAATGGAAGCAAGTTGGGAAACCAGCCAAACGCATTGTGCTGTTTGTGGCTGACGGCCTGCGAGCGTCGTCATTTTTCGATTTATTCGACAGTCGAAGTGACATGTTTCTAAAAGATCAGCGAGGCCCGTACGCAATTTCAAGCACTCAGGTGCCAACAGAGTCACGCCCTGGCCACGTAGCAATGATAGCTGGCTTCTATGAAGATATAAGCGCGGTGGCTAAAGGCTGGAAAGAAAACCCGGTCGAGTTCGACTCCTTTTTCAATCAGTCTCGATACACTTGGGGCTGGGGCAGCCCTGACATACTCAACATGTTTTCTAAATCATCTCCGAACGTATTCATGCACACTTATGACGCCAGCATTGAAGACTTTGCATCGGAAAACGCCACAATACTCGACCATTGGGTTCTATACAACTTCAAGGTAGCCGACCGGTTCTGCTCATTCAACGAGCCCCTATTACAGCAAAGTTTGAAACAAATTGCTTTTAGAAATTCATCGAAACTTCGAAAGGAAACGAAAGCCAACTCCAAATGCTCCATTCGAATCAAATAGTTTTCTTTTTCCATCTGCTAGGCATTGATACAAATGGTAGCTAATACGTCAGATTTGAGGCAAAGCGTGTTTCAGGCCTAATTTTGAATTCATTTGAATCAGGTCATTCCAAAAAGCCTCACTCATTGTAAGAGCATAGGAAACATCACGTTAGGCCAAAGAGCTCAATTCTTGCAATTTAGGGAGTACGTGAACAACATTGTTTATGTGGACCGACTGGTCAAAGAAGTAGTCGACTTGCTCGACGAATTTTACTCACAGGACAATCAAACGGCGTATGTATTTACAGCCGACCATGGAATGACCGATTGGGGTAAAGGCTAGCCTCTGAATCCGATTCGAATGAAAAGACAAAATAAAAAGGCTCGCATGGGTCCGGTGATGACTCTGAGAGGATGGTTCCCTTTGTTGCGTGGGGCGCCGGTCTACGAAGCGACATGTCGTACAGTAAGTGGGCTGAGGATCAAAATGCCTTCAAACTGAATGGTCTATGTCAAATGGTGTTTTCAAAGCTCGAGCAAAACTTGGCCGCATGGAACAAGTCGACACAGCTCCTCTCATGTCATATTTAATCGGCTCGCCAATTCCTCTCAACTCAATCGTAATAACATTTGCAAAACTTAATCGCTATTGTATTTGTGATAAAAATTCGAATTCGGAAGGGAAAACTGCCACATGCATTCTTAAATGCCAGTGAACGCGAAAAATGCTTCGCATACCGCACGAATGCTTTACAAATAATCGAGCAGCTGAGAATAAAGCATCACCAAATCAGAGAGAACTCTTTGTTCTTTAAAGAATTCTCGTAAGTTAAGCAAATTCTGGATTAAACGAGCGACCAATGAGCACTTGCAAAAATAAAAAGGAAGCTAACGATGAATGATGTGGAAAATCAGCTTCGACATATTGATTTCCTTATTCAGAACGGCCAGTTCGAGGCAGCTGTAAGTGAGAATCAAAGTCGAGTTGACTTATAAATGGAAATTCAAATTCAAAAGGTGTCGCACATCGACATACTGATAGATTCAAGTCTACAAGCCTTTGATTACTACCAAAAATACAACAAGCTCTATTTAGGGTAACCAATTCTTGAATAGCAAGGGCTGAACCGCCAAGTTGTACTTAATGTTTACAGGAGTTGCATTGTAATGGCATTCGTCGGCTGGATTGCTTTTCTGCTCTTACACGAACAACCAGCAATTATTCAGAACAACAGACAAAAACTCATGATGAATGGTATCTTTTTGACATTGTCGCTTGTCTCGGTCTTGTTGTCCATATGTAAGTTAGAGATTCATCTTTCAGTGTGAGCAATCTATTTTAGCAAAATCAAGACCAGCGATTTCAACCGACTTATTATTTTTACACGCTTTTGCCAATATTCGTTTGGCGTTCAGTAATGCTGCGGTTCGATCGGGCCCAAGTTCTTGTACAGCTTTTCAACGCTGAGCTGTTAAGCAATTTGATGCAGCTGGCTGTACTGTTGCTATCGGTTGAAATGTTCGTTATGGCATTTTTCTACCGGTGGATACTTACTGCAGCTCTAATACTTTACTCTGCGTGGATTGCTCTAACGCTAAATGTTAACAGCAGAACCAAGACAGACGTAATTAGCTTAAACTATTCGGTTTGTCTTCACCTTGCAGTAATCAATTTCCCGACTTCAAGTCCTTGGCAAAATACGCGATTGTCGTTTCCTCTTTATTGTTGGGCGTATTCCCAGCATTGCCAGTAATCCAAGGCTATACTCATCTCTCTTTGGTGTACGTAAAAGGAAGATTTTTCCTAATTTTGCTATCTCATTAATTAAGCTTGCTATTCAGCTACTTGGCCTGTTTGATATCAATCGCATTGATTGCTTTTGTTTTGAACTTTCGGGGAATTTTCAGACAAGGGAAAGCGACTGGTCAATGTCTGGTAAGTCTCAAGTTTCGATTATTCAAATTCAGTTATTTCTTACGAATTTCTAATCCTCAAGATTACTTGTTCGATTTTGACTGGTGTGAATGTTGCTTGTGCACGTTTTTCAATCGCTTCAGGTTGGGGTCTTCCTCTAGCTTGCCAGATTACAAGCTGCTGCCTGCTGTTGGCCAGCCTTGCTTTGCCCTTTTTTTCAAAACCTGAACCGCAGCAGCGGCTTGTTATAATCGTGTCCGGCCTTTTGAACATTTACCTGTTGACAAGCATATCGTGAGCGGCAAAATTAATCTCAAACAGCGATAAGAAGATTCTTAATTGAAACTCTCCTTAGCTACGAGGGCTTGTTCCTGATCGCACTTGTGGCTCAAATGTTCTCGTGGCTAATGGTTGAATGCTTCATTCACACAGGCTCATTTGATGTTGGAAGCGTAAGCAAACTGAACTTGACTTTGGTTTGCTTGAATGACGAATGACTTAAAGTGTATAACGAACCGGGCTGAAGTTCAGCAGTCGGCCAAGGATGGCAACATGAGAGGACAAAGCTGGACTACTATGGGCCGGGTTTATGTACTGGTTCTGCATCTACTAGTTTCTTTTTTTGGCACCGGCAATATGGCATCGATCAACAGGTAATCTCCTCAGAGAATTGGAATGTTGTTTTTCTCTCTTCCTTCATTGTCTTCCTTTATATTCCAATTTTCTTCTAGCTTCGACCCGGTCTCGGTCTACTGCTTTCTGACCATCTTTAATCCGTTTGTAATGGGCCTCGTTTTGTTCGCCAAGGTAGGCCTTGGATAATCTTAGTCATCATCTCGAAGTTGGCTCATCCGGGCAATTAGATCATTATTCCGTTCCTTGTGGTGGTAATATTTTTCTACTTTACCTACGAAGTTGTTGGATTACCTATCAAAGCTTCGTTTGTTAATTTAATGATTTTCTCTGATCTGATGGCCATGGTAATTGTTACCCAAAATTAAAATCTCTCTTCTAGTCCCGCCCTTGGTAATTATTTATCTTAAGAATTTCTTCTTCCTCATACGCACAGAGGGCAGCTGGCTCGATATTGGAATAAGCATAAGCCACTTTATTATTGTGATGTTGATGATTATCATCGTTTCGGTGTTGTTCTCGCTTACGCAATTTCTGTTCCGATTCGAAATAGCCAACTTGTCCAACCGACTCAAATTGGCCAAAGTTGCATAGCCAATTAAAGCTGCATTCTCATTAAAACTGAGCTGCAGTCAATAGATAGTAGTTGAGTCAACGATCAAATCATTTCTTATAATTTCTTCTCTAACAATCTGGCTCTTTTTTTTCTTGTCTTTGGAAGCCCTTATTTCAACTTGTAGGACGAAACAATAAATTTGACTTGGAAGGGTAAAATTTATTTTATTCATATCTGAGTCATTCCCATGTGTCTATCTAATCATAAACGCAACGCGCATAGACAATCATCTGAGCGTTCAAGGTATAGAAGCTACGTAGCGACATTCAGAGCACCAAAGAATCATTTTTACGATGATGCGCTACCTAGCTATACTTGCAATTCATATTTTAGTTTCGTTCGTTTAGCGAGCCGATTTGGTCTGAAAACTTTAACTAAAATACAACCAAAATGATAGAAGCTAACCAAATCAAGATATTATAATCCACATTAAGCTCTTTCAGACGATTTTATTAGCCAATCACTTGTGGATATATGATTGATTGTCTCTTGAATGTGTATGGCTCAAGACTGTGTACAACGTTTAGCTGCTGTTTGAATATCTAAATAACAACAACGAGAAGAGTTTCTTCTTCTCTTGAGAATAGACGAATAGACAATTGAAAGAGCGAACAAAAGCGATTATTTGGGCAACTAAACGAATGGATTAGGCTTGAATAACGCTCGTGTGAGCTGGTAATGCACAGATTTATGATGCAGGGATTTTCACTTTGCTTTCTGTTTATTTCTTCATGATCTTCAAAAACCTCTAGGGATGCGGCCAGAATTCCTGCTTTCCCGAGAACTTTTTCCAAGAGAGAAAGCAAGGAACGAAAGGCCATTGGAATACAGGATGCCAGCCCTTCGAAAATAGAGTTCAGGGCAAGAACAGGATATAAAATAATTTAAGAGTGAGGGAACAGGGTTGAGATAGGTACAAAGCAAAGAGAAGGAGACGCATATAGGAAAGTGCGTTCTTATCAAGTGTATTAGACGCCCGCTTTAGCTGAGCTTATCTTAAATTTAGCATCGAGGCTTTTCAGCTAGAACAATCATCATAAGTTGGCGCTTTAACTCAGCCGCCCGCGTTAAATTTATTCCTCAAAAAAAATTATTATGCAACGCAGCATTTTTGCCTGCATTCATACTTTCGTCTTTGACTCTCCTCATTAAACTAAAATAATTTTTATTTTTATTACCTGAGCACACAACGCTTCAGCCACCGTGCTCAGTCCAGGGAGGCTGGCCCATAAACAAGTCGAGTGAATCAGATTTTCATGCGTCTACGATTTCAAAAGTTCCTATTGGCTTTGTTGTTGCTGATTCAATCTCAAACTTTTTTAATTTTTTTCTGCCATTTATTCTCAGAGAACTCATTTTTATCCTTTTTCATTCGTAGACACGAATACACACACACAAACTCTTGCACGAATTTTCAAACGCAATGAGTAGCAAGCACACGTTTTGTATGAGAGATCTGCCTTACGAAAAGGTAATCGTTTATACATACCGGGCAGAAATTCAGCGCCGGCTGAAAGCTAAGCTGGTCAACGGGGAGAACGAGTTGGTTATTGACTCAGTGAGCAGTTCAGTGGACCAGGATTCGGTCAGAGTGGAAGGATGCGGCAATGCAACTGTGCTTGACGTGATCTGCCAGAAACGGGCGGTGACCTCCGAAGAACTGAATTCTCACGAAAGAGTCAAAGAACTTCAGGACAAGATAAACAAACTAGAGCAAGAGGAGATCGCTGAACGAAATCGTTTAGAAAGACTCAATCGGCAAACCAACATACTTGATGAATTTGCGCACAGCCAGGCGAAACCAAGCTATGACGGAGGCGACGCCAAAACTCCAGCCAGCCTCATCGGGTCCAGAGAGAACGTCGACAATTTTTTGAGTTTCGTCGACGTTTATTCATCAAAATTGGCTGAATTCGACCGCACTCGAACAGAAATCGAGCAAGAACTCAAGCGAATCGGAGAGGAAGTTAGGGCTGCCCGACAAAACCTGCAAAAGTTGAGCCAAAATCGTAACAACATGACCACGTAAATACTGGCATCTTAGAGGGCCAATAATAAGACCTGAAACCTCGACTTTTTTAGGGAGATAATCATACTGATCGAGGCGCAAGAGGAAAGTGCCGAAGTCGACCTAGTGGTTTCCTATGTTGTCTACAATGCATCCTGGACACCCAAATACGACGTTCGTGTTTACAGCTCCGAAAAGTCAATGGTGGTAAGCCAAACTGCTTCGTTCGGTGCACATTTTCTACCTGGTACTAGTCTCTCGTCTGAATAGATTAACTACTATGGGATGATCAAGCAGTCAACGGGCGAAGACTGGAACGAGACTTCAATTAGCCTATCGACCGCTGTTCCATCAGTCAGCGGCAACGTGCCCGAGCTTGAGACTCAGAACGTTCGATTTAAGCAGCCGATCGTGCATCACAACAAACTGTAAGTTGTTCCACCTGTTCATTTTAGCTTGCTAGCTATCAGTTTTAAATTGTTTGTTATTGTTGCTTACTAACAACTGCACGCTGTTAAATTCCGAATTGTTGAATATTGTTCTTTTTGTTTCGATACAAACTTTGGTAGAAACGAGTCAATGCGATACATGTGCAAACCAATGGCAATGCCCATGCGAGCTGAAATGTGCATGATGGCCGATGCCGACGCCAGTAGTGTTATGGAAGAAAGCTTGCCGCAATTGAAATCCTTGAATACCGAGGTTGGCTTTTCTTGATGAACTCAATTACACGATCAGTGAGAGGCAAATCAAGCTGAGTTGCTTATTTCATTCACACTAGCTTCCCCATTTCCCTTAACAAGTCGTCGTTTGCTCGTAATGTTGATTGCTTCGTATTTTTATGTTGTCTCTGGTCATTCGTCACATTCATATTGGACAAAATTAGGACGCCGTTTTTCAAGCGGCGATTTTTAGGCAAAAAGTTGACAGCCTACTCTCTTGACGCCATGCATGACGAGGAAGAAGCGATCAGCTTGCCTGAGATTCAGGAACAGGCCGCACAGGTGCATGTTTAAAAGAACGAAATTTCACAAAAGCAGAAGCAAACGCTAGCCGTTCAAAGCATCTATATGATCTCATCTGACTCCCTGTGTGTCTCTCTCTCTCTCTTTAGGTCTTTCATTTTCTACATTTGAATTTAATTGAGTTGTCTGGTCTCTTTCTATTCATAGTTTTTTTAATTGCTTTTATTACTAATTGAGCTTGACAACCAAATCGACAATTTGAATCTAATTCTGTCTGTGAAAAAGTGAGTCGAGAGGTGCCAGATTGAGGAGTTCGATGAAGCGCAAAATTTGCTCTTGCGTTCGCTCTCGCGAGCGTAATGAAGATGTCCAATTGTGCGATGTGGAAGTGAATGAAAAACCCGAAGCTGAGAGATCTCCACTTACACAGGTGCCACCTACTTTGGTTCTTTTTTCTATTTCAGAATCTTCCAAATATACATTACGTCTCATCTATTTTATTTCATTTCGTTCCACCTCTTATGTTGTTCTTGGCCAACTTCTCACCATTCAGACTCATTTCTAAATTGGTCAAAATTCTGATTGCATCTCAGTTAGATTAAGCTCTCAAAGTGTTTGCTTTCACCGATCGAACAATTATCTTTGCTTTTGCGCAAAAATAACTAAATTTGAATTCTCAAGGTTCAGAGCAGTGCAATAGGCTCAACATACACATTCGATATTCCAAGAGCGGCCACTATTCCTGCAGACAACAACACTCACAAGGTTTCGATTGCCATAATCAATCTGAAACCTGAGTTCAAGCACGAGGCAGTGCCAAAGAAAAACACCAACGCTTATATAAAAGCCAGAGTAGTAAACACATCTGACTACTCGCTGTTGGCCGGGCCGGCAAATGTGTTTCTGGATAACAATTTTGTGACTAAGGTAAAAACCACGTGGAGAGCATTAGGCCGCGCAGATCTGGCTAATTTATTTAAACTAATTAACAGACCGACCTCAAGTCGTACAGTCCACAAGAAGAGTTCTTTTGCTCGCTCGGAATAGATCCAGCCATTAAGATCGAGTACAAGCCAATGCGAAAACTTAAAGGCCAATCAGGCATGATAAGCAAGAGCACGTCAACCACACATGTGCAGAGCATTGAAATCAAGAACACTTCCAAGAATCAAATTGAGATATTGATTCACGAAAATCTGCCTCTTAGCTCGGAGGATAAAATCCAGGCAAGTGTCTTTTGCTTAAATTGATCACAAGAGCTAAGATTGAACAAGCGTGCAAATTAGGTCAAATTGATTGAGCCAGTATTGAAGAACAACGAAAAAGTTCAGTTGAACAAATCGAATAATCTTGAGTTTACTCTCAACATGGCACCCAATCAAAAAGAGGAGCTCACCATCAAATACCTGATCGAGCACCCGCCTGAAAAGGAGATTGAATTCTTCTGATTGCACAGCTCGATTCAGACAACTTGAGCAGCAAGAGAAGCCGAAATGATCATCGAAAAGAGTGAACGCAAAATGCCAGAAAATGTTTGCTTGAAAGAAAAAAACCAAAATTTTTTAATTGAATGTTATCTATTTCAAAACTTGCGAGTCTTTTAGTTGGTTAGGCTTCAATATTTACTTTTTTCCAAACGAGTGTCGATTTCGTTTTGCAACTAAGCTTGAGTTTCGATAAATAAAATTATTTGGTTTTCGTTTCGCTTTTGTACTTTGAGCTTGGCGAATTGAATTAGACGGGCTAATCGCTCAATAAACTCATCCTGCAGTTGATTCAAATTCTTGTCCTTTTTGAGCAGAAGTTAAGTGAAAAAACAATTATTAAAAGCAGATGGATAGTTTTCTCTATTTACCTTTTTGTTTAGGATTTTAGAAAGAACTTTGATCTTAATAGGATGTCCTTTTTCGTAAAAATTCTGCGCCAGTTTTAATTTTATATCCAGATCGTGGTCCGAAATGCCCAGATTTATGTCGATCTCTTTTTCTTTTGGCTTTTTAGCATTAAGCTCTGTCTTGTTTTCATCTCTGGCCTTCATTTGCTCTTTGTAGAGATCGCTACCAGTCATTAGCTTGAAATGCGGCGGTTTTTGCGACTCGTCCATAATGACCAGCTTCAATTGGCGCCCGCTTGCCAGTTCTTTTGCCTCCTGCATGCTCATGCGCCCAAGGTCTTTTTGCACCTCGTCGAACAGCTGTATTTCTAAATGCTTGTTCGCATTTGTCACCGCCACCGTGCTCGGACGAAAGACCTTGGCGTTGTTGGTCGGCGTCTTATATAATTTGCTCGAGAGACTTCGAGCTACCGACATCCGAGGCAGGAATGGCCCAAGAACTCTGGCTAAATTACTCATGCTAACATCAATTCAATTTTACCGAGTGAAAACAAACTCGATTATACACCAATCTAAAGCCCAACCATGAGCTTTTGTCTTTGAATCGAAAACAATATTTTTTCTCTCAAATGAATTTCTGGCTTGACTGCAGTTTAAATGAGTCTTTACGCCGGTTAGTCGCTTTGTTAGTGGTGCTTAAGGAATTTATTGCACAATATTAATTGACATGTGGAAAAAGATAAATTGAGCGAATAAAACGGCTATGGAAAAAGCTCTATGCTTTTAGAAATTAGGGCTGGCTAAATTGGTTGGATTAAGCGGTTTGATTCAGATCTGATATCAAGTTCAGGATGGAAGTGGACAATCTTCACGATCAGTGTGATGGCAATCGGCTGAGTGTTCGTTAAATTCGCTCACCTCGATCTGTGGAACGAATGAGGGTCTCGAATGATCTAATTCATATTCCTGCAAGCTGTCCAAGCCGGCCTGGTAATGCATCAGGAGCGAGACCACGCCCTCAATTTTTTCGTCCATCTGGTTTATTTGTGCCTGCAATTGTCCTATTTTCTTCAGCTCGTGACCCTCACAGGCAATCAGTTCATTCTCAAGTTCATGTTTGTCTTTGGTCATTTCCTCTATACTCGACTGGTATTTTTGAATTGTGTCCTCGAACTTGAGTCGACGTTCGTCTGGTGATAAATCGTCAAACAGCTGAGAACCAAAACACTTTTCCTCATGCTCTTTAGCCGGAGCAGGGTAGTCATGCAAAGAACCCTCGTTGGAGCCTTTGCTTAGCGATGAATCGTCGATCGTCTTGTCCCGAAACGATTGACTCAAGCGATTTCGACTGAAACCCCAATTGCTCAATATTGCGCGACTCTTACTCGAATCGACTTCCTTGCCCTCGTCTGTTCGATGCCGCTGCCTAATTCCGCTGAGGAAGCTGCTCAGGCGAGAAGAAACGTTCTCTGTTTTGTATGAGACGGGCGTTGTTCCCAAACTCTTATGCTCATCGAGAATTTCAAAATCGTCCGAGTGCTGACTCTGCTGCCGTTTGTGACTACAGATCTCCTGAGGTTGAAGCTGTTGATCTGGCTGCTGCTGCTTTAACTTTGAATAATAACGAGAACAAATCGTCTTGCCAATCGTTTTCTCGTAGCACTTTAAATGAATAACGTATCCACAGTAAACGCATTTGTACGCGTTTTTGAACCAAATCTACAAGACTCAAAAGTTAAGGGCAGTTCGAGGCTGATAAAACAAAGTTTCTACCGACTTTTCGGCCGCAGAATTCGCACATGACAGCCTCGTTGAATTGCACGTTTTTAAACTTGTGCACTGAGCCATCATCTTGCTCGTCTTCGATCGGAGGTTGTCCGTTAAACTCTTCAGAAAGCTCGTCTTCAAGGCGTTTTTGTTCAACAAGCTCGGCAGCAATCTGACCACTCAGGGCCGATTCATTAGGTCCCGATTCAGATCGGTCTAATTGATGCTCAAACAAGAGCTGCACAGTGCCCACAGTGAGATTAGCATCAAAGCCAGGATGCTCGCTCAGCACGTGGGAGCGATTAGAACGAGATATGCTCGCTTTGAGACCTTCGACTGGTTTGAAGTGATAAGTTGACTGACTTTGGCCACTGCTCACACTCCAACAGTTTACTAAACATTCATTGAGGGGAACAGTTACCTTGTTTAAGTTTTAGTTTTAAACGTAAATTGGCCAACTTGACTCAAGTACTTACAAAGCCGATTAAAGAGCTTTTTAATTTGCTGCCTTTTGAAACGGGCTGAAGAGCCCAAAGGAACATGTTGACGTAGTTTGTGCGGGAGCCGAGAACGAACTTGTGGCTTTGGTCGATTGGGATCGATTTAAAATCGATCAAGAGGGCCGAGTCAATTTCAAGGTCCGACGTTCGTTTTAAGTTTTTACAGGATACCTCCGGACTGAGCAAGCGCATGAGATCAAGAGCAACGTGTTCTTCACGCTACAATTTTTTTAAATTGTCCATGACGAGAAAGTTTAGTTTCTGTCTGATTAGAATGACTTACAGAGTCACATTCAGCCACTGTACAAAAGTAATCAATAAGACAAGTAGCCGAGGCAAAATGATAGACCGGAGTGGTAGGGGTTGTTGGAAGACTTTGCTTTTGATCAGCCCCGTTGTTGCCTTTATTAATGCTATATAAAGAAAGGCTTTTAGTCATCTCTTGCTTGCTTGTTGGCTCTTTAGTGTCGACTGCGGGACTGAAGCGCTGGCCCCATCTTCCCAGTTTTTGTCGAGTGTTTTGCACAAGGGAAGAATACTGTTTGGATTCCGCTGACTTGGGTTCAACTGCGCTTTGGTCATTTGCCGCGGCTTGTACTACTGCCTTGTTTTCAGTAGCTTTGTTTGTTTGCTCGCTTTCTTTAGGAGCTCGCTGCAGCGAAGCCAAAAAGCTGCTTGTTGATTCAGAAGTGAGAATAACATTGTTCTGAAGCACACACGGTCTCTGGACAACCAATTTTACTCGGCTGCCGGTCACTGTTTTTGTCAACAGACGAGTAAGCTGCTTTAGCGAAGTGATTTTGGTCTCATTTATCGAGTAGACCATATCGAATAGGCGCGGCCCATCTATAACGTTGCTCTCAACTTTTTGCACGGCTACTTCCGTTTTGTTGACGAAAAATACTTCAACGAATGTAATGCCCAGCTCGAGCACAGAACGCTCAAACTCGAACTCAAGGAAAGGCCAATACTCTTTGCAGACTTTTTTCTCCAGCATTTGTTGCATCGACAATGAATCGACACTGGTAGTCAGATAAATATGACCACATGCCTCGCTTGTGCCGTTCACAGGTTTGCCTGCTGTGGTCGAGGATTTGGCCATTTTTTCCACACCAGTTGTTACCGTGGGATTGAGTGCACAGAGCCACTCAGGAAGACGATCGCATTGTTTAATGGTGAGCGAAAGGTATCCATGAGAAGTGAGATCATAGCCAAGCTTTTCGCACAACTTGGCATATTGAACACTGTGATCGGATTTGCTCTGCATCGTCAGATTGGCCAACTTGCTTTGACTTTTCTCACTGCTCTGTCGTTCGAGGTTTCTTTCTTGTCTTTGCAAAAACCGGTCAAGCTGGCCACCGTACAAGTTGCCCTCGTAGAGAGGCTGAAAGAATGGCTTGAATCGGCATTTGTAATTCGGAAGTGTGTGCTTTCGTCTGATCGATCTCCGAAGCTAAGAAGTGCGAATCAACTAAGCCAACTGTCCAATTTACAAGAGTCGATGTTTCAAATCAATTACAAACCTGATTGACGATCAGCGAAGTCAAGTGCGGAATCTGCTTTCCGTCGAATTGTGACGATACGTCAAACTCGACGTCTGGCTCTTCAACAAAAGAGAAGCTCCAGTGAGTGAAAGGTTTGCGAGTGAACTGTAGTCGCGCTTTGCCTTTTAGGTGAACAACCTTTATGTGAACGTAGGCTGACATTCCAAATAACAGCTCGGCGTCGACTGATATCGAAAATCCGTTGTTGTACTCAAGTTCAACAATTATACATAAATCCTCCAAAGTGCGCTCATTAGGCATGTGATAAGACGCCAGTTTTATTGAATGGATTATGGGAAAACTGGTGCCCAGGTTAAAATCTCTGGCCTGAAATTTTGGATGTGAAAATTATTCAAATGATTCGTGGGATGAATTTTTTAGGACGCTTACAGTAAGGCCTTGAATGAGACGGCCGGCCGTCTTGTTGTTGACTAGCTCACGAAACTCGGCCGTCATTTTGCGCACGATGTAACGTCTAATCGCGTTTGTGTCTTTTAGCTCTTGGAACAAGAACTGAAGGAGCAAGTTAATGGAGACGACTGATTGCTTGTCATTGCTCATCTCTTTGAGCATTGACTTGAGTTCCTTTTAAGAGATTTTATTTATCTTTTCATTCGAAAGAGTTTCCAGCTAGTTGCCAACCGGTTCAAGAACACATTCGCTGAATTGAGAGAATTGGGGCCGTGGTGCACGAGGTTGCCGACGTATGAGGAAGATGTAGATCAGAAATCCGAACAAAAGGCTCACCCAAAGGCCATTCAGGAAGCTTGTGACTAACCAGGCAACAATTGTGTGCATCTTTCGTCACTGGGCGAACAGAATCGTCGACATGGTCGTCTTCTTTGTTCTCTATTCAATTCATGCACATTTGGCCAGGCCCTGTTGCAAATCAAACGATAACGCAATACACATTTATTATTATAATTCAAATTAATGACAATAGACTTGAGAGTGTTCCAAGACCGGAAAGACAACATATGTTGGAAGTCCAAGGCCGAGGGGTCGACCAAGTAAGAGTTTATAAAGAGGAAGTTTTCATTTAGATTTTGAAATTACCCGGCTGGTGCCGGGCTCCACAAATGCAGCAATACTCATAATTTGCTCCCCTCCACGGAAATCTTTAGTAAAAGGCGAAAGATTTATTCGTTTTGAAGAGGAGCCAGAGTGTGTTGTGGCTATACAATTTCGATGTTATTATTATAGGCAAAATTAGAATCTATCAGTGAATAATGGGCGAGAGAAGGACAGACCGCTCGAGTTTGCATAATTAGGGAGGAGTGTCCGCTTATATTGAGGAGCGCGCCATCTACAATGCATACAGTCGGTTGCCAGGGTGATCGAAATGCGAGTCAACTTTAGTTGAACGCGTTTTCAACTGTTGAGCCGGCTGAAGAAATGTCCAAGACAAAAGAAGAACGGCTGGACGAAGAGCTGCTCAATTTTAGTCTGCAAGGAGCAAAGACTGTCGAAGATGATGCGGCTAGCGAAGCATGCCAGTCGGAATGGCCAGAACTCGAGCCGGACACAGATCCATACGATCCTCCAGATAGCTTGTGGGAACTGATCGAGTCAATAGCAAACGAACGAGAACTCGACACGATAAAAAGGGTGATCGGCGAGTCATTGATTGAGACGTGCCAAGACTTGCACCGGGAAGTGCGTAGCTTGCTCGACATATGGCGTGAATACCGCCACGAGACACTTGGCGATTTAGAAAAATTCAAGCAGAATGCCAGTGCCCGTCTTAATCTTCCAGAGCCGCCAAACGTACGAGACAGTCTGAAAAAGGAGATTGACTTTTTTGTGAGTCAAATGCGTGAAAAGTTCAACGCAGACGACAAATTCTTTTCACAGATTCTAGCTCGTCATCACAACCTCAATGTAATTAACTACGTACTGACAGCCAAAGCGAGCAATGCTGATTTGGTTGGTGCAGTACATGGCTCGACCACTCGAATGACGAGTCGACCACCGAGTGCTTTTGAAGGAGGCGTCGAGATGCCAATAAGCGGACGGCAATCGCGTCAACGCGTTAGATACCGATCGAGTTCACGCACTTCTTCATCAATGAGTCAAGCCAGATCTACAAACCAACCTGCCAATGGCCATAGGCCAGTCAGCAAACTGGAGGAAATTCAAATCGACGAAGGCCTCTTAGACATAGACCACATCGATCGAATAGTTGACGAGCTGCGTCTGCACTTTGAACGGGAGCGCAACCAGCTGATCCAAGATGTGGATCATCTTCACGAATGTATTTATGCAGAGACAGATTATCGTGCACAGTCAAGGCTGACTATGCGGGAGCCAACGATTCTCGAGCTGAGAGAAGAGCGAAAAAGACTGGAGGAAGATTTGCTCAATAACGGAGTGTTCCAGTATCAACTGAGTCAGCCAAAGTCGGTCAGCAATCGAAATCTTCAATCACCTGTTATGAAAAAATTTGCTTCTCCGCCCGGAAGCGCTTCGTCACGAACAAGCCGGAACGATCTAAGGGCAAAGCCTAGTACACCTCAGAGTCCGAATAGAAGTCGAGCTTCTTCGGTCAAGTCAATGGCCAGCATCAGTTCGGTGAGATTGCAGCCGGTCGACGTGAAAAGAGCTCCCTTCAGCCGCGCTGATTCAATTGTTTCTTCAGTGAGTGCGTTGAGAAAAAACTCTTCTCCATCTGTGCAGTCGTCGCGTTTAACGAATGCCCAGAAACTGCGCAGCATTGTACTCGCGCATAGAGATGGTGCGCTTTAACTACTTTTCTATGGGCGGAGAAATTCGCTTCGTTTGGCGATTTACTTCTGCCTAGCTTGCAGTCCTCGCCTCTGCCGTGTTTTCTTGTTCTCAAAAATAATAAAAACTTGTTTCGCCCAGCTTGAGCTAAATAACCAGATGGCGTGGGCTTCCGACTCGTAAATCAAGCAGACAAATGCAAATGAGCGATTGGCAAACAACTAATCGTTCAGAGGCCTGCATACACGTGATTAGTGTAAATGACAGATACGCATCTTGAAAAGTATTATATCAAGAGGTTCTCTCGTTCAATCGGTGCGAGCAGATACGTGTCTGATCGAATGAAACAGAGTTTATGAGTGCGATGAAGAGAGAAGGAGAAAGCCAACGAGCTTTAGCATTCGGGACAGGCATTCTAATTTCCGAGCGGCCCATCCTCTCGGCTAGGCTTGGTAATTGCATTCGGTAAATCACTTGAAGAGCTCGCGCGCTCAGCATAAAATCTTCATCTGGCATCATGTTCCGACTCTAGTAACAGAATCAACATTAAGTGGCATACATTTCTTATGGCTTACTAATCGACAAGGATGGCGCTACCGTTCAATCTGCATGGCGTCTTAATCGCTTATCGAGTCTGATACGGATCGAGTAAAAGGCCAAGTGTCTGATATTCTTAAGGCCCAAGCAACTTAATTAAGTTTGCTAACAACTGTTCACTTATACTATGCTGGAGTTATCAGTGCCCATATCGCTTACATAACCGCTTCATGTTTACGATTAGCCAATAAAACGGTCCTAGCTGTATGGCCCTCATGCGCCCGGTTAAAGTAAGGCCAGCGTGCTAGTGATTCACTCAGCTATTTCGCCCCGAGTTCTGCGCCTTGTTTTAGTTGCAAAGGCGGCATCTGTTGGGTGGCCCCTAGCCTCGCAAACACCCACCCGCCCGCATACACGTTCAGCCTTAGATATGTATGCATACACCAAGAACTGCACTTAGGCGGCTGTAGAGGCGTCTTCGGAATCCGACTTATTGATTTTGCCGAGTGTTTGTATTTATTTAAGCGAGGAGGTGAGAAGGAGCAGCGAGTGGAGCCAGAGGCATTCGGCTTTCAAACGGCTTCCAGCATTCTCTTTCTCTCCTTTTCTTTCTCGGCAATCTGCTTTCTTTTTCGACTAGCCTTGCTTATTAAGTTCGATGCGTATGAAATGCTTGCGCTTGGACTCGAGTTCTGACGGTCATTTGATTAACGCTTGGACGGGCTTCCGCAAATGCAAACAAATAAACAAGCGCACATATACTCTCACATAGGCGAGACGTGTCGGACAAACTAGACTAAAATAGTGAGCTGACTTTAAGCACGATCCATACAGACTTGCTATCTTTGACTAGAATGCATGCATCGGTAATCGCTACGGCAAGCTGACTCTTTTTCGCTCTCTCGCTCGCTTCTATTCGATTGATGTGTGCAACACCTTGGACCATAAGGTGATCCCCGGGCGAAAATAAATTATGAGCTAAATGTTCATTGCAATAGAGCCCTCATCTTTATGCTCGACATAAATAATAATTTGAAGTGAACATGAACGTCATGCGCATAGGATCTGAGTAATGAGCAAGCGAGCAAAAGCGTAGAGCGGCGGATACGTCCGAGTGAAGCGGAGGCCTCATTTTTGCTTGTTTGCGCTCGATCGATATTTAATCATAATGGAAGTGGACCCGAGTGGACAGGCGAATCGCGCTGCCTATCTAATGCTCTTCTCTATGCAAATGCGGATTAACCCTATGTAGAATGGGGGCCGAGCCCGGCCCATTTTACTAATCATCATCTGGCCCTGCGATTAGTATATTTTTCTTATTTTGCTTCTTTGATTAATCTAGAACGAAATGAGCGAGACTAGCGACGATCTTATACAATTTTCGTCACCATCGCCGCCCTCGTCTGTGAGTGTAAACTCACACCAGAGCAGACTTTTGCAGCTGCCCAATCCGGCAACCATACTGGACGCCACATTAACTGAGACACCAGCCAAGAGCAGTGAGAATCTCGAGCCAAACGACAACTTTGACTTGATCGACGTGGTACAAGGCTGCGGCAGTGAGCCAGAAGATCATTGGCTATGCGAGCCCAAGAGCGCCCGCAAAGAAGGCGGCGTCCTTGTCGATATTAAAAACACGGGCGAGTCTGAATCAGAACAAAACAAAAGCATAAACACAAGTCCCTATAAATGGATTGCGCAAGACTTTGAGGACAAGACGTTTGACAAAGTTCGCCGCAACCTTTTGATTACACTGGACGATATATCCAAAGGATATAGTAAGGCCCACTGCCTCCCATCTTCTATGCGTCCGATGGTTCGATAAGCTGGTTTTAACTCAATCTAGATCGACGCTCAAGAAGCGTGTCAACCTCGCGCACACCTTTTAGACAAATGCAGCCGCCGATCGAACGCGTTGAATCTAATAGGAGCCGACCTGCGGACGGCCCAATCCAGGCCGCCGTGTCTCGAGCAAATTTTAACTCGTCAAAATCAATCGAATCGCTTCTAAACGACTCAAATGCTGGTGAGTGAGACTCGTTTTCGTTAAATTCTTATCAGATGAGAGACAAGAAAGAATCAAATCTCGACTTGTCTTTTTGTCGTCTATTTTTGCTGCCATTTCTACATGAATATTCTAATTGGATTCATGATTGAAAAGTCGATGAAAAACCCGTTTCACATTCCTCGTTGTCATCATCCTCGTCCGAAATTCAAAAAATCGAGTGTTTAGACGAGCACGTCTTCTTTGAAAAACCGTCCACCAATGCCACAAATTTCACTGGCTCAAGTCAAGTGAATGCCCATCCATGTTCACAAGCGTCCTTTCTAGCCGAACCTGCGAGAGAAGAATTGGATAGAAGCGAATTTGACGAGCAGATGCAACGTCTTATTGGAGAGATAGAGTGCGAACTTGACGCGCCATTCAAATGCTTATGTTCTTGCCATCATTACTCTTTGTCCTCGTCATGTTCTTCCCGATTCAGCTCGACGAGTCGATGTCAAGTGGTTGCTGGTCACGCCTCGTTTGATAGTCTTGAATGGGATCTCAGTTTAGATCCAATAGGCTCGATCGGTGGCCACGGTAAACAGAGCATTGGTTGAGTAGTTGTGGCATTGCATTGAAAACTGCATCTTGGCATCCCGTCCTAACCTGCATCCCAAGTTTAATGCTTCCTCGTTCGTGAATGTCTATTCCGAGTCCTCTAATCAGTTCTTTACTCAAAGACATAATCGACTCGTACCAAAACTTTGCGTCGAACGAAACGGCGCCGAAACATTCGATGGTCAAAAAAGCGATTGAAGCCGACCATCAACAGCATTATGAGGCTCAGCACTATGACGACATTCTTGACGTGCAAATAATCGCCAAAATGCAGGAGGAAAGTCTTAGGCAAAGTGTTCTAAGTCTGAACAATTTAAATAAGAGTAAGTTGAAAAAAGATATTTTGCTCGAATTTGATTGCTAAAATGGTTGCTTAAGAAGTCAGTCATAGTGAAAAACGCCCTGCACACATGCAGAGAGGATCGTTTAGCACGGCTACAATAACCAAGCGAAGTCACGTGCGACCATCACTTGGACATTTAGCAGCCAATATAGGTTCGTACTGGCTGAACTCGTCAACAAAAGCGTTATTTGAATTTTAATTTGAAGAAGAGTGCAATTTTTCCATTCAACACGACAGCATATCGTCTTCTGAACAGTCGTCAATAAGCTCTTCGGCTAGTAACTACGACTCACCGTACACCAGTCAAACAAACATAAACGGTAAGCGACTTTGTCTTGGCCATGGCTGGTTGTCGTAGTGGTAGATTTAGTCGATGTAGCAGAATTTTGCTGGGACGAGGACTGGCTTGCAAGGCCAGAACTCAGCCGGCACTTTTGCTGTGCTTGTCGTTCAGGCTGTGCTCTACTCAGTTTAGATGAGTAGGAGTCGGCTTATCTAGGTAAACCTTAATTGAGTGAACTTGTGACAGCATGTGATCGATCTTGTCCCCCTTTCCTTACCAGCATGAGCTTGTCTTCTTTTCCTTGGTTAAATTATTTTAAATGCTTGAAATCCCACCAAACAGCATTAGGAAGGAGAGGACCAGGCCAGATAACAGAGAGTGCCAACATCAATTATAGAACGATTACCAAATCTCAGCTTAACTCTGCAGGCGGCCAGCGTTACCTGAGCAGTCAGAATTTGACCTCAATCAAAGTGAACTCCAACTCAAGGTCAATCACACCGTCTAAAGTAATGAGCACCGCTAACAGGTTTAAGGCTGCTTTTTTCAAAATTTCGTTTTTTCTTAACTCACCAGCTACTCATTCAGATTGCCTACACCCCGTCAGACTCGCCTGACTGGATCGGAGCGTTCAAAAACTCAAGCGATTACTCCCGGAAGAGGCATGAGTGTAAGCAAGCCACCGCCGGCGCCCATTAACCCCGCGCCCCCAAAAACTCGCAAGCCGGTTATCGCATACGGATCGCGTCGTTCTCAGACAACTTCTATCGTTCCGCAGCCTCCTAAAAGTATAGCAGGAGTAAGACAGCCGACTAGTGCAATCGCGAACAACAGCAGCATCAGTCAAGAAGTAAAGTCAAAGCAAGACATGAACAGAACAAGTACAAATCATTCAATATCGTCGAGCATCTCGGCCGGAACAATAGGTTCAGTGAATACGACAGGCACAACGTCTCCATCCAACTCTTCATGCGTATCAGCTTCATCGTCAATAAATCAAATGGTTCCTATCAATGCGTCTAGTCCGAGAAGCAAGAGTCCTGGCGAATTTTACTCAAGCTCGAATGGATTACTTACTGAGGGACAAATGACACGGAAATCTGGCTATAGGGAGCGATCATCTAGTCCCGCTTATGAGCATAAATCTATGAGAGGGAGCACGGACGAGCTTAGAAAAGGCGACCTTGAAAAGACGAGATTGGAAAGTGCGCGAACAATTAGGAGAAGTTTATTGCCGCAGCCGGTTAGCCACCGTCGGCCATCTGTGTCGCCGATTAGGGGCGGACTCGTCCAACATTGGGGCGACGGATACGTTTGAACCGAAAACACTGGATGCCTTTTCTATTCTTACTTCTTTATACGAACACGAACATGAGCGCCGAGCGCGCAGTTATTTGATTTCAGAAATTTGTATGCAAGTTAATAATTACAGCATATTGTTAGCCAACCGCTTTGCTTTTCCTCTTTTTCCTAATTTTGGGCGCCTGCACTGCCAATACTGATAAATACGAACCGAACTGGCGTCTAATTAATCATCACTCAGAAATTTGACTGCCATCTTGGTCGCTTTCAACCACATTCTTTCCGCACTCTGTCTTTGTCTCTCCCTCTCTCTCTCTCTCGCTTTTCTGGTGGAATTTTAATCTCTAATTTGTAGAGGCTTTGACGCTTTATTGTCCAGTTTGCTTATCTAACCAGTAATACGCGATTGAACGAAACAGCCAAACAGCAAACAAAAAGAGTAAAGAACTAAAATTTGTGTAATCTATTAATTGAGCATTTTCTTTTTTTTCATACATTGATTATTTCTTGAACAATGCACTCTTTTTATTCTCTCAGTCTCTGGATTTTTTTATTTCAAATCTAAAATAAATTAAACACAAACCGCGCTGATTTGAAACGACTAAATTGTAAATAAACCAGAACGGTTGCGAACCAGTGTCAAGTTTAGAATCTGAAGTTTAACGGATAGGGAGAACAGACGAGAAAAGGCTGCTGATGCATCAAAGAAATCGAACTGGAGGACGGCAACAAGGCCTGAGGGTTTTTATTAGGAAGGAAACAGAAACGACTCCTTGACGACAACGTCAATCTTCACTCTATTATGGTTATTTAAATAAACGGCGTCAATCTCTTCACAATTCGTTGACTCTTTTGAATTGATCGGCGCCCTTTTGTATGACACTAAATAAATGCGCTTTTGAAAGGTCGCTTCTTGCCGTTAAATGGCCCAATCGTTGCTGGCAGCCGATTTATTCGGATGCTTGAGACTTAATTAATTGTGCGCTTGGGGAACCAAATAATTGCATCATTGAAAAAGTTAAGCGAATTGAAAAGAGCAAGAAAAATCAAATCATGGTCATGATCACTACTTGACTTGAGCCTTTCATTCAGTGTTTCTTTCCAATTTTTAGAGAGCAGAATGCCTTAATTTGGCGCTTCTTTTTCCGCCTGCCTATGCATTCTAACAGTTGTTTCATTTGTCTTTTGATGTGTACTTCGATTAGTTTTTACTCGAAACCTTTGAGCGAATGCGTTCTAAGATCCGATTAAAGGTTCATTTCCTGCTAGTTTTCTAATTCTGTTTCGGTAAACTTGTAATGAATCAAGTCACGCAACAGTCGTTCATGTCTCAATTTGTCGTGCTGGGTTTTCTGTTCATATTGCAATCAATCCGAATTGTGTGAGCAGCTAGAAAGCTTTAATCATCATCATTTTGGTCTTAATAATCTGTGTGATTGCATTCAGCAGAAAGCGAACGCAAGTGCAATGGGGAAATTGCAATGAGAGCTTATGGCTCCATCCCTCGCTAAATTTTTATTGCTCCTTTTTCCCGGTCAAAAGGCGGTGATTGGGAGAAAGAGCGTTCGGAGACCGTTGATTCTCTTCTGGCGTTGAATCAAATTCAACGTAATCAAGCTAATCTAGGTTTATGCAGAAGAGCGATGCTTGATTGCTTGTTGCAATATTTCAGATTGATTAGATCCAAGAGCAGCAGACAATATTGTTCAACTCAAGCCGATTAATTGTGAGCCGACAGCATGAATATATCTATATGAATATTCAATACCAAAGTGACGGACCGATGGAATAGTTTTCATTGCCCGCTCTAGAGTAGCATTTTGAGCGCAAGCACAGTGATCGCGAATAAGAGAAAGAAAGAGGCAGAAAAAGCGAGAGAGAGAGAGTGAGAGAGGCAGGGAAAGAACGAAAGAAGGGTTGAAAGATAGAACAGAAGTTTATTATTAAGCAGAAGAGTTGCATATTTTGAGTGAATGCATTCGAGTAAATAAATAAAATTGGCACGTATAAGAGAATACGGCATTGGTCGACTGCTGTCAGACAAGCGAGAGCGGGAGGCGAGAGAGAGAGAGAGAGAAAGAATGGAAAAAAAGAGGGAAGAGATGATATCAAAGTGTAGAGTGAAACATGGAGGCGAAAACGACTGCCTTGGCAGACGCAATGCTTTCAAGAATGCAAAGCGAAGCTAATCGAAATTGATTTTTCACTTAGCGCCATTAAATGCGTCTGATCCTTATTGAACTGGTCGCCGTTGTCGACCATGTTTCGTCATGATCACATTAGCGATTGCTTCTGGCAACAAAATGGGGTTTTCACTTTTTCGTCTGAGATGAGTCTAAGATGCACTTGCCGACTCACTTAACCATTTGAGTCGCTCTCATATCTAGAACAAGCAACAAGTTCTTGAAAAATTCCATTTGGCTTGTTTTCAATTTTCATGTTTTATCCTGTCAGCCAAGTGGCCGATGCTTTCCTTGAAAGTCCTTTCTTTTAGAGAGATTACTGAAATTAAGAGATTTCTACAGGAATGTGCACGGATCATCATTTTAAGGTTCGAGCTAAATTAAACTCGAACAAGTTTTAGTCATGAACGCATTAGCCAAGCGGACAATCGAAGCACAACGGATGTGTGATTAATCATCTAATCAGAACCGTTTAGGCTAAATAGGTTCCTTATTTTTATCAGACGTGCTGAATCTTTCAAGTCTCTGTGTTCATTTAAATATATGCTTATTTGGTATAATTATTGATTAAGCCGTATGATAAAACGGTTATGCAAAAACAAATGGAATCATTTTGCTGTCGCCGAATCGATTTGTTTCTCCTTTACACAGACAAACTTACACCGGCGTGGAAATATCACATACGAGACATAGAGAGGCGCACACGCGTGAAACTGCCCATAGCCACAATGGATGCTGGCGGGTGGGCGCGCAAGAATGACACGAACTCTTTGCTTCAAAATGAAATTATGTGATTGATCGTTATTTATCGGCTAGATATAAAGGAATGCGCTTCTAGCTACACAACGCTGCGCGCTTGCCTTTTTTTCTTCCGATATATGTGCTGATATACGAATTTGAATTTGTGTTGGAAGTGCGTCGGCCACATGATCGGCAAACGCGAAATTCGACGCAGAAATCAGAGCTAATGAAATTTTTTAATCGAATTTGCTAAACGACGCCAGTTTACTTGATGCCTTATTTATTCAACCGACGTTGGCATTCCGTTTGAAGTCGGCACATGTGTTGGGCAAAGCCGTGAGGTACGATGCGGCTCAAGATCGATGCGTTGTGTGTCTGTGTCTGTGTGTCTGTGTTTGATATTAATGATTCACACGGGCAACGAGTAAAGCCTCCACAGGAAACGCTAAAAATTTGTTTATTCATCTAAACACTGCTCTTTATAACCGTGCTTCGCCCAACCATTTATTCTGCTTTTTTTTATTCTGAGCTTTGGTCTTTTTTGCTAACAAGATGCTAAATTTTCTGCAGATAAATATCGTCTCCTGTTCGATCGATTGAAATGGGGAATTGTGCGGGAAAGGCCGAGGAAAACGGAGAAGACCAAAGCCAAATGCTAACAAGTCGAGATATAGAGCTTATCAGACGTTCATGGAAGTCAGTGATTAAGGGAGGCCTCTGTCATTATGGAACCAACATGATGATCAGGTAAAGAGAGAGCCAACGCAGAAGGATAAACCTGATCAATTCTCACGTATTTATTATCTTCAAAAGAGTATTTTTGGAACACAAAGAAATGAAGCCGCTTTGGAAATTCGCCAGAAATCTCGAGAGTGAAGCGGAGATGAACGCGAGCCAGCGACTCAAGGCACACGGCGAAAAACTCTTCAACGCAATCGATATGGCGATTAACTCACTCGATGACCTTCAAACCCTAGTTCCCATTTTAATTCAATTGGGATACAGCCACTATAAAATGGGCGTGCGTGAACAGCATTTTCCTGTAAGCAGCAAAATTAGTTTTTCACGAATTAGACTCGTCTCACAATCGATCGGCTGGCTTTAGTACATTGGCGAGGCATTGATTGGCACTCTGGAAGATGGACTGAAAAACGAATTCAATCCTAAAGTAAAGAAAGCCTGGGTGAAAATGTTCGGTGTAGTTGAGTCGCAAATGAAAATCGGAATGAAACAGGCCGAATCTGAGTCGAAGGCGCCCGGAAATCAACTTTTAACAACGAACGAGGTGGTCGAAAGCGCAAACTAGATCCGCATTCACTTGTTTGCTTGCTTACTCAGCGGTTGTTTGATTGTATATTTGATATTATACGACCAGACACTTATTTATCTGTGGCTTACTTTTTAATCGAATGCACAATCAAGACTAAATGTGTGTTCTGGCCGGACTAAATGCTTAACAACTTAATTTTAAATTTATGGTCATCGAATAAACCAAGAAGCAAATTTTGATGCACAGTTTAGAGCTTAGTGGGATTTTAATATAGCGACCTTGACCTATTCTACGAACTGACTTTGACTTTGATTTATTGAGGAAACTAAATAAACGAGTCGGAGCAAGCAGTCTACACCGCATCGCCACTCTATAGCTAAAAGCCGAACGACCGCAAACTACTGATAAGCTTAGAATGAAATTTCTTTCAACTGCCACCCTTGCCCTGTGCTTGATGCTTGAGCTATGCCGAGCTCTGCCAGTTAATTTAGACCCGAACATGCAGCATTTCGCCTCCGGTAAGTTTTAAATTGAAACGACGGTCAAACATATATAGTAAGCGTGTATGGTAGAAATCGAAGACAGGAACCGATTGGCTCGATTCATTGATTTTGACGGAAGCGGCTTTGGCGGTTTCGGTAACCGATTTGGCGGAGGTTTCAATGGTGGCTTTGGCGGCGGCTTCGGTCAAGGCTTTGGAGGTGGATTTGGCGGCGGCAGCAATTTCAATAATAACAATGCCGGCTTTGGTGGCTTCGGAGGAAACAATTTCAACAACAACAATGCTGGAGGCGGTCTCGGAAATAATTTCAACAACAATAACGCGGGTGGTTTTGGCGGCAATAACTTCAACAACAATAACGGCCGATAGAAGTCATCCACTCACCGCAACATTGTTTCCTTCAATGTTTTCTATCTAACAAATTATTTTTGTAAAAAATGAATATTTTTTGGTTCTTTTCGAATCTAATTGAGTTGAACGCACGTGAATAAATGTATCTGTTCTGTTCAATTTCTGGTTCTGCTCTTATTCAGCTTTGGTTTTGTCTGATGGAAGCCAAATTTTACAGGCATCGCACAGTGTGATTGATAATCAACCTTGAAATATGCGAATGAGTGCTCTCCGCTCTGATTCGAAAAAGTAGCGACTGAGTTGTCGAGCTAAATCGATCGCATTCATTGATAACTCTAGTCCGATATGAAGCTGCAGCTGACTTTCTTCTACTTAGTTGGTGCTTTGAGCCTGGCGGTGGGCAAAAGTGCCATTTTGTCTCGTGTTGTGGAGAAGGATTCCAAAGAGAGAACTGAAGCTGATACAAAACTAACCCGTAAGTAGCTAAATATAGCTCAACGAACTGATAAGCAGCTTCATCGACTTGTTTGGTTTTAAGATCACAGTGATGACCTTCAAAAACGGCAGTTAAACCGATTTGACAGAAACAGAGATTTTGTGGATCGCAGCAGAGGTTCCAGGCCCGACTATGATTACGACTATGATTATAATGATTCCAATAACAGAGGCCGATTTTCCAAGAATTTCAGAAAAGATGACTTCCGTGATAGAGCTGAAAGGCGACGATTTCGCGATAGGGTTGCCGCGCGACGCTTTTTTCGAAAAAAGATGCAAAATGCCGCGTTGGCTGCCGCTCTAGTGCCCGGACTGGCAGGTGTTGCCGCAGTATCAGGAGGAGTTGCCACCGCGCCGGGTATCGCTGGAGTCCCTGGCTCTCTTGGTGCCCCCGGGATTTTAAACGCACAGGCTGGGTTGGGGTTGCCTGGCCTTTCGAACGTTCCCGGTCTGCATGGAGTTCCAGGCCCTTCGATTATCAATAATCATATAAACATTAACAACAACAATGCTGGAGGCGGTCTCGGAAATAATTTCAACAACAACAATGCCGGTACTGGTTTTGGAAATAATTTCAACAATAATAATGCAGCTGGTGGCCTAGGAAATAATTTCAATAATAACAATGCGGCAGCAGGCGAAGGAAACAACTTTAACAACAATAATTCTGGCACAGGTTTGGGCAACAATTTCAACAACAACAACGCAGGCACTGGCTTTGGAGATAATTTTAACAACAATAATGCAGGCGGAGGCCTAGGAAATAATTTCAATAATAACAATGCGGGAACGATTGAGGGAAATAATTTTAATAATAACAACGCAGGGTTGGGCTTAGTCACAGTGTAAATAGCCTCATTTTTTAATTAATCTTATCAACGAGTTGAACTTAAGAAAACTTGGACTAATCCCGAAACTCCACTAGTCAATAATCAAAATCTAATAATTTATACTTCGAATAGACCAAAAGGAAATAAAAATCAATTTTATTAGTTTATACTTTGAAAAAGAAATAATGAGAATCAAGTCTTTCAAGACAAAGAGGTCGAAAGGAGGCAATTATCAAATAGAGTTTGAATTATAGTGCCGATTTAAGATGATAGAGTCTATTATGAGAAAAATTGAAGTATTGGTCTGTGATCACTTAACCATTGTTGTTTATTATGGTTCCTGGCTGGGACGGAAAATTGTTGTTGCTAATTGAGAATCCATTCGGAAAGCCGTTGTTTAGGCTTTGAAATCCATTATAAAAAGAGTTAACTCCGAAGCTGTTATTAATAAGGCTCGGATCAACATTGTTGTTATTCACATGATTTCCAGGGCCAAAGTTATTATTTGTAAATGTTTCTCTCTTTAATTGAGTCTTAGACAACTTTTGGCTGGCTTGAAATGGAGCCCCGGTGCTTTCCAGCGGGTTGGCAGCATTCGATTGGCTGCCGATGGTGATTTGTTGAGAATCGTCAGGATAGATGGGTTTTGCTGACGCCAGGGTCGTCAGTAATAACATCAAAAGCACCGAAAGAATCGCCATTTTTCAAGAAATTATCTTCTAAAGAAGCAAATATTTATACCGAAAAGGGAACCACTCGGCCATAGAGTTGTCAGACCAATCAGACGCAAAGCTTTCTCAAAAAGGAGGTTCTTCCATAAGGATGTAAGGACAAGTTGACCGACCTTTGACATGTGCCAATTTGACCTTTTGTAACATTTCATAAAGATCTTAATGCCTTTCGCCAGTATCAGTACATGTCAAGGTCCCATGACAAGAGAAGAAACTGTTGAAGAACAAAGGGCCGATCCAAGTGTTAGCCTCTGTAGCAGAGATAGTTCAAGAAAAGGTCGAACTTAATGATAAAAATTTATTGAAATTTACTGAAAGAATTGAATTTTTAGACAGGGCTCAAGAGCTGAGATTTTGATTTAAAAATCTATTTTGAAAATACTGCAGGTGATCCTTCGCTCAGAAGCTGACTTATAACAACCTGCTTGATTTGATCGGAAAGGTTGTGGAAGTTTGGGTAAATGGTTCTTCCGATTATGATTCCATCAGAGGAGACGAAGTAGTGTCCGATTTGAATTTGGCTGCCGTCAATTACCACAAAGATGGGCCGAATAGAAGAGTTAGAATTGTTGTTTACAATTGAGCCAGTTCCAGTGTTGGGACCAAAATTGTTGTTGTTGATCGAAAAGCCTGGCGGGACGTTGTTGTTGTTCGTAATGGTGAAACCGGGTGGAATGTTGTTGTTATTGTTGAAAGTGTTGCCAGAACCAAACAAATTGTTGTTGCTGATCGTGTGACCAGGAAGACCGCCGAAATTGTTGTTAGTGATGGAGGAGCCAGGCGGCACGTTGTTGTTGTTTACAACATCACCAGGACCAACGTTGTTGTTAGTGAACGTAGCCCTCTTCTCTATGGAGTTCAAGTCCATTTTGTTGTGAGGGGCACAGATCGATGTGGTCACAAGCAGAGCGCACGCAATAAAGCAATATTTACTCATCGTGATAGTTGCAAACTAGACGTAAATGACGATCCTAAGATGAAGACTAGCTATTTGTAGTCGTAGTTTTGTATAATAAGTAAAATTATCAAGAGGGAGGGGTCAGATGCGAAAACTACACCAACTGGCGCCAAAGACGCAGTTCACCGTTCTGGTCGTTTGTTTGCGATATAAGCCAGCCTACTGGGGAATTATAAGGACCTCTAGTGGAGATAGCAAACTTGTCTGGAAGGTTACTTTCAAGAGAAGTGCTTCCGATTTTATCTTGCTTGTTAATATCAACAAGATACAATTCACTGTGTATATTGATCTTCCTGTACTAATTCATAATACTAGCTGTGGTGAAATTAATCGACCATATTTCACGAATATTGAAATTAGAATCGACTGTTAAAAGTTTAGACTCGCAATGGTGTCATTCGGATTCGCAAGTTTGCCTCGAGTTCGAATGTTTCATCAACTAAAAAACATGGCAGTTTCTTCTATCAAACTATCAATTCTATCAATTTAGATCAATTTAGATTTTGAGTTTAATCAGACAAGACAAAAGTTTATTGACCAAGCGATCACAATATGCAGGACAAAAAGATGTTAGTCAACAATCAAAACCATTAACCATTGTTGTTGTTGAAGTTGTTTCCACCACCAAAAGGAAATCCAGCGTTGTTGTTGTTGAAATTATTTCCACCGAAACCACCGCCGAAACCGGATCCAAAACCGCCTCCGAATCGATTGCCCAAGAAACGTCTGAGACGAGTCTCTGCTGGCTGGTGGACTGGGGCAGCGCTTGAAAGCAACATGCAGGAAAAGAGGATGACGATCAAGAGATGTTTATTCATTGTTCCAATGTTCTTTTTTCGAAATGGTTATTTTTCGAGTTGAGTGTCGTTTAAATAGCTCCTAAAAGGGCCGATGAACTCTTGGCTGTTTTAACCTCAACCTCAAATGTGAAGTACAATTTGCCTATGTTGTCTCCTCCCCTTCTGGCCATACTGTAAATGCAACTTTTCACTTTATTCATGTTGCCTTGATACAGCAGAAGGGTTAATTATCGTTTCATTCTAGGACAACTGCCTTAATTTTGGAAGCAGAAGACGTATGAATAGGGCATTAAATCGAATTTTATTAGAATTATTAGAATCGAAGATTTATTAGAAACATTACTCAATAAAGAAACCGACTTGAACCGAGCTAGAATGATTACATTTGAGCCCAAGGCCGCTCAAATCGACGCCTACCCCACCAGCCACCTAGAGGAGGCCTCAAGTGACCAAACGGTCGACCTGGGCGAAATCCTGGTCGATTGCCGAATGCTGGCGGCCAGCCTCCACCAGCGTTGTTGTTGTTGAAGTTGCTGCCTTGTCCACCACCAGCGTTGTTGTTGTTGAAATTGCTGCCTTGTCCACCACCAGCGTTGTTGTTGTTGAAGTTGCTGCCTTGTCCACTACCAGCGTTGTTGTTGTTGAAATTGCTGCCTTGTCCACCACCAGCGTTGTTGTTGTTGAAGTTGCTGCCTTGTCCACCACCAGCGTTGTTGTTGTTGAAGTTGCTGCCTTGTCCACCACCAGCGTTGTTGTTGTTATTGTTGAGATTGATGGTTATTTGGGGTTCAGGCCACCGTTGGCGGAAACGTCTCTTGACTCGCGAATCAACTGAGGTTGCATTGTCTGTGGCAGAATGAGCTAATTCCTAATTTTAGATCTATTAATGTAATGTAGAAGATTCCATACTCACCTTGATGGGCCACCTGAAGAAAAAACAGGAAGAGAAGAATTTTAGACATGATGGATTACGTTGCGGCAGTAGAACCCGACGTTTAAATAACCGATAGCATGTAGGTGGGCTGGTGAATAAACTCTTTTTATTGGATATATGCCCGAATTTCCAAAAATTAGTTATGATTAGCATTATAACCCCGCCTTTTATCTAAACAATACATTAGAAGGAGAAAGCTGTGAGGACAACACCAGGTCACTTGTCCATGAACTGCTGACCAACAGCTGTTCCGGTCCTGCTACTGAATGCTTTTGAAACCTATTTTCTTGATCATCACTTATTATTCTACATCTCAATTTTTCATCTGACCACCATCCTCTAAAATAACTCACACATAAGCCACTAATAATAAATGTTCAGGTTTGGCTTTTCTATTTGGATAGAGATCAGAATATTGGTCCATAACTATTCGATCGATACTAGAATCAAATATCAGCCACCGATATATTGAATGATGAAGTAATCAACTAGACATTTGTTGTTGATTACCGGTTCAAGAATTTCAACAATTCCATTTGATAATTCTAATCCATTTCTCTGGTAGCAGAGTAATAAATAAAAACAAAAAAAATGTGTAGGCCAACGATAATGTGACGACATTGAAACAGTTGCACCGCTATTTACATTTATTATGGAAAAAATTCTGAGCCGAACGCTGCGATACCATTCATTTACCTAACGAGGCGAGTATGTCAACACGGGCGACTAAAATTTTCTCAAATTTTGAAATTTAATGTATTTCTTTTCAAAGAGAAAACGAAAGTTTAAATTGAAGCTTAAATTTGCATCGGGCGCACGATAATCGCTTCACAGGTAACCAAGCAACAAAAATAATCAACCATTTTCAGACGGTTTTATTAATCGCACCACTGCCTACTGAACGATTCATAAGAAATTCACTTGCTCGTCTGGCTCATAAATAGGCATTGCGGAGCCTTCTAGGAACTTGATGGGCGCCAAAGTTGGAAGAGGGATCCGTAACGGTTGCATGGACAGCGAGGAGTTGGCTGCAACCCCTCAATATCACTTTAAATGCCGTTTTGATCCAAATGATCCCCATTCGGGCACTGAAGCCTACACCAGAACCCAAGATGTCTTGGTGAGTCATCAAGATTTTAATTTTAGGCTCGCTTCGCCATTTTTCTCAATCTCATTCTCAGCGGTTCAGAGTTCCGCGTAGCAAAATTAGCTGGCAAGTTCCAATGCAAGATTACAATCCTAGAGAGTTCACATCTGAGAAAATTATGAAGAAGGATGGACTGGCCTGGAAAGATCCTCACTTGTGAGTTACATTAGCTAACTTCAATATGGCTCAGTTTTTATGCGGTTCACACTTGACTTGAAGGACTGAGCCAGAGTTCAGTCAACTCAATTTTAACGGCTTGGATGTTAAATATGGATGCGATCGAAAAAGTCATCATAAACAGTACAAATTCATGCCTTATCGGGCAAATCCGAATATCTTGGTGCCTCGGAATCCGGTAGGCCGAACTGGTCTAATTGGACGCGGACATTTAGGCCGATGGGGACCTAATCACGCGGCTGGTGAGCACATTTTTTATTTTCATTTGGTTATCATACTGATTCAATTTTTTTTTATTTTGAATCTTAGATCCGATCGTCACCCGGTTAGTTTAATTATATTGAATGAAAATCGTAACAAATTAATGGCCAACAAAACTTAGATGGAAGAGAGAGAGCAACGGAAAAAAGATTAAAATCGATGAGAAGTGCGTGCTTGAGTTTGTGGCGATTCAGAGGCGCGACACAGGCGAGTGGGCGATACCCGGTGGTATGCGCGATCCGGGCGAACTTGTTACCAAGACGCTAGTGCGCGAGTTCAGTGAGGAGGCGCTCAATCGCAATTTGAACTTTGACAAGTTTGGCCGCATAGCTGCCTCGTCCGACAAGATAGAGCAAAGACTTCAAAGCTTTTTCAGAAACGGAACTCAGATCTACAAAGGCTATGTTGACGATCCACGCAACACAGACAATGTAAACCATGAGCTGTGAAGAACACTTAATCTTCATTGGTAAACGCTGATTTTCACAGGCATGGATGGAAACGATTGCGTGCAATTTTCATGACGAGAACAACGACTTTGTCGGAATGCTCGAGCTGACGGGAGGCGACGATGCCCAGCATGCCAAGTGGATGGAGCTCAGATCCGATATAAAACTCTTTGCCAGCCACAAGGATTTCTTGTACGAGGTGGCCAAAATCCGTAATGCGTACTGGTAGCGCTCCATCTTTATCGACCGATAGAAACGAATTCACTCGAAATGCTTTTTTGATTTTTACTCTTTTATTTAATGCTTTCCATCTGTCCATCTTCACAGTTATTCTCAATTGATTTAGTCTTCAAAACGCTTTACCAAAACTTATCTATTCTTTGTTTCAAACTGTTTCAACCTTCTGCAAACTCATCCTGCTTAATTTCTTCTTACTATTCTTATTTTATTTGCAAGTAAAATTCTAATGAAAAGAAACTCAGAAACGCTCCAGAAAAGAAGATTGCCGTTGATGAGGTTGGTTGATTGAATCAGTTGCGACAAGCAACGGCTTTGAACGGTTATATTCTTGAATAGAAGGTTCCGAATTGACGGAATGAAGAATTGGAGAGGCGATTTTTATTTACCGTATGGAGAGTATTTGGCCACAATGAGAAACTCACGCGACTCTTTGAGTAGTTTGACGCTATTTTCGTGCCCAATCGTCCTCAAATCGACTCCATTCACTGAGACGAGCATATCGGCCTCTTTGAGCCCGTGAGCACAGGCTATGCCGTCAGGGCTCACTTTAGATACGAACACACTCGAGAACTTTTGACTTCCGCCGGTGATGCTCAGGCCAAGCTTAAAAACAAACGTTTTGGCCCCAACCTGAAATTGAAAGCATTAAGGACGGCTTACCGGCTCGTTAAGTTCACTCTTTCGCATGTAGACGAGTCTGGGCATGAAAGGTCCTAAGCGGTTGTCGTAGTCTCTATGTCCTTTTCGCTTCGATTAGTTCATAAACTTTCTAATCGAGATTTATGCTTAAGAATGTAATCGCTTGGTTTACTTGCGCTATAGGAATCCATGCGGGCGCTGGCTCATACGGAGGTAGTTTCAATTTCATTCTCTTTCTCTCGCTTTCTTTTTGGGTTCAGTCAAGTTTTCGCCTTTCAAAATTTGCCCTTAAACGGCTTGTACGTTTTATTTTCACTATTTTTCACTTTCTAAAGTAAATTAATAATTTGAACAAAAATAAGACCAAAGCAAGAGCAAATAATTGGAGTCTAAGCCCGCTACGCTAACCAACCAATATGCAAACAAGCGAATGAATAAACAAACAAACAAAATAAGAAAACAATCAACGCTCGAGTAGTTGATGAGCTTCGTCGTCTACGGCCCTATTCGACCGAGTAGAAAAGACAAAGTGACCGACGTAGGCGAGCGAAACGCCAAGACAAATTTTCAACATTGCACTGATGAGCTCCGAACTGAGTCGTAAAGAGGTTGCGAAAGTTCGTAGCAGAGGTTTTGAGAAGTTTTCAAAAATTTGTCAGACCAACAACTGCTGGCATAAATTATTCAGGCACTTGAGAGTTTGTGAATGGGTGGGTGAGCTACCGTTCAAAGTCCATACGCAATATTAGTTGACAACAACCTACTCGGCTTCGGCGAATACGACGACCATGATGACGACGCTTCTAAGCCTGAAAAAACTCTTGCCTTCTCTCTCTCTCTCTCTTTTAATGCGTTTTTATTTGATATTAAATAAGCGCGGAAAAAAGAGGATTCAAAGCGAATGCATGCAGGTCGTGGCCTGTGTGGTCGGTCAGCAATCAGAAAATAAAAGCCCGAGGCGGCTAATCTTGCCCTCGTCGCCCATTCTGGCCCTCGTCGCCCATTCTGTCATGGTTTAATTATTTCGAAAACTGGAGCATTTTAGTTTGTAGGCTTTTCAAGCGCGTTTCGTTCTCAGCCTAACGTGTGTCGATCTCATCTTGTTTGATTGGCCGCCTCGTCTTCTTTCGCTCGAGCTCGCCAGTTCTACTCTATTATACTTATTCTCAGCGCTAAATTAAATATTTGGAATTCGAGAACATAAACATAAATGCTCATTCAAAAAGCCGTCTTTGGTTGGGCACGTTGGTCACTTGTTCTCATGCAAACTTGACCTCAAAATTCAGAATTTAGAATGAGCTCGGCGAATTATTACAGCGGCTACAGCAACCAAAAGCCATCATCCAGGTAAGCGAAAGGATTTGAATTCGAACGGGCTGTTGCAGTCGGCTCTATTTTTGGTTTGATAGAGTCCTTAATCCGCCCGGAGGTCGATCGAACAATATATTCGGAGGTGTTTATGAAGAAGAAAAGCCGGCCGTTCGACATAATCAAAACCAGACGAGCAGCAACAATATCCTCAATCCGATTGCAACAAACGCTCACAACGAACCAGGCCCGAACAAGGCCAGTGGTCGACGAGGTGGGATATTCCCCTCTTAAAACCATGTATCTCAATCGTGTCATATTCATCACTTGAAGGCATTAACCCCATCACTGGAGTGCCCTACGACGATGACATAAGAGTAGAAAAGCAACCTCAAATGGTTGTTGAGGCTAAAAAAGAGCAGGAGCCGCCGGCAGCCGCAGGCGATCATCAAATTCATACCTCGAGCCGTGTGCTTCAGCCGCCTGGTGGCAAATCTACTCGGCTATGGTAGACGCAATCGCTACTTTGCAAAGGGCTCAACATGCAAGTCGTCTTCAATTTCCTCAAGCTTTTAAGCGATCTCATTTACTCCTGTATGATGCTCAATTGAATATTTGTACGCAAAATTTCCGTTGAAATTAATGCCCAGACATAATTCATTTAAAGACCCGGATCAGCCGGTGTCATGGACAAAACTCAAGTCAATTAAATAAGACGCAAAATTTAGGAATTTTTTTAGAATAAAATTTTGCATGTTCCCTCTTAAATGGTGCTGCTCAATATGCGTGATTAAGTGTCTCGCCTTAAATCGAGCACTTGTTAAATCAAAGCCAACTCTTGTTTCGATATAATCGAAGAAAATTTAGGAAAAGGAAAATGACTATTTTGCGGGGCGTCTATGTGGTGGCCGCCAAGAGAACGGCGTTTGGCAAATTCGGCGGCAAACTCAAGGACATGAGTGCCACTGATTTACAAGTGATCGCTAATAAAGCAGCCATTGAGCAGAGCGGTTTGAGCGCTGACAAGATCGACACAGTTATTGTTGGCAATATTCTTCACAGTTCAAGCGATGCCGGCTACTTGGCACGTCATTCAGCGCTCAAGGCTGGAGTTCCAGAGTCAGTGCCTGCGGTGACTATAAACCGCCTCTGTGGATCTGGCTTTCAGTCGGTGATTTATGGCGCCCAAGAAATAGCTCTTGGCGATGCAAAAGTTGCCCTATGTGGTGGAACAGAGAGCATGTCTTTGGCTCCATACGCCATGCGTGGTAACCGATTCGGAACCCGATTAGGAGCAGATCTTCAGCTAGAGGACACTCTATGGTCTGGCTTGACTGATACCTACTGTAAACTGCCTATGGCGTTGACTGCCGAGAATTTAGCCGAGAAATATTCAATAAGTCGAGAGCAGGTTGATGAGTACGCCTTACAGTCGCAGAATAGATGGCAACAAGCAAACAAGCAGGGCCATTTCAAAGATGAAATTGCGCCAATCAAGTTGAAAGGTCGCAAAGGTGAAGAAGTCTTCGACGTAGACGAGCATCCCAGAGGGGCCACGACTATTCAGGATCTGGCCAAGTTGGCACCTGTATTCAAAAAGAACGGCGTTGTCACGGCTGGCAATGCTTCAGGTATTTGCGACGGCGCTGGAGCTATTATCCTTGCAGACGAGGAGACCGTCAAAGTCAACAACCTCACGCCCCTAGCCCGATTAACTAGCTACCATGTCTCTGGCGTTGATCCGAAGATAATGGGTATCGGCCCTGTGCCTGCCATCCAAGCCTTGTTAGCCAAGAATAAGCTGCAAATCGATCATATTGACTTGGTCGACGTAAGCGGAAATATTATATGTGTCAATAATTTGCTATTTTTGGTAAATGTCTTCATATCCGAAGGTGAACGAAGCTTTTGCGGCGCAGTTCCTTTCAGGTTAGTAACTGCCCTACAAGAAGAAGCCAACTGCAAGATAATTATCAAAGCGGCTTATCAGTGCAAAAGTCTTTAAAATTAAATCCGGATACCACTAACGTAAATGGAGGTGCGATTGCTTTGGGCCATCCACTGGCGGCGTCTGGCTCTAGGATAACTGCTAATTTGGTCTACGAGCTTAGGTAATTATTTCGTTTGGAGCTATTAACTGATTAGGAGAGCGGAATAAAACAGTTAGCATTTAGACGACGAAACGCGAAACGAGCTATCGGTTCAGCATGCATCGGTGGTGGACAGGGAATTGCGATTTTGCTCGAGGCTGTTTAATTCTTTTGGCATCGGTGCTCGTCTCTTGAGCATTGAGATTCTTTTTCCCCTCTCGCTTGCCGTGATGAAAAAAACTCTTTGCCCGTTTTAATCTAGACACAATTTAGTTCTAAAAATATTAACTCATTCAGTCGGCTTACATAATGAATAAATAATTAACGAATTAAATCACTCAAAACGATGAAAACTTATCAAAAATACAATCAATGTCACGCAACCAGCGTCTCAGACTTGAAAAATATCGCCGATGTGCGCTGATGTAAATTTCCATTTCTCGACGAGAATGCCGAAGCAGTTTAAGTCGGAGACCGGACGCTTTTTCTCTTCATAATGGCATCAGTCACGCTTGAGTATGAGGTAAATTGCGTTGCGTCAGAGAAGCATTCTCCTAAGCAGATTTGAAAGCTTTTGTCTACAGCGCTTCTTCTTTGCTGCCAGATTCTTTTTTTTAGTTGAACATTATCCGCTCTGTTTTTTGTCTCCTTAATTGCACGGGATCACAAGCATATATTTGATGTTTCCGAGAATTCTGTTTTCTGTCTCATGCATCTTTTAAATTGCTCGCCCTTAAAATAGAAGCGCTTGAGGCAATTTGAAAATAGATGCTTTAAATTCTCCGCTTCCTGCAAGCTCGTCATAAATTGAACTTCGAATTCGTATGCGCCGATACTCTTCCCACGCCCATATCAATTTCGGCATTTGTTGCATTTTCCTTCTCATTCTGTGTCTCTTTATCTCACGCACTTGTTCTCTTTATTTTTCCACTCTGAGTGATGTTATTTAATCACTGAATTCTCTAATTCTCCAGTTCTCTAATTGAATAGAACACACTAAGAGTTGACCATGGCCGTCTTGCATTTGCGTCTAATTGCATAAGGGCTCATCTTTATATAACTGAGGGAAAAAATATTGAGTAAAAGAGTAAAGAGAATAAAAATTAGAAAAGATAGAAACCCCAAGCATTTTCATGTGCTAATCGGCCCGCTATAAAAGCTCTGGTTAAACAGCAGGAGCCGATTATAATCAATCAAACAACAACTAAAAGAACAAAAAAGAGACGGATAAAGAGAGAGAGAGAGAGGAATACTTGCGTGCCAAACATATAAGCAGCGCACAGAGAGCAACCGAACGCAAAAACCTTATCTTACAAGCAGCCACCAAACAAAATCAAGGCGAAGAAAAAAATGCTCGAAAATAGTACGGTCTCCAACCAATCTTATGCAGAGATCAGTCAATCTGGTCTCAATACGCCAGACTGCTTGCATCTTCAAATAATTGGAATTTTCTGCATCATTCTGTTTTTGTCGAGTACTTTCTTCAATGTAGCGCTTCTACGTGCATTCATAAACTACAAGGAACTGCAAACTTCATTGAATGCGTTCATTATCGCTCTAACATCTTTCAACTTGATCGGGACTGTCTTCGAGTTGCCATTTATCATAATCAGCAATCTCCGCTGCAGGTTGTGTCCACTTGTGCTTTTCTTTTCGATTTTGTCTCTTATCTTTCCGGTTCACTCCAGATGGGCATTCAGTCATTTTTTTTGCGTTGCTTCGGCTTACCTTATGTACTTCGTAGGATGTACCAGCATTTACCTGATGGCTGCCATTGCCCTCCAGAGGTAATCACTCTAAATGAGCTTTTTATTTCTATCCGCCCGGATTCGAAGGAATTCGACTCTCATTCCATTTAAAGGTTCTATATAATCTACAAACCGATGGAAATTCGCAGTGTGAACTTTAGAAACACGATGATTGTTATTGCTGGCTGCTGCCTAAATGGCCTGTTTTGGTCAACTATGCCCTTGATCGGCTGGTCTCACTACTCGATTGAGGGCGCAGGCACCAGCTGCAGCGTCGAATGGAACGAGCGCTCATTGAACGTGACCAGCTACAACACCTCTATATTTATGTTTGTGTTCCTCATTCCGCTAGGGGCGATTCTTTACTCAAGTCTGAGGCTCATGCTTATTGTAAGTTGAGTCTAGCGCTGGTAAACATTTCAAATTCATTATTTTTATTCAATAAAGGTCAAGCAGCTTCCTCAAATGATCAAAACAACAAACAACGCGCAGGCGAAAAAACGCCTGTCCAATGAACGAAAGCTAACTGTGATCATCTTGTTCTTTATCGGTAAGTTGCGATCGAACAACAGAATAAGGCAGGACCAGCCTTTTTAAGAATTTAATTCCTTCAAGCCGTTTTCATCGTTGCATGGACTCCATACGCGCTAGTTGCGTTGTACACCGCATTTATTGATGCGGATGGAGTGCCTCCTCTACTGGGCACAATTCCCGCGATATTTGCCAAATCCTCAATGCTCTGGTCTACTCTGTTCTACATTCTCTTGAACAAGAACATATTCCACAAGGTATTCTGCATTCCCAATAAACAAGGAAATAACGCTCGATCAAGCACTACAATTGGTAAGCCCAGCCATGCCCATCTTGGACTGTTGACTTAAATAAAAAAATTGATTGAATCAAGGACCGACGGCTCCCGATCAAAATCTCTAAAGGAATGGACCTTTTCGCCCTTTATTAAGCCTTCAGCCTAATGCTTAAGCGCTGGCTTTTGTTCCCATTCGTTATCACTGCTACCGTCATCGTACTGCGGCTTCAGTTCTGCTTTGTCACTGAAATTCTTTCTCCCGATTCTATATCTTTTTTATTCCTCTCGATTTCAGCGTCTAGTCTCACTGCTCAACATCGCTCTCCTAAATTGCTTATTGGATTACAAGCTTGGCCAAGATATTTAATAAATGTTACTCACCAAAGTGAAGTAATTTGATAGCAGCTGGGGAATAAACGCTACGCGGCGGAACAGTAAATTTAACGATTAACACCCATAATGAATAGGCGGAAAGAGTAAACCTCTTGGTCCTGATTCATTGGTGCATAATTTTCGATCTAATTCGGTAAGAAGATACATTGTGAAACATCACTAAGAAGTTAGAGCAAAGTCGAATAAATTTATTGAAAGTGCAAACACCATTCCAAAAATAGAAACGACTCGGCTCAAGTTTAGAGTTGCTGACGCTTATTTTTATTCATTCTGTTTCAAATTTTTTTCCTCTAATTATGCAATCTGCGATTTGACAAATTTAATTGAGATTTTTGAACTGATTTGTACTAAATGTCGAATGCTCAAATTCTGGGCTTGATTTAGACGACACGGAGAAGAGAGGTGATGATCAGAGTCAACGTCGACGACGCCGTCCGTAGGAAAAGATGATGCGCTGCATGTTGCGCAACTCATGAAGCTCCTTAAGTCTGTTTAGTTTGAGCACAAGTTGAACGAGCATTTGATTCAGCTCGTTTTCAGTTTGAATGTTTTTGCGTTTTATGAGCTCTTCCAGAAACTGCCGCTTGAGGGCCAGCTTTTCTTCGTCAGATAGTGAACGCTTGTCAACGTATGCATCGCTCATCACCGGACCAATGATATCAGACGCGGGGCGGCGCAATATGCCGCTGGATGCTTGAGCCCAGCCGTCAGAGCTGAGCAGACTCAGGACAAAAAACAGTGATATTATGAACTGTCGCATCGCTCCTATTCCGTTTGAGATCAGGCTCTTGTCTAAATTTTTTATTTAAACGAAATATAAACAAAGGCTACCGCAATTGCTCTTTCACAATTTCGATTGCCGATCGATTCGATTCAATGCGGAACGCGCATGCATGCGTGGTTACGTGTGAGCACCAAAAGAAGGAAATGACGTTTAGATGTTGAGCATAAATTCAAACGTATCAAATGACAAATTTGAGAAAAAGGTCTTAGACACCAGAGCGGTTCATTTGAAACGAGACGCACCCTATCGCTTCTAATGACGAGCTATATGGCCCGTTTAATCATCTTGGAGGCAAAGCAATTTAAGATCAAATGAAACGTACGCATCGGACCAACTCAACTGATTCCGGCCATTTTAGTTTTGTTGGCTTTTTTCTTTTAATCACAAAAAATCATTACATGCTGACTGGCTGGAAGTGAGCAATTGCTTCGAAAGATCGGTATAAAACCCAAACGAGTTGGACGAATCAATATGAACGGATGTCATAAAAGCAACTCTACATTAGAGGAGCATATTGCTTTTGGTAAAATACTCCATAGTCAAATTAGACTCATGATAATGTTCGAAAAACAGCAATTTCTCCTCCGGAATTCAGACTAGTAAATTTGAGATTTGCTTTTTGTTTGATTAATTCGCAATTAGGGGCAACTCGTTAAAAATCGGCAGTGAAGCGATGAAACGAATGTAGAGAAAGAATCAGCGACACTGATTGATTCGTCCTGGTGACTAAGCATTGATTATATACTTTTCCAGATTCCATCTGTAAAAGATGCAAACAAACGAGCAATGTGTGTGGGGGCCCAGAAAGTTAGGTCAAAGTCAATCGGCTAGGGGGTTAATTAGTGAAATTTTGATTATAGATGTTCAAAAAATGCGTGGGTTTATGTGATGAGACGTTTTGGCTAGGTTTCCATGTTTATGGCTGTTGGGCGTTTGAGAGCTTCGCTTTCTGTCGCCCTCCCCCGTTCTCTTCCCTTTATTTTCCTCTCCTTTTTTCCTTGTCGTGTTCCACTGTTTGGCTCAATCTATTCAAGTCTTTACTCTTGAGGGAAAGGAAGAAATTTTTTTTGATTGTATTTCGTTGATAAAAAAATCTTGCGTCATAGCTGTCGCAGCTGCTGCCTCTGCTGCTGCTCAAGTGGCGCTTGTTAAACTCCAAAGAAAATTGAAACAATTAGCAACAAGATCAGGCTTTTGCTCAGAGCACTGTTGATTTGGTTCGAGCCGTTGCATAAATCGTTCTCGCAAAAACAATAAAGTTTGTGCTGTCGCTTTGTCGTGCGCAAGTTGTGGCATCCGTTGTCTACATTGATGCCCATCGTTCTCAGCGTGCTGATTTCTTTCTGTGACACACACTTTCGAATTGCTGGCATCACTAAATTCCGATGTTTTTCAGTTAGATTCAGGCGATAGAAATACGAGATAGAATGAGAGAGAAAGAGAAAGGGAAAACGCGGCGCAATAATAAAAGACGAAGAGACACGCCAATTTCGACTTACTTTGAGCCTTTTCAATTTCAGCCTTGGTTCTTGCTTTGAACGAGTTGTTGAGAATTTCGTCTTGGTCTCACAGCTAATAGCTCTCACTTACCTTGCGTCTTTTCAAACGCTTTCAGGCACTTGCCGTCACACGCCTCGTGTTTATGTTTTGTAAAATCGAAATTTTTCACACACTGCTCCTTGTCGTCGTAGTCGCACCGCCAGCATCTGAGATAACTGTAGTAATTCGATGCCGGCGGAGGTGGAGGTGCGGCCGGCTTGGACTTGGAATCTACTGCGACCGGATTGCCGCCTCCTTGAGCATGAATCGATGCGCCTTAGGTTTGCAAGGACGTGAAAGAGTACCTGTTTTCAAATCATTTCTCTACTTACTCGAACCCAGAAGAACGAGCAACACCAGGAGATCGTTTGGGTACATAGACAACGACTCGTATCTTATTCAATCGGTCAATCAGGCTGGACTGTTGAATTCTAAATTTGCCTCTAGTTTGACTTGTGTGTCATTAGTGTTACATGCTGTCGCTACTGTATTATTTAGACGCCGACAGCCCTTTCGTATGCCCGATCGACCCTATTAATCAACGCGCCTTTACCATTTCCTTATTTACACCGCTCAAACACACACTCACGCACACCAAGGGACAAGCCGGGCCACGCTTATGCTATGGACAGATAACCCAAACCCTTTCATCTATCTGTTTGATTCTAACTAGCTTGTTTGTATTGGCTCGCTTAATCGTGTTTACGCCCCGGATTAAGCTCCAAGTCCGGCTTAAATTGGTCGCAGTTAGCTGGTAAACACCCGATAAGAGGCCCGACCTGGGTCCGGCTGTGCTTCGCTCTGTTCGGCTTAGTGCATGCTTCGTTCTTTTTCTCTTTTAATGAGACTGCTCATAACTTGGACACTGACGCCGTTCGACAGTGGTTGAGGCTAGTCGCAATCATTTCTCAACTCCCCTCTCATGTTGCTCGACAACACTGCAATAAATTCAAACAGAGTTTAGCAAACTGAACTTTATTCGAAAAAGAGAAAATTCAAACCCTAATTAATTGACGATTGGAGAGGAAAAGATGGAAAGAACAAATCCATTCAGAGCTGTTGACCAATACGGGCTCTTCAAAGCGAATCAAGAAAAATGTTTCAAGAAAAAAGTCCGTTTTCCATGATTGGATAAAAGTTGAAGTCTTTTGTTAAAAATTAATGCTCAAGTCCTTAACTGTAAATCATCATAATCATGATGATGATGATGATGATGATTTTCGTCATAAATTTATTGTTCTTAGAATATATCTTTCTTTTCTTACTCGAACAAATTAAGTCAAACGACGGGCCGGCTGATCGGCCTGTCGACTGACTGATCGACCGACTTAGCCTGGTCAAGGCGTATCAGTCATTATGATGTTCGAGTTCTCATTTTTTAATGACCAAACCAAATGAAACTATTAATAATAATGATGATAAAGAGAAGCCCAAAATAGAATCAAATGAAGAGATATAGTAGAAGAATAGCGTGAAAGACAGAGAAAGAGAAAATTCTAATGAATGGGCAATATATAGAAGCTTCCAAACAAGGGCTTTTCAATTGTTTCCTGACCGCTGTTAATGAGCGGGGAGTGGGTAAAAGCCGCTCACATGAGCGAGCAGGCACTGTTGCGTTGCTTGAGCCTGTGCTTTGGTCGATAACGCTCTAGAAAGTCAAGCTGCTTTGAGTTTAGAGCGCCGCGTCTCTTCGACCTGATCAACTCGACGGCCTCTTCGTAGCTCATGCCAAGTTCCATGAGCGCAAGAGCAACCATCACCGGCGCTCGACCTAAACCGGCTACACAATGAATGGCCACGCATGTATTCGGATTTTGTTTAAACTGTTCGCGCAAGAGTCGGAACCATTCTTCTCTGACTTCGTTTGGTGGCGTCTGTCCGTCAGGAAAGGCAGCGTCCTTGGAAAAAGCAACTTAAAGATTGCCATTCTTCCTGATCAAGCTCTTGGGTACTTACGATCACTTTAATGCCGTTCTGCTCAAGCTTGTTGATGTCATAGGTCGGCTCACAGACGCGCACCACAATGCCTGCATTGTGCTTCTTCAGGTCCTCCATGTACTTTTCAACGTTCAAATCGGTGGGCCGGTCAGTTATGAGAAATCTCATATTCTTGTGCTTGATCTCGGAGTGCTCTGGTCGCTTGAATCGGTTGGCTCCAGACGCACTCGAGGTGCCGTTGCTGCTGCTGTTGATGCTCTTCATCTCGTATGGCTTAATTGGCTTCTTTCCTTTTCCTGGTTTTTTGTTTTAAATTTTAAAAATTTCTCTTCTTTTTCGAACGTTAGCAAAATTCGAGCGAGGCTTCAAGTGTTGATTTACATGAGGTGCAAATTGGTTTGAATTTGGCTCTTTTAGCTTTTAGCTTGCTGACAAACTTTTTATTGTAGTTGATATGCTCACGGCTAGAGAGTCAATCGATCAGAGTGACAAAGTGTTCGGCTCGGCAGAACTCTCTCTTGACAAAGCAGCAGACTGTATTTGGGATTCCAGATTCGGCTATTTCCATATAAAGTGACTTTGGATTTATCCGCAAAATTAGAACAGGCCTCAGGTGTTTGAATTCAATCGGTCTACTCACGCTATGTATCATATTACGCTGTTGATTTCATCAAATTGTTGCTTAAACAGGCAGAGGCTTGTCTAAACAATGGTCAAAGCATGCGCTTAGTGTGTAAGTGTAAATGGATCGATGAAAATTAAATGAATAGATGTCTGCCGCCCGCCTGCTCGATTGAGTTTGTTAGCGGCCGTTCGAATGGGAGCTGAATACGATTGTCTCACTAAATGCTTTATATGTAGCACGCGAGCACAAACGCACACTCGAAATCAACTAGTAAGCAATCTAGCTTGCTTGCTGGCTGGCTGGCTTACTCACTCGTTCACACAATCACTCACGGCCCCAATCGGCGAGAGACTTAGACGGGCTAATTTTATCGCATCCGAACACGCTGCTGGGCGAATGCACTCCGTCAATTGGTCACAACTGATGACGGCAGTGACCAGAATATGCATCGCCTAATCGCATGATGGAATGGCCATCTTGTCTTGATCGCAGTAGCTGCGAATAGCTGTCGGTTTGGCCTCCATAACAATCCGCACGCAGCAGCCACAGCCAACACGCCGCCAGCGCGCTGCGCCGACTTTAGACGAAAGACGGCTGCGCGCTCATCGCCTCCGATGTTCTTAATGTCTGCATCGCTTTTTGCATACGTTTTCTTTCATTTCAACTCTAGTTACCAAAATCTTCATAAATTTGGCGATTCAACAAAAACAACTTCACTCGTGACTCGGAAGCATAATTTATGCCCGCGAGCCGACTTCTACTACTAGCAGCGAGCGAGCTTCGTCATCAAGACAGTAAATGCTACCAATGCGATATTAACCGCACATGCATTCTGAATGCGGCTGCCTCTCCTATTCTTCGCTTCTGATGTCGGTGTTGAGAGAGGCGCTGTCGAGCACTTTTTACTCGCTTTGGTGTCGATTTTTTTTTCAAAAATTCTGACAGCGTTTACACACCTGATTCGGGCGAGCGAGCGAGCGAGGCATACGCAATCAAGCAAGAAAAGTGAGCGTGCCGCTCGCGAATAAATTCAACATTGGAAAAATTGTAGCGGCTAAATATTTAAAGCAGCCACTGAATGTGCTGTGCATTCCATATTCGAGTGCGTGTGTGCTTCAACGGCAAGAGGTGAGTCGAGAAGTAGACTCACGCGCTCTTTTCCTGCTCATCGAAAACAGCACGGCATTGAGTCAGCGAGAAAGCTGAAAAAAGAGCAGAAGAGGCGATAAATGAGCGACTGAGAATAACTATCCAGGCTAGATATAGTCCGTTGAAGCGAGCGAAATTGCGTCGAATTACGCACTCGAATAAATGGAAAACCTATGAGGCGGATTTGGATGTGCGCAAGAATAGGCAGAAAGGGTGCTTATTATCGATAGAAAATCACGCCCTTGAATGCAATAGAATCGGCTAGAATAAATACAGCGTCAATTGAACGAGGAGTCAGGACGCTACATTCAAAGTCAGATAGACTCTGCTAATGAGAACAGTTGCAGCTGTGGCTGTAAACTACTCAGCAAATTTAAAAGCGATCGTCGGATGGAATTTAACTCGATTGTAAGGCCGCGAATATTCTAGTCTTTTCTACGATGCCGGTTCGCATTAGCTTCAAGTGAGTTTGTCGTTTGGCTCAAATGCGTTTTCAACACAGCAGAATCAGAGTCACATTCAAGTGTGCGCGGGACATATGCAGAGAGAAAGCAGAGAGCACAATAAGAAAAGAAAGAGTCGAAGAGAGTGAGCCCAAGGTAAAAGCACGTGGATTTAAAGAAGGAACTCTCACTCTCAACTCTTGCGAAATTCATGCATTGCTCATGAATGATGAAATTTGAGAGGCAGAGAGGAAATTCGTGTCGCCAGTAGAGAAATTCAATTGGAAATAAAAGACGCTCGCTGCTTGACGTTCGTTGGCAACAAGCAAAAATTAGCCAATGTGGGTGAAATAACCAGCAGAGTCTGATTAGATAACAATTTGCGCATTTCGTATCCTGCCGTGAGCTTTCCTCTTCCTCTCGCTTGCCTGGATTGAGGACATGAATTGAAGAAAGATTCCAGGAACGAACATTCGAGTTGATTTTTCCCCCCGTTGGTTGAGCTCTGGTTTTCATGTTACAAGCATCGACTATCGTTGGAAACAACTCTCTCGTTCAGTTGAAGAAATTTCAAACCCCGAAACGTCTGACGAACTCTAATCCGGATTAACGTCAAATCGCTTCCCAATGTTCTTTTCGAGTTCAAAATTAAACTGGTATCCAAGCTTGGAATTTTATTCGCATGTAGAAAACAAGAAGGATCGGTTAAAACGGACGAATGAGCAGTGAATGTTAAATTGAAGCCGAATAAGCGAACATGGGAAAAAAGGGTTGGATCGAGAAGGGTAAGGGAGCCAGGGAGAGGAATAAACTAAATTACGCATGCGATTAAGCGCTCCATATAAATCAAGTTTAGGACCGATAGAGAGAGAGAGAGAGAGAGTGATAAACCACATGGAGAAAAACGGAGAGAAAAGCTTAGCTGGCCAGTGAAGCGAATGAAACTCAACAGAGGTAAGAGTAACTGAGGAGAGCAAGTGAACAGAAAAGGCGAGAGAGATAAGCGGGATCATTTTTGAATTCCTAAATGCAGACGAGCAGAGCGACTCTATTGGGCGTGGTGGTCTATTTTACGCTCGACATCTCACTCGCGTCGTTGGGCATTGCAAATGAGGCCGGTCAAATGTTGGACAAACACGAATGATTGCGTAATAAAATGCAAATGTGGAATTAATATGAAAAATAAAACGAGTTCTCGTTCGGGCAATGCGAAAAGGTGAGATATTGCCCGAATTCAATGTGAAAAAGTCGCGCATGAAATTCAAGTTGAATTGAAGCAGTGAAGCGAACAAGCGCAATCTATCCACTAGCTGATTAGAGCTGACCCAATCAACTTGATTTCAGCCATCAAGCAGTCAATCCTTAGACATTGAGATCGGAAGCTAGATCGAGCAGAGTCTACTTGAGGAAATCTGCTCAGCCACCGCAATAGAAAACAAGCAATAGAGGGCGAGGCGAAACTGAGGAGGTCTGAATGAAATGCTCTTCACTCATGGGCCGTTTATTGCCTGTTCAACTGACGGTAAAGAACACGATCGAGCCTCTGGATGGTTCAGCAACAAGACCAAAACGGACAGTCACTTGGGCCCCATTTCACTACATTCTGATTGCTTGGGTCGTTTTAATTCTTCTACTAGCCACGGTTCTTCTCGTCTTATTTGGATTTTGTAAGCAGCATGAGTTTGTTCTGTTTTCATTTATTGCCTCATGCATCTTACCTGCTTTTGTATGATGAAAAGTTCCGTGCAGTTTGACAAAGTGCCATCCGCACGCCGGAACATGTGTGAACCGGTTTTTCCAAGCCGAATGTGTCTGCGATGCAGGATTTGCCGGCGATGGACAAGAGTTTTGCGACGGTCGGTTCTCGGTTGAAAATTCAATTTGAAATTCAATAACAAGCTGAAATCTTTTTTAGAATGCGGTCTCATTCATCAGAAGCCGAACGTGCGCATCATTGGCGGCGTTGAAGCCGAGCCGCACAGCCATCCGTCAATGGCGCTTGTCATAGTTTCATATTACAGTGATCTACGCATAAACGGCACCGAATATCGCGTAAGCACCAGCTACATGTGTGGTGGAGTCCTGATCACTCGGAGGACGGTAACCACCTGAGCGTTTCATCAGCTTGCTCGCTTTCTCGTTGTAATTTGATGAAAACCGCTTGCAGGTGTTGACTGCAGGCCATTGTGTCATCCAAGAGTTTGAGTATCGGCACTCGGACGGCCGAGTGTTCGTGATACCGGTGAGAAAAAACGAATATCATCCAGAGATCGAATCAGCCTTCCGTGTCTACCTTGGCGTGCATAACAGCTCGGTCATTTACAATAACACTGCGGCAAATATTGTTCAAGCAAGAGTCAAGAGAATAACCAGACACCCGGACTACGATCAGCTCAATGTTATAAACGACATTGCCATTCTTGAGCTCGAGAATGATATTCAACTCGGTTTCAATGTTCAGCTGGCTTGCTTGCCACGTGAGCGTTCTTTTCCGCATGTGAACACTACCGGTACGATAGTCGGCTGGGGCACCAAATATCCACACGGCCAGACGACCAGCATTCTCAACAATGTGAGAATAAACGTGCTGAACGGAACTTGGTGTCAGAGCGTAATCGTGGGCTCTAGAAAGGACTGGAATCGGCAAGTTTGTGCAGGTGATCGATCACCCTTATTGTCTGACCCTTCTCTCTCTGTCGCATTGTTTGGGAAAAACCGTGGCCACACATTTAATAATTGAAATAAAAAGGGGTTTTAAATGGGGGCCAAGACTCGTGCCAAGGAGACTCCGGCGGCCCAATTTTGGTGCGAACGATGATTGCGAACAAATCGAGAATTGTTCATGCAGGGATCGTATCATACGGAGAGAGCTGTGGCAAGCCCAACAAGCCCGGGTAAGAGAATATTGCCCTTCCTCTTTTTCTTTCTCCCAGCTACTCGTCTCGTCAGCCCCAAACTAAAAGCGGAAATCTTATTTTCAGAATCTACACTCGCACCAGCTTCTATTACGACTGGATAATGCGAAATTTGTGACCTTTTTCATTTCTCGACAACAGGCTGTTGTTGCTATCGAACATTACATTACTTCATAAAGAGCAAACGACAGCCAACAGCAAAATATGTCTCAGATAAACCGAATAATAAATATTATCATCTGTGCATTTCCAATTTTCAAACTTTATTTTAATCGAAAATTTTGGCCTTCAATGTCTGTGCAGTTTGATAAAAAGAAAAATTGGAGACACAAGACGGTGCCAAAATCGCACAGGTGTTTAAGACTAATCTCTAGACATATGGAAGCGAATCCAGTCGAGATAATAGCTGATTCGGGTATAAATCCTTATGGTTGAGAGTAAATCTGCAGCCAAGTCTAGTTTTGTCTGAATTCGGCTTACCCTGGCTTTCTTGGCTCAGCGCATCCTTCACCGTATGATACTATTCCGACACTAACGAACTTCTCTTTTCCTTGTAGACGATCCTTGTAGTGAATCGAATTGCCCGAGTCGCCTTAATGTGAAATAATAGCTTCAGGACGAGAGCGGGTTCAAGCATCAAACCTTGACAAGTGTCTCGACCTCCTTGATAGAGGCCCGCGCACATTTGCGAATTCCAATTCTTGTCTATGGCTGGCAGAGTCAAGTTGCATCGGCTCGAGTTGTAGACTTCAAGTTGAACGTTCATGAGCTGGCTTGCCATTGTGGCATTTTCGGTTACACCCCAGCCAGCCGCGATCACTTTCGAGCCGGGCAGTGGATAATCATTACTGCGAGTCGGAGGTAGACAAGTGACTTGGACAAATTGATCCAGATTGACAGGCGATGCTAGTTTGAGTATGGCTATGTCGTCAAACAAATCGGCCTCAGTGAAGCCATCGTGCTTTCAATTTGCCCGATTGACCAATCTTTTTAGTATCAGACGCAGAATGTAGCAGCTTACTCTTACGGCTCTACGAACTGCATGAACAGACGTGGCGCCTAGGTCATGACTTAGAAAAATATTCGAGTGGCCGCCCAGGTAGACTTTGAACATCGACTCGTATTTGGGCGTCAAAGGGTTCGGTTTCACCGTAACTTGGTATGTTTGCCCGTTAAAAGCAAAGTCGACCTGATCGATTAAGCAATGGGCAGCGGTGAGCACAGTGTCTCGGCTTATCAAAGTGCCTCCGCAAAGGTACTCCACATCGATCAAGCTGCTCGTGTTGCCTATTTTGGTCAGCTCTTTGTAGTTTATTGTAACGAACGCAGTCGATGGCCAGCTATGAGGCACCTGATGGTTTTCTTTGTTAGGGCTAAGGCAACAGCTTTAATCGTGAAAAAAATGATTAACCGCTTGAATTCCTCCTATGACTCGTAGATTCTTGTCGGCATAAACAAGGCCGCATTCTGGGTGAGAGCATCCGAAAGCATATGAATTCAAACTCAAGAAAGCGAGAATGAAATAGACTTACCGTCGCAAAAGTGACGTCCATCGCCAGCGAATCCTGGCTTGCACACGCACTGAGCAGCAAAAGGTTCGTCGATGCAATCGGCTTCTGCATGGCACCATTGACGTTTAATGTAGCATGGCTCTTGATTTCGTTCGATTCTTGGCGTAAATTACAAATTTTCTAGTTGGCAACTGCTACGTACTTAATGCCAGAACAGATACGAGACAAGCGACCAAAGCGAGAGCCACCACCAGCACTAAGCAAAGGCTCCAGAATAAGCGGCGTTTGAGCCTTGCTCTTGAGTCTAACTCCCCGCTCATTCAAATATTTTCCCCTTTAGCTTGAACGGAACATGAGCAAGAAGAAATACAACAGCAAACTGAACCGGTTACGAATTCTGACCTTTGCTTGTTGGATTGTTTTGTTGCCTTATTTCAAATCTAGTTTGCTTTTTTAATCACCGACGCCGAACGAGTAGAGTCAAGTTGCTCGCAATCAACCAGAGTAAGTTTGAGGTGAATTTTCACCCATTCATCGTTCTCTTCACTTCCCTGCCTTTGGCATCTTCAACTCCTAGGCACCATCTTCCGACATATCCCACTCCCATTCTATTTGATGCAGGATTCTGTTTATTCAATAGATTCACTTCAAACTCAAGTTAGAATTTCTCTTTTCTTGTTCGAATTTTTAAAATAAAATGACTTGATCCGACCGAAATTGATTTCTGTTCAGCTCAATCCAATCCTTAAACTGACTGACCCGAACGAATATCCTTTCGATTTGTTTAATCAAGGTTATCACTTTTGCGGAACGTGCTTTAAACAAAATTGAACTTACGATGGGTTAAGTAAGTGGCCGCAAGTGCCAACTATATAGGAGCTAATTCCTGCCACAACGAATTTCTGCTTTCCATTTAAATTCTCGAGCACATAGAGCGGGCCACCCGAGTCACCTGCGTCGTTGTTTAGAAAAGAAAAATGCTTAAATCTGGTCGGATGGTGGTTGGAACATACCGAAACAGATTCCCGAGCCAGAATTTATCAGTCCTGCGCAAATCTTTATACTCCAGTCTGTTATTCCATAGCCGAAGCAATAGCTTTGATCGTAAATTTTCAACAGCACATTGTTGAGTTGTGTAGCCGAAGTGCCCAGGTTGTCCACCTGGCCCCAACCCGCTGCAACGGCGTCGACTGACGGCTGTGGATAACTTGCTGATTTTGCCGGCAAGCAGGCGATTTGAATTCTTTCGTTGAGTGCAACCGGGTTGATAAGCTTAATGAGAGATATGTCATTTACAAGCAGAGCACGATTGTAATCTGGGTGCTAAATCGGGCATTTAAAATCTTGCGCTTAATGAAGTAAACTCAGTGTAATTGATTACCACAATAATATTTTTCACACCCGAAACGACTGCACCAGTCGGTTTCCAACCCTGAACCGGGTTCTCGTGATAGCCCAAGTAGACTTTGTAGGCAGTTTCGATCGTCGGATGATAAGCATTGGGTTCAACAAGAATTTGAAATTGAGTCCCAGATGAGTCAGTGACAGTTATAGAAGTGGGCGTACAATGAGCAGCAGTCAAGACGGTCTCTCTATCAATCAGAGATCCAGTGCACGAACTGGACTTTACGTCTGCGTATATTCCCAACGCGGGCACATCGTAGGTATAAGTAAACCAGATGAAGACGGCTGAGGGCCAGCTCGACTCCACTGCTGCTTGGCCGCCCACAATTCGCAGTATGGTTTGGTTAGTAAAAGCCACTCCGCACTCTTCGATCAGAGAAAGTTTAGATTACTGTTGTATTGCAAATGTTCGAGAGCGGATCGGAACTACCGTCACAATATTCGTTCGCGTATCCGTTGTAACCAGGACTGCACATGCAACGGGGAACAGTCTCATTCCGATCGCAGTATGTTGGCGGATCACAGATTCGATCGCCGCAAAGCGGCAGCTCTGTAGTCGTTGTGGTTGTTGGGGTCTCACTGTTTTGAGCCTTGGCCTCGAAAACTGTTTTAATCAGCTTGATTCGCTGGCGGCAAAGAATGCTTGGCACGAACCTTTAAAAACTATCAGAACAGCAGACACGGCTGCGACAATAATACTGACAACAAGGAAAGAAACGGCGAGTATAGAAAGGTAAAGGCATTTTCTCGATTTCTTCTCTAGCCCATAGGCAGGCTGAACTCGATTGCTTTTCATTTTTTTTCTCTTTTGGAGAATTTTCTATTTCTAATTCACATTACTCGCTTTTCATACACTTTTATTTTGTGCACATGAGCGTAAAATTCAATTCAAACTCAAATGAATTTCAACTCTGAAGCTGTCTTAAGCCATATTCGTGTAGAATGGCTAGACTTCAGTCTGACGCCCGCTGTGATGATTTAATTGCAAACAAATGTCTAATCATCTCTCGTTTGATCTTAGACGGTACTTTTCACTTTCGATCCAATCCAGGTAGTGACTGGTGCGAACAAAAACCCTAAAAACCGGTTCAGAGAAATTGAATCGAAATGTTCTCTGCAACTGGCTTACGCTGGCGTTAGATAGTTCCCGCAGGAGCCGATCAGGATCGAGGTTATACCAACGCTGATTGCTTTTTTCTTTCCACCTATTTCATCTCTTACATAGAGCGAGCCGCCTGAGTCGCCTTAAAGGCCGCTACTGGTTTAATCATTTTAGCAAAGTTTAGGGTCAGGACTTTGTTTACAGACCATAGCAGACACCTGCTTCTGCATGTAGGTGCCCAGCACAAATGTGTTGATTCCATCTATCAAGGCCATAAGGAGCGCAACGAGTCGAGTTGAAGATTTTTAACTTGACGTTGTTAAGTTCAGTCGCTCTACCGCCTTGGTTGTCGACGTGGCCCCAGCCAACCGCAATTGAGTCCCGTTGCGGATTCGGGTACCAGTCTGATTGCTTCGTAGGCAAACACGCAACTTGAATCTGCTCATTCAGTTGGGCTGGTTTTGACAATTTCAGGAGCGCGACATCATTGCGCATTGAAATCGGGTCGTAATCTTGATGCTAGACTAGGAACAACAAGAAAAATTTATGGTTTTATCAAAAGTCAATCTGAGCTTCCAACCTTGAGTATAGCTCTCACATTCAGTTTTATCACTTTTGCGGGCAACCGGTCTAGATCTTCAAGTTGGTGTAGTCCGAGATAGACGCTGATTGCTGACTCGAGTGAGGGATGGAATTCATTCGGCGCGAAGTCAATCTCGACTTCTTCCTCCCAATCGTTGCTAACAAGCAAAGTCTGAGGTATGCAGTGTGCAGCTGTGAGCACAGTTTCCCTGTCAATCAGAGTCCCTGCACAACTCGATTTATACAGATTCTTGGCGTCAGAGGACGAAGGAAATTTGTAAGAGTAGCTAATCTCAATGAAAGCGGTGGCCGGCCAACTTGCCCGGTTTGATGCCTTTCCGCCCACGATTCTTTTGACATTCAGCCTCGTACCTGAAATTCCACACTCTAATTTTGAATTTAACTCAACCTGAAAATGATCTATTTTCACAAGTCTTACCATCACAGTACTCGTCGGCGTATCCGTTGTAACCTGGCCTGCACACACATTTACAGCCACTTTTAGTCTCTTGAGGAACCATTTGAAACGGACAAGTCCTTCCTTTACAATCGACTTGTGCTGTTGGAAAAAACATGTTTCGTTCTAATATTTAAGTTGTTTGAAGCTATTTTGCAGAAACGCAGAAATGATTGGCAAACCTTGGCTCAAGAAGAATGACAAGATGAAAACAAGGGCAATCAAGCCCGTTCCTATGAGCCAGGCATAAGAGTTGGTCCTTTTCCTGCCACTAGCTGGCTTGTTTGTTTTCCTATCGCAAAGAATCATTTTGGATAAAACTCAAGCTTTTATCAGCTCCTTAAATACTTGAAAAAGTGAAGCCGTGGGATACTACCTCTACTCTAAAAGATGGACCTTGCTACACGAATAAAATAGCGAAAAGCCGTTCAAACAAATGCATGGTCCATATATTCTGCTACTCGACACGAAGGCGCATGAACGTGACACTCTTCTAAATATTTTTAATAATTTCTCGAAGCCCGATTGTCGTCTCGCAGTTCGATCCTCACTCGACTGCCTACTGGCTACGGTAGAAATGGAAAAATGATATTTCGCACAATGTGATGGGAAAGCTAAGCTCTAATGTTTATGTCTCTTTTGAATCAAAAACTTTTTCATTATGCTGATTTTTTACTTTTAAAGCAAATTTAATGTAAGTCACCCATCGGGCTTTAAAGGACTCTAAAGGGCTCTAGAAGATCCATGAGAATGGGAATTGAAAGTTACAATTCGCAAATTATAAAATTATTATTTCATTCGTGTCTTTAATATTGCGGCCAGTGCCAGCGATGATATTTGCGTTAGTTTGCTACTTTGGCTAGACGAAATCGGCTTTTATTAAAAATAGCTCAGCAATTTAGAGCAATTTCATCAAGTGGATGCTTCATTTGGCAATTGAATGGGAAAAACTCTCGCTTGTGAGTCTTGCTGATTTCGGAGATAGTTGTTCTGAAAGTGACTCGACCAGAATCGATTCAAGTGAAAAGGCAGACAACGAATGGTAATAGGTCATAAAAATCTCTGTCCCTCGCTCTCCAGGTAGATAAGCGTGTTTGCTCAGAGTGATAAGCGGGGAGAATGAGTCATACGCTCGACTGATATGAGAGTCGAACTAGGTGTCCCTAATCGGCCAGCATAATTATCGAGTCTTTCGAACTCAAATGAAAAAAATGCTCACCAGAACTTTAGCGTTTCTACTGGCCTCACTGGCGCTTGTCTCCATGCTGAATACTGTCAAAAGTGAACAAATGCCTAGCAATAAGGCCAGGCACATGAGCAAGCGACAGATTTCTCAAAGCCGTCAGTCGGCGAATCAGGTTCAAAATTTTCACCAGCTACCATCTGCACAGACGTCTCGCTTTGTCAATTTGCCCGACAACTGGGACCTCAATCCGTTTGTGTTTCAGACCTACAAGTAAAGCTTGAATGTTTCAAACATTTTGAGTGAACGCTTTCTCATGCTCCGGTCACTAGTGAGCCAGAGACAAGATACGAGATGCCATTCCTTGGCAACGGCTACTTGGGCACAGTCGCTAAGAGTGACTCGATCTATGTAAACGGTAAACGCTGTGTTTCAAATCCAGACCAAGAAAGGTGATTCCAATCAATTTTGGTTCTAGGCCTTTACAATGGGGCCGGCGAACGATCGCACCGGTACAAAGTGCCGTCAATGTTTGCGGTCGATGCCTATTTGAGCTTTTTAACAGCAAATGACGTCAAAACCTACGAGTTTGACGCGCGGCGTGGCATCTATACGATTGAAACCCGCAACAACGAGTACGTGGTCACGCAGCGAATGTACGCGCATCGCCGCTTTCGAAATCTTCTTGTGAACGAAGTCAACGTTCGCCTTTTGATACGAAAGCCGCTTATTGTTGAGCTATTTAATTTGACCCAATTGGAACTTGATTATGACAAAGTGAACAACATTGTCAATCCCAATCGACGGCCATATTACAGGCTCGCTCACAATCCAGAGAATGCTTCTCTCGAGTTTCAAGAGATTCGTAAACCCACCCTCATCGAAAAGCGACTTGAGCTCGCCGATGGCATCTAGTGAGAGAGCAATCTCATTCCCCAACATCTCTATCCGTATTCATTCGAGTTTTAAAGCTACTTGCAGGGCAACGTTCCACAGACTGAACTTCCTAACAAACGCAACAAACAAGTGCACACCTATTACAACAATATTCCGATCAAGTTTCTTGTCTACCCGAACATAAGCACCACCCACTTTGTAAGCATCTCAATGTTGGCCCTTTCAGTCTGCTCTTAAAGCTGTTCGCAACCAATCCCCTTACTCGGATCGCTTCTCTTCTCTAGCATTTGATCCAGACTGTAGACACGGATAATTTCAGAGCGAAAAGCGCATTCGACGAAGCAGATCGAATGCTTCGTCAAGATCCGAACAGTCTCTACGCAAGTCATGTAGATGTAAGTTTTTTCGCTCTTCTCCGCCTCTTTGGGCTCATTGATGATTTCCGTTCCGGGAATTTCTTAGGCTTGGGAGAACCTATGGAAACAGGCTGGAATGGCGGCGATTGTCGAGGGGCAGTACGGAGGCGATAGCAAAAGCGACGGTTTCATGATGGCTCAGCGGCTCTATAGCTCATTCTACAACCTATATGCCTCAGTCCCATCTGAATATGACGGTCGGTTTTATGGCCTCAGTCCGGGTAAGGGGCTTCCTAGCTCTGAATCCGATCACAGTCTTTGCTTCAATTTGAGCTGTTTAAAGCTGGTCTGGCCTACGGTGGAATCAAACCGCAATACTGGAACTTGAGTCATCCACAGCCGGGCAGGAATGATAGAGTCGCTGAGGCATACGGCGGTCACGTAATGTATCACCAGGAGCTGTTCATTCTGCCCGTCATTTCCATGTTCGACCCAACGATCGCAAAAAGCGTGATCAACTCGCGTCTGAGGCGAGGACTGAACGAAGATCATCTGAATATGTACGAGCAGGCGAGGGAGAATGCGCGGAACCAAGGCTACGAAGGACTGTTTTATCCGTGGGAGCAAGGCGATTACGGAGGGGAGGTCAGTCCACTGGACGACGCCAAGAATAAAATTCACACAAGCGCCGACTTGAGCTTCGCCATCCGCACCCACATCCGGATGACGCACAGCAAAGAGTTCCTGCTCCAATCGTTTTCGAACGACGCTTCGGTCAGAGGCGAGGACTTTTTAAACGAGATCGCTCAGTATTGGCTGAGACGTTTCACGTTCAATCGCCAACTCAATCAGTATGAGATCAAGGGCGTGTCGTTCGGCGAGAGATATCAAGGCCGAGAAGTGGATAATGAAGCATTCACCAATTTTATGGCCGCCCTCAGTTTGGACACGTTCAAATACGGGCTGCTTGTGGCCGAAAAGTAACTGGATTCCGATTCCGTTTTTAAAATAGGCCTGAAACGATGTCTCTTCTTTTTAGAAATCCGTACGCAACAAATCAAAATCTCCTGAACGAATACGATGACAGATTTAATCGGGTGCGGTTGCCGTTCGATAATTTCAGGCGTCTCTATTTGGAGTACGACAATTACAATGCAGCCCAAGTGAACGATGAAACATTTGTGCCGTTGCTTAACTATCCCGTCCAGCGCTATTTCAACTACTCTGAAAAGAAAGCCATTTACGACAACTACGCCCGGGTGAGATTATTTGCACTCCTCTAGTGTCTGGTCCGAATTTTCAATCTGAGACGACAAATAGCAAATAGCCAGCGATGCAGCCAGTCCGACCATGTTCAGCTCGTTTGTGGTCGGTCATCTTGAACTAAACGAGGAGAACAAAGCCAAAGAGTACATGAACCGCTTCGGCAGGTTTTTCACGGGACCGTTTCAGGTAACAAGATCGTCAAGTGTCTTAAAGCAAAACATCTACTTTAGAGACTGCAATATTGAAGGTGATGAGCGAAAGACCCAGATCGAGTTCATATGAGGCCAACACATTTCACTACTTGCCGGGCTATGCTGCCTACATTCATGCGTTCGTGGGAGGCTATTGTGGAATAAGGGCTCGAGACTTTCAGCTTGACATTATCTATCCATCAGAGCACTACCCTCATTACCAAGGAGCAGCAACAGTTATTCAAAATGGCCAAGTCTACCCGATGTTCAAGCGGCCCGCCACCAACGTCGATAGCTGGAACGTGACCGGATTAGTTTACAGGGGCAACAAAATCGATGTGATCTACGACCTGCGCTCCTATTCTGTGAGCTTGAGAAACCGTGGTCCCGAAGGCTCTGTGATGACCAATGACGACTCGCTCGAGATTATCACCTACGAAGGCAGTGAGGCCAAGGTTCGACCGTTTAGGAGAGGTGACATGGTCAAGATAAGCGTAAACGACGATTCCTGGTTCTTTGCGCCGCGAAAGCAGCGCCTTCAGACCGAAAACTCGTACACGGAGAACATGAACATTCTAGCAAGTGTCTACTCGACTCAATTTAGAAACTACGTGAGAAGAGCGCGTAACAGTTCGCAGGCCTCTTTCAATTTCTCTTTTATTCTGGTGGCTTTGGCATTGATGGTCAATCCTCTTCTGCAGTTTTGAAATTCTCTCTTCTACTTAATTTGTCTGCTTGTTCAAAATTAGTCTCGAATTTTCAATTCGGGTGGCAATAAAGTGCTAGTCAGCCCAAAACGGGCCTTTTTTTCGCCTGATGGCTAGGTTTTAGATTTGATCTGGTCCAGCCATTGAATTCTTTTTGTTTCAGTTTTATTATATTCTAGTTACGGTGAAGTAAGCAATCAACTTGTGCTGGTTGTAGGTGTCGGTTTAAAAGAGAATTGGTTCCTTTCTACTGGGCGTTCGATTTTTATTGGACCTTGCCGCTCTCCCAGTCGTCGCGCTCCTGCTGTTCCTGAAGCACTTGATCAATGAACGGCCTAAGGTATCGAAAGTCCTGTCCGACACACCGAAATCAACTAGAACGAACGAGCAAATAATTGACTGAAGCATACCGTCTCGGCGGTGGTCCACTCAGTCTCGGGCAGAACGGTTTTTGCGGTGTTCAAGCTGATGGCTCGAGTGAGTCGGTATTGACGTTCAAAAAACACGTCGCGGGGTAAACGTCTCAACGCTTCCTTGATCACTGGGCTCTCCTTCATCAAGTCATCAGTCAACAATCCTGAAAGTTGATTATTTGTCAACGGCGAAAAGGCGGGCAAACTCAAATCTCAAGGCTCTAACCGTATTTGTGGTATTTGGACAAGCTGAATGTTGCTCGGTTGTTTGAGGCCGTAGGCGCTTAAGGTTCAAAGTAAGGAACAAATGAAATTGGTAAACTAGAGACAAGTGGATGCCTACCAGTGATCATGCCCTTCTCAACAAGCTTCTTGGCGAACTCAATCGTGGCCCTTGACTTGCTCATCTTATTCTTCCTGCTTCCGACTAATCAACTCTAAACGGGGTTGAATACAACTAATCAGCTCATGACCATGGACGGCCGCGATATGCCGCAATCCCAGATGAATGCCTCACATTAATTCATACATAAGAGTTGCATGACGCTTCTCTTTGCTTTTAAGAATGCGCTCGACTAAACTCGCTGCTTGAGCGCGCATGCAAAAGAAAGCTGGCAAATTTGCCTGCTTAGCTAGGCGACTGTTTTGTCCTTTGTTTGAACCGTCTTCGATTTGTTTTTTTTTCAAACTTTTAGATTGCTCAACCGCTAATTGAGTTCGAAATTGGATGTCAAGTCTATTTGGACCTGTTGTTTCAAATATTCCGATCTGGTCATGGTTTCGCTTCTTTTCGTCTTTTCTATTCATTAATTATCGGTGCTGTATGTAGCAGCTGCTGTATAAAGATGTGACGGAAAACAAAAAATAAAAAACGAAATTTTTGGTCGAAACATTTTAAGAACATGGAGATCACCGGGCAGCAGGATCGTGACTAAGAGGCACGCAACAGCTCGGACTCAATTAAGTTGCCTAGTGGAGCGTTTGCTTTTTCGGTTGTTATGGCAACCGTTTAAGGGCGATGCTTAAAGTGTGTGTTTGAGCAAATCTCATCGTTATATATTCAACAAACTAAAACGAACGAGACTGAGAGCGGTCCAAAAACAAAAAAGAAAATAGAAGCAGCAAGGAGCCGAAAAGACGAGAGACAATGGAACAGGGGACGCTCAGCGAGCAAATCGACACTCTGAAGCATAAACTGGCTCTATTGGGTTGGTTGGAAACTGGCTGTTGCATTCATCTTCGTTTCTATTGATTCTTGTCCAAAATTGTAGAGGGCGATAGAAAAGCGTACCATGAAAACGCCGAGTGGACCAAGCGCAAGAATCAGGAGAAAATCGACCAGCTGCGAAAAGACAACAAAGATTTACGTCTGAAGCTAAAAGACCTGCTAGAGGTAAATTCATTGACGCGTCTGAGTTCTGGTCGGCGCTGGATGATCCTTACATTTAACAGGGAGATGAAAAAGTTCTCAACTCGGCGTTCAGCGGTCGACAGTCAGAGAGAGCGGCAATGAAAAACAAAACAGGCGAGGTAGGGTGAGACTTTGGCTGACTCAATAGCGAGACTTGACAATCTGCGAAAAAGACTGCCATAACAATACTGGACCAGAAGCATAGTGATCATATGAAGCGACTGAATGCGCTCAGGCACGACAATGTAAGCAAACAGAGCCAGCTGCAGGAATTGGAGACCAAGTACGAACAAATGGAGATGGAAGCCGACCTGCTTCAGAGAACAGATGCAGGCGAGTCGGAAACGGCAGTCAGGCAGCGTTCGTTAGAGAACCAGCTGAACAAGGCCGAGCTTAAATGCAACGAAGCGCTGACCATTCAGCGAACCTATCACCAAATTAAAGAGCACTTGATCAGAGTGAGTGAGCCGGCGCGAGTTTGTTTGGACTTGTATTCGTTTAATCGGCGAATCACGTCATTGTTTACGGCGTGTTTTAGGAAAGTCTGACCTACAGTCAGCGACTAGACGAGCTGGAAAAGCAGATTGAGGCGTCTAATGAGGAGTTGCGTCGATTCAAATCAATAAACAAAGATGCGTTCGTGGCCAAAGAAAACGCCACCAACGAGCTGTCCAAGTTTGAAGAGAAAGTTTACAAGTAAGCCACGAAGATTGGAATGGTCAGCAATCGGGTCTAATGGTCATTCTGTTTTATTTTCAAATCAAACAAGCGAGCGAAAAGAGCGCGAGGTCTACTTGGGATCGATGAGGAAGGAAGCTGCTGAAAAGAAGATGCAAGCGGAGCGCATTGATCGTCGTGTGGTGAGTATGATTAATGAGATCAGCAATCATGTGTCAGTTGGGACGTGGCGCGCGCATCATCGTGGCCAACTGCGGTGACGGCGGCCACAATTATTGTAAACATGCATTTCATCCGTGTTTTTTCTCTCTATTTTGACATAGAACCAGCAGCCTGCACTGGTGCCCGAGGACATAGACAAGGAAATGACCGAAGCGGAACGAGAAAAGATAAGCTCGTACGAGGAGGCGTTCGACAAGATTAAAGAGGAGACTGGCGTCAATTCGATGAGTGTAATTCGCCGAATTTATTTGTTTCGATTTACCTAATAATGACTACAACCGACGCGATTTATAATTGGCACTGTCTTCACAGGAGGTGGTTGAGCGCTACAAAGACCAAGGCGCCAAAACGCGCAAGCTGGAAAAAGACAAGGCCGAGGCCGAGGAGCTGATCGGAAAGCTGCGCGACGAGAAAGAGAGTCTCATGCGTAAATTTGAAGAAATGAAATACTCAGGCGAACAAAAGATGTCCGAGTGAGTACAGGCAGCATTAGCATTCACAACGAACAAGAACTTTTTAACCCGAGGCGTTCTCGCTTGTCTTAAGGGGTCAACGTGTTGTCGAGCAACATCAAGACGAGGCCAAGAAAGAAGAGGACAGACGCGATGATGCAAAACTCAAGTTGGAGCAATCGCGTCGATTGATTGTTCAACTCAAGGCCGACATTGAGCACTTGGCCAATAAATGCAAAGACTTGAAATCAGTGAGTGGCTTAAGGTCTCATCTAATTGAGCTTGAGTTTTAATTGTACTTGAACCGACGAGAAGACCAAGAGCCATGTGCCGTCGACAGTGATTTCAAAGAACTCGGACGAGTACATATTGGACTTGTTGAGCGTGACCGAGGAGAAGCTGGTCAAATTGTACGAAGAGCTCGAAGCCAAGGGTCTGAGCGAGCTGCAGAAAGAAGCGAACCGACAAGAGGCGAGAGCCGAAGTGCCCCAGAACAATGTCAGAGTTCCACTCAAACTGGGCGATCAGGCCGAACGCAACAAAGAGGTAGAAGAAGGCAACGTGGATGACGGTGCCGAAGACTTCCGCGGCTATCGCGATCAGATCAAACAAGCGTCAAAACAGATCGTTGAGGCAAAGAACAGACGTCACATGGTCAGACGTTCGCGGCGATAAACAATTCACTCGCACGCGGCTCCTTCTATCATTGGCTATCAATAAACTCTCGCTACACTTAGTCTCTTTCTAGATTTTCGTTCCTAAATCCGTTGTCTGATCTGATTGAGCTCAAGCCCACAGACGCATTCATCATTCACTCGTTCATCTATCGAACTACTTGGGCGCAAGCGGACTAAGTGCTCGCGAGCAATGCCAAATGAACGCGTTGGCAAAGGTTGAGGTCGAAATAGAACAGGAGATTGGTTAAGTAGCCGGAAGATTAAAGTCGACTTGAGCCGCGTATTTGCATGCGCTTTTCAAGTCTGAGAAACAAACACCCATGGGTTTAGGGAGACTGCTCGACTGAAGGCGAACGGGCGGCCGCCTCTAATAAAGCGTCAATGAACGCGTTTTTATAGCTTTCGATTGCGTTTCAGGCTCTTGATTGCACCTTCGCTCAATTAATCATTTAATAGAGCCGACTGCTCCTCGAAGCACGAACGACCACCTTACGAGGGCGAAAGCTAAGAATCGTGTAAATTTAGGTGAGAAAAAGTGAGGCACTTTGATTGAACTTGTGTTTGAATAAACATGAGCAAGTTAGAGCGGCGATCGCGCGATTGACGCCAATCAATCGAATAAGTTGGCTCATTTAGCCTGACTGCGTTAGAAATCAAAGCAGCGCGGCGAACCGTCAGGCGAGCTGACGTTCACCTGTATTAGCCTCTTTTCTATTCGTTTGTTTGTTTATTTATTTGCGATTTATTAATGGGCCCCGGTCGACAACGTGGCCAGTGTGCATTTTCTTTTACGAGTTGAGAAAGCAAACACGATAGAAGGAGGCCCGGCGAGGCCAAATATGTTCAATTTCGCTCATATCAACAGCCCCGATCGAACACGTTCACACCAGACTACAGGCGAGCGCCGATCGGTTATTTAGACCTTCGTGCCCGAGTGCACAAATCTGGCCTCACCCCGTCGCCTGGCGCCCTCACATCAAATGAAATAAGATTTGGTTTTTATTTTATTGGATTTATTGCTCTTACGCAAGTGACAATCACAATTATAAACGTCACGTCGACTGGCGATCTCATTCTTTCGTTTCGATCAGGTCTAATCGGCGTGTTCTTTCTATTCATTCTATTCGCTGCTCTGACTTGATTGTGCATCGGAGATGATTGCCCAACAGAAGCTTCACAGAGGGAAGAATGAAACAATCAAAGAGAGGGTGCGAGTCTGCGAGAGTGAAAGGATCAGGCGAATCTTATCTAAGACGCTCAACAAGTTTTGCTGATAATCGCATCATCTTTCTTCATTGTGGCTCTTCCATCGCACACAGTTCTTTTGGCTGCCTCTTTGGCGCTGAACAGTCATTAAAATTGCATTAACGTAGCGGAGCAAAAAAAAAAAGCCGAGTCGAGACGCAGTTGGCATCGATGAATTAAACCTTCAACTGTGTGCGCGTTTATATTCCTTAGTTGGGGTCTATTCTTGATTTATAGCGTTTATTCTATTCGACTCTTCGGACCGACAAGACCTTGCCTGTCGCATGCCAAAGTGGAAAAATTCAAAGACATTTTGAAGTTGAACTGAAGTCGTCGAGGAGAAGATTTCGGCTTTTGCTTTGATTTATTGCTGAGATAAGGTGAGATGAGAGTGGCAAGTAAGGGTCGCTTGTTCAAAGCTAACCATCCGCCGTCAATACCGTTCGGTGTCGTTGCTTTGCCTAATGCGATTTTAATACGCGCCCTCTTTTTCTTCTTCTTCTTTCACTCTCTCGCTCTCAGACTCTTTCTATTCGTCTTCATTCTTCTTTAAACTCTTTATTCTCTGTTCGCCGCATTTGAAATAGAAATTCATCACTAAACGCCGCGGCAAGAAGAGAGCGCACATCACCGCTTTAGACCGACTTGGTTCAGCGTCGTGTTTAGGTGTAGCAGAGATGATTGATGCAAGCCGGCTTGTGTTTTCGGATTGAATGCACTAGAATGGCAAAGAGAAGATTTTGTTGAGCCAAGGGCCGGTCCCAATCGTTCCTTTCACCAACCCACTCTCCCCGGGCAGGAGAGCTTCGTCAGTCTGCAGCTCTAGTCCAATGAGGCTCACTCTCATGAGCATTAGCCAATCAGAATGGAGATTGGCGCCACCAATCGTTCATTTGTTTGATTCGCTACTCTTCATTTTAATCCGATTGAGGCGCTTCTTCATTTCTATTCGTCTAATTCTCTTTTAGCTGATCACGTATTCCTTCGTCTTGTTATTGCTTTCTTATTTTCGATATATGAACTAGACTCTTTGCCGTCTCTGGCCTTAATTAGAAGCGTCATGACCAGCCTAGTTGCCGAGCCCTATTAATAATCGATCGCTTTTAATTTCGCATAGAAGCAAAATTAGGAGCAGCCGTGAAGAACCAAGTGCCATGCTGCATTCGAGTCAAGATTCAGCCTACTTCGGAAGCGGTCAGCCAAACGCCTATCTGAAACAGAGTACAACTGCTTTCGACGATCCGATCGATCTGAATAACAATGGCTCACATGCGGCCACTGTCGCAAATGCCACAACTGGCCAGCTGGTTTTCAAGCAAGAGTATCAGACATCATCGCAATACGACCCGGCACAAGTAGCTCAAGAAGGAAAAAGTGTTCAGGACAGATTCGGCGCCGACTCGGCTTATTTGATCAACGCAGAGCCTATCTACCCGTGGATGAGTGACGTCGGCAAGAAGAGCTCTTCGTTGGGAGGAGCGCACGGGTTTAACTTGAACAGAGGCACCATTCATTACCAAGACCCACTGGCCTCAAGCGAGCTCACCAATCTGTCGAGCGGCGAGTCGGCTGCCTCGTCCGTCGAGCCGAGCAATAGCAGTGGAAGCAGCAGCAATAACAACAGCAACCGGCCATCATTGAGTAAGTCAATCATGAGCTTGTCTTTTCTCTTCCGATATGTGTTTTTGTGTTGTTCGAGGCGCAATTTAAATTCGATTAGCGGCCGCCTGCTAAGCTGGACCGCAGCGAGTCGGCCATCATCCTTGTGAGAAAAGAAGTGCAGCTTGAGCGCTGTGTTGATTAACGGAGTTTATCTATTTTTAATGCGTTTTTAATGAACTGGCGAGGCCGCGCAGCCGATCTTGGCGTCGATACTCATCTCCCAGACTCCGAGTCCAAACTTGCCTCGCGATCGCTTGGATTGTTTGCTTGGGCTTGATTCGCTTCTGTTTCGCATTGTTCATCGTCTATTTCTTTTCTTTTCGATCGTTTGGTTGTTCGATTTCTAAATATTTGAAAACAAAATTAGAAAACGAGGCGAACAAAAGCAACATGAGCCAGGCGTCAAAGCGAGCTCGCACTGCTTACACGAGCGCTCAACTGGTTGAGTTGGAGAAGGAGTTTCACTTTACCAGATACTTGTGTAGGCCAAGGCGAATTGAGCTCGCCTCCATACTGCATCTCACAGAGCGTCAGATAAAAATCTGGTTTCAGAATCGCCGCATGAAAATGAAAAAAGACCAGAAGAGCAAGAACTACAAACTAAACCAGAACAGCAGTGGCAGCAGCAACGGCGACGGCAGCAACAGTGTAGGAGGCATGAACGGTGCAACCGACGACTCGGACGACTCAGACGCCGAAGGAGCTGAGAGTGAAAGAGGCGCCAGTCATGCTCGATGTGGCCACCACACACACGGGCCGCATCAAATGAGCAAGTGCAGTCACCATAGCACAATGGGCTTTCAGAACAAAGCGAGTCCAGCGTCCACCTCTCCTTCGCTCTCTGCCGGACTGGGAGTAAATCCGTCGACCCCATCGCCGAGCTTAGTTGTGCCCGCCAAGAATCTAGTGCCTGCCTACATGAATAGCCTGAGCTCTCCGAAAAATATCGAAGGCCAAATAAACGGCCTCAGCTCCGTGTCCAAGTCGGCGCCCGTTGCTACCTACACTGGCTCGAACCCAAGCATCTATTCGGCCTATCAGCCAATGAACGGCTACATCCATTCGGCCGATTATCTCTTTGCATCTCCTTATTCGACGACCGCAAACAGTAGCAACGGCGATGCGTATGTAGGCACAGGCTACAACTATCCGGCCTCGAACGAGTATTTCTATTCCACGCCTCGATACGAATCGTCAGGCGGCGGCCCAGTTGGCTACAAAGAGTTTGAGAAAGCGGATGCGTCTTCAAATAATAACATTCTGGAGCCATTGGGTCAACTGCCTACACTTGCTTACAACTACCATCACCATCCGATGAGCGAGTTCAGCCTGTTCGGACCGAGCCAGGATGCCATTCCTCAAGCTTGCAATCCCTACATGAACTTGGGCTCTCACAACGCGATCAATTGAACAACGCGTCTCTCTTTTACTCTCCTCTCTATTCTTAATATTCGCCCGCGCAATACACAACCAAGGGCAGAGAGCCCAACTCTGGCTCAAGTCACCTACGGCCATAGCTGCTAAATCTGCGCTTTTCGATTTTTCTCTTCTTCTTCTTCATTGGCATTTCTACTTGGTTCCTGTGCGATTCTTCAAAATATATAAATGCGATTGCTTTGCCCAGTCTTTAAATGAATGTCCCAGGTCTCTATTTGCCTCAAATCGTTCGACTTTTCATTTGTACTTTGCATTTTGCTTTCCTCTTTTTCATTATTCTTCCTTTCAATTCGTTTTTTGTTATTATCGAGCGAAGAGATGCTGGTTCAAAAGAGGCAATAAAATGGGTGTAGCCTGACGCTCTTGCGCGTCAAGTTAGAAAGAGAAATCGCTCGTGTTGAAAACACCGATCGCAGTGAGCGAGAGCGCCAATCAGTCAAGGCGATTGAAGAGTGGGAAGGGAGGATAGGAAGGAGAGAATGATGATGAATGAGCTCTGGAGAATGTGTCGAACGCTTGTCGACATGCCTGACGAGCCCATAGGCGCCGCAAGAGCCTACAACGTGTAATTAAGACAGGCCCGTGTCGAAGCTATTTGGCGCCGAATTTATTCCCGCTAGACAGCCGGGGCCGGGCGACAAATGAACTCTAATCGAACACGGTCACTCTTGTTCTAACTTCGTCACCTGAGCATGTTCAAGCCCTGTCTAATTTGCATTTTAAATTTAGCCACCGAAAAGGTTCGTTCAATTTACATATGCGCCCGAGATCAACTAAATGAGCCGGATGCTCGTCGGATTAATAAAGCATTTCGTTTATTCGTCTTTATTTGTGACTTTTGTGCATTTTCAAGGATTTTGCTCTGCTACAAAATGTTGAGGCTGATTTACATGTGTGGGAGAGAGAGAGAGAAAAGGGGAAGGGGGGGAGGGGAGGAAGGAGATTGGATGTAAATTTTAAAGATGAAAGCCGATTGGGTCCCCCCAGAAGAAGGAAATTGTGCAATTGAATCATTTTAATATTGGACTCGTCAGTATTGGCTCTTGGCGAACTCTTTGAGTCTTTGAAGTAGACGCCTTCCTTGCGTCACGTAATTGATTGGCTCAACGCTCACCGCTGACACCTTGCATCGTCGCTCGTCCTTTTTATGTCACGTCATTTACGCCTTGACTAAATGGCATGGCGCTTCGTTTTACTTACGTTGTACGTTTCCATTTTGGCGCGCAGCTTGAACGTATATGGCTTGAAGATTGCGTTGGAAAAGACTTCGTCAAATGCAACTTCGTTCTAGAAAAGCGATCAAGTTTGCTTAGCGAGCAGATCGTTGTGGAAGACGGAGAATACATACTGTGCTCTTCAGTTCACCGAGTTCGTCGGCAGTTTTTCCCAATATGGTCTCGGCCGTCTCCTGGAAGCACGTGGCCCAGTGAAATTCTGTATGATCTGCCAAGCTGACCTTGATTGTAAGTTATTGTCTGACGTTCGGTCGTTAGCATTTGCAAGGAATTGTTTACGTTCAAAATCATGCGCCACTTGAAGTTCTCGTAGCTCTGCTGGCATTTTTCGCATCGGTAGGTACCGTCGTTCTGATCGATGACCTTTTTGTTGCAGCCCTCGCCTGGACATGCCATGTACATGGCGTTGTCTTTCTTGGCAAACATGATGTAGGCGTTCGCAGAGAAGTAGTCGGCCTTGTCGCCCATGCCGAGCTTTTCGTCCTTGAGCGAGTCGAGCAGCTTCCAGTTCGCCTGCATGTGGCCGGTGGTCATCGTGCCCGCCTGGCTGTTCGCCTGGTTGCTCAGTTCTGTCAGATTGGCCTCATGACCGCCCTGGTCGAACCAGCCTCTCATCGAGTGTGCTTTCGGAATGTCCGGATTTATCTGAAGGACAGTGTTCGAGGTCACACTCAGGTTTCGTCCTCCATAGTCGCCCAGCTTGGCTCCTTTCAGGAGCACAACCGGATGGTCGTCTGCCTCAAAGTCCTGCGCTTGCTTTCCCCAAAGAGTGCAGCTTATTGCACAGTTGCTGTCGTCGACCAAATGGATCTCTCTCTTTTGCAGTTCGCGATTCGTCTGCTTTGTAACAATTGTGGTCAGCTCGCCCGACGATTTCACGACGCCAATAACGTCTACATAATCGTTGGGATTTTTGTTGGAGAGCTCGCTGAGCGGCACAAGGTTCAGGTTCATGTGAGGCACTTCGTCGTCGGCCTCCACGCAGGGCTCAATCAGAGTATCGTGGTTGAATGTCATTTCGTAGTCGTTGTTCAACTTGCTGTATTGTTTGTTCGCCGTTTTTAGCTGCGCTCGCGAAATATAATAAACCTGCCAATGCCAGTGAGTTGAGCAGCTCGTTGGGGTTGTATGCCACATTGACTTGACTTACTTTGTCAATTTGAAGCATCTCGTAAAGTCTGTCGACTTCGGCGTTAAACGCGTTTCCTTTTATTTCGCCAGTCTGGTCAATCAAATCGACACTAAACAGCTTTCCCTCGCCGCGTGCGTTCGAAAAGGTGCGCACGTTGGACTTGTTGATCACTCTTGCTTTGATCGACCATCTGGATGGCGATTCGAGAGATTTCAGGTCCGTTCGAGCAAAAAATCAGTAATGAATGGAAGTACTCACTTGTTTTGATAAGGATTCAGGGCTGTAATGCCGGTAATTTTAAAACCGTTGAAAGTTTCCGTCTGACTTGAAGGTTTGCTAGAGCTGTCGATCGGGGTTGAAATTTTGCCCGAACTCTGCACTTTGGTGATAGGCTCCGGCTCCTGCTTGCCATAGAAGCTTTTACCCTCTGCGAGTTTAGGTTCCGGCTTCTTAGGCTCTACATTCTCGTTTTTGACGCTGACCGTATTAGGACTGGCACATTCCATTTCGCCGAGCACCTCAAAGTTGAGCAAAATCACCACAACTCTTTTAGAGGCGATCGCATGTTTGATAGAGTGTACCAATGGACGAGCAATTCACTTACTTTGGAGGATCTTTGGAGAGCACATTAGACGCGTACTCTTCGAGCTTGATCACACTGCCCACCGTCAGCTCGTTCTCCTCCACCATGTAATTTTTTTGTGTTGCCAAAATGCCGACTGAAAGTTGAAATTCAAGAGACAAGCCGCTGAATGAGCGCAATCGGCGTGGCCCGCTTACACGTGTGCTGGATTTCTCCGTCGAACAAGGTGACCTTGAAACGTGTGGTGCCGTCCATGTTGTTTTGGATGTTCTTTATGTTTTGTATCTGCAGGATTGGATCGACCACATTGTTGCCGTCGAGAATTTCCTTCAATTTTCCGGTTGGTCTTAATCTGATTTAAATGTTGCTGCCGCTTATGCTTACCCGCAGACTGCCCTTGCTCAGTTTGAACATGTTTTATTTTATAACCTTCTTTATTAGGCCGACAGTCCAACTGTTTAATGTTCCTGTTCGTTCTCTGTTCACTGTTTTATATATCGAGTCGATTGCACAACTAACGGCTGAAATTCTCAAATGCATTAATTCCTTCTCTTCGCGCCAAGCAGATTCTCTAATCTTGCTCGTTTCTAGACCTCATTGTCCACTGGCCCGCTCTGGGCCGCTTGCAGTGCTGCAGGTGCGATAATCATCCCCGAATTTCGAATCTTCACCTCAGCAATCAAGTTTCGGCAGTAGGTTGACAGGAATGCAATACTTGAATCACTTTTTAGCTTAACACAGTTTTATTTTTCCTCATTTCTCAAGAATTAAATCGATCGATTTAGGTCTTGATCTCTCTTTCCCCGATTTTCGCTTGCCTTTTTCTGTTTGCTTGCCCGATTGAGTCGTGAGCACAATTTAGACGTGAAAAGCTGTGACATCAAATCAACGAGTGCACAAACGAATGAATAAACGTATTTTACACTGCACTGCTGAACAGCTGCATAATTAATCAATTTTTCCGAAAAATAAGCCAAATTCAAATCGGACAGATTAGGCGGTCACTTGAACGTAATGGAAGAGCTGCTCGAGCACATAAAAAGTTTGGTGAGACACTCAAAGAAGGTTGCATCGCCTGCTCTGATTGTTTTGCTTTTTTGATTGAAGGCAATCGACTCGGGTTTGGTCGGCCAGACAGCCAGGTACTGTTGACTTGATTCACGGTGCGAATTTAAGCTCTTGATTGGTGCCTTAGATGCGGAGTTTTATTCGACGAGTGTATGCTGGACGAGGACAAGGCCGAGCTGAAGGCCGCCTACGATGCAGTTTGTGACAGCCATTCGTCACTGATTAGAAAGTGTGACGCGCGGCTCCTGAACGACGGAGAAAAGGCGCAGCTCGACCCCGGCCTTTTGCTGGGCGAGAGCGAGAGCTACGCGCTCGGAGGATGCATCCACTTGGCTGACCTGATTCTGGACGAAAAGCTGGAAAGCGGAATCGCTCTGCTGCCAAATACGAAGCCTCAGTTTCCATTTGAGTGCGAGCTTACCAAGAGTCTGCTTGAAAGAGGCAGAGTCAAACGCGTTCTGTTCGTCAATTGGCACTCTGAGCACAGTCTGTCGATGCAGCAAGCGTTCTACTCATCCAACAAGTACCTATTCCTAATCTCAACTCTGTGCAGACTTGTGGCCAATTCATTGTCTATTGAGGGTTTTCAAGTTTTCTCTTCACGGCCAAATGCAGTCGGACAATTGCAATCTATTTGACTCGATTGGCGTTGATCAAGGCATTGGCTTCAATGCCAACCTTTGCCTTCATCAGGTAAATCAATATTTCAAGTGAACAAGAAAATAAACAAACGCGAATCATGACCGGGTCGATTTTAAGGCTCAGCCATCAGATTATCAGCTTCTTCTTGTGCTTTTGAATCTTCTCTTGCCGCTGGCCAATGAGGTTCGTTATTATTCGTATTCAAATCACATCCGGACGTCTCATTCCTGAACATTTTAAATAGTTCCATCCCGATCTGGTGCTGGTTCGCACTCAGCTCTCGTCTTCTTTCAACACGGCCAATGTATGCTGAGACTAGCAGCCCTTAAATGGTTTAATAGAACGCCACACTTCTAGGGCTTTCAAGCTTCCTCTTCATTCTACGCTCATTTGGCCCATTTGCTCTCGTTGTTTGCCAACGGCCGAGTGCTATTCATGCTCACTGTAAGTAGACCGAATCAAACGAATGCGAGCTTCCCTGTCAGTGTTTCTCTCAAAGCGCGATCCCGAATCAGTGATGTTTGCTGAAACATGCGCCTTGGTAGTCGGCTCATTATTATCCAAGCCCCTTCCTCGTCTGGCCAAACTGAACAAGACGGTTGACTCTCAGTGAGCTTGCCTTAACCAATCACCTCTATGTCACATTCTTGGCCATTTTCGCAGTTTGAAAGAGGCAGTTTTGAACTTGACCACAGTGCTACGACCGCACTGGTGGTCTATTCAGCATTTGAATGCATTGGATGACCAGCTAGCCTTCGATTCTTATGTTCAACAAGCCAAGAGACGACTCATTGACGGGTGAAAGGCTTTTGACTGCAACTTGTCTCAGAACTCGCTCATTCTTGAACGAACAGATTGGAGCCATGCGGCCGCGAACAGCCTCATCAAGTGCTCAGTTTGTGCGAATTGCAGACGGCATTGCAAAGTGAACCTGTGCCATCTCCCTCTCGAAGGACGTGCGTTTGCACCGACATGAGAATGATGCGGCATGAGAATCTATTAGACCGGTGAGATACTTTCATTCCATTGAACACGAGCGAGTTGAATAACGTCGATTACCGATTTGTCCGAACTAAGGATGCACCCTGAGTGCCCAGACAGAATAAGCAGCATCGTAGAGCGTCTAAGAGAAAAAGGCTTGTATCAGAGGTGCGAAGAGCTGAATTGTAGGAAAGCGAGCGATGCAGAGATTGCGCTCTGCCACGAAGCCGACTACGTGAGCAGATTGAGAGAATTAGAAGCTCTCAGCGACGAGGAGCTGCTGAGAAGATCGATGAACCGCGACTCGGTCTACTTCAGTAAAGACACATTCGATTGTGCTCTGCTGGCCTCCGGCTCTCTTCTCACAGTTGTTGATGCTGTTTGCTCAGAGAAGGTTTGTTCACTTTTTTCAGGCTTTCATAATCACTTCATTTACCATTGGTTCAGTGTTTGAACGGGGTGGCCATTTGTCGGCCTCCTGGCCACCACGCCTTTCCGGACCAGTGTTCGGGTTTTTGCTTTTTCAATAACGTGGCTGTGGCCAGCAAGTACGCGCTCAAAAAGTACTCCTCAGTCAAAAAGTAGATCGGTCCCACCAGTCTTCACTTGTCAAGCTCGAATTCTGAATATTTCCTCAAAATTGATCAAAAGGGTCCTAATTCTCGACTTTGACGTGCATCATGGAAACGGAACTCAAGACATTTTCTACGATGATGCCTCGTGAGCCTCTCTTTTGCCATTTGACCTTCTCTACTTGAACTTGATGCTCTTAAAGCGTGCTGTTCATTTCTCTGCATCGATACCAAAACGGGCTGTTCTATCCAGCAGGTGCCAACTCAAATTTCAATTTTGTCGGCTCCGGATCGGGCAGAGGTTTGTTGCCCTCCATTTGCACGATGCTTTTTCTTTTTATTCTCACGCCTTCTGACCAGGCTTCACAGTGAACGTGCCCTGGAATCTGAACTGTGCCGGAGATGCTGAGTACATGGCAGCTTTTCACAGAGTCGTGATGCCCATCGCCTACGAGGTTCTCTTTCTGCCGATTGTTCGTCGACGATCGGAAAATGATTGTGATTGAAGTTCGAGCCAGACCTGGTGATCATTTCGGCTGGTTTTGACGCCGCGGCAGGCGACCCGCTCGGAGGCTATAGCATAAGTCCAGACGGTTATGCGCAAATGACGAAAATGTTGTCGGCGCTAGCCAACGGCCGAGTGGTCATGGCGCTCGAGGTTTGAGTTTTCCCCACCACAGTTCGTGTTGGTCTTAAAAGCTCATAAAAAGGGAGGATACAATCTGAACTCGATTAGCGAAAGTATGGCCAGTTGCGTGTCGATTCTGTTAGGTGATGCATGTCCTCCCGTGGCTCCCATCAACGCCAAGCCGGGGTAAATTCTCGACCTTCTCTCTTTGAAGCGCACTTGGTCAAGTTCTCATTTGAATCCAGAGCCTTTGAAACAATCAGGAGTGTAATAGACACCCAGACCGAGTTCTGGTCGTGTTTCCCTTTCAATGGTAAGCCAGAAACCAATCTGAATCAACCCCAACCTGAATGAGACGCGAAACATAGACCCGTTGCCTGCGTGTGAGTTTAAAAAGAAATTCAAGCCGAAAAAGGAGAAGAAATCGCCGTTGATTGAGACAAATTACACATTGAGATCCCGAAACAGAGCCGGTCAGACTAAAAGCGCATTAATCAAGCCATCAATCAATTTCTAATTTATTCAAATTAGTAATTGCGTCAGCGAAAAAGGATGAGGAGAAAGAGCGAGCGAAGGATGAGACAGCTGGTTTAGTCGACTCTAGAGCCAAGAGTGGTCAAATAGCGGCCGATGAAGAGAAAGAGGCAGGCGGATCACAGGCAACAGGAGAAGAGCCGTCTGCGCTACCAGCGGAAACATCTGGCGCTTCGTACATGGTGCAAATAGGCGATCAAACGGCGTTCGCCGTTATTCCCCTTTCGTTTTGTCCACATTTGTTAGAGATTACGACAGAGCCGAGACGAGAGCTGGTCGACGCTCACCAGCCTTGCTCAGTGTGCCATGAATGCGCCGAGAACTGGCTGTGTCTAAGCTGCTATCAGGTTTACTGCTCTCGCTATGTGAACCAGCACATGGTCGAGCATTACGAGTTAAAGCGCCATCCGATGGCCCTCAGCTTCAGCGACATCACGGTCTGGTGTTATGAGTGTGACTCGTATGTTCACAACGATCGACTCATTTTTGTCAAAGAGCTGGCACTCGAGTCCAAATTTGGCCAAGACTACTAAATCAAGGGCTTAGAGCCTCTCAAATAGACGAAGAACGTTTTGAATGATTTGAATAAACTTGAAACCAGCTCAGATTGTCTACCTCGTGTATAAATGGGGCGCGCGAGTGCGTTTAAAAGCAATAAAAGCAACTGGTGGGCAAACTTATCTCTTTGAGCGAACAATTGTCGCGTGACTCGTCAAAGCAGCTCGTCATCTAATGAAATTCGCACTCAAGGTACTCTTCGATTTTGTTAATAAATCGAACGTTTTTGTTGCGCAGTATAAAGCTCTGAGGCAAGGTCAACATCGGCTTCGGTCTCGATTCTGTGTTCAAGCAACACGTTGAATGTCTGGGCTTTAAGCACAAGCAAGAATTGAAATTCCTCGCCGATTTCCAGTCTTTTCTAAGTCGCAAATGCCGATTGGACGAGCAATACTCGAGAGTAAGCCATCTCAAGTCAGCTTCTTTACTCTCTCTCTATCTACACAACCTTTTTCGAAAGGAGAGCATAAAACTCTGCGAGGAATATTTGAGCTTGGACTACAAGTTGAAGAATGACAGCGATCAACAGTTTTCAGTGTAAAGTGAATATAGCGCCAACGCCTGTGCCCGAGCGCCTAATCAATCTAGGTCTGCAAAGGCCAAGTCCAAACGCTTGGCAAAATCTATTGCAGGAGATGATCGAAATCGGCGAGAAGCGATTCGCCGGTTCCCGTTCGTTGTCTTTGCTTGGTGACTATTTTGAAGGTATTCGCCGACAGAAGGAAATCTCTTTCAAAAAGGTGCGTTTCTCCTGCTGGCAAATACTGCGGCCGTTGGATAAAAAGATGCTCTCTTCCGTTAAAGGTGATAGACCGACTTGAATCGATTCAAAAGCAGATTGAGCACGCCCATCGGGCCTATGTCGAATCTTTTGAGAAATTTAGCATCGAACAGCTGATTGAGTATCAAAAGCAGTGCAAGAAACGTAAACAGCCAGTCGATCAAGGCCTGATTCGAGAAAAGTAAGAAATGTCGCTGAGTTCTATCACAACACTCCGTCTGAGACGCCCTGATGGTCAGAGTAAAATCAAGAAAGCTCAATGCAAAAAAATTCAACGCGAAGCTCGACTCTGCCAAGCAAGTAAGCGAGCAGCTTAGTCGATTGAGATTGAAACGGATCTGAACAATGTCTGATTTTGAAAGGCAAACCTTTTTGCCAGATACAAACAACTCGATTTGGTCAAGATCAACTACATGATCGCGAATAACACGCTAAATCAAAAGCTGCTTCATCACGTCTCGAGCGAACTGCCCCAAATGATGCAGGTGAGGTGTTAATCGCTTTCTGACGCGAACGTAAACCATTACTTAATTGATTTTAGATGTTGGCTGGAAACATGGAGCTGTTTGTTAACGAGTGCATTCGAGGCGTGTTCGAGAAAGAGGCTGAGATCGGTCGATTGGGCGCTAGGCTGCAAGAGAGACTTGAGGCAGTTGATGACGAAGAGCCTCTAATCGAATCAGCCGGTTCTTTTGAAAAAGTGATTCAGTTTGAGCCAGAGTCTTTACTTGACACCGAGTTCGACTCAGCACTTAGCTCCAGCTGCAGTGTTAAGTACTTTTCGTTCGAGTACGAACGAGCCCTCAATCGGATAGAAGAGCTACAGCAACTGGTCAACAAACAAGTTCTAAACCGAACGTGCAACCCGTCTGGTAACCTATCGCACGACTGGACCAGTGGCAAGCTCGATTTAAACCAAGCAAAGGAAGCAGAAGAGCGGTAAATTGGGCCATTCAGTTGTTGCTTGGACTAAGTTTCAAACTGAATTGGTAAAGGTGGACTGCGTTAGAGCGCAAAAGTGAGCTGGTCGACCTAGGCGCCAAAGTTGAGATCCTTGACTCGTTTGAAAGTAAGACTATCATCATCGACTAGTTAACGTGAACAGATCGCGGCCTACTAAAGAGCTGACTTGAAGTATGTAAAGAGATTGGGCTCAAAAACGACGTTCGATTTACGTTCGAGGAGATACTCAAGTACGACGAGTGTTTGGACAATTTGCCCTCAATCGAATGCTCCTATTACATTGAGACTCTGCTCACCACTTTGGACAAGCCGTTCATAAACGAAGGTAGCCATCGATGTTTACTTCAGATCGGTTGTCTCAATCCTCACCTATTTTGCCCGGCGCCTCTAGACGACTACGAGATAGTCAACTCAAGCTGGCTGAATTGAGCGTTTCCCTCTATCTGTGATTTAAGCATGTTTGCATTGAATAAATTTCTTGAATGCGCATGCTCTCTGGCCTGCTTGCCTCGATCTGTCTAATTATGCATAAGTTTGAAATCAAGATTGTCGGCTTTTGATAAGCATTTTAGAGAGCAACCGATAGAGTCAAGCCAGTTGTTGGTCGGCCGGTCGAATTTCGCTGCATGCCAGAGAGACCACATGCTCTCTCTAGGGGTTTGATAACACGAATGCGACCGATTCTGGTGCCCTCATTTAGTGCCCTCAAAGTCGTCAACGTCTTCGAATTTTAAGCCAAGTTTAAATGCGCATATCTCACGCCAGCCTCGAGCTGCTGCTGCTTCAAACTAGGGCGTGAACGCATAAGTTGCGATGCGTATGCTAAGTTTTAAGTTCACAGTTTTTTAGAAAAATTTCCTTTCCTGATCAAGTTGCCGCCACCAACCATGAGTAAAGTAAGCGCTATTTTGGCGACCATTCAGCATAGTCCGTTTCATGCTTTGCCGGAATTTAGTTTGAACCGAATGGCTACACCCTGAAAAAGTAATTTGGCATCAAAAGGCTAAGGATTAAATCCAAAAGCATCAAACGATGAATCATAGGACGGGTCTCATCTACGATCCACTCATGTTGGACTACAACTGTGAGTGGGACGATATTTATCCGGAGAAGCCGGCCCGAATCAAAATGCCGTACGAACGCTGTGAGCTCTACGGTCTGGTGAGCAAGTGTGAGCGAATAGAAGTAAGTGGCCTCGCTTTGATGATCACCAGCCCGGCTTTGCTCAAGTGGCCGAACGAAGGGTCGATTTTGCAGCGATGACGAGGTCGAAAAGTACCACACGAAGCGGGTGAATGATTTGATGAAGAAATGCGAATCGATGAGTCGCGACGAGCTCATGTTCGTCTCAACTCAATACGATAGCATGTACTTTCATCGAAATGCAAACAAAGCAGCTCGATTTGCGCTCGGCTCTTCGATTCAAATGGTCGATGAGATAATGACCGGACGAGTCCAGAACGGTTTCGCCATCATCCGGCCTCCTGGGCACCATGCGATGAGAGACGAGCCAAACGGCTACTGCTACTTCAACAACGCCGTGATCGCCGCCAAACACGCCATTGACACCTACAAACTGGATCGAGTGCTGATTGTCGACTGGGACGGTAGCAGCTTGGCGAGCATTCTTCCAAAAGCCCAAATTAAGAGAAAGAAATTTAGTTCATCATGGCCAGGGCACACAGTACGGATTCTACGAAGATCCGCGGTAATTATCTGCCCGAGCGTTCATTCAGTTCAAGCGATGACCATCTCAAATGACCTTAATTGTCAGTGTGTTGTACTTTTCGATTCATCGCTACGATTATGGTCAATTTTGGCCGAACTTGCGCGAGTCTGACTTTGACTTCATCGGCGAAGGCGCAGGCAAAGGGTACAACGTGAACGTTCCTTTGAATGAGGCAAGTCAATAAAGCGGCCCGTGTTCGATCGACTAGTCTAAAGCGCGTTCGATTTAGATCGGCCTGGGCAACAGCGAGTATTTGGCCACGTTTTTTAACCTGCTGCTTCCGATCGCCTACGAGGTATAATACATCAATCATTTCGCTCTGTTGGTGATTATTTGCTCCCGATGCTCTTTTACTCTGGCTAGTTTAATCCGCAGCTTGTAATTGTTGCCAGTGGATTCGATGCTGCTATCGGCTGCTTTGAGGTAGTTCTAGTTTTCTAATTGCACATTTCATTCCCAAACGACCAGTACAGGCCGCAAATTGTAATCGTCTCGTCCGGATTCGACTCTTCAATTGGCGACGAAAAAGTTTGCAAATTTCATCATTTCACCTCCGCCTGAACACTGCAATATCGACCAGGTTGTAATCTGTGAACGTTTTGTTCCAGGGAAAGATGTACGTGACGCCAGCGTGCTACGCACATTTCATAAATGCGTTGTCATGTCTGAGCAATGGAAAGTTGTGCGTCCTGCTCGAGGTAAGTGCCCCAACGCCTTTCTTTTCCGGCCGATCCTGAGCACCACAATCGAACGCAAAAGGGCGGCTACTGTCTCAAGTCGTTGAGCGAGGGAGTGGCATTGACTTTACGAGCTCTCCTAGGCTATCCGTGTCCCAGGATTGATTCCATATCGACGCTCAGGCCAACGTACGGAATTTTTGGTTTAAACCGTTCATTCACTTTGCTTTCATGTTCCAAACGCTGTATTGGCAGATTTGTGCAAACAATTTTGAATTTGTACACGGTTCTTCGTCCTTATTGGAAGTGTCTCCAGAATCTGAACGCGCTCGACGAGTCAACAAGCGTGGAAGAGTTCCTCAAAAGCTGGGATGACAAGTACCGCAAATACATCAAATTTTACTCGAACGAAACAAAGCCAGAAGCGTTTGAACTCACCGGCTTCTACCCGCTTTATGCGGCCGAGGAGAACGAGCGTCTTGACAAAGAGATCGACAAGCTGATCGAAACAACCGACCTTTCGCATTCCGACATAAAGACTGGCCTCGCCCTGGTCGGATTGAATCAGACAGACCGACTTGTTGGCAAATACGAGTCGATGAATGAGTCGCCTGAGAGTGCATTGCTATCAGCTAATTTGCTCGATTTGATGGTTCAGATCGCCGAGCGAAAGGTGACTCTCAATCTACGCAATTCTTCATCTAATCAGCCAAACACGTTTATTTAGGCCACAAACGGTCTGGCTATCTTGGCTGAGCTTCACTCAGATGAGATCGCCCGCGACATCCGAGCGTTGGAATCGACTCGGTTCAACAAGTATAGAAGCTGACCTGCTCGATCTAACTAGTTTTAATCGATTTTCAATCAAAACTAGGGTCTTGGTTGTCAACTTGGTTGAGAAGCTTCAAATAGCAGAACCGAATGAAAAGTAAGAGCTCTAATGCCGGTTTAATTTCAAAACAGAGACGAGTCATTCTCAATCTGTCTCTAAGTGTTTTAGTGGCAAGTCTAAGAAGCCAATCTTCGGCAAACATCAGCTCGGCTCGACCTGTAGAGCTTAGAGTAGACATACAAGACCCTGCAGCCTATTTGACATCGTTCTTGCGGATGCTTCTGCCGATCGCCTACGAGGTTCTGCCTTCCCAATCAGAGTCTGCACTAGAATGATCCTCACTTGCTTTTATTATTAGTACAATCCAGATTTGGTGATCGCTCTGGTCAATGGCCAATCGTTTTTGCATCAAACAGAACTTATGTTGGCGCTGAAGAAGCTGCACGCGTTGGCAAACGGAAACGTGCTCTTTGTTTTAGAGGTAAATTGCTGGGAAAAAATAGGAAGAATCAAAGAGAGCTCATCCGACTGAGCAAAGGACTCTGACGAAGTGAGGAGGAATGAAATCGATTCCAAGCTGCTGGACAACTTGGCCGGGCATGAAATCGCTTACGATCAAAGTCTGACGCCTACTGAGGGGTAGGCCGAACGATCATGACCACTTTAATCTGATGATTGCATCACTAACTGTACAGGACGCAACGTTTAATCGCCCAGCAGATAGAGCAGGTGTTGAGCAGCAGCTGGCAGTCATTCCGCTTCAACGGTAAATTTTTCAGTCGCGCTCTCTTAGTCCCCTCTGTTGACAACTGCATTCGGCGTAGACAAATTGGCGCGAGTTTAAGCCGCGAACTTGTGCGACGTATTATTTGCCACTTGAGAGCGACATGAAATAGCGATAGATGATAGAAAATGCGTGCACAGAGTGGCCGGCCGATTGAGCTGCGTTTACACAACCGACAAGCCGATCGAATAAAAATTTGCGCATTTCTCCCATGTTTGTTTCTTTTAAAGTATGAGCGCGAAGAAAGAACAAAACCAAAGAGCGAATAAAAAGGAAGCGTTTTCTCTCGCTTTTATTTCGCTTTCGATTTTGAATATTCAACATTCGCCATTTCATCAAATTTGACTCGAATTGCCGCGTAAGTGTGTGTATGTGCGCACACGCACACGCATAAATGGTCGGCGTGTGCAGTGGCCTTCATAAGCTAAGGAAAAAGTCAAAACACACGCAAATCGAACAAAACTTGCTCGCATTGTTTAGATCTGAACCGAGTGAAGAAGAAGAAGAATGGGAAACTCACAGTCCGTCGACTTGCACAAAACCCCGGTACCTAAGCTGGACAAGCTGCTTGAAAGCGATCCGTACCTCCAGCCGTTCGAGGGTGAAATTCGACGACGCTATGGCTGCTTCAAGCAGTATGTCGATGAAATTGACCGACACGAAAAGGGCCTGAATGAGTTCACTCAATCATACAAACGCTACGGGCCCCAAGTCGACGAGAAAAATAACGTGCACTTTTTGGAGTGGGCGCCCGGTGCCAAGAACATGTATCTACGTGGAGACTTCAGTGAGTAGCGATTGCATCTGAACGTGTCTGATCTCATCTAATCGGGTTCAAATGGTTCAGACGAGTGGCGAGCTCAAGAGTACAAGTTTGAAAAGCTAGACTTTGGCAAATGGAAGCTGACCATTCCGGCACTGGCAGACGGATCTTGCGCGCTTAAGCACGGCTCAATTTTCAAAGTATGCGCTTCCTCATCAAATCTTGCCCAGTTTTGCTTTCATCGCTTTGAAGTACTCGATTGAGACCGCAAGTGGCGAAATTGTCGATCGAATCTCTCCTTGGGCTCGATTTGTCAAGCAGTCAAAAGAGACCAAGATCTACGAGAGCGTCTTCTACCATCCATCCAAACAAGAGGTTTGCATTCAAAGAGCAACACAAATGTGAAATGTTCGAATTGATTCAATTCTAATTTGTGTCAATCAGACGTATCAGTTTCAGCATCCTCGACCGAAGCGACCAGAGAGGCTGCGAATCTACGAATGCCACGTTGGCATCAGCTCGCCTGAGGCCAAGATTGCCACCTACACGTACTTCAAGGACAACGTGTTGCCACACGTGAAGCGTCAAGGCTACAATGCCATTCAGCTAATGGCCATCATGGAGCATGCGTACTACGCCAGTTTCGGCTATCAAGTGACCAGCTTTTACGCGGCCTCCAGTCGATACGGATCCCCTGAGGAGCTCAAGGCGCTTATCGACGAAGCTCACAGACTCGGCATTGTCGTATTCCTCGACTTGATTCACAGCCATGCATCGAAGAACGTTCTGGATGGCCTGAACGAGTTCGATGGCACCAGCGGCTGCTACTTCCACGACAATCAACGCGGCTATCACGACCTTTGGGACAGTCGTTGCTTCAACTACAACGAGTAATTGGCGTTTCACTTTCCTTCTCTGCGCTGCTCTCTAATGTGATGCCGTCTAATTTGCTGCACAGGATCGAGGTCGCCCGATTCCTGCTCTCCAACATTCGCTTCTGGATGGAGGAGTATCAGTTTGACGGGTTCAGATTCGACGGCGTTACTTCGATGCTCTACCACTCTCATGGAATCGGTGAGCACTTGACTCTGCTTTTGGCTGTCTCTCTCTTCAGGCTCTGTTCTTGTTAAGCTCACGGATTCACCGGCAACTACGACGAGTACTTTGGTCTCGTGACCGACACCGATTCGTTCTTGTATCTGATGCTTGCCAACTACATGCTGCATCAACTCTACCCAGATGTTGTGACCATAGCTGAAGACGTGTCCGGAATGCCGACTTTGTGCCGACCGGTGGAAGAGGGCGGCGCCGGTTTCGACTATCGACTGGCCATGGCTCTGCCGGACATGTGGATCAAAATTCTCAAAGAACAGCAGGACGAGGACTGGGACATGGCTAAGATTACGCACACGCTTGAGAATCGTCGATGGAGAGAGGCCAACATCGCGTATGTGGAGAGTCACGATCAAGCGCTTGTAGGCGACAAGACAATCGCATTCTGGCTGATGGACGCCGAGATGTACACCAACATGTCGGTGCTGAGTCCACTGACTCCTGTGATTGATCGAGGCTTGGCGCTTCACAAAATGATCCGCCTGCTCACTTATGGCCTTGGTGGCGAAGGCTGGCTCAACTTCATGGGCAACGAGTTCGGACATCCCGAATGGCTCGACTTTCCTCGCGCCGGAAACAACGATTCTTATCACTACGCGAGACGTCAGTTCAATCTGATTGACGACGATCTACTTCGCTACAAGTTTCTGAACCGATTCGACGCCGAAATGAACAAAACCGAAGAGGAGTACAAATGGCTTGCTCATACTCAGGTAAGATTAATCGCCGCCACCGCCGCCGAAGCGCTTTTCAACAATTCGGTTGGCAAAGTTTGTGAGCAAGAAACACGAGGACGACAAAGTGGTTGTGTTTGAGCGTGGTGATAAGGGACTCGTCTGGGTGTTCAACTTTCACACTTTCAAGAGCTTCACCGACTACAAGGTCGGATGCAGCCTGTCCGGCAAGTAAGATCACTACAGAGCGCATTCACCATTTTCGACTCCATTCGTCTGACCGAAAATTTAAGATACAAGATCGTGCTGGACACGGACGCAGAAGAATTCGGCGGCCACAAGCGGCTCGACCATTCAACTGAGTTCTTTACCACTGACGAGGGATTCGACGGCCGCAGCTGCTCTCTGATGGTCTACATACCATCTAGAACGGCGATGCTCTTGGCCAAAGTCGATTGAAACTCTGCTCTCAATTACTAGACGAAAACAGTTTTGTGCTTTTGTCCTCTTTTTTAGTCGCTCTAAGGCAAAGAAATACACATATTCTCGTTTTGAAAGTTGCAACCAATTCTTATGCGTTTGAATAGTCGAATATTTTCACACAATAGTTGCCGCTGTCAGCCACTGCAACGCGTCCATTATCGACCAAAGCGAGGTCTTGTGGGCCGTAGAGGTTGTTCTGGCTGCTGTTCACAACTCGAATGAACTGTCCATGTTTGTCAAAAATCTTAAACAGGACGGCGTAGTTTAGAATCGAATGTTGGCCTAATCGATTAAATTTGACCTACTTGAATGCGAGCGTTGCCCCAGTCGGAGACGATTATATTGTCTTGTTGGTCGATTGCGAGGCCAGTGGGTCCACTGAGCTGTCCCACTTTGGAGCCGTTTGAGCCGAAGCTGAGTTTAAAATTTCCGTTCGCGTCGAATATTTTTATGCAGTGGTTGTAGAAATCAGTGATAACAAGATCGCCGGCGGAGTTGCAGGCCAAGTGCTGAGGGCCGGAGAACTGCTCGTTCTTTTGGCCCGAGTGACCGAAGCGCGAAATGAGGCGGCCATCGCGACTGAATGTGTAGACGCAATTGGCTTTGGAGTCGGCTACTATGATCTGATTTTCAGGACGGCGCACACAAATTCCTTTGGGTCCAATCAGCTTGTTCTGACACAAACGTCGAACAAATTTGCCCTGAGCATCGAACTCGAGCACGCACTTGAGCTCATAGTCGGCTACAAGAATGTGGCCGTCGATGGCCAGATCGATACCGACCGGTCGCTTGATAAGCCTGGGAGAGGGTCCCATTCCGAAACAAAATTTGCCTTGATGAGTGAAAACCTCGATCTTTTGGTTATTGCTGTCGGTGACGAAGATATGCCGCTCGTTTGCACAGATCGCTTGTGGGTTGAGAAACTGTGAACAGGCTCGACCACGAGTACCAATCTGCAGAACAAGATCGTCATCGCCATTCACAGGAGCCAGTTCCGGAGACTTTTGGTTGAGTCTGAAGCTCTCGTCGATTAGGTTCTGTTCGTTAAGTGATCGATTACTGGGCGCCAATGAGATAGAGCTGCTGTTGGCCGGATTTAAGAAAAAGCTTCGGCTGCTTCTAATCGGACTCGAGCCAGATGAGCTCACGCGGGGAATTTGAATGGCGCTGGATCTCTGTGGCAAGATGTGACTGGTCGCTCGTCTGTTTGTAGGCGCCTGAGTACTCGGCGTTCGATAGCTTTCTGAACAGACCAGCTTGAATGGCGAGCCGGCGATGTCGGCCTTATTCAATGTGACATGGAGCCAAAACATTCCCTTCTTGCGTAGTTTGTACTTGATCATCAAAGTGCCGTCCGAACGAGCCAGCACATCGCAGTCGGATTTGCTCAGCAGCGGCCGATCAGGCTGCTCATCAAGTATGCGAGTTCCACGCCGCCAAGTTACGTAGACATCGAGAAGTGGCTCCAAGCTCAACTCGTTCGGTCTGTTGGCAAATTTAAGCGTAAAACTGGCCTCTTCGTTTGTGAAACACTGCCAAAGACCATTTCCACTGGCACTGCAACTGATTTGTTTATTCGGGTCTGGGTGTCGAGAGAAGCTTTCCACCAGCCGTTTGAGGCGTTCAATTTGCTGATTGAGTTGCGCAATTTGTTCGGGCGCAAGTCGAGCATTTTTCACAACTTCGGCTGCATTGGTCTCATTTAGACGACGAGCAGCGCAAATGAGCTCATCACGACCTTGCTCAAGGGTTAGAGCGAGCTCATCGAATCGCTGATTTATTAAAGCCTCGAGATGTTGAACGCTCGGCACTTTGTCGCTCGAATCTCCTGAACCGTCGCAGCCGTCTAGCTCGCTGCTTGACATGTTAATGCATCTAAGTGAGAGAGAGAGAAAAGGTTCACTCTTCGATTTTCTAGGCTGCGTGTTACCTTTTATTGCGACAATATTTGAACATAATTTTCTTTAGTTATTCAAAAAAAAAATGTAATGCAAAACTCAGGCAGAAAAGGCTCAAATTGGTGTTTGAATTTTCTCTCAGCTTTTGATCAATGAGAGATGAGTTTTAGCGTCGACGACACTCGCTCGACAAAAGCGCACACACACCCACACAAAAAGAAAAATTGAGCCAAGCAAATGAGAAGATGTGATTAGCTCTCTGAATCGATTGGGCGCTCAATTGAGTTCATGATTAATTGCAAGTTGGGCAATAAGAAAAACGCAAAGAACGAAACGATGAATATTGAGTGAAAAACTGGCCGGCGAAGATGCTTTTGGTCGAGCAATTATGTAACCAGTTTGATTTGTCCGCTTAAGCCGCAGGGCATTGCCGAGGTCTGAGTCAATAAGAAGAAAGCGGATTATCTCTTCCAGTTGCATTTGTTGCTCCCATTTGCTCTTGTTCTCAATGAATTAGGGCGGCGAAAATGTGTTAAAGCCTGGGGCGACTGAGCTGGTCTGGAACTTGGCCATGTTGATCTGAGTTCAACTTGAGCGAAGCTAATAAATTTGCATCTTGGACGATATATGCAAATAGAGAATGGCCAAGTGCGCATGCGCCTTTCTAACGTCCGTCAATCATCCGGATGCCAACTTAGCAACGATTTTATTTGCGCGCACGCTCTGCCGAGTCGCTCTCATCGCTCTGTCCGCATTCGCTCTCGATTCCACTAGGGCTTTGTAAACATGCAACGGCGCGGCAAAAAAAGGCAACAGCATCGTTCTAGACTTGACCGGCTAACAAATCGCGTCCGAAAGAGAGCCGCAATAGCCCTTAGGCTCATGCGTCAAATATTTTCCTTTTTGTATGTTTCCGTCTGATTTGCCCTCACCCTCGACCCTCTCTCGGTCTGCTTGGCTCCCCTAATGCAGTGCGCGCGCTCTTCAAATCCAATTAGCCCCTAGACACCCACTTTACATTTGTTTAATCCTTTGCACTGCTCCCACTTGGCTACTTCTGTTTTTGTTTCTTAATTTTGCTTGACCCAAAACAAGAATTGCAAGTGTTTATGCCAGGCCGAGCTGGTGCCTTGGAACGATTGCATGATGAGCAAATCCGAGTCTGATTTGATCAGTTTATTAATTTGCTGCCAAAGAATAAGAAGAGATATCAAAATGTAAGATTCGGCGAGTTGTGGGTCCGTTTTTCAAGAATCATAAAGCAGCAATTAAACGAAATAAAACCAACACCGGTATGTCAGTTTTGATGAATAAAAGTTCAGTTGAATTGGGCAACCTTTTGCGCTTAACTCGCTCACTTTGCTACTAATAAGACTTGACCAGTGAGAATATGAAGCCTGTCTAAATAATGAAGCGGCGAGGAACTAAGCGCAGCATAATTTAGCGCAGAAAATATGCGAGAATATGAGAATGGAACGAATGAGAACAAGCGAAGAAGGCGAGTGAAGACTAATGACCAGGGACAAGGAAAATAGTTTTGTGATGAGTCGTGTGTATGAGCCAACGAATGAATGGCGATGAGACGCGCTGAAAACTTGGTTTAGAGAGAGGTGTTCTTTGAAATGGAAGAGAATAGACGATCCGCAACTGGCAGTGCAGACCGGGCGGAATCAGCTGCGCGCTCCTAAATGTTAACATAAATATGTTGAATGCAAGGCGGCAAATAATGCGAGCGCACTCATGAGCCTTGCAAGCGCGCACCCCTCGTTCGAGGCATAATTGCTCATATTCTATTCTATAAATAGGGTCTAGATCAGTTTTTGCATTTTCGAAAAATGTCGACGCAAATCCGGCCATTCGGCAAATCAAGAGTTTGAGCAACCAACCTAACAAAAGTCACTTACACTTCAAAGCACAGAGAGAGAGAGAAAGCAGACTAGAGGCCGCTAGAATGTTGGCTTCGTCGCCTTTGAGCTCGCCGCCGACCATGGCGCACAATCATCATCAACAACAAATTCAGCAGCTGCAGCAGCCAGCACCGAGCCAGACCGGGTCAGGCGCCAGTCCGCTTGCCAATCCGATTTCGAAATTTCTTATAAAACAAGACCGTGAAGCACTGCTCCAGTACTCGAAGCATTTTGTGCGCAAGGCCGTTCAGATAATCGTGCAGTCGCGCCTGGGCGATAAGAAACCGACCAAGTCTCGAGCGCACGCTTACAACACGGACTGGTTCAATTTGAGCATCAAAGACATGCCACAGATTACATTGAGCACCAAGGCCACTCTGAGCAATGTGGAGACTCTGTTCAACGTGAACACGCCGTTCTGTGTGGAGATCTCGTTGCGCACGCCGGAGAATCAGACCATGATACTCGAGACCTGGTGCATCTCTTTCAACGATCAACAGGTGGACACCACCCAAAAGATCTGCTACAGCGTGTACAAGAAAATGAGCATTGTCCTGCGCTCGTTGATGTGCATTAGTCGTTCGACACCGACCTATCAGCTGTCACGCAGGCAGAGCGCAGACACGTACGTTCTTCTTTATCGAATGTACACTGGCGAGCCTCTGGTGCACAATCTGGGCGACAACTACGGTACGGCCAAAGTGGGCACTGTGACCACGCCCATAGGCTCTTTGGTAGTTAACTTGGCCTATAGAACCAGACTAACGATGACCCCGCAGTCCTCGTCCCACATGAACGAGCTGTCGCCCGGAATTCAGATCAAGGACGACCATTTTATGACAGAAGGCAGCTCTCCCTCGCCGACGGGCAAAACGGGTCTTCAAGAAGACTGGACAGCTCCATCCAACTCCTCTCAGCCAATACCAATGAGCATGCCGAGCCCGTTGCACAATCAGTTGAGCCGCCTTCATCACCACATGCCCGAACTGGGCGCCGACGAAAGCTCTGACAACAACAGCTCGATAGCCAGCACGCCGGACACGATCTATTACTTTAAACTGAAGAGTGCGGCGTTCGTTCCGTCGGCCAGCTTCAGCAACAACTACTTTTCGGCGTCGCTCTCAAATGAGAACGAGCTGCCGCCTTTCATGACTTTGTTATCGACCGATTTGGCCAGCATGAGCGTGTCGGATCGAAACTCGTCCACAGATCAACAAACGTCAGGGCCGAGCGCAGGTACTCCGAATGTCACACGGCTAAGAGGAGGTGCGAGCCGCCTACTGCAGAACAACTCGCCCGGAAGCGACTTTGACCCGACTAGCTCGCCCTGCTCGTTGCCGAATTTCAAAATGCTCGACCACTTCACGAATGAATTCAAACGAAATCAAACCGACTCGCAAACATCGCAGACGGCCGACGATTTTGTTCTGATCGACTCGAGAAAGATCGCGTTCGGCCTGGGCAGCGCAGCCGACGATCTGCGCACATTCTACCGAATGTGTGAGAATGCGCCAATTCTTGACTCTTTGACCCAAAACGAGCCAAACTTTACCGACCTACTCAAAGATCTCGACCAAAACCTTCTGGGCTACGAGTCGAAAATAGCCGAATACGACGAGTTCATTAAATCACTGGACGCCAATAACTGATTGTGTACGCGATCAAACTCCTCTCCCATTTATTTACTCTTGTGTCTGCTTTTTTTGTATGACGTCTTCTCATTCTTCTTTATCTTCATTCTGCGCTTTTAATAAAACTGTAAAGAATACAACAGCTCGCTTGTTTAGTGCTCAGAGCTGCCTTTCACGCAACTTTGTTGCGCATCCGTCTCAATTCGGTACTCACTGGGGCGGCAATCACTAATCACCTTGGTATCGACCGCTCATCTGCCTGTTTCAAAGGGACCGTTTAAAAATTTCTACGTCAAGCGTTTGATTATGATGACAAACAACAATTCATTGATCCATGTCTCGGTACGCAGCATCCAAGCAGCTGCTGAACCGATGAGTAAGAGAGGATGAGCGAATGAGCAAATACGAGAGAGAGAGAGAGGGTAAGCAAATATAAAAGCTATCAACCTATCGATCGGTGCCACGATGAGCCGAGCTCGCTAGCCAACTCGATCGTGCAGTGACTAACTAACTGGTTGAATGAATGACTGACAAAGCAAATCAGACAGAGACCGGGATGCAGGCGAGCGATGTCTTGCTTTTAGGCCAACCAGCGCCATAGCGCCAAAGATCGCATGCAGATGATGATAAAGATATTGAGTTTCGTTCGTTCACCCTATAGAATTGCCTGGGGCCAACTTGCTTGATAGATTGGATGAGCTATGATATTTCTCTGATGATTTGCTTTCTCTTACATAATCAGGTAAACTCGAACGCCTTATGTCATATTGATTATGGGAATTGTAACTCTCTATTTCGAGTCAGCAACAGAACGAAGATAGCATGTCATCTGTTGAAAACGCGACAAGCAAAACAGCTTGAGGCAGAACGCTCCTGCTCGAGTCACAATCAGATGTCTTTGGTTGAGAAAAGTCTGCAACAATGCAACAGTAAGAGAAGAGAAAAAAAACAATCCAACAATAATAAGCGACGTCTCGGAGCAAAAGAGAGAGAAAGAACGAAATAGAACGGCTTGATTGTCGGCCATTATCATGTAAAAAGCATCTATGTATTATCATCTATGTTTTATCATGCGATTTGCTGCACTGCTTCAGTCTGCCAGTGCTGCTCGTCAGAATCCATTTTCACCAGGCCAACTGGGCGTTCGTATGAAGCTGCGAATACAAACGACGAGTAGTTGGCCTCCGGCGCGATAATTGCGCTTGAATCGGGCGAATTCCTGTGCCAGTGCATATTTGCTCTAGTGCCAATTCAATGCCAACATTCGCATTTTTTCGTTCCTTCTCGTATTCGCTTATAATTGCCAATAAGCCGTTCGTTTCGTGTGCTGTTTGCATTTTGTTTATGTTTGTTTTTTGAAGAAGGAGAATTTTCTCCTTTTCTTCTTCTCCGCTTTCTCTATTCATTAATGCAGCTTAGCTGGAATTTATTTGATTTATTTTGAATTCTGGAGAACGGCATGCACCGCAGTGCATTACCCAGCGATGCAGTAATTACCTCAGAATGATTTCATCTAGCCGCTCACACATACAGAGCAAGATCTATGTATATTGACACCTGAGAGAATATTAAAAAGGAAAGTAGATTAGTATGAAGGGCATTAAGGGAAAGTAATTGACTTTGGTCTCTCGTTCGTCTTCTTCTTTTGGCGTTGCTTTCGAATTTTTAATTTTATTGCTGTTACTGCTCTACACACTAGAGCGCAGCTTCAAGTCAAATAATAATTAAATCAAAAATATGGCTGAAAATAAAATTGAAAAAAAAAATGGAGAAAAAATCAATTTAGAGACGAGCGGCGATGGATGCTAGCCGAGAAGAAGAGGATGATGCTGAAATCAGAGAGAATTCCTCGTCGAGGGAATATTCATACTCGGAGCATTTGCAGCGCCCTGGGGTCGATCTTCCTGCAATCAAATTACGCGATGTTGTGCTCGCGAAGAAATTCGGCCGCTCACCTTTTGACGCAGACAGGTAACAAAGACGTTTTTTGCTCTATGCTTCACCTTTGAACGGTCCTTGCCACACGATCGCTCTCAATCGGTTCCTCAAGCTTGCCTTTCATTCTCCTTTCTCCTCCGACGCATACTTTCACACTGCGCTTTTATTTCTTCTTCTTCTTCTCCGTTTCATTTTATTTGCTTTTCCTGGCTTCTTATTCGACCGATTCTCATTAAGATTGCCTCCTACCCGTCCCACTCTCAGTCTATGTCGTCGACTTGCTTGTTATTTTTATTGCCGCTGTTGTGCTGCTTGTTTTTGTTTTTGCTCATTTTGTTTTCGTCGATATCGAGCGTGAAAAGCGTTTGCTTTAGTCGCCATCTAACAAACGATGGTACGAAAATCAATTCAGTTTTGTAATCGGTTTGTACATATTTTGTCCAAAATCCACACAATATCGGATGATTACTTGGAGCAAATGAATTCTCAATCAGATCTATAAATGCTGATTTGTTAGCGTTCAAAGTGGCCGGTTGCTATGTGCACCGGCTTCGTTTTGCATCCGTCTTGAAAATCCAGATCGCATCCTCTTGCCATTATGGACATGCGTGTAAGATGCAAGCGATTTGCTGACGAGCAGAGACTTGGAATAACCGAAACCAACTCAAAAATGAGCGAGAAATAATTCAAAAATAAAGAAGCAGCCGAGGCAAGCGCAGAGCAAAGGCTTATGCAAGTGCCATAAAAACTCTCATCAGCCGGTCCCTTTGCTCGACGCACATGTTTCGAGATAAACGAACAATACGAATATTATTATGCAAGAAATGGCCTGCGACCGTAGCTGGCCGAGCTTTGCTGGTTGTTGCTTCTCAACTGGTTGCTATTGTCGGCTATTTGTGTCAGCTTCGGCCAGAGTTTATTCTCCCTCCCTCCCTCTCTCGCTCTGCTCTCAAGCATTTCTTGTTAACAATCGTCTGAGAATATTCGTTTGCTCTCTTTCTCTCCTTTGTTTTGTTTTTAATTTGGCATCGCTCACTTAGCTCGATGCTTTATTCACATTTTGCTTTCTAATCATCATCATCTCCATCGCTATCGACGCTCTGCTTGTTGCCGACGTGTCTCAAGAGTCACACACTCACTCAGTTACCCTCATCTGTCGACGATACCTTCCGCTTGGATTGCTTATGCTCTAGTGCGCAGTTGATCGAGCATTATATTTGCGAACGATTGGATTGGAAAGCCTCTTAACGGGCACATATTAACGATGTTGATTATTTCTACGATGTTTTCTGTTTAAAATTAGCTCATGCCGCCCGGCTCGCTTTAGACTCGTTCGAGAAGCCACGTAAGAAATAGGCCGAGAATAAGAACAATAGCAGAGGCGAACAAGAGCGGCCTGCATGCAAGAGAGGCATGAAAGCTCTTCTCAGTCACAGCCAGACAAGCTTGGCCAGCTCGTTTGTTCATGCATTTGAACTTAGCGAGCTTGACAGCTCTAGGTAATAAACCGCTCGCGCAGATTGGACTCGCATCTTTCTCTCTCTCTCTCTCATCCACTTCCTCTCTTTTTTATTCATAACCTTTTCAATCGACTTTCACGGCAAGCATCATAAAAGCGAGAAATCTCTTTCTTACACACAATCGCCCGCACACTCCAAATTTAATTCGTTCATATGTCAAGAGTCAAGGTCGAATATTTTTCAAACGAAAAATCCCTCAAAGAACGGCTACGGCTTTACTTTATTCAAAATCGTCGATCAAGTACGTGCTGCTTTCGTGTCTCTTTTCTCTGTTTCCCTTTTGAACTTTTACTCGGTCTCGTAGGCCTTCGCATTCGCGTCTTGAACTTTTTGGTCAAACTGCTTACTTGCGTATTGTATCTGGTTCGGGTGTACACGGACACGTCGATAAATCAAAATACTCTTGAATTCGATTTGCCGCATGAAAGACTTTTGCCGCTCAGGTTTGTTCTGCTCTGGACCCGCAACGGCGTCGTTCGATAACCGCCTCTTCTTTGCAGTGAACAATGTTGGAACCGGTCGCAGCTCACCACAGCCGAAGAGTTTCGACGTAATCCCTGCATAAACTGGTTAGTGTTCTGAATCGCTCTTAGTCGAAACAAGCCGACTTAATGAATTCTTGAATCGAAGGGATGCGATCGTTTACATCAAGACACCAGTCGCCCTCTGGGTTGCTCAAGTGGTGCTCGCTTTCTTCAGCTACTTTCAGACGCTGCTTCTCACCTATCTCACGTACAAGGTGAGTTCAAGTGCACTTCCTCGCGCTGTGTGCTGAGACCTATTCACGGGCCCTAATTCGACAGGGAAACATTTGGCAAAGTCTGTCGCAGCTGACGTTTCTCCTCGACACACTGACCTCGTTCACTTTGATGGCAACGGTAGAGTGATCGATCGGCGTCCGCTGCCTTCCACTCATTAAGGCCCAATTTAGGTCTGGTGGCCTCCTCTCCGGCATGTGTTCATCCCGATATTCGTCAACTGCTGGCTCGCCAAACAGCAGCTTGAGAACATGTTCAACGACTTGCATCGGGCCATGCAGCGCTCACGGTCAGCACTTGCCCAGCGCGTGCTGATTCTGGCAATGACTATAAGCTGTCTGCTGTTCACTGGGTTTGTGATTATTGGCGATCGCTTGTCGAGGCAAACTCGATCCTCATTGGTTGTTAATTCAAGCTCTTGTGCTATTCAACACTTACAGCGAGGCGGTTTCAAGCAGCTCAGCATGTTCGAGTCGTTCTGGTACATAACTGTCACCTTTTCGACTGTCGGCTATGGAGGTACTGTTAACGGCTTTGCATTACAATTCACTTTGCGATTCAATTTGCTTTTCAAAACAAAGACATCTACCCGGACATTTGGCCGTCGCAATTATCTATGATCCTCTTGATAATGGCCGCGCTTATTTATATTCCTAGTCAGGTGAGTTTCTGTTTGAGGCAGCGGAACACAGCTTACTGACGAGCGACTAACTTGTTGCATCACAGTTAGAGCAGCTCGCATTGATTTACATGGAAAAGCAGAAGCGTGGCTCGTCCTACAGCAGACAGAGAGCGGTCACCGAAAAGCATGTGGTCGTTTGCTCTACTACTCTGCAGCCCAACATCATCATGGACTTTTTGAACGAATTCTACGCTCATCCGATGCTCCAGAACTTCTATGTGATCCTGTTGTCTCCAATGGAGCTCGAGCCGAGTCTGGCGATGATATTGAACGTGCCTCTGTGGTCACAGCGAGTGATATACATCCAAGGCTCGGCACTCAACAACTGGGACTTGGCCAGAGCCCAGATGGAATTTGCCGAAGCTTGCTTCATCCTCGCGCCTCGTAATTACCAGGACCGCAAGGAGGCTGACCAGCACACGATTATCAGATCGTGGGCCATTCGTGACTATGCGCCCAACATCGTTCAATACATTCACTTGTTTCGACCGGAGAGCAAGCTGCACGTACAGCACGCAAGTAAGCCAAAATCAAAACAGACGCCTTGAAGGCGCGTTTCATCTGCGACTTTGACAGAATACGTCGTTTGCGAGGACGAGTTCAAGTACGCAGTGTTGGCCAATAATTGCCTGTGTCCCGGTCTATCTTCTTTTGTCACGCTCCTGCTCCATACGTCTCGTGGCCAGTGAGTTTTTCGGTCTAGAATCTGCTTTACCAGTGTGCCACTTGAATTTGCTCAAAACAAACTCGAATAGGGAAGGTTCAGGAAGCAGTGAAGAGTGGCAGCGACTCTACGGAAGATGCTCCGGCAACGAGATTTACCACATTCGCTTGAGCGATTCAAAGTTTTTCGGCGAGTACGAAGGAAAGAACTTCACGTTCGCTTCGTTCCATGCGCACAGAAAGTAAATCGACCTTTTGGATTTGTCACGGGCCCGATTTTAAAGAGGCCACCACGCTTGTCTAGATTCGGAGTGGCTCTGGTGGGCGTGCAGGCCGAGAACGATTTCATCAAGCTGAACCCGGGCCCCAACTATATTCTGAAGGCCTCAGACATTTGCTTCTACATGAGCATTACGAAAGAGGAAAACTCATCGCTGATGATCGCCGCCTCGGCGCAAATCAACATACCAGACGCCGAGCTGACACTGTCGAGCCAGTTGAGCAAGCGACTGTCGTTTAGGAAAAGTCAGCCCAAGTCAATGGCGACTAGTAATACCGGAGAGAGCATTGCGATGGTCGCTTTGGGTAATTCAGACCGTCTTCTTGTCCAATTAGGTTCTAATCGATTGCCACAGCCGGTGAGAGTGAGCTCAGACCTCCGGACATTCGCATTGAGTTGGATGAGGTCGAGGCGCGCTCTCCGACCAGCAAGCAGAGCATAGAATTTTCAAAGCTTCAGCCGAACAATAACAAGCGATCGAGCAAAGAACCGAAAAAGTAAATCAGTTTCAGATGAGCTCAATTTGTCCTGACAGCAGCTGAGCGTTTGTTTCGAACGAAAAAGGAAAATTTTGAATTATGTGACCGGAACGCCTCCGTTTCCGCCTTACGTTGGCTGCTCACAAATCAAATGTCATCTGCTAAAGACCAAAGCGGAAGTCTGCTGCCTCAGACTGAACGTCCAATGTGCGCATTCGAATGCCACCCAAATACTCGACTACAACTTCGGTAACAAGCCGATCATACTGACGGCCGAGCACGCGACGAACGCCATCTACAACTTCATCGTTCCATTGCGCTCGACGTTCATCGAAGAGCGAAAGCTGCATCCTATTCTGCTCATGCTTCAGAACGAGTAAGTCGCCGTAATGAGGAGATTCTGATGTGTCCGTTGGTAAAAGCTTGACCTGAAAGACCTGCGCGTCAAATATTGGAGATTATTCGCCAGTTCCCGATGGTCTACTGGATAAAAGGCTCAATAGAATCGTGAGTACTCTCGAATCGTGTTGGCAAACACCACCGCACTTGACCTGATCAATCGATTCGCATTTAAGACTCGACGACTTGCTCAACGCCGGCATCAACGAGGCAGAGTATTTGATAATCATCAACAAAGAAGAGTCGAGCGAAACTGAAGAGCAAGCGCTTGAAGACTCCAACACAATTCTGGCTGTCCAGTACATATTCAGGTGAGCATCTATACCGGGCTGTACGCCAATTATTAGACTCGTCATCTGCGAATAGAATGTTCCCAAAAGTGAAAATATGCTCGGAGATAGTCGACTCGAACAACATGAGATTCATGCAGTTCAAAGCCAACGATTTGTTCTCCCTACAAATTTCGAAACGTGAAAAGGTGACCTACTGCCAGCCCATCAGCTTCATCTCTTACTTTAACTACTTTAACTGGCGTTGTTCAAAGATCGAAGTGGAAAAAGGCTCGCAGATCGCCTATCTCTTTCGATTGCCTTTCGCTGCCGGAAGCGTGTTCTCGGCCAATATGCTCGACACGCTGCTCTATCAGAGTTTCGTCAAGAACTACTTGATCGACTTTGTGCGACTTATGCTGGGCATCGATCAGGTGCCCGGCTCCGGCCATTTGTCCAGTGTAAGTGAATGCCTCGATTCAATTTTGTTGGCCTAATGGTTGATCGGTGGGTTTGCTCGCGTTTTCAAGCGGCGAATCACGTACGAGGACGGATGGATACGAACCTATGGACGTCTTTATCAGTACTTGTGCTCGACCGCATTTGATATTCCGATCGGCGTCTACCGCACCGATCACATATCCCGCGAACAAAAAGGCGTAAGCGTTCAAGCTGTCAGATTCGAATCCTGCATCCGACTAATCACAAACACAAAGGTGAGCCGATTGACAAGTCATGAAATCGAGAGATTGGTCCAGGCACGCATGAACGCGTTTGGAATAACTCACACATTTCGTAAGTTTGCCATCTCTCAAGTTGCTGTTTTTGTCTAATTCTTGAACTCTGCTTCGTCTTCTCTTCTTGTCCGCGAACAGACTCAACCGAGGAGTCGAACGAATTCTCTTACGTGGTCATAAATCCGTCTTATGATCTGGCGCTCAAAACCGGCGATGTAATGTAAGTAGCCGTTGTCGCTCAATCAACCAAAAACAGAAAATGAACTGATCGCTTTGCTTGTAGACTTTTGATTAGACCTGATAACACAGCTCTGGGCACAAACCCGACGTCCAACATTGTCTGAATCGGCGATTCGGACCGATGCATTTAAAACAAATTGAGATTATGCGGCATTATCATGTTTTTTTCAACGCTGGTGTTGACTGCTTGTTTAGATGTTATCAAGAGATGAATCGACACAAAACGAATTGTTCATATCAAATGAATAAAAGGGCTGAGAATGCCGAGACTTATCGGATTGAATCGAACTGAATCAGACAGAAACTAGAGCGAGAGGTCGGGGCTGGGCTAGCAGGTAGTGGACACAATTATGGGCAAAGGCCTATTTTGAACGAATAGCCACTCGCTTACCTGAATGCGAGTCGAATATGCGACCAGCTTAAATTATAATATTACTTTTAATAATATTATTATTATTGCTATCGGTCAAACTAGAAAGAGGGCGAAATTTTCAAAGAGAAAATTAAGAAATGAACGAGACCAGATCGCCAAAGCTGTTCATGGGCACCGGCTTCTTGTTTGGCTCGGCGGCCATGCTATGCAACATTCTCAGCTTTTCAACTCCGTACTGGCTTCAGGTGTGGCCTAGAGTGAGCGACACCACATTCCGCAACCTCGGCCTCTGGCAGGTCTGCGTGGCCGGCTTCCGCAATCCCAAGGATTTATGGGGCAAAGTGGCCTATGGCTGCTGGTGGATATTCGCTCGAGAATACGATCAGCTGCGACAAGACGGCATCCTGCTTCCCGGCTGGTTTCAAGCAGTTCAGACATTCGCCACGTTCGCGTTTATCACCAACGCCCTGATGATCATCGGTCTAATTGTGATCATATTCACCAACTTCCGAGCGTCGGTCAAATGTCTGTTCCTCACCGCCACCCTGGGCGCTCTGACCTGCTTGTTTGCGTTCATAGCGGTTCTGGTGTTCGGCCTGGCCGCGGATACCTACAGGTACCTGGACAAGCTGAGTGGCCTAGGACTCGATACCTACACCAATCGAGGCAAGTGGATGCCGAGGCCCGAGTACACGTTTCTTTCGTGGTCCTTTATTCTCGAGGTGTTCACTGCCATCTTCTGCTTCATTTCAAGTAAGCTTTTTTTGGTCAACTCTTTGCTTCTGAGATGGCAAATTCAAACCACTTGTTAAACCCGAAAGGCATTATTCTCTACTTTGAGACCGTATTCATTCGCAAGGCGAAGATCTTGTACGAGAAAACCAGCATGCGCTCATCGATAAAATCAATTTGAAGCGAGCAAATCACGTCACATTCCACAGCACTTTTAGTTAGTCTAGGCGAATCTCATTTGTTCTGTGGCAGCAACTGTCGCACTTGTGCACCTTCCTGCCTCTTGAAAACAATAAAAAAAAAGAGAAGAAACCAAGAAGAACGTGTATTTTGTTCGTTTTTATTCGGTAACAATGTTGAAGAGGAAATTCTCATCGAGCGGCTCATATTCACAATTTGGCTGGGCTTGACTGTGAATGCGAGATGACGCTTTTCTACATTCAAAATTTAAATCGTCGGCCTTCAGCTGGCCGCCTTTTCTCATCACGTAGACAAAATAGTGAAAGGTGCTGCCGACTTCGAATCGTTCAATAGACCAGTTGTACTCGGACCTGGCGTAGATCGGCTGCCTAAAATGAGGCTGAGCGAACGTGATCGAAATGAACTTGCCGTTCGGCTTGAGAATCGATGAAACCTGTCAAGTGGCAAAGTCAAGTGAGCTCGCGTTTCGTTGGCTCGTTTTCCAAGTTACCTTCGAGAGAATGTTGTGCATTCGCACGGTGTTCTCTTCGCTCAGCGTCCAGGGATCCTTCTCGCCCACCAACAAGGCGTCCAATGTGCCTTTCTCAATCACACAGTCGAACGATTGGTCAGCATAGCTCATCTCGTTTATGTCCATCACTTGCCAGCTCATTTCAGGCATGTGGGCGCATCGCTCGCTCATCCGCTCGATGATTATGCTCGAGTAGTCGGTGTTCACCTGCCACTTGTAACCGTCCTCGTACATCTCCTCGCTCATTCGACTGTTGCCGCAGCCTTCTCGTTCCGAGGCCAATCAACAAATCAGTTTTAGGTGTGAACATTGGCCAAAGTCTAACCGAGAACCAGAATGCGATCGGAAAGCGATATCAACGGACAAATGACCGATCGAAAATTTGAGTAGCCGCCGAACCATTCGAAATGCTCTTCTTGCTTGTATCTCTCATTCCAATAGCCCAGCTCGCGGTATTTCAAATTATTCTCCATTTCTGTTCAGCTCGAGCGTGAACACTTTGCCTCGCACGTTGCGCAACATTGTGCCGTTGTCGCAATGCTATGGCCAAGCTCTAGGTGCGATGGAAATTGTCCGCTTGAGCGGCCAGAAACCGCCTAGTAGCCAGGACATGACCAAAATCGCTCCCACTCAAAGCAGCCTCGCCTACTCATCCAAAGGCTACTCACGACACGAATTGAACGAATCGAACGCTGAGCCGATCCCAAGCTCGACAAATGCAAAATTCAACTCAACGAGGATCCTCAATAAATGGTGTTTTTTAGTTCCGTGATAGAGAGTGAACCGATTCGCCCACAGTCTTAGCCGGTTTCATTTTGACTGGAGTCGAATTAGAACGGGGATGGGCAGTTGCTGTGTTGAGATGCGAATGCATTGTGCGCATTGGCGAAAAAGCAAATTTGAAACAGTCTCTTTGAAACGAGCGAACTGATTGCCGATCACCGCTCTAAATTCTCGGTGCCCCATTTCAAATGCATGTAGTGCAAATAGAAGGAGAGAGAGAGAATAGCAAAGAGATCACGCAGCAGGGAATGAGCGATTGAGAGAAGCGCGGCATGGTCGTGGCTGCAACAAAGAGCCATCAAGGCACAAAATGAATTTGCTGAGCGAGCCATGGCGTTTTATTTCTGCGTCCTGGCGCCCAGGGCAAACGGACCGTGTCATCTAGTCAACATGTTTATTCAAATCTTGATGCCATTTTCCTATTCTCGTTTAGATTGGTTAAGCTTATAAGCTGAATCGCTACTACTTCCATATACAAAATGGTAATGTTAGTCAAAGAACGCGAATCAACTCTAATCTAATAAACGTGATTCTTTCCTCAAGGCGTACCAAAAAGAAGGCAAACAAACTGAAGAGATATCTATACATCGTATTAGAATTACTCTGACAAGCACTAATGTAAAGAGTCTGGAGAAAGTATGTAGCGATTTAATAAAAGGCGCCAAAGAAAAAGAGCTTAAAGTGTACGGGCCCGTTAGAATGCCAACCAAGATATTAAAACTTACTACTCGTAAAACTCCTTGTGGTGAAGGTTCCAAGACTTGGGACCGTTACCAGATGCGCATTCATAAGCGCGTTATTGACTTGCACAGCCCGTCAGAGGTGGTCAAGCAAATTGTGAGCATTTTTCCAACTTTTTCATTCACTCTCCTGCGGATAACTTTTCTATTTCAGCCTTTCTTACTCTTACTCCGATTTAACTCCGATTTCGAATTTTTAGACGTCGATCAGCATAGAGCCTGGAGTAGAGGTCGAGGTTATCATTGCCGACAGCTAAATCAGTCGTCATTTACGGGCCCGTCACACCAACGCAAGAAAAATAATCGAGCAATAAAACGAAAAAAAAATCAGCTGCCACTCAAGTTGTGTGATTGTGGGGCACGTTGATTGCTAAGTAGGGCTGAATTTCAACGAGCAATAGCCTGTGAGCTGAGAGGGAAGATGTGAGGACTTGAGTTACTTGCGAGAAGGGTGGAGAGGCAAGAGTCTGTCTTTCGGATATAGTTGAGTTCGTAGCTTAAGCCTGGGCAATGATGAAAATGGGCGGAAAATTAATTTATTTGCTGATTGGTTCCGAGTGGCTTAATAAAGTGAAACATTTCCACCATTTGCATGATGGTAATGATGATAATAGAATTTGTAATAATAAGGATGATGAGCAAACGATAGCAAAGACTGGAGCCGGGACGATGCGAGCCGAGGTGATGAACGATACATTGCTTTGCGGTTGTGGTGGTGGCGGCGGCGGCGGCGCTCATCGAATGCAAACCGAATAAGAGCATTATGAAAATATAATTCATTGGGAGTGCGGCTGCTTATTTGCAAGATATATTGAAAGAAAATTTTGAACGCTTGATAGCTTAGAGGAGAGCAAAAGGCAGAGAACTAAGAGCCGAGCAGAGTAGAAGCGATGGAGGCAGCGCTCTATTTATAAACAACAGTGGCACATAGGATCGACGCATATTAAGATGGGCGAGGAGCCGACTCCGCTAGAGAGCCATCAGACCGAAAAGGCGGCGAGCAACAGTGATCAGGAATCGGAGGCTGACTCAGCCAGTGTTGACAATTGTCTTGATCAGACAGCCGATTCAACGTACGGCTTTGACACACTCGATCCCGATGTGAACTACAGGCCCCGACACCGGTCGCGCACCAGCAGCATTCGCAATCTAACTTCCAAATTCATATCGTTCTCAAACGATTTGATAAAATCGTTCGAAAATGCGCACGAGCTGGTCGATTTGAAGAACTCGAACTTCTCGCAGGCAACGCAAACAGCGGTGGCACACCAGCTGCAGAGCAGTGAGCAAAAGCCGATCAGCGACTCTGAGCTCCAAGCCGAGCCAGCTGAGCTGCGAAACGACCAAGTCGACTATCGAATCAAAAAGCGCAATCGAGCCGCTCGTCCTCACTCTAAAGACATACCCGATGACATTCACATCTCCATACTCGAAGTATTTATCTACCTGTGGGGCGTGATAACATTCTTTGCCGATCTGATTAGTGACATCATCTTGAGCATAGAGTACTACAAGAGCTCAAGAACTTGGCTGGGCACGTTGACCCTCATGCTGGTGATTGTGCCCAATTTTACTCTCTCGCTGTTCAGCCTGTCCTGGTACATTGACAAGTACAAGGCGGAGAAGCAGGAGCGGGAGAAAAAGGAGGGCCACGAAGCGCGCATATGCGACTCGATCACGTTCTGGATCACGACCGTTTTCTTTCTCATATTCCAACTCGATCTGGTCTGGAAGTACGTGCAGGGCTTTGTATATACGCTCAAGGGCTGGGCATGTAGACACATATACGAGAACGTCAAGTGGGAAAAGTACTACATCGAAAAGCAAATAAAATGTGACACGGACATTGGAATGCTGCGACTGATCGACGTCTTCCTCGACAGCGGCCCTCAAGTCCTTCTCCAACTCTACGTAATCACAACGCAGAACTTGAGCGAGCTGGGCAGCGCCAATCTGGTCGTGTTCACTTTCAAAGACTTCCAAACGACCTCGCTTGAAATCAAACAGCTGGTGAGCATCTTGTCGTCGCTGTTCTCAATGGGCTATGCCCTTGCCGGCTACCATCGATGCCTGAGAAATCAGGAGTTCATATTCTGCCTGGAAACGAACCGGCCACTGCCAAGGCCCATGAGCTGGCCGGCCACCATCCTCCAGTTCTTGTGGTATTTGTGCTTGATCGCTCCTCGCGTCTTGTCAATGGCTCTGTTCGCCAGCACCTTTCGCTCTTGGTTCTTGATGATCGTGTTTACCCATTGGATAATCATGTTCTTTTGGATTCTGCGCCTCAAGACCAATTATTGCATTTCGTCCGAGCACCAGTACAACGCGCGCGAAGAGATATTCGAGAAATTCTACAATTTCGTCTGCTCGTTCATTTACATATTTGTTTACTTTAACTTGAAGGCGGGTCCGACTCGTCTGCGCTACCTCATCTACTACATTGTGTACTACTCGGAGAACATATTGTTCAGCATCTGCTACTTCCAGTTCTCGATGGAGAGCAATTTCACCTTCAAGCTTGCCATGCTGCTGATTGTCATATTCGGCTTCTGGATTGCCATCACATTTCAGGTGGTCTACTACCTGCATTGTCATCCGTCGCATGACATAAGCGTGTGCGTTCGTCGCCGCACTGAATTCTATTTCATTCACAAAGAGATTTTAAAGCCGAGTCACATGGCCGACTCCGACTCGGACGTGTACGTGATGGCCGAGCGCAGAGGAGAGAAACGCGAGCCTGTCGAAATAAAACGCTCTCGGCCGATGTCCGACGACGAGCTCGGTCGATCGGTTGATGGCCACGCCGTCATGGTCGACTCGAGCACGGTCAGTTCGCCTCGCCCCAGTGACATGAACGCCAGCATTGATCCGCTCTGCGCTCCGGTCGCCGACTGCTCTGAAACGGCTGAGCTTGACAGCGCCAGTCAGATTCGCTCCGGCCGGCATTCTATTCTCGAGTCCAATTTGTAAAGTCGACTTTTCGAATGCAACACACCTTTCCTTTTTTAGGGTCTCCTTTCGTCATTTCTGTTGCTTTCTCCTTACTCTCATTGTTTTATTGATTTTACAATCTGACGGGCAATTAACGGGCTTTTGTCTCTTCTTCCTTATCAATTTCTAATTTTGTTTTCAATTAATAAACGTTTAAGAAAATAAAAGGCGATTACTTTCGACTGACTGTTGGCGGTCTCTACTGACTCTCCACTGGCTTGAGTTTGCTTAAAGCAACGAGATACGCGCGCGTGACCAACAGCTCAAGCCGCGTTCTAATCCGATCAAGCCGGTCGGAATTGAATTTCGTTCATTTGGCAAGGTGAACGCTCTCGAGTCTCTATCCCTTGCTGTCAGCTCCATTTCCATCATTTGCTGGACGTTGCTAAAAAATTTGCACAAAACATTAACGCTTGTCAGTCTCGTGCAATTTTGACACTTGCTTGATACACAAGCACCTGCCAGAGAACGAATTAATTAGGCCGCTATTTTACCTGTTGGTTCAAAGTTTTAGAACAAGTTAAGAGATTAGATGAAACTTGGATTAATGCGATTTGCTTTCTCTGCTCTTTTGCATCTGACTTTTTACTTGGCTTTGCTGTTGGTGGGCAGCGTCAGCCTTTTAGTGGCAATTCCGGCCTCGATTGCTCTGCTCTCGATGTCACTGATGCTGTTGCGGCGAGGAAAGAGCAGCCAACGACGAGTGCTCAATTCTCTTCTTTTCTATTTGATATTCAATTTAATCGCGTTTCATTTGCTGGTCGCTAGCTACGCCGAGCTCTTGCCCTGGGAGATTGTCCTTCATCTGTATTTTAATCTGAACGCGGCATATTACGGCGTCAAATCAAATCTTAGTCACACAATCACGATCGAGTCGAAGAGTACTTGTCTCTTACAATCTCAATTGAAGCCGTAACCCGCCTTTATTGCGCGATTGCGCCGTCCAAGTCTGGTTTAAGCGCTCATTTGTTTCAGATGGTCCACAAGCGGAAAGTTGGCTCGTCTCCACCTCTTGAAACATCTCTTGTGGCTCCTGGTCGCTTCGGCTTATTCAGCTCAGCTCACATTTACGACCCTCTGCACTCCGGTGATAATTTCCGACTGGTTTCTCATTCCCAAAGACTGTAGCCTGCTATTCAGCAGTTGGTTGTAAGTAGAAAATAATCAAGAAAAGCCTTTTTCTGAATGAGACATTGACTCTCTGTTTGAAGCTCGGCCAGCTCTTCTCTCGTCGGCATGTTCTACTGCGTCCAAGCTCTGCTGGCCTTGGCCGTTCTACTTGAGCATCTTTTCGCAAGCTTTTCCAGCCGCCAACTACTCTCGCTAGCTTAAGAAACAGGCAATTGGGCTCAAAATTATTTTATTATTACTTTAGTTGCTGTTTGGCAGCAGTTTATCAAATACACAAATAAAAAAAAATGCATTGAATGCCAAACGCGAGCAAGAGCGCATTTGTTCAAGTGAAAGTGATTGGTAAAAGGTGGCGGAAAAGTTTGAGCAGCGGCAGCTCTGCACCTTCAAACTTTTCGCAACTAAGCCCAGCAACATTCCGAGATTGATTGATTTCTGCTTACAATTGAGATTGACGTAGAAAAAAGAGTTTCAGAAACTCTGCGATAAAAATCCATTTGGAATGTCGAACGCGGCCGCTTTGGAGCCGTTCGAGGGCGCCAAGTTCTCTTTTGCCTGATGGTCAAGCTCGTCCGCCTGTCGACTGCTGATCGGCGGCAGCTTCATGTTCTCGTGGTCGTTTACATTTCCGGCCGCGTTGCCGTGAAAACCAGCCACACGCACAACCTGTTCCCATTTGTAGTCGTCGACGCACACCGGCTGATTGACCCAGGTGTTTTGTTCGACGTGCTCGATGGTGGCCCGCTGCTCTGGCTTCCGGCACAGCATTGTGAACAGCAAATGCATGAGCTCTTTGCTCACTTTCCGTGGCGGCTTGAGAATGCAGTCGATAGTCTCCTGCGCGTTCATGAACGGATTCTCCGAAAAGACAAGAATGTAGAGCGCAATGCCGCACGTCCACACGTCGAGCTCGGGCCCGTTGTACTTGTTGCCCAGGAGCACTTCGGGACTGCAGTATTCCATAGTGCCGCAGAACGTGGCGAACTTCTTTCCCTTGGACACGTAGCTGGCCGAGCCAAAGTCAATGAGCTTAATTTGAAACTGTTCGTTGATCACAATGTTCTCGTCCTTGATATCTCGATGCACAATACCATTCGAGTGCAGATAGGAGACTGCGGACACTATTTGGCGGAATATGTAGCTGGCCAGCTTCTCCTCGGTGCGCTCGTACTGACGGTCAATGAACTCGAACATGTCCATGCCGCAACCGTGCTTCTCCATCACCATTTGAATGTAGTCCGAGTCGTTGAACACCTCGAGAACGCGAATTATGTTCTGATGATTGAGCTTGCAGAGGATTGAGACTTCGATTGGCACCTGGCCGTACTTGCTATCGCTGACCCAGCCGGTCTCGGCAATTTTAGATTTCAGTATGTGCTTGGTGACCACCTGAAAGTGATCGGCTCGTCGCATGGCCAGTCGAACGAACGCCGACGCGCCGCAGCCGAGCTCACTCAAATCCTCGTACTCGTTGTTGTAATTCGAGTCCAAAGCGACCGTTTGATTGAATCTTGTTCGATCCAGAACTGAATGGTCGAGCATTGATCGATCAGAATACGGGTCACGGCCCATCCAAATGCAGACAAGCGAGCGTCCATTGGACAGGTGAACCATGCGGCGCTGAAAAATTATTCGAATCAGTGAACCGTCCAAGTGACGAGCACGGCCGAAAAATATTCCATCCGGCTGATGAGTCCGCTCAGTGTGGGGCACCGAGAGCATTGAGCCGTTGGAGGCAAAACGGCCTTCATTGTGACGCCGCTGGAAATTGGACGGAGTCGAGGTGATCTGATCTTTGCCGGCGTCCCGGGCATTTTCAGCTTCGTCCTCTTCTACTTCTTCTTCGCCTTCGCTTCTGTTGCGCTCGCCGACATTCGGCCCATCGGACTGCACTCCGATCATGCTAACGTCCTCGCGTTCGCACAAATCTTCGTCCAAATCGGACACATCGAACAAAGCTGAACGAGTGGCCTCGGAGGCAGGAGCGTCGCCTACTGACTGCTCGCTGCACGAGATGTCCATCATTTCACTGCTCGCTGCCATTATCTGGTTGTTGATCGCTTTGGCCAGCAGGGTGCGTTTGGCCGCCGATTGAGGCGTACCAGGTGCAGAGCTGACTCTCGAGCCAGAGCTGAACTCGTTATTCTCAACATAAGCGGCGCACTTTCGATTCGGACTGCACGCAGGCGACTCTTCCCACGTGTTGAGATCGGCAATCTTTCGCTTTGGTCGGCGTTCGTCGTCCGCGTTCGTGATTACAAACGCCGGTATTTGACCCATACAGCCCGAGCGCCTTGACGTGGACTGATCGAGAAAACTTGTGTTGGATGCAAATTGGTTGCAGCTGCGTCGAGTTGACGCCGGCGTGTTCCTGGCCGTGCACACTGAGCTCATCGCCGGGTCATAGTAGTTGGTGATCAAGTCGGCGATGGGCTTCTCGATCAACTGGTGCTCATCGTAGCCAAGCATGAGCCGGGCAAAAGTCGAGTTGTACGAGTTGATCGAGTCCGACTCGGGCCGAACTGTGATCAAGCCGGTGATGTTCATGTAGACGCCCACTGTGCAGTTGAACACGATTTCCTTGGTCTCTGACAGATGCTTGTTTATAATGCTGACTGTGACGGGCACATTCTGGCCCTCGTGCGTCCTGCCAGTCACACGCTGCCTTCGTAGATCCTGAATATGGCGACAATCGCATGAATTTGTTGTGATCTAAGAGTCAAGCTGAACTTACCGAGTCGATTACGCTCAATGGAATGCGCATGTGAGGTATCAGTGAGGTCACATCTTTGTCCAACAGCAGACTGGTGGCAGACAGAGTCGACAGCGACTGCTCCTGCGATGTCGTATAGCCGAATATGTAGCAGAATTTGGAATCGCACGAGCGAATTTTGCCTTGGACGTTCACTGAAAAGCAGCCGACAAGCCGCTCGATCGGTTCCATGATGCAAAGGCATTTAGGCTCTGGCTCGTTTGTCAGCTTGGTCATGAATAGTGAGACGGGCATGCGATCGCTCGTCTCGTCGTCACCATCGCCACTGCGCACTTCGAATATCTTTCCGGGACACAGAGTCACTTCGCCGTTCTCGTTTAGTCGATCGCAGTCGACCAGTGCGCCGCCGGTACGCTCCTCGAGACTGAACAACAATTGGTCGAGACGGGCGCCGATCACTTCTCGTCCGAACAGATCCGCACTGGTCTCATTGGCGGTCAAAATCACCGTGGTCCGGCCATTGATCACCACCATCGCCTTGTTCGGATTTGTAGTCGCCACCAGCTCGTCCAAATCGCCGTCCAGACTGCACGAGCTGTTGGCCGTCAGCTGATTGAATAGCGCCCAGCTCTTGTTGCCCGTCTCGTTCATCATGCCGCTCGCTTGAGTGGCGGTGTCGTTCAGGATGCTTGTCGCCTGATGAAACTTGTTTCGAATCAGAGAACGCTTCATAAAGTTGATTGAGTTCAGGCCGCATTCGTTTTGGATTTGCTCCAGGTCGTAACGGTCGACGGTCGCCTCGGCCACTCGACGCAAGTTGGCGCGCGGAAATGACTGATTGCATTCGAACGATTCCTCGTTCTGCTCACTCAGGCCGAATTGTGCGGCTCGTTCACGCCGTCCTTCGAACGGGTAGCTGGGCGAGAGCTCGAACTCTTTGCCTCTCAATCCGCTCATTCTTGTCTCGCCTGTTCCGACCTTTTGTTCTTTTTCTCGCTTCCTGGCTGTGTACGGCTGGTTGTTTCTCCGAGTCAAATGTCGTCTCAACTCTGACCGGCTGTGTGATTTAATCGCGGCGAGTAAACGACAACGATAATAACAACGACGACGACAACGACGTTTATCGTTTGACTTGAATAAAAGACAGTTTGCTCTCGACTGTAGTCTAGAGTCGTTCAAATTATTGCATATCGTGGCCTTGACCTTCTTAATCGAGTGCATAATCCCCGTTAACACACTTGTCCACTCTAGACATCGTAGCAAAGATGAGGGGCGGTCTGCGTCGTTCAGATCTAACTGATCTTAAACAAAATATTGAAAACTTGCGATTGAGCTTGAAATCAGCATCGACGGCTCTACTCTTTCAGACTCCAGATTTCGCAAACATTTGAATAATTTGAAAAGAGTCTCATCCAAGTGTTAGCGCCCTGAAGAAGATTGAGGACAGAAAAGCGCAAATGTTTGATTCGTGTTGGGAGGGAATGTTGATGCACCGCGTGAGATTGTGTTCAGCCTCGGCGAGCTTATCAGGCAAACGCGGGAAAAGTCCTTGATAAAGCGAAGCGCCAAATGCCTTCACCTGTGCAGTTCACGTTCCAGACTCGTCGTTTAAATATTTGAAAAGAATTTGAAAAGCATTCATTTCAAATGAAAATGATCAAGACTAGCTCAAGAACGATGGCGAGATGTTCACTCCTGATCGTCTTGCTCTGTGCTCTCAACGCACAGTCCATGAGCCTGGGCGATCAGCGCATAGCCCATTTGAGTTGTCTCTTGTCCAACTGCGAGATAGCGGTCAGAACGTGCTCCAACATTTGTATGGGCGAAGAGAGCTGCAAGTTTTGCATCGGCAAGTACTATCCCAGTTGCCGTAGTTGTGCCATCGAAACCCTGGACGAGGCATTCGACCTCAACGGCAACGGCCATTCGAATATTCTGTGCGATGCGACCGATGCGCTCGATGTGGCCAGATGCAACTTTTTCTGCCGCTCCAAAGGGTTCCGTTCGAACGGAATCTGTTTGACATCAAACACAACGCCAATCTGCGAATGTGGAGATAGTTCATATTGGACGCTGCCTCCTACTACTAGAACGACCTCTGAAGTCACTTCGATTACTAGTCAAATGCAATCGTCTCAGCAAATAACTACGCAAGTGTCCAATACGACACTGAATAGCCTTCTTATACGACCCACAGAGACTTTGATAGGGCATTCTGATAGAGTTTGGACACTTGTCGTTCTACGCAGCGGTTTCCTAGCTAGTGGATCGTGGGATGCAAGCATTAAAATCTGGAACACCATCGAGGGCGTTGAGGTCAAGACTCTCACTGGACATTCCGATAGAGTCTTGGCACTGGCAGTGTTACCCAGTGGATTACTTGCTAGCGGATCGGCCGACAGAACCATCAGAATATGGAACATAATCGAAAGCAAGCAAGTTCAGACTCTGACTGGACATTCGGATTTGGTCAGGGCGCTTACAGTCTTACCCAACGGTCTACTTGCCAGCGGCTCCTATGATAAAAGCATTAAAATCTGGAACACCATCGACGGTGTGGAGGTCATGACTCTGACAGGTCACTCTGACAGGGTCTTGGCCCTCGCCGTTTTACAAAGCGGTCTACTAGCCAGCGCCTCAGCTGATAGAACCGTCAGAATATGGAATCCAGCCGAAGGCAAGCAAGTTCAGACTCTGGCTGGGCATTCAGACTTTGTTGTTACAATTGCAGTTTTGCCCAATGGCTTACTTGCAAGCGGGTCCCACGATAAAAGCATCAAGATCTGGCAGACCACCGATGGCAAAGAAGTTAAGACTCTGACAGGACACTCAGATTGGGTCTGGGCAGTTGCCGTCTTACCCAACGGCTTCCTTGCTAGCGGTTCGACCGACAGAACTATCAAAATATGGAACTTAATCGACGGCACCGAAGAAATGGTTTTGACCGGGCACTCAGATTCGGTGAGGACACTTGCAGTCTTGCCGAATAGGTCACTTGCTAGCGGGTCCTTTGACAGAAGCATCAAGATTTGGAGCACAAGCGAATGAGAGCGTTGCCAATAAAAGCCGAGAAGTTTGTTTATCATTAAACAGTTTTTTAATTAAAATTGTGATTTGCTTGTTATTAATTCTTCCACCTCAACAAGCAATAAGATTTCCACCTAAATAGCGCTTATTGGACTCGTTTTCTTTTCTTGGCGCGACACTTACTGCTCGACACAGTCAGGACTCGCTTTGTTGCCTAAAGAGCAAATGATTGAGAACTGTCAAGGCGACATAGACAAGACCAAGGTGGATGGATAGCTGCCGCAAGATCTGCTGCTGAGGGGCGAGCAGTCGATGCCAGAATGCATTTGTAACTGTCAACTTGAGTTGGTTTGTTTTCACAAACACTTGCAATTCAGGCGAGACTAGGTAGCATTCGTAGAGGCCTGAATGAGCCGGTTCTACTCTATTTAGTATCAGCGAATCGAGTTCAAATTTTAATGACAAGTTGGATTGGTCCGGCCTGCCGATCAAACGCGCATTTAGATGATATTCGAATCGAAGATCTGTTCGATTGAGCAGATTGATTAAATTCGATCCCAAACAAGAAAAGTTGAACGAGTCTCCAGTCTGCAGTTCAATTCGATCGTCAGATCGCTTTACTTTCAAGCTAAACGCGTCCAAGACAATTGAAGTTTGATTTTGGTTTGAATCGTCCACGAGCACGTAAACACCTTCGTCCTCAGCAGAAGCGAAGTACAAAACAAAGCCAAACGGCTGCGGCTGGAATCGCTCGATTCGGTTGGACACTCCTTTCTCGGGGCGGTCTGGACGTAGCCATTTCAGTTCGACTCCGATTGAAATGTTGAATCTGCTGATGAATTCGAGCAGCTCTTGTCGAATTGTGTAGACGAACTTGGTGCCGGGCGCGGTCTGCCAGAGGCGAGTTTGCTTAAGGCTGTCTTTGAGGAGGAGTGGTGGATAAACGAAAGGAGGCGGGGGCGACTGATGACAAGAGCCTGTGCAAACATCTGTTTCTATCGAATTTCCCTCGCAGTTGTGACCGTTACAAGTTCGCTGTCTTTTTCTTGTTCCTTCTTTTGAATTGGCTTATAAAGACCGGTCACTCGTTTCTATTTGGCGTGACTGACCTGAGCCGCATTGAGCGTCACAAGTCCACTCGCTCCACTCGGACCATAAATTTTTCACGTTAACACACGCGTTCGAACTGACACACGCCTGCTCAATTACTGCTGGTCCGTCGCAGCCGGTTTGAATCGGAAACGAAGTTCGTTTAAGCTTGACAAGCTTGCACTCTCGCTGTCTGTGCCTGTTTGAAGGAGCAACGGATAATTATTGACGAGAATAAGGAAGGAAATTTGATTAATTCAAAGAGAGATAAGGAAAGAATACTGAAAACCAAGGCCGCAGTTTGAACTGCATTGGGTCCATTCGGTCCATGCGTCCCAAATTGTGGTTTCGAACGCCGCACATCGATTCATTCTACTCAAATCTCGGCACGAACGCCTCTCGACCGAACATTCAATTAAGCTTTGCTTGTCACAAACACATGCGCCAGACGGAAGTTGGCATTCTCGTGTTCGCAGTTCACCATCTGCTTCGCACGGTCTATCACAAGTGGACCAGCTCGACCACTCAGACCAACCCAGCTGATCTGAATGTTTAGGTGTTGATTTATTCTCGGCTGGCAATTGCTTGTCCAATTGTTCATCAGACCAGCCCGAATAAAGACAAGGCTCAAATTTAACATCCGCATAGCCGGAAAAGTCGACACATGCGAACTGTTGACTTTGGCTCAAACGAGACGGCACACACTTCCGTCTGTACATCAGTCTGCCTCGACTCTTTTCCACTTGTTGGCACGTTCCCATTTGCGTCCAGGGTGTGTAGACGCCAGTGTAGAGACCGGCGCCCCAGCACTCGTCACCTAATCAGTTGAGCGAGAAATGAACGTGTCAGCTAAATCTAGGCCGCTTCTGCTGGTACCTTGGTAGCAAAAGCGGCTTTGCTTCCAGGCCTCGTCGCTTAGAAAGCATTCGCTAGAAGCAGAGAATGTGCAAATATCATCGACGCAATCAATACACTGCTTCACTCGCGACTGAATGCCCAGCATTTGGCTGCAATTACGCGCACAGCCCACGGACCAGTCAGACCATTGAAGCCACGTATTTGTGAGTATTTCAGACACACACAACGACGGCCAACAGGCAAGCAAGCAAATCAATTCTCGCAGCATTTCTGCCCAGCTGAACCGAGACAATGACAAATTCGACCCTAACGTGGTAATTCAGGCAATCAGTTCGATCAATGATTCAGTATCGAATGAGCAAGTTCATAGTCAACGCTCTCTTGTGTTGTTCGAGCGACCGAAAAAGCGCTAAATTAAGCCGATTTGCCTCTTGAGTTGATTTGTTTTTAGTAATTTCGCGGCAGTGGCTTGCTATCCGGTGTATATTTCTGCATATGCTTCGCTCGCGTTTCTCAATTTCAAGCAGTTTCTACGACTCGGAAGCAGCTGTCTGTTGTGAGAGAGGCACGAAACACCGAGCTGGATGCAATTTGCCGAATGGAATAATTCATTTCTCATTCACGTAACATATACCTCAATTTGAGATTAATTCACGAGAGCAGTTCACTATAGAGTAAAGAATCTGAGCGAGAGGGGCCAAGGAGTAGATTGCGAACGTGATGAAATAGAGAGCTGCTCTCTTCTCCATTCTGATCCATTTTCTCAATCAATTGGCTAGAAATTTTCGCTGCAAACCGAAATAGCCGCCGAATGGAGCAAATGCGACGAGTTCATTATAGAGCGTTTGGAGGCGCGCAAAAGGAATGGGACGCGATTATGACATGGTACGATGGTAAAAGGCAGACGTGCCTGAAGAGCGCTGGAATTATGTGACGGAAGTGAATGCACGAACAGTGTCTAAAATAAGAGAGAATGAGAGGGGAGCGAGCTGAGTGTGTATACACACAAAAACTCACTCAGGCGACTTGGCAAAAATTTGAAGCGTGTGTGCTCTTGCGGGCATCGATTTTCCTCATCATTCGCTTGTTTGGACGTGAATGCTTACGAGTGTGTGCGCGGGTGTTATGTGGCTTGGCGGAGAGCACACCGAATCGAATGCTCCGGCAGAGTGACGTTCAATCTTCTCGATTCGTTTGTCCTCGAGCGAAACTAGTCGCTAGACATTTATTTTCGATTATTATTATGGGCATTATGCGTGGAAAATAGAAAACCAACAGAATGCGCGATTGGCAGTTTCATTCTATTGATGCTGTTGATTTTTAGACAAAGAAAAAATGATCTAAATGAGAATCGACGAGCGACGAATGCGGCAAAATGGATGAGCGCTATTGGAGCCGGCTGGAACGTGTATATGTGCATCAGGTGTACGAGAACATCTCGAGTAAATACGACGAATTCCGACTCAAGCAGACCGGCTTCAAGTCAAACGAGAACTCCAAACTCGCCTGGCCCAAGGTTAGACAGTTCTTGAATCGTCTGCCGCCCAATTCGATTGTCGGTAAGTGAATTCAGATGCAAACTGGCTCATCAATCAAAAGCTTATTCTTTCTGATGCTGAAGCCGATGTGGGCTGCGGCGATGGCAAATACCTCAATTTGAACAAACGCATTATGGTCGTCGGCTCCGATTTTTCAAGCTCACTCGCCAACATGGCAGCGGCTGCGCCTGCTGCTGTCAGATGCACATGCGATCGAAATCAAGTTGTGATTTGCGACAATCTGGCGCTGCCGTTCAGATCGTGTCTGTTCGACGCAGTCCTCTCCATCGGCGTCATACACCACATGAGCACCGAACAGCGACGCATCAAAGCTCTTAAGGAGCTCGAAAGAATTCTCAAGCCCAAAGGGCGCCTCATGATTTATGTGTGGGCCATGGAACAGCGTATAAGAAAGGTAAAAGGCTACTACACGAATCCGAGTTGTAAATTCATCACCTACATAATCGTTCGTTCAAGTTCAAGAGCCAAGACGTTCTGGTGCCAATGCTTGACACAACCTCGAAGAGCACACGTCAAGCCTGTAGCAAAAAGACCTTGCGCAGAGGTAAATCCTGCTCGCGCTTGCATTTACAATTCAAATCATTCCGATCTTGCGCTCGTTTCAGACTTGAGCAATAATTCTGCGGTTGACAGCAGTGACGAGTCAAATGACGAGCTCAAGCCTGTTAGCCAGCAGCATGATGCAGGTCAATCAGTTCCTGTCAGCCGATCCAATTTGGTTCAAAATTTCAAGCGAATGATACTCCATCGCATTTCATCTGCAAGTCTGTTCGAGCGGTCTTCGTTGCCCGCGTCTGGAAATCTGGAGCACCAATACTCATTGGACGAGCTTAAAAACAAACCCAATCACCAGTCGTCGTCTGAATTTGATCAAATTTGTGAAAGCAAAAGCATGCAAGAAGATGAAGAACAGACAATCACTCAAGCAGATATGAGCGAATCAAATACTCGAACACAAACAGAGACAAACAGCAAAGTGCTCGATCTCTTGTCTGTTTCGTCATCGTCGCTGTCTTCAGCCTCGCCAAACGCTCCTCTCACTCCCAACTGGACAGGAGGAGACTTGACAAGTTTTGACGTCGAGGCTACGAGCGAGCAAGATAAACTATCGGGCAAAATTGAGCACGGTCCGCCTTCTAATTGCACCGCACCGCCCCCAGGCCACTCATGCAACTCAGATGAGCACAATCAGAGCAACAAACGTTTCTATCACGTGTTTAAGCGCAATGAACTCGAGCGTCTGATCAGAGAGAACTGTCCTTCGTTGTTAATCTATGAAACGTATTATGACCACGGCAACTGGTGTGTCTGCGCCATCAAGTCCAACTGGCCGCCGACATCTTGAGCCGCCCAAAGCTTTTCCGAAAAGTCCCTTATAAGCAGAAGAATGAGATTTGAATTTGTTTTATTCGCTGTTGTTGACATTATTCCTGCTGAGGCGGCTGTCTTCACTCGCGCTCGTTTTGCTTGATTTTATTCTTTCGGTGATCGGATAATAAATTACACGCCTCTTGCACTTGCATGAACTTGACCTCGGCCTCCTTCTTCTTTTCCAAATCCTGAGTTGGCAAGTTGGGTCAAATGAAGCAATCGAGTGCAGCTAAGTCTGTTCTCTCACCTTGTATCGGTCGGGATGCCATTTCCTAGACATCTGCTTGCACCTCAAGTCCAACTCGTGCTGACTAGCTTTCTCGCTCAGCTCCACTATTTTGTAGGCGTTTGTGATCTTGTCTGGATCGTGGCCGTAGTAAAAGTTGTTGATGAGCTTCCGCAGGCCATGCGCCTTGTAAAAGTTCCAAATGACTTTGAAAAACTCTTTGAGCTGTTCTATCTCCGGACTGTTGAAGAGTTTGCGCATTGAGTCTTTGAGCTTTACTTGCTCACCGTCCACCTCGTACGTTGTGTTGTTCCATATAAACAGCGCCAAGAGCGAAACGACCAACATAGCACCGATGACGAATAGGAGAATTTGAGCCGCTTTGCTTCTTGTTGCACGTTTACGAGCGTAATCGTCGTCCCATTCAAGGTTCCAGTTTAAGAAAAATGTGGCCATCGCCGAACATGTCCAAGAACTGTCAAAGTTTATCCAATATGGCAATACAAGGCCACAATAAGCTCCAATGAGAGGCCAGCGCAAACTGCATTTGTAGGGGCCCTCGGTTGAGATCAAGTAGATGAATACGCTACCGACCAGAGGTGCCAATGCATTCATGCACTTCAACGCGAATGGCGAGTATTCATCGTCATAGGCGCTCAGCGCGTATTTGGTCACGTAGTTGAAGAACGCGCCGACCAGCAGGGAGCCGAAGAAACGCGAGTCGACGAACGACGGCGCCTTGAGTTGTTTGCGCAATCGGCCACTTTTGCGCAAAAATTCTTCTTCGCCGTTCGCTTCTTTCACATAGGCCGGTATTCTGTATAGGTCTCTGAGCCAGCCGATCAGGAATCCGCCCAATGTACAAAACCAAACAAACGCCTGTTTATATCGGCCCAAATAAGCGTGGTGCACACCCAGAGGGCCAGCTAAAAGCCAGAGTAGATATGCCTTGCGCGTTGATTTGTTCATTTTATCGAGTAAAGTTATGTAAAAGATGAGCACTCGTCCAAGCGCTCTGCTCAGCTCCCGTATGACACGTGTTATGTGAATTGAAACATCTGAGGGGAGATGGCAACCTATAAGAACCTGATTGGCAACAGCTATAAACGATAAAACTGAGATGAGCACGCTAAAACAACTCGATCTAGCTTCGATAACTTCCAATGCCCCCACTTGTTGCTCATTAGTTGCTTTGGCCTATGAAACGACGTTTGACTACAACTTAAACAAAAATTTACTTGTTTATATCAAGGAGCTCTATTCGCACACAACTCATCATTTATTGAGCTAAAATTTAATCCATCAAATCTTTGATTCTAGTTGAAGAATCTTTATCCGTAGTTTGCGTAGTTTGCGTAGTTTGTGCGTATGAAGTGTGTTCAGGGGTAGTAGTAACACTCTCGCCACATTCGCAGATTGGCGTTGTGTTTGATGTCAAACAGATTCCGTTCGAACGGAACCCTTTGGAGCGGCAGAAAAAGTTGCATCTGGCCACATCGAGCGCATCGGTCGCATCGCACAGAATATTCGAATGGCCGTTGCCGTTGAGGTCGAATGCCTCGTCCAGGGTTTCGATGGCACAACTACGGCAACTGGGATAGTACTTGCCGATGCAAAACTTGCAGCTCTCTTCGCCCATACAAATGTTGGAGCACGTTCTGACCGCTATCTCGCAGTTGGACAAGAGACAAGTCAAATGGGCTATTCGCTGATCGCCCAGGCTCATGGACTGTGCGTTGAGAGCACAGAGCAAGACGATCAAGAGTGAACATCTCGCCATCGTTCTTGAGCTAGCTTTGATCATTTTCATTTGAAATGAATGCTTTTCAAATGCTTTTCAAATATTTAAACGACGAGTCTGGAATGTGATCTGCACAGGTGAAGGCATTGGGCGCTTCGCATTATAAAAGGCTAGTCTCGCCCTGATAAGCCTGGCTTAACTGGATGAACAGATAGTTTAACTAATCACAACAAGTTAAGATAGGAGGAATATGACTGTATGTTTGGGCCAGAATTTTCCAGAGCCAATCGAAACATTATTTTAAAGCATTTCTAATAACAGTGCTAGCCCTCCCCACCTCTGTCACACTCGTCTCACTCCTATCAGTGTTAATTCTTCACTTGGAGAATATTTTATCTTTTTTAGTTAGCAAGTCAAGTCACCAGTTTTTGTTTTGTTTCGCCAATTTTTGCAAGATGCTCTTTACTCGAACGAAATATTCGCTGGAATCGCTCCAAATATCTATTTGTCTAAAATTAACATTTAACATTAATCTACAAGTGCTGAGAGAGAGAGAGAGGCTTATTTGCTTTTTAATCGACGAGGCCTATTCAGGACGGTCTATTTGCATTGGCCGCCGCTGACACTCTGTCGAAGACTTCATAGGACTATTTAGGCGAAGTTTATGAACAGCAATAACAACAAGGTGTTCGATTGCATTCAAGTCTGCAAGTCTCTTTTATTTTGATTGTCAATCGCGAATGAAAATAGCCAAGAATAGAATAAAAAAACCAATCAACACACTCATACATTTAGGGATTCCAAAAAGACGAATGAAAAGAAAACACAAGAAACTCAACGCAGCAGCATGACGCGAAAAATAGAGAGATTCATTTCTATGGCCACAGGCAGTTTCGAGCGAATTGAAACAGAAAACGAAAGAAAAAAAAGTGAAATAGAAAAGAAAAATAGCCCAAAGTTAATTGGAGTCAGACGAAGAGCGGCCAGACGAGAATTCGGCACGCTCGGTCGTCGAACGAACGAGGCACTTAGAAGTGATGAAAGCAAAGTGGAAAAGAAGAAAATTAATTAAAGCTGCTGCATGCTCAAGCCGATTCATGTTTGTACAGGCCGCTTTCTGTTTTTACACCTTTGATGTTGGGCTTTTTTTCTGCTTTTTGTAATGTCATGAATCGTCATAGCGGGCGTGAAATATTCGATTAATTCGGTCGAGTTGACTGTTACTGACGAGCAGATTCTCGTTTCGCTTGAGAAACTCAAGCGCGCTTCGTTTGCTGCCCTTGACTTGACTGCTTGTCTCGTTGGCCACCTAAAGCAAACAAATCAAACAGTCTGTTATTGGCCTCTGTCGAAAATGGTTCAACTAAAGTGTGTTTACGTTTGTGTAGTTGAGATGCAGCTCGCGCATCGTCTTCTCCAGGTCGTCGGTTGCCATGAAGTAGTTGGGAATCTTGGAGCTCAAGCCTTTTAACTTTTCGTTCAACCGCTCTTGGTTGGTAATTGCTGATTGAGCCGGTGAAGCCTCGTTCGATCTCTCGGTTTCTTGGGCATGCGCTTCTGGCTGGGCGTCTGAATTCACGCTCTTACTCTCTTGACCTGATTCACTTTGATCGAACGCGATCTCAATAACAAGGTCACCCGAATCGCCGCTCTTGTCCTGATCGCTGTCCTCTTGAACACTGTTAAGTTCTGCTGGCACCACAAGTGTGCATTGTTCTTCGTCCGACTCTTGATCGGCCTGTTCGAAAGGCCTCACTACTCTATCGGCCGGCACAAATAAACTCAAATTGTTGTCTTTGATGTGAACATCGGCCGACTCTGCTGCTTCCTGATTCTGGTCCAGTTTGCTGCAGTCGATTATTCGCTCCATAATCTCTTCAGTTTCAAACGATCCATTCAGGCTTGTTCGACTTTGTATGACAAAGTCCAAGCTCGTATTCATGTGAACTGTTTGGTCGTTTTCGGTGTCGTCGCCGTCCTCGTGCTCGTTGTCATTCTGCGCCTTTTCATCTTCGTTTGGAACATCGGGTTCAATTCTGGGCTCAAATGGGCCGCTCTCACGCCAAAAAGAATCATCTTGTCCAGCATTCTCTTCAGCCTGTTGAATTAACTGATCTTGTAAGGTGAGCTCTTGCTCGTCTTTATTGACTGAATATCGTTTTGCTCCCGGTTGGACCGCTTGACAATCTGTTTGAATCGCTTGAGTTGCTGATACCTGTTGGGCAGATTGTTGAGGCAAAGGCAGTTTTGTTTCACTTGATGGTCGAACCAGCGATTTTGGAGCTCCTGCATTCGAGCCAGTCAGCAGCTTCTCTTTCAATGTCTTGTTCAGCGCCTCGAGTTCGCCCAGTGTCTTGCTGAGATTCGATTGGTAGGCGTCAAATGTCTCGCGAGGCTTGGACTCTAGCTCTGGCAAAGGTTTTTCGTTCACCAAAGAAGCCAGAAACGAGCTTCGAGAACTGCTGTTTGACTTGGATGGTCGACGCGAGGTTTTGAGAGGCATCAGACTCTCCTGGGGAACTACGTTCACTTTGAGCTGACCATGGACTGATCCGTCATTGCTCTCTATGTTGTACCAGCCGGCAATGCTGGCCAGACCACAAACCAGAGGGCTCAGATCGATTCGGACTGTGCCAATCAAACGGCCTCCCACGCTCTGAACATTCAGCTCAAGACGTTTGCATTGTTCCAAGAAGCAGTCGACGCTGATATCGGTTTCGGCCTCAAAGTTCCAGACCGGCGAGCAAGTTTCATGCGCAACTTGGGTGCAATGCTCGCCTTGAGGCAAGCTCACAAACGTGCTCGGCTCCTTGGCGCCGCTTTGTCGTGGTAAGCGCACAGCTCGTTCGATACCGATCAGACATTTGACACTCGACGGCGTTTGGATTGGATCCTCGACTGGTTCGGAAAATTTCATCGTTGCTGGCGCAGATTCTTTTGTAAAAGCGGCTTTGTCTGATCGGCTCCAGCCAATTTGTTCGGCCGATTCAATTACTTTGAGATAATCGTCTGGATGGGTGAATCGAATCGCCACCTCGAGCGACGTGTTCGCATCATGGGAGCATTTCACCCAGCCTCGGACTCCGATTCGACTTTCTAGCAGAGGCTCAAGCTGAACAATGCAGCTGTCCAGCAAGCTGTCGCGGGATCCATCTCTTGACTTTGATCTCAGCTGAAATGAAATGCTTCCAAGCTCGATCTGCTCTGCCAGACTCAGACTGCGTCCGTTCGAGCTGTCATATGTGCAGGTGAGTGGACAATTAAGATCAAAGTAGCTGAAATACTCCAAGAGCGGCTCGCTGCCTGCGATTGAACGTGTCTCGAAGCTTTCGTGCGCACGACCGAGCCAGGCACTTGAGAAGCGAACGTAGACAGAGTCTGACCGAGTTGAGGTTCGAGCGCGAAGAATGGCGACACTCATGTTGACTGTGGGCACTCGAGCGGCAATCGCCAACTGATGGCCTAGTCGCGACTGGGCGAATAGAGTTCGCTGAAGCGACAGAATCTGATCGGTTGAGCCAATGCAGAACACAATGTTCACCTCGGCCGGCCTCTCGCCGCTCAATGGGTCATGAACGCCCAGCCAGCCTTGCACGCTGATCACAGGCTGTTCGTAGTCTTTTAACCGCTTCGAGGCCGCAGCGTTGAGTTGAACGTAGAACTCGTGCAGCGGCGCCTTGACTAGACCGACCAGCTGGGTGCCACGCCAAGCTTCAAGAATGAGAAAATTGTCCCTCATTCGCGCCATTGTGTTCGAATTCAGCTCGATCGGTCTTTCCATTGAGCTGCCCGTCTCAAGGCGGATCTTTTCGTTGCCGGACCAGAACACGCGGCAAATAAAATGAGTTGGAGCTCGATCGCTGAGTGAGGCACGTGATTCGATCAGGGCAAGGTAAACCCGGGCCATAACGGCTCTCGGTTCCTCGTATGGCTTTGAAGCAGGAGGCTCTCTCAATACTGGCTTGCTTGGAGACGATGGGATAGAAACGGTCTTAGCGCCCACATTCGCGATTGTTCTAGGCATTGCTGGCACGGGCGCCGTGAGTTGTTTTCTCTTTTCCGCTTTGCAAAGTTTGGTCTTGTCGGCGTTGAATTGAGGCAGATCAGAGGCTAGCTCGATGCTGGCGAACAGAGTTCCGATTCTTTTGCCGCTGTTTGGGTCTATTAGAGCCAGCCGTTTATTGAGTCGAAATTCAGACGCTCTCAAAACGTTCTTGAGTCGGAATCGGGCATTGCCGATTAGCTGTGCTGGTCGGTCGAGTCCCGGTTTGTAGGAAAGACGAAACGCAATGGTTGATGACCACCAAGTGTCCAATGAGCTCGAATTGAACAGGGCCGCGTAGCTGGCCGAATGCTCAAAGAGGACGCTCTGCTCCGCTCCTGTTCGAATAGATTTTGTCGAGTGGCAGCGCACTATTTGGGTGGCCGGCCAGCTTTGCTGGTCCTGGCCACAGCTGACTACTGGGAACTGGTAGTCGACGATGAATTGCTCGTCCAATGGCTTGGGAGGTCGGCCTGGTGTTATGGTAGGCCGGACGTCCGGCCATTCATAGAAGCTCACTTTGGTCAGTCGGAACTTGGCAAACTGGACCAGATTAAGAAGAGAAAGGCGATGAGCGCTCAGGATGTCGTAGCATCGATCTGGAGCTGCCGACTCGGCACCGCTGGTTTCGGCCTCCGAGCTCACCAGTTCAAACGAGACTCGGCACGGCGATGACCCGCTCAGTTTGCTGGGTCGCTGTTGTAATTGCTCGCTGGTTGGATTGAGCAGTCGACCGAGCTCGTCGTCGTTGTTGTTGTTGTCTGGCTTAGATTCAGCGTGTCCTCGTCCGAGCATTGCGGCCAAGAGTTCAGGCTCTGGTCGACGATCTCTGGTCGGCATTTCAAACTCAACACTGCGGCCAGGGTCAAAGTTGGTCATGTTCTCTCGCAGACGCTGCGCTCTTTCAATCAGAGAGCTGATAAAGGCAGGCGGATCGACCGAGCCGATTGTTTCGTATGCCGTCGAAAAGAATGGATCTTTGGTGCCTTTCAACAAAGGCGAAGGTTCAATCGATTTCGGCGCTGGTGCCGGCGTTGGAGCCTCGCATTCAATCAGGCGAATTCTAACAGCCAACTCTGCCACTTTGTGTTGTTTAGCGTCGAACGCGGCAAATATGCTATTGATGGGCTTTTCAGGTAGCAACTGCCCGATCTCGTGAATATAAGCGCGAGCAACGAGCTTGCTCTCGGTCTCTTCGCGGAGCACGTCAAGATCGAGCGATTTCATGTCGTTGAGATATGCGATGAAATGCTTGAGTCCGCTGCGCACAGCGTAGCGAGCAGTGGTCTGGCCCGCATGCGGTCTGAATAGAGCGCCAGGACTGGCCTCTGGCTCCCCCCACCAGACGCATCGGACTGACAATGGCTCTGTGGCGTCGACGCGGTCTATCTGTATCTGAAGGTAGAAGCGAATCTTGCCGTCGACCTGGGGCGGCAGACTTGTGAACACTTGTACGTTCTGGCGTGCCTTTGCCGGACTTTTTGAGCGGCCTTTAAGGCTCGCCTGCGTGCCGTTCTTCCTCGTTATCATTGTGACTTTAGCAGCTCAACATCGCTGATTAAAGCTCGCAGCCACTTTTCTAATTTCAAATGTTTCAATTAATTGAATTGAACTTGCAAGTTCATGTGAAATGCATGCGGCTCGGTTGCCTAGGCAGCCGTCGCAGCCACATGCGTGCATACAGCAATGACCGGTGCGACCTGCATTTGACCAACTTAACATTAACGAACGTTTCGTCCGAGTCAAACTCGCATAAGACAAATAGCCTGACTAATTCGCCGACTGACCGTTAACGACCATACCCAGCACGCCTCGTTCCCCCGCTCGTCCAATCAGCGTGCAGAGTTTTATACAATCGACGACCAATACCACTCAACGTTTTAGCCGTCAGAAATGGGCCACCTTGCCAACGGCTTTGTTTTTGTTCCCAACAGGGTCGAGCCAGTTTTGGGGACAGTAGCCGCTTGTCTAACATTCGGCCGGAAGCCCACCGGCGGGACCACGGCAATTGTTTAAAAAAGCTGTTCAAAACGCGGCAAAGTGTGCGTGTTAATGCGCAAGAGAGCACGTGATTCTATCTGTATCATGTGATCAAGCCCAAATGCTCCTTAGCAAAGCAATAAATATGAAAATGAAAAGAATAAGAATGTGAGCATAATAACTGACAAGAAATCGGCAATGTTCAGGCTACGAGTGGCTCTCTATCTGGCTATAGCCCTCGTCTACTTGAACCTGTCAATTGACCGTGTTCACGTAATCCTGGCCATGTTCTGCTTCGCCTTGGCTGGTAAGTCGATGGACCCCGAGCCAGAAGACGCCATATATTTGAAGCTTAATCGCAAGGCGTGGCCACTGGTGTATACCTGGCCTTTAAAACAGACAATTTCATAAAGCCAGACCTTGAGCCGCGTGTGCCCAATTTCGACCTCAGCAGACTACTAAAACTAGGACGAGCCGACTCATGCAGTTTGGCAGCGTGCAAAAGGCTTTCAGTCTCGAGCCTGAGCGACGAATTCTCTAATCTGATGCGCTCTAGCTCAATTTCGTTCTCTGAACATGTCAACAACGATCTGGACGACATCGAAGAAGAAACGACAGAGGCACGTGACACAGAAAACAAATTTAACAACCAACTCGGTGAGCTGATCGAACTGATTGTTCGCGATTTTATCAGTCCATGGATGGACCAGTTGATTTGGGACCGCGAAAACATGGCTGTTATATTGAGGTGAGTGTTGGTCGATAATCAACCTCGATTCTCTCTCTCTCTCTCAATCGGCCGGGTTTACCGTTTTATTTTTTACTGAAAACATCTCGGACGTTAAGTGTAGATCGCATGGTGTAGTGGTTATCACATCTGTCTAACACACAGAAGGTCCCAAGTTCGATCCTTGGTGCGATCACTTTTTTCCTCTCATTCCCGAATTTCCACTCTTCCTCCCAGATTTACGTTCATACCCCAAGCCCGTCTTTCTGGTCTAAATTTTCTGATCGCCTCTCGACTTTGACGTCTGATTTTCGCTCTTTTTTTATTTAGGAACGAGTTGAACTCGCTTGTAAATCGAATTGGCCAAAAATTCGAGCAAGTCGACTTCATTCGTCTAATTTCATGTGATCTAATCAACCTGCTTACGCGTCACTTGTCCAAAGCGCGTAAATGCTTCAGGTATTTGCAATCAAGAATTCATTTCTTTAATTGCAAACAGAATCAAGTTGAGTTGTTTTTAACCAAATAAAAGTAAGAGAGAGCCGTTCGAATTAAACAGTTACGAGAAAAGCAGCGAAAAGGAACAAGAGCATTTGCGCAACCTGATCGAAATATTCATCATAAAAGTTTTCGACGAGAAGGCCTACTTTCGAAGCAATGCGGTGCGCTCTTTGATCAGAGAGATTCTTCTCAATTTGGTTTTGTATCCGTCGATTGAAATGATTTGCGACCCGCACTATCTGAATCAAATCCTGTTAAATCTGCTTGTTCAGCGCGAAAAAATGCACTTGAACGTGAACGACAAATTTTCAATGACCACCAACTACGAGGAGAGGCTGAAAATTATAAAATCAAGCGAAGACATCGAAGAGCTGATGGCTTTTCATTACAAAATTTTAAACGAAATAATGCAAGCGACCATCATAAGCGGATTTAAGGAGACCAGCAAACCAGGCGGCGATGGCCACGACAAAGGACACATCAGTAGTGGCATATTAACAAGCGGAAGTTCAACGTTCTACGCCTCTTTCTCTGACACTCGTCTCAGCGAGCTAGAGAACGCGACCATTCGAATCGGCAAGGCCGAGACCATTCAAACGCGCCAATTGAAAAATCACATAAAACAGCTCCGATACGCCAAACTGCTCTGCGAAAAGCAAATTAAGCTCTTGAATCGATCGGCGCATTTGGACCAGAATGCTCTCGACGAGCGAATTAAAAACCTTAAAGTAAGCGGCGCTGAAATTTGAAAGACAAAGTTTCGATTCAATTGCAAATTTGAACAGATTCTACCGTTCGAGGAAATAATCGAGTCGGCCGAAGGGGCGCAAGCGTTGATAAAGTTTCTCGAGTCGGACGGAAGCGACCAGCTAGTCAAATTCTGCCTCGACGTCGACAAGCTTAAACGAGCGAACATAATTCGTAAATACGAAATCGCCAACCGGATTTACGACAAGTACTTGAAGAAATACGACAGTCCAGTGAGAGACGAAATAGACAAGGAGACGCTCAAGGCGATGCAGTCATTCCTGATCGGAAACAGCGTGAGTGTCAATCTGTGTCTCATCTCACTTCGGCTTTTCATACTTTCCGCTCGACAGAGTGATGGCTGCTTTTTTCGGGCGCAAGAGCATGTGAAAAGCACACTTGAGAAGGATCATTATCCAACGTTCCTGACCACCGAGCTCTACTTTAAACTCAGCATGCAGCAGTCGGGCAAGAAAAGAGACGGCGACTCGTTCAAGAGAAACTCTCGACCTCTTCAAATGAGACGTCCGTCCGTACTGAGCATTTCAGACCCCAACCAGCGTCAGATTGACACTCTCAAAGAAAAGCTCGGCATGAAAATGTCTGCTCTCAATGCGCTTCGATCGAATCGAGCTCAAGCCGACGACTCCAAGGCAATTCCACGCGTCCCTCTGCTCTTGTCCAATCCTGATGTTGACGATTCCTAACCAATTTAGATAATCGAAGTGCTGGACAAAGATATTCGCGATATTCGACATCAGATATCGATATACGAATCGCACGCGCAAAAAACCGAAGTCTGGTGCGCCAACATTGGCCATTGGAAGACCAAAGTTAAAAATGCAACGATCGGCACCGACTCTGGCTCGTTGTTGTTTGAAATTCACGTCCAAGTGCGTGACGATAGTTCGGTCGAGGAGGCTGCAGGCGAGACTGACATGGGCGAAGGGTGGATAATCTACAGAAACCTGAAGCAGTTCGAACGGCTCAACCAAGTTCTAGTTGAAATGATGCCCAAAGAGAAGCGTGTCCTGTTCAAACTGCCCAATCCCAAACGCTCGTTTCTGCCCGGTAAAAGTCTGAGCGGAGAAAAACTTCAGCAGTACGCGCTTCAACTCGACGAATATCTGCAGGTAGATCAGAATCCTGATCCAGTTCTTGTTGATTTAGCCGAATTTCTCATCTTCAAGAGCATATCCCAAGACAGCTCTTTAGCCGAAGCTGAGGCCCTCTACTCGTTTCTTTGTCCTAGTCCCGAGTACATGAAAGCCAAGCAGAAGAAGAGCTCCGACTCTTCGCCAACGGTCATCGAGAAACTGCTCCCGACCAGTTTGTTCAAAAGGTGAACCATTTGGCCTTGAACTCAAACCTCATCGGTTTAGCGAATTCAACTTTAATCTCAAGTTCGAGGAGTAAAGATTCGATGAGCGATGATTCGAATCTGGACGAGCTATTCGCTAATGCCGACCTCAAGAGTGTAGATACCACAGAGAGCGACTCAATCGCCGAGCCGTTCTACCATCTAATCGAAGAGCTGTTCGAGTTGAAGGGAATGAAAAAATGGTACCGAAAGAGCTTGATCATATTTGTGCAGTTGACGTTCGGTGGCAACATAAACAGAAAAATACGCGAGTCGATCTACTGGCTGGTGAGCGGCGATAATCTGGCCGGCTATCTCAAGCAGCTCAGAGACTCGTTCTGGCAGACAGACGAGAATGGTTATTCAGTTCTCATTGAAAGCAAGCCAGCGCAGCCGAGTGAAGTGGAGAAGCGGAAAACTCGACGTCTCGTGCGCTCCAAACTCATGGCCAGCATTCCCGGTTGGTTTCGTCGTTTTATTACATGTTCTTGCGCCCATTCTGACCTCGGTCGGCTGACTTAGAACCTTTGATGCGACTTGTTGGCGACAAGAATGCGCAAAATGGCATTCTTCGCTTGTTTGAGACCATTCAGGACCGAAAATTCAACAAACATCTCGTGTTCGTAAGCCAAATAAACACACTCGAACTCGGCCGGCAAAAAACTAAACACTTTTAATCAAGAGTTTACTCGAGCTAATCTTGGACGAATTGTTGCGTGTCAATTCTTGAATTCCGGCCTCAGTCAATTCAAAAACAGAATAAACAAACTAAAACCTTGAGCGTGTCAAGAGTATTTGATTTATTTAGGGAAGAATTTCGACTAAAAACTCAACAAAAATGTCCGGACTGGGATCAAAGTCGCCCTCGATGTCGAGCTCATCTCTTCCGAGTCGAATCCAGCCATTTTGAAGGAAGCTGGTGTGAAAAGCGGCGCCCACTTTGCGGCCTCTCTGCAAATTGTGGAACCACAATCGAATGTCATTCATAAATAACACGTCTGCGGCGATTTGGAATGTGTAGTCATCGTTCAACTGGCGCAAACCCGCAATCAGGAAACGGCAGGCACTCAACCGGCAATCTATTTACCTGTCCAATAAAATCAACGCTCTGGTTAGCTCCTTTCAATTGAAGTTGAACTGAGTCGGCAAAGTTCTCGATCCGCACATTTCTCAGTCGAACTAACAGAGGCGCAGGAATTTTCCGATTGTGAAGTCGGATGAGCTTTTCCATGTATTGAATGTAGCGCCGCTGCGAAGGCGTTTCCACTCCTTGAAAAGTGCTGCCGGGCTGTGCTAGAGTTCGCTTGAGCGCGAAATGCCTCATTGCTTCCTTTGATCGAACTCGTTCATTCGCTCTTGCTTGCATTTCGTGGGATAATCTGGATAATTTGAATTACCGATGCTGTCATTGCGACTCCAGACCAAAGCAAGAACATGCAGATTATAGTGCCTGTTCGTCCTTTACCGCCCATGCAGTGCATGACCAGAATTGAGTTCGCTTGCACTTGTTGTTCAATTTCCGTCATAAACGAGACTGCACTTCTACTCGCAACAAGAGTAGCGACTCATCCGTCGACAAAAATTCATCCACTCACCTAAGATCAGGCACGTCAAAGTCAGTGATAGGAAAGCGTTTGAATTGACCCCTAAACCAAAAGTCACTGTACGTTCTCTCGGCTTTGCCTGGTTTCACAGCCGATCAGTGTTACTGTCAGGAATGATGTTTTCTTACCACAAAGATTGTAGACAGTATAGCCTCGAGGGTACCAGCTGTTCAAATAGACCGCCACATCCTTTTTTGTGGTTCAATGTGTCGAAATTCATTTGAAAAAGACCAAACCAAGAACGGTCAAGTCACCTGGACGGAATTTTTCCCTTTTGGTCTTTCTTCAGCCATCTCGTACGGAAAGCTCATTGCGATCAAATTGCCTAGAATAATTGACTCAGTTACAAGAGGCAAATGAGTTTTGAGGAAAAGAATCATCCACTTGTGACATGGGTGATGTCAAGGTTGTAGAATGAGCCGTTCCAGATTGAAATTCGCTTGGACGAGTTCAACTTGGCAAATACGATTGGTTGATGTCTGGGCATAGTGGTCAACAGATGCCAGATTCTGTACAGTCGGAGGCCGAATGAAATTTTATTGGCCTCGAGCAGTGTGCACACAAGCTGCAAGATTTCAAACAATAGAAAGAGTTTGAATGAAACTCGATTCTTAAAACTTGGCCTTGAAAATATTTTCCTCAATTGGAAGAAAGTGAATTCAGTGACTTGAGCTGACCATTCGAAATAGAGCCGAGTCACGAGCAGAAGAACGAACAAGGTGGTCAAGGTTGACTGAACTGCGTGAACAAACCATACGGGCGGCGCAAGTTGAAGCAGCACTCTCAACAGCTGAGTGCCGAAAAGACAATACCTGACAGGCTGGAGATAAAAGCAAGAAGCCCAACTTTGATAAGTTGATGAATTAAAAGTGAAAATAGTCAAACGTATTGCTTTTCAACGCTCGCTTGTTTGCTTACTTGATCAAATATTGAAGCATAGCGTTCCGAACTAAAAGAAACAAGCAACCGAGCATCGAACGAATGAAATGCCTGGCGAGATTCAGGTTCGAGTTTATTTAAAACTTGTTCAATGCGATCCGACCTGTTGCTTGTCTAATTTAGTTGACGATTGAAATTTCTTACTCTCTCTCTCTCTTGTTATAGATAAGAAATTTGCCTTAGACCATGTGGCAGTGGTAGGACGAGTATTATTCTCATTTTATTATGATTGTAGCTAAAGAAAAGTAGCATTAGTCTATGACTAGAATTCGATTGAGCCTGTGCGAGGCAAAGAGCGTGAAATAGACGAAGGGAAGATTGAGTCGCAAGACGCTACGACAAGCGAGTGGTTTAGAAGGGCCTGAAAGTTTAGAATAAGACAAGAGTGAATGAACGAAAAGTCGGCGATTGGAATCAAGGAAGCGTGCAATGCTCTATTCTTAGTGTCTATTCGTCATCGGATGTAAACAAGAGCTCGACGGCGAACTTTTCCTTATAAATGTGCCAGAATTTCTCCTTGTGCGGATTGTCGAGCTCGTTTCGCTGCAGGTAGAGTCGATTCTCGCCTTTCTCTACGAACGACGTGTGGAACGAGAAAAAGAAGGCGCAGTCGTCGTAATATTTCGGAACGTTCTGAAAATTTAACATTAAAGCTTAATTGCCCATTTAGCCAAGCCAGTCTGCTTATTCGCTCACTTTGCTCGACGAATAAAACATGACCTTGATCTCTTCGGAGAGCGGATCGCACATGATCTCATCGATCACCACAACGTCTTTGTCTGCATCGTACGAGTACTGGAAGAAATCAAGTTTGAAAATTAGTTGGAAACGAGTTTTTCGCTCGAGTAATGGGACCGACCTTGCAGTTGAAGTTGTTCGCCAGTTCGCAAGATGTGGCCAAACTTTTGTTGTTGCGATAGACAAGCATTGTAAAGTCAGAGCCGTCCGAGTTTCCGATGCCTTTCAATCGATAGTCAAACAAAGGAGCAGATGAGATAAGTCCAAATTAAACGAACCTTTCACCGAGTGAATTTTTACTGTTTTTAGCCGGAGTGTGCGAATAGACGGAAGCAAGCCGCCCAGTTTGTTTGTGATTGTGTCAAAGTAGCCGACGAAACGACTTTGCGACGGCGTTTCAACGCCCTGGAACGTTTTGCCCTTCTCCCAGTCGGTGCGGCGATTGCCGAACTTTTGCAACGCTTCCTATCCACCACCAAGCGTTCTGCATGAGACTGGCGTGGAAGAGTCTGAGGCGAAAGTCGCTCACCTGGGCCGAGGCACACTCTCTAGATTCAAGCAGCCAAATACAAATCATCGTTCCGGTTCGACCTTGAGTGTGAATTGAATTTCAGAGCTGTCGAATAAGCGCTTGTGAGCTGTTGTCATTAAACCTTTTCCGCCTTTGCAATGCACGCAAATAATGTTGTCGGGATGTGCGTCCATCCAGGCTTTCACGTTGCTGGCGAACCTGATTGCTTCTCTGATATTCCCAATCAAAGAATCAAAATCGTTGTCCGCTTCTTGTTTTCAAATGAAAAACTTACTTTAGAGTGGGCACGTTGTGATCGTCTATTTTGAATCGCTCCACTCGACCGTGGAAGTAGGAAGTATCATAGTCGCGCTCACCTGCCAAATTGCCAATGTGCATGCCCTTTATTTAAAAATGGTCCAAAAAACACGTACTGCACAGGTTGTAGATTTTGTATCTGTCCGCGTGCTTCTGGTCCAGGAATTTGGCCACGTGCTTGTTTGAACTAAGATTTTAGAGCTAGAGGAGGTGGAGAGGGCCGCTGGCGGCTTACGTCTATTCGATTGCGGTAGAAGCCGTCGATACCGGACGAGGGAAAGCTCATTGCGATTAGACGCTTGCTGATGTAGCAAAGATCAAGGTCATAGCCATCTTTCTGATAGCGGCGTTTGTTTCCGCCGACTGTCAAACGCATGCTCCTCTGAAAGCCGTCCTTCATTAGCAGCAAGCGAACCGAGCGTATGAGCAGCACGGCTCGAATTATACGGCCAAAGACAATGATGCGACCGAGTCTTGAGTCAAGATTCAAGTAAATCTGAGCTGAACTGAGCTAGTCTTTCGATGGCTCCTGATCTTACTTGTATTCTTCGAGGAAATCGTCCAGAAACGTGAGAATCACTCCGACGCAGAACGAGAGTACAATAATGAAGCCGTCGACGATGTTGAACCAGCTCCGGTAGAAATGGCGCCTTTGAAAAATAGAAACATGGAAGGAAGAGCTGCAACGGCTCGGGTTTGCTTACATTTCGACAAAAATTCGAAGAATCAGCTCAATCAAGAAGATGATGACAAACACGACCGAAATGAGGTCGAGCGTTTTTATGGCGCCGCTGGCCTCGTCGGGCAAGAAGATGCCGATCGTGACAAATAAGATGTCGAGCAGAATGAGCAAGATGATCAGGACGCGCGTGATCAAGTGATTCAGGTAGGCGCCGATTATTTGCCGCTTTTCGCTAGAATTCGATTCTCAAGCAAGCGGGTCTAAGTTCGAAAAGATTGATGAGGTCTACATCATGAAGCCGATGCGCTCCTTTCCGTCGTCAATGTCACTTTGACTCTCTTCGCCTGAGTTCAGGTTGGCACCTGGGTAGTCGGCCGCACTTGCGAATGGCATTTGTTTAGATGAAGCTCAGCAATCTGGCGGCTCTGGTTCGCCACAGACCTATTTACTTACTTGAAGTTCTCGTCCATGATCGAGACTAGACAGCGGTTATCTACGTCAATAATATAATGTATGATTTATGTTTCGATGATTGAGTGCAAGCATCGGCCTAGAGCTCAAGCTTCAACTCGAAGGCTTCTGCTGCTGATGTTTGTATGGTTCATTAACGCTGTTCGACCAACAGGTCTCAAGCTCAACGCGCATCATGCACACACACACACGCCTGGGCTCGCATACAACCAATAGCTCTTAGAGAGGAGAAGCAGAATATGAGAGATAGGGCGAAAAAGTCTTGCAAGCAGACGCTCGTGAATTGAAATTGCTTTGAATTAGTCACATGCTGATAGATAAGTTGGGATATGCGAGAACTAGGGGACCAGAGGCTTTCAAACAAAGATAAGAGAGAACAAGGGAGAATACAAAGTGCGGAGGCGTTCATTTTTCAACATTTTCATCGAGAACAGCGAGCCTCTAATTGATTGTAAATTGACGCGCTGAGTGACGCGCTTCGCAGGCGCCAAAATCTTCTAAATTAAATTGTGAAAACATTTTTTAGAAGAATAAATCATTCGATAGTGAGAGAGAGAGAGAGAGAGAGAGAGAGAAACGCAAACGGGTCAGTCGATTAATCGATTTAGCAATCGAGCAAGCGATAAATCAACGACCAGCGAGGATAAGTTCTTTCAGCTCAAATCGGCGATTATTTTAATATTTGTCATCAGAACTTTGCCCATTAGGCATTATTATGTAAATCAGCTCTTTTTTTTTGTTACAACCATCTAAGCGATTGCATGAGATTAACAAGCGCACTGTAGCAGCTAGAGTTCTGATCGGAGCTGACTGCAGCCTGCACAAATATTGCCCATGTTCGTGCGGCTAGATGGGCGTGGGTGAAAAGGAAAAGCGAGTCGAAAATTGCCAATCACTTGAGACGCTTGTCGCTTTATTATTATTTTGATCAATAAAAATGTATTTGCGACCGGCTCGTATTGACAATAATCGATTGGACTGATTGAATATGCTTATTGGACCTAATTGCAATAATCAAGACCGCCGACCGAACCGAAATGGCCAAGTTCTCAATTTATTTGCATAGAGCCTTTGCAAAAAACGAAATAGAAACAAGAGAGGGAATCGAGCGCAAAACGAATAAAATAGAGTTGGAGAAAGGAAGAGAGAAAGAGAGCGAAGAGCGAATTACGGAATCAACTGATTTGCAAACAAAAATCTAGAAGTGAAAAATTCAGTCAGTCGGGAAGAAGTAGAAGAGCTCAATGGATGTCGAGTGTAAGGCGGCGTTGCTGTCGTTTAGACCTCGGTGATTCGCTCATAGAACGATTCTTCGTTCTCTTCGTTTGTGTCGTTTGTGTTGTCGGGCGAGGCGCACGGAACCGCAGCTTCACAATCAAAAATTAAATAGAACAGAGCAAGCAAAAAATTCTAAATTCTAGCTTGGCAGGCTCGCTTCGCTTCAGTTTCAGATTGAGAAGAGCAAGAGCTTGAGCACTAATGGACGTCCAATCGCCCAGTGCATACGCAATCGACCTTTTTAAGTTGGGGGCCTCTAAAGGTTATTAGCCGACCTCCAGCAACTATCTCACTCAATTCCCTGCTATTCTCTGCACTTGTTCTCAACTTTGATCACTTGTCTGCTCTTAGTTATTTATGAAGCGAGAAAAACGAGAATGCTGTCCGAATTTAGATGACTCGATCAGAACTTACTCGACTCGACTATGTTGGAGTCACCAAGATCAAAGTCGCAGTTGGTGGTCGGGTCGTCGTTTAGACTCGTCTGGTCCACAATGCACTTTCTCTCTTCGAATGGTTCAAAGTCTTTGTTGGCCGACTGCTCGTAGCTTTCGTGCTGCACCATCAGCACACCCGTGTCCGAATGAGCTTTTTTCGGCCTCAAATCGGTGAACTTGCGGATTCGAAACGCCAGCTTGTAGACTGAGCTCAAGCGACTGGTCGGACTGGCGTCCTCAATCACTGTCGTGTCTTGTTTGACTATTCTGACTCGTTTCGGAATCTGCTCCACCTCTCGTTCTTCCTTTATCTCGTCGCCTTTGTCGAGGCTGTTTCTCGACTTGTTGCTGCGCTTGCTGTCCTTTTTCACCAAGCTGTCCTCGGCGATGCGCGTCATCTGATCGAACAGCTTCATCTTTTTGCCGCCCACTTCGTCGAACATGTTCTTGGACATTGCTTTCTCCAAATTGAGCTTTCCTCTCTTTCGTTTGGCTTTTCAAAATTGAGAATTTCAACTCGAGAACCTTTTCGCTTGAAATGGCCAAACGCGCTCACCTGAATTGGGCTTGATGGTGTTCACCTTGAAGTCGTTGCTTTTGAATATCTCGAGCAGTTCAAATCGAAGACTTGATATGTCCTGTTTTATTTCGTTCAGGTCATCCTCGGTCACGCCGGCGTTCATGTCTCTCTGCTGTTTGCGCATTATATACCGTTTGACGAGCTCTTTGATTATCAGCTGATATTTGTACTCGCGCTCGCTTAGTTTGCGCATCACTTTCTAAAATTCAACAGCCAATTTAAGAAATGGTCGAGACCGACGGTCAAGTGGTCATCTACTCGAATGCTTAGCCAGCGCATTTGCTTGCGCTTCATGCGGCGAACGCAGAACACTTTGAGATGAAGCCATCGAAAAAAGTAGTATATCGACTTTGGACTTGGCAGAAGACTGAACGGAGGCGGCAAAGTGCTTCCCTCTTCGAAATAGGAGACCCAGAGTTTGGAGCGCGCGAATTTCCACTCCTCGTCCGCTTGGTTCTTTGTCGAAAAGTTTGAGTTCAATAGAAAGAACGATCTGACGACGACGGCGGCGAGCGTTTTTTGAATGACTTACAGCGATCACCTGATAGGAATTGCTCATCATGGCAATGAGCATGTTAATGAGCACAATAATCATGATCGAGCAGTAGACGCCGAACATCAGTAGACCGATGAACATGGTGAACGTGTGCTTGCGATAGAGCGAGTCAAGGCGGTCCTTTTCAATCAGGCCGAACGTGCCCCAGAACAAGGTCTGCAAGGCTTCGAATAGACTATTTACGAATCGAAGTGAGTCAACAAGGATGTCGGTTGAGCCGCAGTTGCAGGCCTTACTTGGAAAAGTATTTTATTTTCAGGAAGCACTCCTCGCGCTCTTCAAGAGTCTCGAACACTTTCGTCTCACACTGTTGACTGCGCATTTGAGCGTAATACCAGTAGAGCTGGTTCAGGCCACAGCTGAAGGCGAACACGACCAGTAGAATGAGAATGGCGAACTTCATGATGTCGAACACCATTCGGCCCAGCGAGATCTGCAACGGACCGAGATGCGGGTTTATGGTGAATATGTAGACGAGTTTTAGCGAACTGAACACGTTGGCGCAGGCGAACACGCCCTCGCTGATCAGTGTCGGATCCCACGGGTCCCATTTTTCACGATTCAACTTGTACGTGTCCTTGTTCGAGTTCATCTCGTTCTGCACAATCACAAACGAGATGAACTTGAGCACAATTGTTGTTATGTAAAGTGTGTTGGTGATAAAGTCAAGCAGATTCCACCAGTCGTGCAGATACTCGATCAGGCCCTCGTTGTACAGCTGCTTTATTTCGGTCCAGATGAACGCTGTGCACAAATCGGTTTAGAGAGAGAGAGAGAGATAAATAGAGAAAAGTCCGGCAATAACAGACGGATGCTTACACGCAACGTAGAGAAATATGACCATCTCGACGGGCGTCGGCGGCGGACCTCGCTTTTCCTTATGAGTCTCTCCATTGTATCCACCGGTGCCTAGCGATTTTATTCTCAACGAGGCAAGAATGAGCAGGCCTGAAAAATTGCGGCTATATAAGATCAATCTGCCCGGCCGAGCTGGTCTCCTCACAACTTACCCAAAAATAAGACGTAGGACGCTGAATGCGAGACGAATTTAATAAAGGGCTGACGAAGTATGCGGCCAACTCGACTGTGCGGCATCACGATGTAGATCACGCTCAATATGGGAAACGTGACCGCGATGAAAATGATCAAGAGCATCTTGAAGAAAATGTTGCGTCTTCGGTAGCTGGCTATGCCGTCGTACCAGAGACTGACCAGCAGCTGTTGGCAATGTGGATGTGAGACGAACTGAATGCGTGAGAGTTGAATAGGAATAATGCGATCGGAAGAAAAGAGAAGAAAAACACCGACCAGCTTTTGCTTGTATCTGATGGCCAGCTTCAGTCGGCTCAATGCGTTCAGCTTCTCTCGCTCTCCCTCGACTAGCACGGGCGGGTTCTCGTGGTCGTAGTTCAAAATGGTCTCCAACTCTTGCGAGGTGCGCGTCTCGGCCAGCAGGGCACTAGCGTACTCTTGGCATTGAAGCGACAGTTTCTCATAGTCGCCCTTGAACTCATTCTCAATTCTGGATAGCCGCTTGAGCTCCCAGCTTAGCTGAAATGCCGTCAATATGGGATCCTTGCTGGAGAGTGATATCAGCGATGGACTCGCAAGCGCTTTGTAAGCATTCATTCGCGATTTGGAGTGGCGAAGACTGTCCTCAATACGAGCCCTGATACATTCCTGGCAGCTACAGCGCACGTCGTGCTATGCAAACGTTCAATCAGCATTCAACAGGATTTAATCGGACGCCGGGCCACTTACTGGTTCGGGTATGTGTTCACCGCGGTCAAGCAAAATCTTGATAATCTCGTAATTGTCCTTGTGAGCAGCCAGCACCAACGGAGTGATATCAGGCGTGAATGACTTGGAGCCGAGATTGGTGCTCGACTCCTGTGAGCCCTGTTCGCATGCAAATGTGTTGTTTAAAAATCAAGTGGACAAAATTGCTAAAAATTTGAAAACTGGTGCTCAACTGCCCGCATTCCATGCTTATTGAGTTAGATAAAAGCGCAAAAAGCTAAGCGGTCTGTCTGTTAGCGACTGTTAGATAACTAAGATGAGAAAGCCAGGAGGGCACACGCACGCACGCAGCAGTAATGAACTCGACTCGCAGCAAGCAGACAAGCCGCAGCAGGGTCTAACCGTCTTGAAAGAGCGAAGACTTCGGAGTGCTCTTATGAGAAAGGACCATTTTGAGCCAGTGGTGATCGCCTGCTAAATTGCCAATCAGAACTTGAGAGCTTGAGATTTAAAACAGAAAAAACAAAGCGTTAAAGCGACCGAGCGAAGCCTTAGCTCATTCTGCCTTGTGCAAAATAGAGGCAATCATCCGTGGTGGACATTCAGTAATGCCTGACCTCATGCCAGCTAGCCGGTCAGTCAGCAAGAGTGAGTCACACCAAGGGCCACATGAAATGCCAAATTTCAAATGAAGAAGGGAAAAGTCGCAACCGCAAAGCCGTGCTTCATACTTTTGTCTGAGACTGAGATCGAATCGCTCGGGCTGATTCGCGCAGCAGTTGCTTTTGAAAGGCTCTTTCATTATCTGACTTTGAATCGAACAGACAGTAGTTTAGACGAGCAACAGCAACTCGGGCATGTCGAGGGCAGAAAAGGCAAATTTTAAGGCAAAAGAAAAGAGGCTCTAATTACATTAAAGTCAGGGAGGTCAGGCGAAGCGGGCGGCTTGAAGCGGCTGATTAGATTGATTTGGAACTAGGCGAGATTCGAGCGAGTACCTTGTTCTTGAGCACTTGGTCCTGATAGGCGAGAAGCATTTCGACCGCTTCGACGAACTCTTCGTTTATGGCGTGCAAGAGCGCCTCGCCGACGTCAACCTGGTGATTGAGCAACAGCTCGATCATCTCAATGTTTTCGAATTCGATCGCAATGTGCAATGCGCTGCGACCAAGCGGGTCGACAGCGTTCACGTCAAACTCGTTGATTGTTTTGGCCTTGTCCAAATAGTCGCGCACACTGGCAATGTCGCCGCGCTCCACGGCCAGCAGATACTTCTTCTCGGCCATGCTCAGGCCGCGATCTCGTTGTCCGGCAGGATTCTGCATACTCAAATTTGAAGGCGGCATGAGTATTTCGCCGAGCGGCTCTATGTCGCCCGCTCGACTCTCAACCGCCTTTTTGTATTCTTTGTAGACCTTATACATGATAAACAATGCACGATTCTCAAGTGACTAAGCCCAGTCTCATCGGGCGGTTTCTGGCTTGAAACAGTTGATTATTGTACTTGACAATGCTTCTCAATCGACCTGCTTGTTGTTATCACGCGCATTTCGCCGTCGACGATGATGATGCCCAGCACCAGCGTTCAAATCTAAATGGATGCAAATCAGAGTCAAAGAGTATCGGGATGGACCACCAACAACCACAGCCCAACACCAACAATAATAAAAACAAACAAGCTTGAGACTTTAAGCCAAACGCCGATTGGCCAGGGTGAGAGAAGAAAAAATGATTTAGGACAAGAGGGATCGAGGCAGTAGCAATTAAGCGCCTTTAGAGCATGCAACGCTCTACCGAGGGAAATCTTGATTATCGGCGCCGATTATCGTCATCTGAGAGAGAGAGAGAGAAAAAAAACATTTTCGACCAGCATTCAGGCTCTTTGCCCAAATCTAAGACGCCGTGAACCTCGACGCTCACATAAAATGCAATAAAACGAATGGAGGCAAAGAGAAAACTTCAGATGGTGAGAATTCAGCGCTCTTCAACAACCAGCGAAGTTAGAGACGAGCAGAGATAGAAGAGGGCGGCGAAAGGGCCAGAAAGATGCAGAGCACAAGAAACAGTGTGTGTGTGTGTGTGTGTGTATTAAAAAACCATTGCTGGCTAGGCGTGAATGGTTCAAGACTAGATCACCAAGCCGGGCTAGGAAAGAATCAATTGAATTATTACGCGCCATTCAAATAGTCATTTAAATAATTAGATAATCTGATCGTTATCATAATGGCTAATTTGGATAAATGAATAAAGCAGCGTCCGATCGGCGCAAATATTAGAGTCGAAAAGAATTATCGAGTTTGCCGCGTATGGGTGTTTGCTCGCCCGAAGGGCGTTCCAGCTTTCCAGCGATCCGTCCGCAACGCGAGCTGCGCATAAGAGAGAGAGAAGAAGCTGATGCTGATTCACTCCAGAACCAACGGACACTTCTTCTCTTCGTTTTAAATAAAAGGGCATTCTTTGCATACAGCTCTTTAGCTCTACTCAAAGGTCATTCGATCATTTTGCGAATAACAGACCGAAATTTCCTAGTTGGCACAAAAACATGAGGAAAGTGCTTTGCTCGTGTATTGCATGCAGAAATGGCAATATTGAGAGCTACTCAGACTGCGTCTCACGTGGATGAAAACCAGTTATTGCGACTGAGGAGTCCCTGTATCGCAAAAAATTTTGCAAAGCCACAACTCGACTGGTCGCGAGCCTGCCGAATAAAATTAAATATAATGATGACGACGCAAATGATGAATAGATGACGACAACTATTACAATGGCTGGCTGGCTGACTGGTGTTAGTGGGCATAGCACTGATGCTAATGAGAATAGTCACTAATTAAGGCTTTAAGAAGGTTTGCAGTGATTTTGTTGTCGATTAGAGAAGAATTGGCAGCCGCGCTTGGCACCGGCACTGACAGACGTTAGGATAGCAGGCCAGAGGAAACGCAACTCACCAGAACTCAGCCAGCTGAGAGCGAATCGGCACGAAAACGGGTCGGACCGTACGATCACAAAGACGGAAATGAAAAAATGGCGGAGCTTGAAGGAGGTGAAAGCCAATGGCGTATGAACGAGACGGTAAATAGACAAGGGTCCATATCAATCTAATCTGATTTGTGACTGCTTGTAATTCAGTTCACTACTACTCGCTGATTTCTGCATGAGAATCTAAGTTCGCTGCAGCGATGACGATGATGGCTAATCAAATTCTAACTTGCTGGGCCATATCGCGACAAAAAGGCAGGCTGCAATCTCTATCTGCAACTATTTGCCGAGCAATTAGATGTCAGAGATGTGCCCTGCTCTAACAAGTGGCACGCTCTCTCTCTCTCTCTCTGGATGCCTCTGCTTCTCTATCTCTACATCTTTCCTTCGCAAATTTCTCTCCGTCTCCCTCTGTGTCTGGCTCAGTCTCTCTCTCTCTCTCGGCGGCTCTTGTAATCGCATTTTCGCTCTCTCGAATGCAAATAGATGCATAACAAGAGCCAGTGGCAGAACATTGCCATCAAAGTTAAATCTAGATAATTCAATTGCTCGCAATTAGCTTTCTCGAGCTACTCTGGTCGCCTTATTTCCGCGTGCCATGATTGGCGTGCAAACAAGGAGCGCGCTGCAGACGGAAACGGCTTAAAATCGAATCATATATTCTAACCATTGGGCTCTTACGCAACGCCCATACGCCTCTTAATGACGAGGAAATGAGTTGAATTGTTGTTTGTTGAGGCTAATAAAAGCGTTGACACCACTAGAGGCCCGTCAGATCGCACGACACCATCTAGAGCCCGGCCCAGACCAGTGGTGGCAAAGTAAAGATAGAAGACGGGCACCATGCTGCTTCCGATGTTCTGCACCGTAAAAGCCTTTTTGCTGAAAAGTTTTACGATGTTGTCGCCTTCGATTGAATGAATGAAAGGCGAGAGAGGACGTGAAGCGTCGAATGGGAGGAGAAGCCAAGTGTAATCGTGCAGATCAGTGCAAATTTCGTGAATCAGATCGCAAGGCCGTCCCCCGCCCTATGTGGCTTTATGTTCTAGAAAAGAGAAAAGGCCATCACAAATATTGATTGATGTTTCGAATTACTAGCAGGTTCAATTCTTTAGACTTAATAGCGATGGAGCAGATCCTACACAGGCTTAGTTTGATTAATCGTATTGAACGGTAAAAGCCATCAGCAGGTTTAATAAAGCTAAACGAAATCAATTCCCTTAACAACACCTCTGTTTGAGGCCTTGTGTTGGCACATTTGCCGAAAATAAAAGCCATATAAACCAGAAAGACCAGACCAGAGCAGTAATGCCCTTAAGCCAATCAAATGCACTGTGTCTGATTATCTCACCAGAGTATTGACAACTGCGTGCTGATCTGGGCGGGTGAAAGTAGAGAGAAAGCCAGAGTCTGGGCGGAAGAAGTGCACCATGATTAAGCAAGGAGAAAGGAGCAAGAACAAAAGAGGGAGAGAAACGGTTTCAGAATGAGAAGTGTCTCGTTCAAAGATGAAATTATGTTCCACTTTGTCACTCAAACAAAACGCAGTAAGTGAAATAAAGAAAAAGAAAAATCTAACTGAGAGAACTGAGAGAGAGAGCGAAAGGAAGAGAGAGAGCGAGAGGAAGAGAGAGAGAGAGGAGAGATGAAAGAGAAGGAGCGAGAAAAAGTGAAGAGGACTTGTTGCCTTCAACGAAGAATAGCAACGAGCAACGAGAAATTGCGAGGCTCTTACTTGTGGCTCTATGTGTGCGCTTGTGCGTTCGATGTGGAAAAAGCCTATCGAAAAGCACTCAATCAAGAGGAATTCGATTCGGCCGAATTGACTGCATAAGCTTACGCTCGATAAGATCGAAGAGTAGGGGAGTGAGGCGGGCGAATGCAGACGGCGCGTATAGAATAGCCGAGTTGGAAGATGGACACCAACCAGATAAAATAAGCCATTTAGGCATCCACAAATTAATATCGATCTCATCCATTCTCTCGACAGGCAGATTGTAATTCAAGCCAAGTGTGCGAGCGAGTGCAACCAAAATGAGAGGCAACTCGCTGCCGCTTCGTCTCACTCTCTCTCTCTCTCCCCTCGGCCTGCCGTTCGACAAGAAGTTGAAATTTGTGCAAATGGACCGGCAATGTTTGCTCCAATCGACTTGGAAATAAATCATCGGGCAGATTAATTAATAATAAAAGAAATACAACGAAAGAGAAAGAAAAATAATTTCTACTAATTGGCAAGTAGGACTAGTTGACGTCAACGACTAAACAGCGGCGACTGAGCAGGCGAGCGACCGACCGACCGGGTGGGCAGCCGCTTGGTTTCAAGTTGCGCTCATTAAATTGAATTCTCGTCTGTACGAGCAGCAAGTCTCTTTCCCTTCGTCTCTCTCTCTCTCTCAATTTGCCCACTCGTTCAGCGACTCGGCCGCTGCTGCTTCACTTGCCGGCTCCGTTAGTTGCTAATCTGATTCGTTTACTCAGTGCTTCAATCGCCTGCTTATAATGTTACTTGTCGAACTTGACTCATTGAATGATTTAGCCTGCGAGCAGAGTTCTGCTTGCCAGTAGCCTGATTATACGAGCTCGATAAGTCGTTAATTCCAAAGTCCGAATTAATGAAATATTCATTAGTTTGGATTAGATATTTAACCATCCGACTTCAAGCGTTCTAATCACCGAGAGAAGGCGAAACAGAGAGAGAGAGAGAGACACACACACACAGACCCGCACAAACAGAGAGAGAAGGAAAAAAATAGAAGAAAAACAGAATCGAGAAATCAAGAGCCAATTCAACCGACTCGCTGTTTTTCGACTTGTGCCCGCTGCTTAATTTCTCTTAACCTTTTGTGTTGAATTGCTGCTCTAAAGTGCGTCTAGCACACAATCTACAGCGCGTGTTGAAATAGACGCAGCAGCGAATCGAATGAAAATGCCGAGCGAAAAAGGCGAAAAGAAAAAGCACTTAGGGATGAACTCTGCCAACGAGCGCCCAATCGATCAGCTCAGTTGCATGTGCGTTCAATGTTTGCCGGATCAAAACATGACGATTGATGATTACGGAGAAAGCAAGCGAGCTCTTGTGAATCTCTTCATCCATAAAAATTCAATTTTGATTGCATCAACGTTCCTATTAAATAGGAGGCGCACATGCTAAGATATTAATCATCATCCATTTGGGCCTGACAAAACGCATAATAAAATGAGAGCAGCAAATACCATGAAGGTATTTGCTTGTCGTTGATAGGAAATGCGTTTGAAGAACGGGCTTATTCAAGACAGACGTATTTCTCAGACCGAGATAATCCATTGAGGATCCTTCAGACAATTGAAATTAGACCAAAAGCGACTGTCAAATGCGCGGCGTCGAATTTGCTCGACGAAAATTGCGGCCACAAACTGAGTTGCATTCAGTTTATGGCGTTTTCTTCTCGTCCAATAAATCAATAAAATAATGATGAAAATTCGAATCGGACTGGAAAGGTAAAGAAAAATGAAATCGAGAAAGAAGAGAACCGCAAGCGAAAATAAGCGTACGCAAGCAGTAAAAGTAGCATTGATTAGGCAGCGTCGATTAGACCGATCAATCATGTAACCGATCGCGGCCTCTATGAGGGCCATTCGTTTCTAGGTCACGTTCGTTCATTCGCCAGCCGATGATGATTGTAGTCCGGGCAAGCATGCACCAAGAAAAAAAAATGAAGCAAGAACGAAATGGCTGAGTGAAATGCAACGAAAATGCCGATTAGGCAACTAATTTTCATGTTTGATAATAATCGCGAATGAACAGAGAACGAACAATGTAATTGGCTCGAGTATTGTTTCATTGCCGAGAATATCTGACGGCAGCCGCATTGTTCTTGTGCGATTTGCAATGCTCGTTGCAATATTGGCATTTGCTACCAGCCAGGTTGCTGAACGGAGAGCCAGACTTGTTAGTGGCATAAAACGAAATTAAGCAACGATTCACTCATCCTCGAATTCACACGTTCCACCCTGCGCAGACGAAACATCGAACCAACATTGGCTGCAATCTTGTCTTAATGAGATGGCAATTAGTGCCTCCAGGCCTGCAATGCAAGTTGAACACGCTGCGTTTAAAGCTGCTGCTCGGCGTGCAGGTGAGATCGACTTGAATGCTTGCTGACTGGTTTCGAGTCAATATTTATTGATGAAGAAATTTATCAAAAAGAAAAGCAGATAAAGAGAATAAAGAAGATGGATGTGGAAGAGAAGGAGATTAAGCGTCTTCGTTTCGGCTTCTTCTTCTTGGTAGCCCGGTAGAGTGATGTAAGCTATTGCACAGCTGTTGAGTTTCATTTCTACTTCTAATCGAATAGACAAGATCGCGAAGAGAGCGATGCGAACTGAGCCAAATTATCTGGAGCAGACAAATGCGCCGTTTGGTTCTTGCTCTTTGTATTAAATAAAAAAGTTTGCGTAAAACGGCTTTTCTGACAATGCAGCTCCTGAATGACCAGCTGCTCGGGCACACTGTTGGCAAGCTCAGAGGCACGGTCGATTAAATGCCGATCTAATCGCACATCTGACTCGTCCTCTCTGGCCTGAGCTGACTGCTCTTCTCTACTCTGTGTCGCATTCAATATATTCAACATTTTAAGCAAATAGCGTCCGATGCGTGTCGAGCACAACTGCTTCTCTTGACTAGATTGACACTCAAACTCCCTGAGGAGGGTGGCCAGCTGGATGATGCATTCACTCCACTCTTGGACTTGCGAGCGGTTCACCTTTTTCTCAATTACTCTCTGCCCAGATTTAACAACAGAACTGATTTAAACGTGCACAAGCGACAAGTAGCAGAAAATTCAGCAAACCTCCAAGCAACTGCCACAATCCAGTAGTTTTGATGTTTGCTCGGCAAATCGCAAAAAGCTTAGGTAAACTTGTCCTCCCACGTTCCATTTATTGATTTGACTCTCGTGCGACTCTAGTTGCCTCAAATAGTCATGCAGAGTCTTGAGATTGTCTGAATCGGTTGACAAATTGATGCAATAAGAGAAAAAAGGAAACAAGTGAGCCGGTTGAGTAGTTTGCGTTGAGATCGCAAAAAGGCTTGTTTACCGTGAACAAACAGCTCGGGTGCAATTTTATCGACAAGCAGCGAGTGTGCCTGATCGAACTGCTTGGCCAATATCAAGCACTTGAACTGCGCGTCTATTTGCTTGTCAAAGCTGGCCCTCATTGCTTTGTACTGAAATATCCATTCGACCGGAACTCGCAGCTGCTTGCTCACAAACTGCTCGCCTTCATTCAGTTCGCTTGTGCTGGCCACGTTTCGAGATATGTAGAGTCGAACGAGCCTCTCGCGCCTAAAAATCATCTCCTCTCTTCAACAATCTTGAAATGAATTCGAGCAAAAAGACTGCTCACCTTGAAGGGTCGTCCGTATGCAACGATACGAACACAGCCCATTGCCAAAGGCCGATCGCTTCGAGTTGTTGAGCGTAGCTCTCGATCACGTTCTGAATGCATGAACGAGACACGTGCTTGTAGTTGAGCGCCAACAGGGCCATCAGCAAGTGCCAACTAAGACGAAAGTCAATCGAGTTGTTCGAATGATTCTTGGGCGAGATTGTCTCTTCGATCGAATGCTTGTCGGTGCAGTAGAGCTTTATCAAGTGGAAACAAGTGTCGAATGTGTTGACGCTCGGCTTAGCCACGCTATCCTCGATGTACGGTGGCCACGGCTGGTGACAGAGCCCTTGCCCGATCGATTGCTCGTATTTATCGAGCGTGTCTCTAATACTGCCCACTTGAAATGCGCTGTACCTGATTGCCAACAAGATTCAGATGATTGCAGCTGTCAGTCAATTTGTTCTATTTACCACAGATGCAGTGCAAACTGCCGCTTCCAGTCCAACCCTTCGCAAACATTTAGAAGATCAGCGCCTGGCGATGACGGCCTGTACGAGAGCTCTCCGGCCATCAGTGAGTAAAGCTTGAGTCGATCTGAACTGACGAATTCGTCGCTCTGCGAGGCGTTGCAAGTGATTGAGGCAATTATTGAGCGGTTTTCTCATTCGTACCTGAGTTTGATTCCATTCGTCAATTTGCTTCTTGACCATCGAACGCACAGCTGGATCAGAGGTTGCCGAGAGCTGGAGTGCCATTCTAAAGTCTTTGTTTTCAATCGCAGTCTGACACGCGTCTAGCAAACGGTTGCCGCTCAACAGAATCAAAATGGCGCTCAGATGAGTCCCCTTGGAGATTGCTGATTTTAGAATAGTTCATCAGCCGAGAATTTCAACTCCGAGCTACCTTGTTGAATTTCAGAGTCTTGAGGCTTTTCTCGACCTTGTGAGCCGAGCTCTCAGACAACCATTCGCCCAGCAAACGTTTGCGTATTTGCTCAAGCTCGTAAGGGCCCGGACTAGCGCTACATTTAAGTTCAGGCCTCACGTCGCCCCAGAGGCATTTGCACAGATGCCAGACAAGCTTCAAATGTTCGACGTTGTCCGCGTCTGGATGGTCGCCTGCTAAATCACGTTTAAGTTGACGACCGAAATTGGACACCGAGCGAAGTGAATCGTCTACCGATTGAGTTCCTCATGTCCTGGCTGCATTTGAAAAAGCGTTCGATCAACTCGTTGCCGCCCTTGATCCAAATCTGTGGAAGGCCCGTCTGGTCTACGACGCTAAACTCGCTCAGCTCCAATTGAATGTTCAAGTAGCTGCAAGTCTGATCCCTCAGTGTGCTCAACTTGGACTCAGAGGGCTCTTTGATAGGCGAATAGTTGAGCAAGTGTCTGTCGAGGCTGTTCAGGTAATTGCCACTCTTGGCTACTTTGCCCGAATTCAACTGATAGAACACAGAATTGCGGGCGCACACGGTTCGAAAGCGACGCGAGTTGAATAAGCTCGAGTCGACCACACATGAATACATGAACGGTGCCAGAATTGAGTTTCGCAGCTCAACCAACAACTCGTTGCCAGCATCGGCCGGCTTCTCTGCCGAGCCCAACCGATCGCTCAGTCTTATTCTATCTTGCTTCAGAGATCGCTTGCTCGCTTGAGACACTTGAGCTCGATTCCAGAGCCGTGGACGAATCGCTCGGGATGTGCTTATCTGCTGATGGACATCTGCCTGAGACACGGCAACTACTTGGCTGACTGGCTCAGACTTGCAGATCTTGGGCCGAGAAGCAAACGGCTCGATCTTAGGCTCTTCGTTTGCTCTTACTGAGCCGCCAAGGCCACGCTTGAGCAGACCTGATGATGTGAAGCCTTGGCCCGTGGGACGACTGCTGTCAAGTGCTCGCAAGCCTTTTTAATTCAATTAGATCAATTTAAAAATAGGAGCCAGGTTTATTTTTAAGGAGTGCAAAAGAAGAGCGAAAGTGACACAATTCAAAGATGAGTACCTGTGGTTCGCTTCTGAGTCTGTTGATCGTCCAAGTTGGCAAAGAATTCGTCCTGCTCGTCTGGAAAGAGAGTCTCGCCCAGGGCGACTGGCCGCGGACCATTGAAATGATTCGTCCGATCGGTCGTCGACATGAACGCGGGCAGCTCAGAGAATATTTGCCTCGTTTTATCCGCGTCGATGAACGTGTCCTCGTCGGCTCGCATCATGGCCTCTTTGGCATCAAACGGCTTCTCCTCCTCCATTCGGCTTTCTTCTTGGGTCCAGTCGACGAGCGTCGGATAAATTTGCTCTGTTTTGTCAAGGCCTAAATTCTTGCCGGCTCGAAGTCGGCTTTTTTGCTTCAGATCACTGAGATCCGGATATAGGGCGTTCTCCTTGTCCATTTCGCACTCGTCAGGGTCGAGAATGAGTGCCCTTCGTACGCTTGCACCCTCGTCTGGTTGCGATGTGAATGCTGCCGATGACGATGACGAATCTTCATTGTTACTATCGCCAGACAGTTCGAGTCTAATGTTCGATTGTTCATTGAATTTGGCCTTGTTTGCATCGCCATTGGGCATGTATTCACTGATAATTTCCCACTGCTGCGGGTCGAGAGCGTTCGTCTTTCTCTTCAGCTCAAGACGTCGCAATTCAATTAATTTCATTTGTCTCTTAATCATTTCACTCTCTTTTAGACCGCTTTTGGTCACGTTGCTCATCTGATTCAGCTTGCCGGCGTCCAGCAGCACAGTCTTGGCCACTTGGGTCTCTTCTTCCTTGTCCGAGTCGTCGAGGCCATACTTGGAAAAGTGTTTCACTTTGAATGTCCACGAGCCAGTTACTGGATCATAGTCGATGAACTGGGCGCCCATCGTGTTCGTCGCCTTTTCTATTTTCTTATAATAGCCGCTCGCCATGACCGCTTCCGGGTCGGTGATCGGCTGCTTTGTGTGTTTATCGCTAGGCCATATTCTGTGCAGAGTCACCTCGGCTGGCTTATTCAAACCCTGGCCAACGGGCGGCTTTCTCTCATCGTCCAGGTAGACGTGAACTTCCTTGCGTCTGATGTGAACAATCTCATCCAGATTCATGTTGGCCAAATTTGTCACACCCGGGAACGTGATGCATCCGTAGTCGAGGCGGCCAATCGCAAAGTTTTCCACCAGACAGTTGCCCTTGGCGTCACATAGCTTGTCGAGTTCTTGAATTGTCGGGATTGTGAAATAGTCCGGCCGATCGAGGATTATGTTGGCAGGATGGTGGGAACTTGCGACCTGTTCGGTCTCTTCGTCGAAAACGTCCGACTTTGTCGACTTGGGGCTTTCTTTGTTCATGGGTAACAGTCGGAATGGCTCCTCGCGTTCGACCGTTTCACTTCGATTTTCATCAGTCACTTGACTCTGGTCACTCGGTCTGAAGAAGAGCTTTTTGATATTCTTGCGCGGATAGAAGCATGGCGACTCGTCCTCGTCCAGGCCTTCGAACAAGTCGTTTTTCTTGTTCAACGAGATCTGACTCAGCGCTTTGGGAGTGATTTTCACAGGTTGAGAGAGGCCTCCGCGAATGTCGGCGATCAGCGAGGCCGACGTTGACTTTTGAGGCGACGTGACCTCGGTAATGTATGGACGCTGGGCCACAGGGCTAATCGGCTTTAAGATCTCTTCGCGTTTGGTCAGGTCGGAGCCTCGAAGCAGACCGGTGCTTCCATACGGCGAGTTGGACAACGCCAGCATCTGGGACTGGACCATTGATTGATTTTGTTGCTGCTGCTGTTGCTGCTGAGGAGTGAGGTTGAGTTGAGATGGCTGACCAATAAGCGATGTGTTTGCCGAGCCGAACGGAGAAGCGGTTGTGCCACCAGTTTGCAGCGAGAAACTGCCCAGACCAAGACCGCCTGGTTTTGAGCCAAGATTGCTCGAGCCCAGACCAAAGCTGGTGTTCTGCCCTGCTGTCGTTGTGCCTGAGGAGCCAAATAATCCTCCACCCGACCCAAAGCCAGACGTGTTGGCCGCCCCGCTGCCAAGAGTGCTCGTGTTTGTGCTTCCGAAATTGAATGAAGTCTGAGGCTGAGTTTGACTGGTATTGGTCGAACCGAAGCCAGTGCTTAGTCCAGAGCCGAAACCTGAGCTTGTTGTACCACTCGAGCCGAAAAGCCCTCCTCCGGTGGTTCCAGTGCTTGGCTGGGTTGTGCCACTAGAACCGAATAGGCCACCGCCACTTGTTCCTGAGCCAAACGCTGAAGTCGTGCCGAGGCCACTGCCAAAAGCCGGAGTTGCTGTGCTTCCTGCTGCAGGTTGGCTTGCTGTTGAACTTCCAAATCCTCCAAAAATACTGCCACCAGTGTTGGCCGTGCCCGTTGTGCTGGTTGACCCAAATCCACCAAAGCCCGTGCTTTGAGTTGTGCTAGTGCCGAACGCAGGCTTGTTTTGCGTACTTGTCGAGCCGAATATACTCGGAGAAGAAGTGGTGGTAGCCGTGCTTGGCGAGCCGAAACCAAGACTTGTATTTGCCGTTTGACCAAATCCGCCGCCGAACGCTGAGCCAGTCGAACCGAACGGTTTGGCAAGAGGCGACTGATTAGTTGTTGTGGAAGATTGGCCGAACAGTGAGCCGCCCGACGTATTCGACTGGGTGCCAAAGCCGCCAAAGCTCGGTTGAGTTGTGGTGGTGCTGGTACCGAAACCACCAAAGGCCGGCTTGTTCTGTGCCTGAGATGAAGAAAAGAGACCGCCTCCACTGCCAGTGCCTGCCGTGTTTGAACCAAATAAACCACCTCCTGACGATTGGGTCGGGGTCGTTGAGCCGAACATCGATGGCTGAGAAGTGTTCGTTGCCGAGCTTCCAAATCCAGACGACGAGCCAAAGCCAGAAAAGGCGCTTCCTGTTGAAGGCGTAGTCGAGCCAAACAGCGGCTTATTCTGGCCTGTGGACGAGCCGAACAGACTCGGCGAGCCTGTCGTAGACGTTGTGGTTGTTGTGGAAGCACCGAATATTGACGGCTTGCTTTGGGTAGTGGATGAGCCAAATAGAGAGCTTCCGGTACCGCCGAATCCGCTGCTTGGAGTGCTGGTCGACGAGAATAGGCCTGTGCCTGTGCTTGCACCGAAGCCGGCTGCTGGAAATTTTCGGTTCGCTTGGTAGTCTTCGAGTCTTAGTTCTTCCAAAGACTTGGAGTCATACTCTTTCATGGCGGTTATGCATTGATGGAGAGTGTTGATCGTTTGAGTGGTCCCCGCTTTGGTGATTGTGTCTTGGCCTGACGGCGGATTGAACTTGACCTGGCCAGTGCCGACCACATTTGAAGTGGCGGCCGTCGAACCAAATGCAGTGCTTGCACCAAATGTCGTGCTTGACGCGCCAGATCCGAACAGTCCAGTTCCTGTACTCGTGCTCGGCGTGCTGCTGCCGAAGAGGCCGCCACTGGTTGCCGGTTTGTTCTGTTGATTAGAGAAAAAGCTCGATGACGAATTGAAACCGCCACCGCCTCCGAACGAGCCAAATGACATGTTGATTGAGCACTTAAAGGCTGCCTCTTTTGCTCTTTTCTTCTAAATTGCGGTTTGGGATTTTAAATTCGCTTTTAAAAGCCGACCAGTAGTTCAGACACTCTTTTATAACTCATTCATTAAACGCTCTCTGATTTTTTTATTTAATAATTGCGTGCGAATTTCGAAATTCGACCGCTTGCATGCACTCGAATGCGATCGAACTCCATTCTGACTCCATGCTTGCTCTACTGCATTCAAAACTTGTCTTGCTTTGTTCCACTTCATTCGCTCGAATGTTGTCGATACGAAGCAAATGATGAAAAAGCAAAAAGACCGTTGTACATGCATTGATCAGGCCGTTCCTGGTCATTTTTGAAGACGGGTCAAATGAAAATGATCACTTTCTTCCCGTTCACGACGGCAAAATCAAGCTTTTGCCTAAGGCAATTGATTAACACGTCTTTAATGATTTTTGGTTTATTTCTGACAAAAAATAAATGCCAAAGACTTTCTATTTTCATAGTAGGAAAATAAAATCAATAGCTTAAAACGGAGCAGCTTGTGAGAATTAAAACAGGGTAATAACAAGATGACGGTGAATGGTTTGAGTCCTTGAGTCGAATCATTTCTAGAGTGAAGCACAGGAACCAACCCTTGTGGAATGCATTATACTAAACAAAAAAAAAACTCAATTAAATCCTTTGAACCCTCCCGAACTTGTTAATACGGAATAAGTACCTTCAATTTTATAACAAGCGCAGTATCCTGTTGAACCTTGCGGTTTTCTCTTAACAAATTCTCCGTTTACAATTTCGACTATTTCAACGCTGCTTTTTCCTGGGTTGTTTTTTTTTACCTTCAAATAGAAAAACTAAATTTCTGATACGATTATAACCAAGCCAGCTCACGAAATTACCACAAGATCATCGATTTGACAGCTATCTTCATCAGCTATTGCTTGTAAAACTTCATCGTCTTCAGGGTCATCTTCCGACAATTTCAATAGTATTAAATCATTTTGTGGACAATAGTCGATACAACGTGTTTTTTTGATTGGACTAGCCGGAATGGAAAATTTGTATACAACACTGTTTATAGAAACAGTACATTCTTCATTTGGCGGAGGAGTGATTACTTAAACCAAGGAGAGAGAGACCATAAATTAATTCGTAATAGTTTGCAAAGGATTTTAAAAAGAAATTTCACCTTGTCCATCATCGCCAGTAGCAAGACCAACGCAAATTTGAAACGCATATTTAGGAGGAGAAGAAACCTCTTGATGATATTTTTCAGCCTCATCTGTAATAGTTGGCATTTTTATGGCTTTTGGGCCGTCATCTTCATCAAAGCACTGGCAAGAACGCGCTTTTAAAAGACCAGCAGATTTTAGAGTTTAGATTAAGTTCTTTACGTGGAAATAGTTCTCAGGGACTGGCGGGACGAGTTTTCTTAAATATGAAGCCAATTGCTGAATATATTCTTCATCGCCACAGTTGAGAACAACCGGTTGAATTAAACCACCCACAAACCGACAATCGCACACGGCCTGCTCGTAGGTTGAATTAACGAATCTGATCGCCGCCGAAAAATCATCGAGACAAATATCCTGCGTTGAGTCTGCGAACGGAATAAGATGTTAAAGTGAATATGAATGAATGAGTGAAAAGAGAGGATAAAGCTGCTTACAGCACTGGCCGCCAACAAACAAACTCTCTGACGGACACCTTCGCTCCGAAATGAGATGAGGGTTGATCAAAAAATGAAGAAATAACGTGGGTTACTTGCATCGCCCTTCAATGCACTGCAGAGCGGTGGTAGCATTGCAGCCGTAATTGATCAGACATCTGTCTCCGGGTTGGTCCAAAAATCCTGTTTAGCAGCTCAAATGAATGCTTTCACTTGGAGAAAATCATTTGGCTTGTCCTACCGCATTCCAATCCGTTCCAGGTTTTATCTACTGGGCAACTAGACAAGAGGTGGCCATTTAAGACAAATACAAAGAACAGTCAACAAGACATACTGGCATCGACCATTGATGCACGTTAAGCCATCCAAACATTCGGTGATAGAAGAGCACACTTGGTCAAATAGTCCCACTTGATGCGCAGGCTCATTACATAATTATGGATTATTGCTGAATCTTGAGCTTACGGCACTTTCCATTTCTGAATATTGTGTTATCTGGACACCTAGAAATAATCATCAGGATTGAGAGGGCGAAATTTCTTGATCGATATTCTTATTACTGGCATCGGCCGTTCACACAGCGCAAGTCAGTTGTAGGACTGCAGCCCCTGTCTACCTGGCACCTGCTGCCGATTTTGTTAGCAAGAGCTTTCAAACATTACTGGTGAGACGATTTAAAATCAGATGAGATTTGCTATCAGATCGTACTGCAATTCAATCCGCTCCAAACCTCCGGCTCTAGACAGCTAAAAAGGCTATTGAGAGCATTCTCATCGAACATGAATGCTTGATCGACAACTTACACGCAGACTTCGTTGATACACTTGAGGCCGAGTCCGGGCTTACATGACGTCGTATGTCGGCAAGGTTCGCCGATTGAGCTTAGAATACACTGGTTTGCACTGGCCACGCTCAGTGCGAGCAGAAATACGATCGATTTGACTAAAAGCATTTTACGTTTTAGATGCTTCATCCAGAACGCTTTAAATACCCTTGAAACACAAAGCCAGCTTGATTGCAGCCAATAGCGATCGGCGATTTAAAATTTCGATGAGCAGGTCGCACACTCCTCCTTTTCGTTCTGCCGCAATTTTAAGTAACAAAACAAGATGAAATCAAATTCGAAGTTGAAATTAATCGAGTTTACGAAGAACATTTTTTGTCTTTTAAAGCTCATTCAAAACGTTTCGAATGCCGCTTTTCAAGTAGAAAAAATTAAACAACTAGCAATCGACTTGCAAAGATTGAAGCTTTACTTTTATGAAAAAAGTCGGCAATCGCGGTTGAATATAATCGAAACTTTTTTTTCATTTATTGAATAAAATTTATTCGATTTTCTTCAATCTCAATATAAAAACAAAACGGATGAATGATCATGGTTCTTTAAACCGAGTGAATCGAGTCATTTGTCACGCCCTATTATTCTGTTCCTACTCGACCGGTTTCCAGCACAAGCATAGTCTGGTCTCTTGGTTAGTAACTCTAATTTGTTCACCCTGCTTGCTGATACTATTCTCCTTTCCATCTAGACCCTTAATCTAGACGAAACATGTTTAAGAGGCAATCGGAGGCTAGAAAAAAAAACTTTCTTACCTTTACAGGCAGGCCATTGCTAAATAAAGGGTCGCAAAGGAGAGCTTGTCCTATACCAGAGTTTTGGCTTATAATACCCGAGTCCAAATTGTGCTCAGACTGGGCAATGGTCCGATTAATTGCGCGGCAAGCGTCCTCACAGCTTCCATTTTTAGTATTGGGAAATAAAGACACTTGGTAAGTAGCAAAGTGATGAGTCACATTGCACTTGAATATTTTAAAATCTGCCACGGAATCCTTAAAAGAGAAAAATGCTGAAGGCATAGCTGAACAACAAGCTGCTATAAGCTGGTTATGTTACATAGACGCTTGGCTGTTCATCGTTCTCGGGTGTAATAATTTTTATCGCACAAAATGAACGATGTAAATCGGGAACCTTATTTTCTATCAACAAAAATGAGTTTTTGTAAAAAATAAAAGTGAGTAGGTCAGTTAAGCCAGAACTGCTGCTATTTCGAGCACACTTATTCAAAGCTCTATTAGAAAAAAAGCCAACAAATAAAAGAGCAGCCTCGGTTACCAAAAAGTTGAGATAAAAATTGGAAAGATGACCGTTGTTTCTTATCAATTCTAAAAATTCCTCTGATTTGTTTTGAATTTCAGTGCAATTGGGAATCATGTAAGAAATTGACTTGTGTTGATCATATCGTCTACAGTTAAATTGCACGATTGAGTTTGGAACTTGGTTTAAATCGATTGAATAACAATTCGATCCGAAACAAAAATCGATGGGCTCATCTAAAATATGTTTAGTGATCGGGCAAGCGAGCCATGAACAGAGAAAGTGCTTACAGCAGTCGTCTCCGATGAGTGCTGCTGATTTGTTCGGGCATCTAGAACCGTTAATCTTTTATTCTTGGCTTGAGAAGAGCAGTTTGGCGGTTATTCATACTCGCAACGGCCGTTGACACAACGCAAATCGCTAGTTGTCTTGCATCCATGGTCAATCAAGCATTTGTCTCCAACTTGGTCCACATCGTCTAGAATTCAAATTAAATCTAATTAGGTATGAGATGAATAATTTGTAAAAAGTGTTTGCAAAATTAAATACCGCATTTGATTCCATTCCAGACTTTGGGAATCGGACAGCTAAGCACAATATTGATCGATGATAGAGAGAGGAGGATGGAGGGAAAGATGGCTTACAGACAGACTTCGTTGATACAATTGAGTCCGAGTCCGGGCTTACATGACGTCGTATGTCGGCAAGGTTCGCCGATTGAGCTTAGAATACACTGGTTTGCACTGGCCACGCTCAGTGCGAGCAGAAATACGATCGATTTGACTAAAAGCATTTCACGTCTTCGATGCTTCATCTAGAACGCTTTAAATACCCTTGAAAAATTATTAGAAACACAAAGCCAGCTTGAATGCAGCCAATAGGGATCGGCTGCTTGAAATTGCGATGATTAAGTCGCACTCCGCTTTTTTTTCTCCTGCAAACTTTTCGAGTCCAGCAAGATGAAATCAAGTTCGAACCGAAACAATATTTGAAACAAACTAACCAAAATGTTTTCAATCTTCACCCATCATTGAAACTCTTTATCCTTCCGATCAAATAGTTCCCAACCGATTTTGTCAAAGAAAAAAGAAGATAAGAAAGGTTCCAAAAAGAGAACATGTTTAAGCTAGAAAATATATTTTCAAACTTTTTCTTTCAAATTGACCAACAAAAATTAAAGCTAAAACAAGAAGATCCACGACAGTCGAATAAAATTGTTTTCAATAGTGGATGGTTGAACTAAAACTAGACTGCTTCTCGACTAGATTTCCTCTTCTGGACGAATCGGACTCCAGCAATAGCAAGCCTGCGCTGGTTGCTCACTAGTTAGCTGCCATACGTCCGCTTCTCTGCTCACAATTTTCACTGAGCCGTCAGTGTCTTGAATCTTAAACAAGCTATATGTGACCAAAAGCGCAGGGATAAGGATGAAAAGGCGAGTAAGAGCTACCTCTATTTTGGTGAAGAAATCTGAATTTGCGAGACAGCCGAGCGCCTGGCCAACGCTTGAACTCAAGCTTATCGGTCCTGAAGCCAACGGCGACTCGGAACGAACTTGCGTTTGACCGAATACTGAACATAGCTCGTCGCAAGTTCGATCGGTGATCACTTCGTAGACTCCGACTTGATGTGGAGTGTTCTTGTAGTTGACGGTGCAATTAAACAAGGTCAGCTCCGTGGTTTTATCCGCTTCCGAAGACTAGAAGTGAATATTGCCAAGAGAAAGATGAGAATGTTTATACACGCTGGAAAGACATAACAAGCGCCTACATCAAGTCGATATTGCCTTCCTCCGTTTATACCATTGCAACAAAGAGGCTCTATATTGGCGAGGCAAAATGAGCTCATAGTTGCCAGTCTATCTAAGTAGAATCGCCCGTTGATGTAAACCTGTTGATTTAGCTTGGTTCCAGAAGAACACTAGAATAGAAGATCTCATTAAAAATTATGTCACTCACAGAACCTCGAATGTTACCTGAAATCCGAATTTGGGCAAGCTTGGATTTGAGTTGAACATTAAATTCCACCAAAATGGAGAGAATTGCAGCCCATGCAATTCTATACAGGGCAGAATATCATAAGTGACTGATTTCTTCGGATTGGATCGTTCGCAATTGAATTTTGCCTCGCCAGAGGTAACTTCATTGAAATCGATCGAAAAACATTTATTCTTGATGCAAAAGTGTATCGGCTCGTCTAATTGTCTGAATGAGAATGGCGACGACACGGTCAAAAGGATTAGAATTACAGCAAGTGTCTCTGATGAGTGCTGCCGATTTGCCCGGACATCTAGAACCATCGGCATAAGTTTTTCGCTTCAAAATGATATTTGGGAGGAATTTCATACTCGCAACGACCATTGACGCATTGCAAGTCACTAGTAGGACTACAGCCTCGTTCTGTCAAGCACTTGTCACCAACTTGGTTCAGGTTGTCTATAGAATCACATGAGCAAAGAGTTCCTGAACGAATCAGAAGCGGAAAACTACGCACCACATCGATATCCATTCCAAACTTTGGGCCATCGGCAGCTATCGAGACAATTTTAACAAAGAGAAAAGCTGGCTGATTATGATGAAAAAGGCCTAACCGGCAGAATCCGTCCTTGCATTTTAGTCCATCTTCACAATGCTCATCATTTAAGCAGCAAGCATCAATCGAGCCGAGCTGACGAGTGCTCACGCACATTTGATAAGCGATATTCATATTCGCTGGCTCTACCTTGAACTGGCCATTTTCAAATATGACAAGTTTGATTTCAGCGATGCCCGAGCACTTTGAATGGTTCGATTGATCGATCGACAGGTCGAATTGAAAAGCAGCACTTACGAAAAATTTGAATTTCGAACTCGCCAAAGTCGATTTCTTCAAGATGTTTTCAAGCTCATAGTTTCTAGAGCAATCCGGAAGAGACCACTTGCTCCATCCTTGCTGAATCGGGTCCTTTTTGATGCAAGTGTATAAATTTTCATGCGCGTTGCCCTTCTCCAAATCAATGTAAACACACAAGTTCTCCGAGCAGAGCTTTACTGAGCCAACTTTGGTTCAAATGATAAGCAGTTCGATTGCCTAATAATGAAAGAACGAGCAGAAAGCTTACCACAGACGCCGCCAATAAACGCCGTTTCGGCAGGACAACTTATAACGAACACGTCAACACACAAGCCGATCAGACGCTGCGCTCGAGGTGGCTTACCTGCATTTGCCGTTGAGGCACTGGAGCTCAGTTTGAGGACTGCAGCCCCTCTCAATCTCGCAAACATCTCCCACTTGGTCCACATCAGCTACACAAACGGCCACGATGGTTACGCAAACGATAGCAAGGTCATGTCGATGGCTTACCGCACTCGGCTCCGTTCCAGACTTTGGGGCTTGGACAGCTAGGAAAGAAGCTGATGGATGATAGAGAGGCAGAGAGATAGGGAAAGATGGCTTACACGCAGACGTCGTTTTGGCACTTGAGTCCGCGACCAGGCACACATGACGTCGTATGTCGGCAAGGTTCGTCGATTGAGCTTAGAATACACTGGTTTGCACTGGCCACGCTCAGTGCGAGCAGAAATACGATCGATTTGACTAAAAGCATTTTAACAATTGATGAGCATGATTTCAACAGCCGATTTTAGCCTGATTAAATACCATTACAGTAAGCTCAAGTTTGTGAGTGATTTTGGTTCATCAACTCATATTGAATTCACTTGATAAATTCATAAGCTCTTGCATCTGTTGAACATTCGCTCTGATTGGACGAAAGCCAAATATTTTGAATAGGCAAAATGCGCTAGATATTTTCTATTTGATTCTATTTGACAATCATTTCGAGGTCGAATATTTTCCTTGACCTCGATGTTTTTCAAAACGGAACAAATTTCTGCCTCGCATGCATGAAGAAATGGCGCTAAACTTGAACGCCATCTGAATCGGCTCTTTTCGCGCTGCTTTATAAAGCGAATTTGATTAAGCCTGCTCTCTTTCGAGGACCTAATAAATGATGTTCACCGACCAGAACAACAACGATCAAGTGTCCGAAGGCGTTCAAAAGAGACACCTCGAGTTCCTTCGCCAACTCAATGCATCGTAAGATCGGCCTCATTCTTATTCTCGCAATGCTAGGCCTCAAATTTTCAATAAAAAAGAGTTGAACGGGTGATTCGGAAGAAGCAAGAGCTTGGCCTCCTGCATCAGACCATTCTTGGTCAGTTGAAGGAGCACATAGATAGCCAGCTGAGTGGCTATCGTGAGCGCATTCGATCGCAAATTGACAGTCAGTTCGGCAATTTGATGAGCAACGAGTTCAGTTCGATTGAGAGCGCAATCAGCGAGTTGGAAACGGTGAAGAAAGACTTTGAGAAAATAATGAACAAGCCGGTGGAGAGAGGCGGCGAGCAGCTGGACGGAGGCGATTTGGAACTGCCCGAGCAGGACACGCTCATGATTCAGGAGGCTATGGAGGACTTGGACATTTCGATTGAGTACGATTCGAGCAAAGCGTGCGAGAACGTTTCAGATAAAAGTCAGCTGCTCGACACATTGATGAGGCGCAGGAGTCGAATAAACGAGCTCCTCAAAAACGTAGACAATATCGACACGAGCAATCTGTGCGAGTTTGTCAAGTGCTCGGCGTCAATCGACCAGCTTTGCTTCGGCTACTTGAGCAAGTCGTCCAAACAGGCCAACAGTGTGAATCACACCCAGTTTTCGATTCTAACTGAGCTGAAGCAAAACTTTGGCTTCACTCAGTCTCGGAGTTGTTCGATCAAATTCTGCTGTCCGCTGACCAAGTCGAAAAGCGTCTATCAGAACATGAACCTGTTGCTGCAAGATCCGAACGGCGAGCCGATCACGTACCAGCACATGGTGAAATTCGGCGAAGAGAACGACTTTTCCAAAATAACGTTCACTCCGCAGCTGTCGGGCATTCACACACTCGTGGTTCAGTTCAACGGCTTTCACATACCCGGCAGTCCGTTTCATTTCGTCGTATTGCCCCGAATGAATGAGCCGCTGAAGGAGCAAACAATGGACGCAGACTCCGAGCTAACCACCGAGTCTGACTCAACACCCACGAATTTGCATCGCACACTGACCCGAGGACGCGGACGAGCTCTGATCGGTCGTTTGTCTCAGCCAAGTGCTCAAGTAAAACGCTCTCTTGAATGTCAAATGCTCGAGACGGCCGAGAAAGCGCGCAGCAAAAAAATGGTCCAAGTAAACGAAGAGAACAACCTTTACTTTACTTATCCGCTCGGCTCGATGGAGAGCATCAGCGGCGAGCAGCGATGCTACATCAGTGATCATCTGCGCCGATTCAACGATTGTTCGGGCGCACTCAGCAAAATGCCCAATTTAAAGGCTGAATATGTGGGCAGCTTTGAAAAGTGCGACTTTCCGATCGGCTTGGTCACGTACGAACCGAGCGATTGGCTGATCGTCTGCACAAGCGCGAGCAATTCGGTGAAAATATTCGACCGAAGCTCGTTAAAGCTGGTTCACGAGATAACAAGCAATAACCAGCTGAAGCTAAAACGCCCATCAGCGGCTCTAGTTCACAACGCAGAGCTTTACATCAAAGACGATCGGCAAATATTCGTGTTCTCTTTGCAGCCACCGTTTCAGCTGTGCCGCCGTTTCGGTTCGGGCGTGATCATCCGACCTTACGGCCTTGCCGTCGACTCGAATAAGAATGTGGTCACTGTGGACGCCGACCTTCGCAATCCGGTCGTTTTTACCTTCGAGCCCCAGACAGGCAAAGTTCTCAATGCTCGGCCTTATCAGCCGATCCTGAAAGCGTTCGGCGACGTTCAAGCCCTTAGAGAGCGATTTGCCAGCCGTGGCCTGATCGGATCAAATGTGCAGCCATTTGACAAGACGAAAATTCGCTTCATCGACTCGCACGGCGACTCGTTGTATGCAAGCGACCTAGGACGCAGCATTGTCTACAAAACGAACATGAGCGGCGAAATCGAGCTCGCCTTTGGGCACTTTGGACGCAAAGAAGCCGAAATGAACGAACCGTCGGGCATATTCGTGGACCACGACGGCCAGGCGTTGATGGTCGGCGACAGCAAAAATGATCGAATTCAAATTTACGACTCGAACGGTGTCTACAAATGCTTACTCGAGCTAGACGGGCAGAAGCCGGCTCGTCCCAGCGACATACACGTCGATGCGACCGGTCATATCTACGTGTCTTGCTTCATCAACCAATGTGTTATGAAGTACAAATTTGCCCACCATTAACCATCATTTTACCATCATTTCTAATTCTCTCTTGTCCGATCCTTTTCTTCGTCGTTTTCTCTCTCTCTCTCTCTATCTGTCTATCTACCTCTAACTCGCCCGCATTTCGTTTTGAATTTCTTCGCCTCGGTTTTCGCAAGAGGCCTTAAATTTCTAAATTGTGCATTCGCCACGAAAATAAATTAAAACATGTTTGACCATTCGCATCGTTAGACTGCTGATTAAGAGCTTGACCGATCGCTTTAATTCGTTTAGTTCTCATGGGTAGGCCAGCAGACGCTCTGTCACGCCCGAGCGGTCCTAGGCCATCGAGGCCCTTTTAAGTGCGTTGCACATTCACTTTTGATCTGATTAAAATTTGCATCATCATCATCATCGTCGTCGTCGTTGTCGTCGATTTGTTCGAGGAGAAGAGAATCGCAGACAAGCAAAAGACAGCCAAATGTCTTATGTGCCACCACACAACTACTTCTTTGACAGGCAGCGCAATGTTTATGAGAAAAACCGCGTGACGCCAGTGGAAAAGCTCAAGTAACTCGACGCAACCTATTGAACATGGTCATTCACTAATTGGCCAACTTTCAAGTCGCGAGAATCCACTCTGGACTTCCTATGGCTTTGTTGGCATATTCCTCGGAGGCGTGCTGGTAAGAAGGTTTTTTTAGATTTTCCACTGTCTGGATCCATACTTTGCCTTAGTGCGTATCACCGTTTGTTTCAATGAACATTGATGATTGTTTTTTTTTCTGAACGCAGACTCTGTTTGGACTGGCTTTGATACCGATCGAGTTGTGGCGAATAATTCAGGGCTCACTGAATCGTCTGACCACCGGCTCCTATCTGCTCTATCCGAACTACAATCGAGATTTGAATCAACTGTCAGCTCAGATAATCGCCTTCATTCCGGATGTACTTAACAACGGCCAGCCTGATCTGTTTGAAAGTGGCATTGTGCCCGAGACGGCCATCGGCACTCGGGGCAGCAATTACCCGATTCAAGACAAGTACCTCTGGCCATGGTCCCATGCCGCCCTTCTTTTCAGCCTTGTGGTAATTCCACACTTTTGTTTGCTGATTCATTGATTCGACTGAAAATTAACTTGCTCGATTCTCGTCTATTTTAAGGTCATTGCGGCCGGAGTGGTCGGCTGTCTAAGCGGATGGCGAAAGACCTATTCGAGCATATTCGCTTTCTTTGCGCTCTCACTGCTCGCATTCTTTCTTTCTATATTCCTGCTGGTCTACTATTCGGTGCATGTCTACTGGCAGCGCACTTACAATCAAGCCAACCGGAATGCATCGGTGAGTTAAGCAAGTTTGTTTGACTACTTGATCGCAAATTGATCTCTCTTTCATCAAAGTCCCACCACCGATTGGATTACATACTCGGATTGGTGATGTTGACTCTGTCGATAATAATCTTTTTGCTATCACTGCTTGCAACATGCTGCGCTGGCTGCTCGGCCGGGGTTTGTTTGGGCCCTAAAGCGCCCCTCTATCCAAGCGGACGAGTCGCTCGAGGAGCAGCTATACCGCCTGGCAACAACGTAATCTTTGCCAATCCTTATATGTAAGCAACTAGAGAAATAAAGCAAACGCAGAGTGAAATCCTATTTTCTCATTGCTCTCGCCGCTTTTGGTCTGGCTCTCTCTCCTCCCCCCTCTGCATTTCTCTCTGTCTCGCTTTGTGTCGCTCTTTTATCAACAATGCCCCTTGCCAACATTCGTCCTGAATTGGTTTTTATCCTTTCGTTATATTTTCCCTTTCAAGTCGACCACTTCTAAATAAACGGCCTGTTTTCCGATTCAGGTTCAACTGAATCCTAGCAAGTCGTGAATAGCAACTTATGCTACTAGGCGGCCGAGAAAAATAAAGCGTCACTCTCTGGCAGGTCAGCCAGATTGCCAGCTAGTTGCTACGATGGGACTTCAGCCGTGGTCCTAATCACTTCTAGTCGCACAGTTCTGGTCGAATTGGGGCCGAAATTCGAACCGTCGATTGCAACAATTCAATAGCGTTTCGAATTTCATTTTTAGACGGACAAGCGAATGAGGCATCGTTTTGCACGCGTCGATCGTAAATCTCAGTCGAGAGACGATCGTCAGGCCGGAAGCAATGAGTTGATGCTCAATTTCACTTTAATTAGCACAACAACAATCGTTTGCAAAGAGAAATTGCCTTTTTCCACTCTTTCTGCTCGTCTATTTCCACTGGCCTCAGGCAGGTCATGTGTGTGTGGCATGCGCTCGAGCGTTTATTTGCTGTGAAAACATACGCCTTTAGAGAGAGAGAGAGCGAGAGTGGACGCTCGTTTCATATCGAATTTGTTTTTATTTTTCAAATTGATCATCATCATCATCAATTGGAAGCTTTGCTAATGAAGCTCGGCCCTCGCCTGCCGGCCACTCTGACTCTACAAGCTGGCTCGCAAGTTCGTGCGTCCATACAAACCTCTCCCTCTCTCTCTTTCTCTCTCTCGATGCGTACAAATATGCGTTCGGTCTAATTTGGCAGCGAAAACGAAAACAATTAAAAAGTGGCCGCAATTGTGTTAGTTTTACGAGGCTGATTATTGGAGGCAAGTTGCGTCAACTGACCAAATAGACGCATGCAGACCGCTCTAAAGGATCGAGCATCAGAAGAGCCAAATCGCAAAATAATGAGCCATTGAGCACTGAATAGCATCTGATTGCTAGCAGCTCTATTGGAACGTGCAGAGCAAATTTCGATCGAGTCACCTAATTGTTTTGACTCGTTCTCTGGCATCTTGTTTAGCTCGCTCTCCCTCTTTTTCTTTCTCTCTGCCCCCTTCTCTCCCTCTTTCTCTGCATTTCGTTTTCTAATCCTTTAAGGTGCGAGTGGACGTCGGCCGAAATTTGTTATTCTAAGTTAAAGCATTCGGCCAAACAAATATCGCGGCCGCATGCGAGCGTTCTTAGCCTAAACGACTACGACGACTACGAGTGGATAGAAGAAGCTGCCCGAGTGCAGTGAAATAACTCGACTCGAGTAAATGAGATCTTGAGAAAGTCGACTCGAGCGGTGTGAACTATTCAGAGCATTTTAAACGCCGCCACTGTCGGCGCAGCAGTAGCCACCTCAAAATCAACGCCCCATTTGCAAGTCTTTAACGCTAAACGAGAGCAAATGAGCAGTGCACTCAGCTCCGTCCAAAAGAGAAGAATCACCAATCACACTAGCAATGATGAATGGCTTACGAGCGAATAAAACGAACGCTTGTCAACAGCGAACGTGATCTTGCAATTGTCAATCAAATGATAAGATTCAATAGTCTGCGTCTCAATCAATCATTCGAGTGAATAAAAACGGGGATTAAGAGAGCGAACTGCTTAGCCCACACACACACACACACACAGAGCGAGAGGCGAGCAAGAGACAGGGAAGACGAGAAAGTGGCCAACGCTCATCGTTGATGACGCGGCTGAAACGCGGTCAAGCCACCATCGAAATATTTATCATATCAGATTACGGTCATGCACACCGCGGGGCCCCTGTTCTCTCTCTCACACAAGCAAGATTCACACCGGCTTCACTTGGCCTCTCGTTTGACGCTTAAACGATGACAAGTTCAATTGGCTCTGACCAGCAAAACAATCGACGCCGCTGCCGCCGCCGCCTAAATCCATGTCTTGCATCGTGCCGAGCTGGATTACGCGCGCGTCCTATTTGACCAGTGTGCACCGTTATTGCGAACTAGTTTACCAGTCGAGCTCTTCACTCTCGTCGGTGCAATACGAATCGCCTGCTGGTCTTCTTTATTTCAACTTTAATAATCGCAACAAGGAGATTAAGCAATTCTGTTTATTTTCGACAACGTAACCGTCATCTCTATTCTCTCTTTTTTTCCTCTCTTTCTTTGGGAGCCAAACACGCTCCCCAAACTGACTTAGGGCCTTTCTCTCATTCCATATTTCAGTTCGTTTGACGATCAAATAACCAAACACAAAGCGAGTTAGCGAACGAGAAAACGCGCGATCGTCCGCCCTCCATCCCTGCGGCCCGCTTGCTTGCTTCTTCGTTCGTCCGCTTACCCGTGTGCGCGCGCGCGCGTGTGTGTGTTTGAAACCTTATAAGCACGTTTGAGGGAGTGGGTCGTACACGGCCTCCTCAAACTAACAAGCGATTGAATCGACGCCTCGCCATCACGATTTGTAACTTAATGATTGCACCAAAAATTGAAAAAAAAAAGCCAAGAGAACGAGAATAGAGCCAAAGTTGAACGAGAGAGAGAGAGAGGGAGGTTGAGCAGATTGTTCGCTTCGCACGCATCCACACATCCTAAACGTGTTTGTGCACATCCGGTGCTTGCATAAGCGACCTTTAAGAGAGTCAACCACTTTTGTGAATTTTTTTTGTTCTCGCACTGCAAAAACAAGCAAGTTTTGAATATTTGCAATTATGCTGTGAAAAGACACAAGCGGTCGCGGCCTCTGATCGCCATACTCATCTGCTCCGATGTTATTGGAGCGAATCAGTCGAGTAGTTGAGCACAAGCTGACATTTGTCCATCATCATGTGCAAACAAGACACGCTTGATCGGCTTTTGCCTTTTACATAATCTTTCTATCTCATGGCAAACATTGGCCGCATTCATACACTCTCGACACAACAGCAGCAGTCGCACTAATCCTCTCGTGTGCTGTGGTCAATTCATCCGTTGACACACTGTCCGACGTTTGTTCATTCGGCCCACCCTGTCTTGGCCGCACGTTCGCCTGTCGTCGGCCACGTCAGTCGATAGCTACCGTATCTATGCGTCGCTTTCTATTCGCCCATTTGAACGCTTGCCATTAATCTATTTATTGCATTAATCGCGTTTAATGCCCGAAAAATGTTCGACTCGGGTCAGGCAGCTGGGCGTGCCCTTGTATAGAAAGCCACAGATGACGGAACTTGTATGTGCTTGCTAATTTTCCTCTCATTAAGGCAGGCTGTGGCCGAAGCGAGCCGATGTGACATGGCCTCGTTTCAGTAATGAGCTTTTCCTCTCCCCTCTCTCTCTCTCTCGCTTTCTCTTCTCTATTTCTTGAGCGCGTTCACTCTTGGCACTCTTTTTTATTTTTGTTCTCTTTCTTTACTTTCTCCGGCCGATGAGATGGCACGTCAAGTAATTTGCATTCTTGCTCTAAGTCGAGCTTGCTAGTCGCGATCACAGAAGCAATTCTAATGGTCACCTGACTCGTTGACCAATTAAAATCACAAATGAGCATCGATGGTCACATAATGGGCCGGGTCCACTCAAAGAGCAGGATGGCCGCTCTTTTTTATGCGGCCTAATCATAATAATTTATTACCTGTGTCCAATTACTTATGAGGGTTGGTTTCGATTTTATCTTGAGTAAATGAATGCAGGTGTGGCCCCCTCAAAGATATGCCGTTTCAATCTAAACCGAAAACAACAACAACAACAATGACGACGAGGGCAACAACATCGTCAAGTCCGGCAAATAGCGATACAGTGTTATATGCTGAGACGAAGGATTTGACTTGAGATACGTACATAAGCTGAGGCGAGCGTATGAGAATGGACGGTGATTTGAGGGCGGGACGCAATGTTCGAGCAAGTTTGCCCAGTTAATTAGCGTTAAAAGACACGTAGCTAATCCACCTATCGAAACGCATAATTTAGCCGACCACTTGACTAGACAGGCATCAAATGTTCGCAACCCCACGCACGCACACACAGACCAAGCATCATAAAAGCGATGGGTTGTCCAGCCTGCCATTATAACAAGCGATTGTGCATTTCTTTTTTTTTCTAGATAAAGTTGGACACAAAGCAAGCCAGAGCAGACTCGACAACAGAGGCGGACAGACGAAATGAGACAGTAATGAGGCAAAACTTTGTAGAGAGCAACGAAGAGAGCTGGTCGAGAAGAGGCTCGTGGCGTCAGAACACAAACGGCAGTATGTTCAACTCGTTCTCGTCCACTTCGTCCTCTTCGTCCAGCTCGTCGCCGTGTCAGAACGAGGCCGATGGCGGCGACCAGCAGACGCGTGCCTTTGACTCAAACACGCTTTACAGAAAAGAGCTCAAGCAGAAACAACGCGACTTGCTTGCCAACAGCTTCAATCGAGGCCGGCCTTCTCCCTCGGCCGGACGCAAAGTGATCAGCCTGTTCAACAACCTTCTTAAAAAGTCAACGGGCACCGACCAGATCGGAGCCGATCACAAACAGCGTTCGCAGCAACAGGCTCCGCTCAAGCGAGCTGTCTCTTCAATGCACTTTACGAGCGCAACGGGTGCAAACAGCGGCTCGAACGAGAGGAAAGCCACAAGCGATTTGCAGGAGAACAGCAAAGCCAGACGCAGTTTAGACTTGCCTTCGACTCGCAATTGTGAAATATCAAACAAAAACGACGGTCTCTTGTTTATACCCGCTCCTCAGCCCCCAGTGCAGGCGATGGCCGAGCCCGGTGAAGCCGGCGACAATGCCTACGACAACATCGTCTACAGCTACGTGCACAACTTGCGCGAGAATTCAAAACGCTTACACGAGATGAGCTCGTCGAGAATGTGGCGTCCCGACAGGACAAGACCCCTTTTGGCCAAAACAGACCTGCTCGAGCAGTCAAAAGGCAGTGAGACCAGCCAGTCGCCGAGGAGCGAGCCGGTCTCGCTGCCCATTATTTACGAAAAAGTTCCCGACCTTTCCTCATCGTCCTCTATTTTGTCGAGCTCGTCTTGCGCATCAAGCAGCTCGCCGTCGCCCTCACTGACCACCGAAGGTTTGTGCAAGTTCGACTCGTTTCGATTTCACGACCAGTTTCGCAAGCATCTCGAAGCCCGTTACGTTCAACTGGTGAACGAGATTGCCCAGCGTTTGACCGAACACGAGGCGGCACTGTTGCAGCGTGTTTTCATTTCGGAGAGCGGCGGCTCCAGTTCTGCCGATCGGTTAACAATGACAATCGATTTTTTCAGTCAATGCGTGTCTAAAGAACTCGAAACAGTCGGGCCGAAGGACGAGAATAGCGTTCGCGCACTCCAGCTGCCAGACGAATCGGACAGTGTTCGATATGAGCTGTTAAAGGAGCTCGAGCTTCTCATCCGACTCTCAAAGTCTGTCGGGTCAAACGAGCAGGTCGAAGCACGACGACAAGAGCTGTGCTCATGTCTGCATGAAAAGCTGAATCATTTGAACGCGTGTCTGCAAGAGGCGTTGGGCGAGAGCGACGAAAACGAAAAGCAAGGACTCATGTTGAGCAAGCTGGTTCAGAACGAGACGAAAATGAGCCAGGCAGAGCAAGACAAGTTTAAACTGTTGATAAGCGAAAGCGAGGTGATTAGAAATCTGCTGCTCAAGTTGAGCACCAGACTAGCCAACACACACAATTTGCTTCAAATTGGACTGATTGCGGGCCACGACGACGAGCAGCTGGCCGCCATCAGACAAGAGCTCGGGCAAATCGAACGTAAGCGAGACGAGGCCATGTTCCTGAAGAATGGCATCGACAAGCGAGCCGCGTCGGTCTGTAGCTTCCTCACCAAGTAAGCCACCTTTGCGGCTGCTCTGCCTCTTCTTTTCTAAATTTAGCTTCTCTTCAAAGCTACTTGAGCGAAGAGAAACTCGCCGAGTTCCAGCGCTACATGAAGCTCAGCTGGCTGTGCGCCTTGCAAATTCGACACACCAAAGATCACATTGAACTTGCTCATCTACAGCTGAGGCTGGCCAAGTCAATATAGTTTGCCATCGAGCATGCCTCTTCAAACTCCATTCAAGCAATCCATTTAAATTTTGAATTTTTATTTCAATTTTACATTTTGATCGCAAACACAAACGAAAATTTATGACTCTGCTTCATATGCTCCTTTGCTTTCTTTCCTTTGGCTTTTTGTAAATTATTTCAATTGCACGAATTTTGGCATTCAATTCAAGCTAAGCAAAAATCGGCTTCTTTCTCGTTGGTCGGCGCTCTTTCGATTGCAGGCATGCACTCGATGCCAAAAACAGGGATCAAACCGAGGCTCGAATAAAGCCCCAAAGCAGGACTTGAGCATGAAATGAATTTATTGTGTCGATAGACAGAAAACAGGCAAACAAATTTTAGTCGACTTCCTCCAGTTGAGCCAGTTCACTTAGAATCGCCGACTTTCGCTCCAGCTTATCGAGCTGTTCCTTGGCCAGATCGTGGCCATCCGCCCTCTTGGCCTCCAGGACTTCGATTTCTCTCAGGCTCTTCCTCAGCTTTCTAATCTGCTTGGATCTGGCATCCGCCTCGATCTGTTCGGGCGTGATCTTTCTCGACACTTTGATCTCGGAGACTCGTTTGCTCAGCTCTTCGACTGTGGCCGGGCTCTCTTTTCCTTTGTCGCGTTTGCTCTTCTTCTCATCGACAAACACTGCGCCGGGGATTGAGGACTTTTTTGGCCCTGCCCTTTGCTGCTGCTGCTGTTGTCGAGCTGCTCTCGTCTCATATCTTTGCCATCCCAAGCACAAGAATCACAAGCAAAATTGAATTGGAACCGGGCGTGAAAAGCAAGCAATTAATGATAAAAGGGGCCTACGCTGGTACCTAGCGCACGATTGCCGATTACTCACGAGCAAATAAGAAACGCACTCGGGCTGGTTTTACTTCTTCGGGCGGAACGTAGCCTTCTTTTACTTTGATCGCTTTCCTCCATGTTCCGTCGGCGCGTCTGGTGGCCGGCAAGTACGTCTCGCCTTTTTGAAAGTTTCGAGTTCAAATAATCGAAACTCATTCTTCTGCTGATGCATCCAATAATCCAACCTGTTTGGGCATCTCTGACCACATTATCGCGAATCAAATCTGGCCGACTCATTTTGCCAAACTGTCTCCTCTCAAGCCCTGGTCCCTTTCGTCAGTTGGTTGTTCACCGCAACTGAAAGCAAAGGCAAGCATAATTAGCCATAATCGCACTTGCGCGTTCAACTCAGCTTGTCTTTTATTCTCGTCAGTTTTTTGGATGCGACAAGCGTGGCTGTTCATCTAAAGCTGAAGCCCGACCAGACAACGCCAATTTCCAGACCGTCATCAAAATGTTTATTTTTAAAATTGGGCTTAAAAATAAAGAATGCTGGTTGATGGAAAAAGAAAACGGCGACTGAATTGGGACAACGGTCAGCATTCATAACCACGTGCACAAAACGGAGAAGAAAGCGGCCGTCGAGGAAAACATTTCAAATTGAGACAATATGCCACATGAGCAGCATGAGCCGATGAATGGATAAACCAACGAACGAGTGAATGAGATTGGCGCAATGACCAGGGCGTACAACTCTGAATGAATCTATTTGTCCGCTTTTTTTGTTAAAAGAAACAAATGAGCAGCCACTGCTGTGCTGAACACTGCAATAAAGAAGCCGAATTTAAAAAGATGAAGAAACGCAATAAAAACGGATTTGTGTAAGCTGTGCGAGGACACCAGAGTCAAACAAAGAATAGAAAGAAGAAACGAGCAACACTCTGACTGGGCATAAGATTGAATTTCTGAACGCGGCCCGACTCGAATGAAGAGTCAGCCTTGTTGGCGGCTTGTTGTTCAACTCGGCTACTTTTTGTTTGCAGCGAACAGGGCGCCAGGCGAGTTGAATGTTTGATTAGAATAAATGACCGAGGCAAGCATGGCCGCCTGCATGAGCTCGTTTATTTGATTGCTGCCAAGCTGATTGAGCATGAAAGCGCTGGACATGCTGGTCGCTATCTGACTTGGTTCGCCGGGCTTGTTCATACTGTTTAATGCGGCCATCGTGTTGGCAGTGGCCAGCAGCTGAGCTTCCAAACTATTCAAAGGCGCTGGCCAGCCGCCAGTTTCGCTCGACTCAGACGAGGCGATTAAAGCTGCTGCTGCTGCTGCTGTTGTGGTTGCTGCCGTGCCAGAAGGACTGGACAATGATCCGAATGGATTGTAAAGTGAACTAATAAAGGCAAGTTGCTGCTGAGCTTGTAGATGTTGCTTGAGGCGTTCGACCAGCGCCTGGTCGTCAGGCAGAGCAGAGTGACTTGGGCAAAATGTGCCTATTTCGCTTGCTCTCTGATTCGAAACGGAATGGGATGAAGAAGAGTTGGTCGAGTAGGAAGAAGGCGACGGTGACGCGTTTCTGTTCAACGAGTCGTTAGGCTCCGCCTGCGGCATTTCAACTTCGACTTGTTTGCTCGACTTTCGCCAGCCATTTTCCACGCGACGGCCGACTAGCTCTAGTTTGCTCGGCTTCTTGACAATGCGTCGGCGTCGCTTGTAGTTTATTAGATTGTCGGAGAACATCTCATAGCAGTTGGGATCAATCGTCCAATAGCAGCCTTTTCGATCGGTGTTCGTGCCCGCTGAGTCGGTCGAATTGGCAGCATTGCGCGGAAATTTAATGAAGCATTCATTGAGGCTCAAATTATGCCTGATGCTGTTCTGCCAGCCTTTCTTGTTGCGCTCGTAATAAGGAAATCGCTTGCAAATGAACTCGTAGATTTCGCTCAGCGTCAGACGCTTCATGGGCGAGCTTTTGATTGCCATTCCAATCAGAGTCACGTACGAATAGGGCGGCTTCTTGTACTCGACAGGCGTCTCTGACGACGAATAAGAGTCCATCGTTGACATTTTGTTCGGCCCGTTCTCTTCGGCTTTCTCTTCGTCGCTCGAATGACCTGCTTCCAACTGCCTCGCATCCTGCATGTTCGAATGAATCTAAATCAGTCAAACAAGTTGCGCACTTTGCAATGACGCTTCTTTATTCGTCCTACATTTTTATTTACTTTCGATGACTTTGTTTTTTTGTTGTTGGAGTTTTGTTCCTAATCGCGATTGATCAATGAGCCCAACAAAAAAAAAACGCTCAAAATTAGACTGACGCGTTCGACAATGAAAATTTTGAGCCGACTCGTCGCATCGCATTTTTAATAAAAAGAAAAGCTTTGAAACGACTTGAAAGAGAGAGAGCGAGCCAAGCAAAATATTTGAGTTGTGCAACGCCGTCGCCATTTATTATTTGGCATTCTTGCGTTGCTTTCACAATTCAAGGTTTGATAATTCATGAAATGTGAAAGCATCAACTCCTCGCTCTCCTCAAATCTCCTCCTCACGCTGCTAAAAATGGGCCTCGTCCAAATGGTAAGAGCAACAGGCCCTCGATCAAGATCAGCTCGATATAATCGAATCAACCTGCCGCTCACACAACACTGTGGGACTCGTTTCGATCGTGCACCGAGGCTCTGAGGCTTTGAACTAAAGACATTGATATGAAAAGATACAAAATGTTGGCGAATGCGTAGGCGAATACGAGATGGAAAAAGCGTGCGCCGTTCAATCTCAACTCGTCATAGATAAAATAATTCAAATGCAAGCAGCAAATCGGTGAGCTAGCGAGCGAACAATTGGCTTTGACATGCAGCGGCTTTAAACCTTTGGTCGGCTTTTTGCCTACTAAGCTCAGCTTCTGTCTTGTTTTGGCTATTTATATGTGCCCATCCTCATTCATCATCTTGATCATCATCTTGAACGCTGCCGCAACCTCCTCGAGCACTGGCGCCATCGCGATCGTCTCGATTCTCATTCATTCGTTCGTTTTGTTTATTTATTTTCTTGTTTCTTTTTTTCTGCGTCTTATAGATTTCTTATAAATAAATAAAAAAAATCAAGCATTAAACATTCTCTCTTTCTCTCATTCTTTGCCTCTCACGCGCAAACTGCACCGTATAAAACACACACACTCACTCTCAACAAATACACACAAACATAGACAGAATGAAACATGGAGCAGAGAAAGCGAAGAAGCGAAAGAGACTGAGCTACAGAGAGAGAAAGAGAGAGAGAGAGAGATGGTGAGCGAAAAAGAAACTTGCTCGCACAAACATACACACGCACACACAAACACCATTAAGGCACAAACACATTGAAGTTAAGCTTCAAATTAAACACATAAATAATTATTTTGGTTTTTTTTTGCGCGGCTCAAGAGAGGAGGCCGCACTCGATCGCTACTACCACTGCTGCTTATCTTTGCCGGCAATATCATGCGGTTTGTTCTTGTTGTTGTTGTTTGAGGCGTGCTTGACTTTGCTGGTCGGCTATTAAAAATCGTTCGCCAAAAAAAAAACACTTTTACGATTATAGTCGTCGCCCAATCTATTGGGAGGGCGCAAAAGTCAACCCAGAATGCAAATTAAACGCTTGTCTATTGGCCAACTCGGCGAGGGCGGCGATGAGCACACCAAAAGCAAATGGGGGCAGAAGGCCGCTCGTCGATGCCAAATTGGCGCCAAGTCCTCGCACCTCAATGCCCGACTCTCGCCCTAGCCTGCAAATTGCTTCTCTTTTCTAAATGTGTTCCTGTGCGCTTGTGTGTGTGTGTGTGTGCGTGCGCGTGTGTGTTTGAAACGAATTAATTCCAATTATCCACTTGCGGTTGTGTTTTATTGTTGTTTTTGTTGTTATTTCGCGCCATATATTCAGCGTCGACTAATTCAAGAAGTGCAACACAAGCTTCATGCCACTCTGTGATGTGGGTGCAGATCAACACACATAGACACACAAACACGCGCGCTCGCGCGCCAGCACACACAAGTCTCAAACAAACATGGACGCGAGCGAGTGCTTAATAATTCTAATTAAAGTGTAACATGCAGATAATACATAAAAATTGAAATTGCAGCCAAGAAAAGAAAACAAAAAAAAAGCAGGCAAAAGAGGCGCACTGAAACAGATATAAACAGCCGAACGGAGTAAAGAAACAGAAAGAGCGAGAGAGAGAACGATGGGGAGGGAGAGAGCGTGAGAAAATAACGAATTGGGGATACAGTGGCAAGAAGAAACAGCAAGAAACATCATTTAGGCCAAGCATGTCGATGCGAATAATTAATTTGATCGAAAAGAGCCTGGATGAACGCTGTGGTTGGCATCATCAAAAGCATGAAGTGAACACGCTCCTCTCAAAAACACACAAACAAAACCGACGAAAAAAGAAACGGGAGAGAGAGAGAGTGAACAGAAAGCCTCTGTGCGCACACAAATTCATACAGACACACACAGACATAGGAGCACTCGGCATCGATTATTAATTACAAATAATATTAATTTTATGACTGCCAGCGTGTGCCTGCTCGTCGTACTAATAAACAAACAAGTCGTGATGATGGTGCAGCCGATCATTTAGAAAAGAGAAAGAATGGCCTGGCACGAGAAAATAGCGAAATAGTAACAACAAGGAAGACGTGTGCGCATGCAAACAAGCGCGCTAGTGGCAGCCCTATCTAATTTGAATCGGCTGCGTGTCGACGTCAGCGCCCGCGATGGTCATAAATCGAAACACACATACAACACCCAAAATATGTATGTGTATGGGCAAACAAGAGTGGCAAAACAGCGGGAACGAGCTCTCTAGTCGGCGCACACACTGACTAACACGATCGCTCGGTTCGTTTGCTTACTGCCAAGCGCGAGTTCTCTCTTTTACATCAACACGCACAGAGCGAGAGAGAAAGAGAGAAGGCAAGACAGCAGCAGCAGCAGCAGCAGCAGCAGTACAACTCCGATTCCGTAATTAAATTAGGCCTGGGCAACAATTTATCATCTTGGAAATCTAATTTCGGCCCGCAACTCTCTTCTCTAATTCGATTTGGTGGAGCGCGCACACGCCACCACCACCATTACTCAGAGCAGTCGAATGGCCAAACACACACCAACTGCGATTTGCATAGAAGAAAAAAGAAATTTATAAACTACTTGTCGTCAGGAAGAAGAGCAACAACAAGAATCAAGCGAATGAGTGCGGTGTCAATGAACGATCGAACGAGAAAATGGATACGTGCGAATGAGAAGAGAAGGAGGAGACAGAGAAAGAGAAAATAAATAAAAAGGCTGCGAATCGGTGAAAAACGCCGAGTAGGGATTTGAAAGAAACTTGTCGACGGCCAGATTAGTTGCACACTCGACGAAATGGGGACAGAGCTCTTGAATGAGAAATAGCAGCTCAACTTGTGATTATGCTGCTATTGAGACGAACACCGATTTGGCGTCTAACTGAACGATTGCGCTCATGTGAATCGGTGCTTGGTAAAAGAGAGCGAATGCCGAACGAATTAGAGGTAAATCAGAGGAAACGGATGGAATTGGCGAGCTGCTTGTTTATTCCGTGCAGCGTCATTAATTCGATTGCGGCCCAGGTAGGCAGTGCAGTTGCAGCAGCTCATTTCTTGAGAGGCTCAAACAACTCGTGGAGAAATGCAATCAGCAAATCACGCGTGTCGATAATGAGGAGTCTAACTAGACATTTATGCAACCGTTTAGAGCCGATCGACGTCAAACTGATAAGAGAGCGGCTCGGGGCACCGGTGCAACCAACTGACTGATCAAATTGAATAAGAATAGACACACATCCCTCAAGATCGCGCTTATCAATCAATTATGAAGCCTCGAAAGAAGCAAATTGAATGAACATTCCTATCGCTGTTCTGTATGAACCCGGCATTGCATATTTCTGCTGTTCTCGTTCTTGTTGTTGTTTGAAAAATTTATGTTTTGTGTTATCTCCTTTTATCGTTATTGTTTGGCGTGTTGTTTGTTTGAATCGATTCGAGCCCTTCTAGGACCCTTCAAACAAAACCGGTTCTCATTCAATCATTCACTCGCTCTCTGACCCTCTCTTCAGTCGATGAGTACGCTTCTAATAAGCACAAGAGAAAAATCGAAACTTTTAAGAAGCTCGATGCATCAAAGAGAGGCAAAGAGGAGAGAGAGAGAGAGCAAGGCGAGCAGAAGAGAGCATAGCAGAGCGAGAAAGAAAGAGGGAGAGAGAGAGGGAGAGAAACAGAAATGTTGTGTCGGAATGAAGTAGAAGGACGAATACAATCAATGGGCAAAGCATCGACAGCAGTGTAAAAAGGCAGGCTTTAAACAGAGTTGTTCAGTCTAATGCTTTTTTTGGATGCTTGCAAACGGCAGAGCAAAATGCAAGGTGCTGTACTGCTCTTGCTACATTTAAACCGAATTGAATTGAGCGCAACGCAAATATGCCGATTGTTGTTCATTTAAAGCTCAAAAAAGTAAACATGAAAACAAATCCAACATTTGTGCCGAGTGAAATAGAAATGAAAAAAAAAGAGAGAAAGAGAGAGAAAGGAATGAACGTTCGCTGGGCGTATGTGCAGCTCACCATTTCTGGCGTTTTGTTCGCCCAGAAAGTAAATTAAATTTGAGCAAAATAAAAGACGCAAACAAATAGGAGGAGAACAATAATCGGAGGAGTAGAGCAAATTGTTGCGAAACACGGGCGAGGAAGAACGTCGAACGATAAATGAATGAATTAGAGAATGAACGCGGCTCGCTCCGAAAGCAGAACAAAGAATGAGCGAATATATATAAATGGAACGAAAACGCAGCCAGCAAATGAGTAAAGAGATGCTCTAGTCAGTTAGTCAGTGAGCTAGTCAGTCAGTTAGTCAGACGGGGAGGAAGGCAGGTAGGAGCTGAAACATCTCTCCCATTCTATTTCGCTCTTCTGTTCTCGGCCCGGCACCTACCAAACGTCTGAATTGATGCTGTTATATAATTGAAAATCCTTTCTCTCAGTCTGTGTGTGCGCGCTTTGCCAGATAAGCCAAGATAAATGACTCGGTTGTTTTTTCAAAGCTGATCGGCCAATGCATCTGAGTGAATGTGTTTGTAGTCTGCCGGATGCCTTATGAAATTCATCATTCAATTTGCTTCCTTCTCGTGCATGCCTCTCTGCATTGGATAGGAGCACGCGGCGGTTTTTAGCAAGCGTGCAGCTAAATTCAAATAGAAGCGCACAAAAAATTGATTGAAATAAATGCGGGCAGTCTAATTGCAAGTGTAGATAAATATTCGACAAGGCAAGCGACCGGCCCGTCCTCAGATTGTTCGACTCGGCTAATCAGACTGCTGCCACTCTGCGAACCAAGCAGCTAGCGAGCAAGCATGGTTAGCGCTTCAATTCAATATACCTCTTGCTCTATTTCGATCGTAAATGCCCTCGATTAGCTCGAAAATAAACTCACTCTAAGGGTCGATGTTGCCTCTTAATCTCGTCCTAATTTGACTCGCTCTCATTGAGATGAAGGTCTTTGAGCTCATTGAGATGGTGGCTAAGGCATTCGTTCGATCATGATGAAGCTTCTTTATTTCAGTCGTTGTTGTTGTTGTTGTTGTTGTTTTGGTTGTCGTTGTTGGTGTTGATGATGATTAAAATAATGATGATCATCACAATCTCCGTAGTCTTCTTGATTATTCATCAGAACCATTAGCCAATGCCTTTCTTGCGCTTTTCGTTTTCTCTCTCCCTCTCTCTCCATGTTCTACTTGGTTCAATTCAATATCTGTTCATATGCCCACTCTCTGACGCACTTTCCTCTTCTTAGCTGCTAGACATGAAAGAAACTGCTGCGTTAGCGGTTCGCTGGTTTTTCTGCACTCTCTCACTGTTTTGCCTTCTTCGATCTGCCCGCTCTCTCTCTCGCTCTCTGACTGGCATTTGAAATGAACGAGCCGGAGAATATCTGCGTGCCCTTAATTAGGGATTATTGCGGTGGGCTTGTCAGCTATATTCCATTTCCGGTTCATGCGGGTTCAAAGAAAAAGGTAAATAAGGGGGAAAATAAACCAAATGTTAGAGCATGTTAGAGCATGGAAGTAAGGATGCATAAAGATTGGAGTCGAGAGACCAATTTGAAAGAGTCGGTATCAAGAGACCAGTTTATTGCCTCCTCCTCCTCCTCCTCCTCCTCACCTTGCCAAATCTCCATGGCAACGGATGAAGTTAGATGCGCTGTGCACTAAGGAGCATCTGACTAAACTCGCCTGAAATGAACTCAAGCCAGCTTTCTCTCAACCTGTCCAATGTGGTCAGTCAGAAGAGCAGGGAGGGAGCCAAAGTGCGAATTGAGCCGAGCTTGCCGCCCAGCTTACGCATCGGAGCAAATCCACTCGGTGAAGGTAGGCGGCTAATATCCGCTTGCGTTTGCATTGAAAAAATATTCAATAACGAGCAGGAAGTTCGCTTGATGACGACTTGGAAGGAGATGACCACCAGCTGGTTAAAGAGGAGAACGCCGTCACTCTCTCTTGTCATATATGCGGTCAGTTCATTCACTTGGACGAGCTGGACGATCACAGAACATATCACGACGCTCTCAAGCTCATGGATTTAAATGAGCTGCCCACAAACAGGCTGGAGCTGTTGGAAAAGCGCAGAGCTCTGATCACAGACTTGGCGAGTCGGCAATTTCGAAAGCCGAAAGACTTTAACACGAGCCGCGCTGTAGATTGGAACAGCAAGCTAGCTCGAATCAATCAGTCGTACGAAACTCTCAAGTCGATTGTGGACAACTCTTACGAAATAACGAGGAAAGCGTTCGCCGTCGACTATTCATCTTTGAGCTCTGTCCAATGTAACCTGAAATTGTCTACCGTTGCCTGTCAGATCGAACTCAAGTTTAAATCTTGTTCAATCAAGGTCAAAGTCCATTTGTACAAAACTCGAGTGTTCTGGCGATCAGCGCATGTAATTTTCACAACAAAACGCATCGTGCGAGTTTAGACAACACCTCGACTGTCATCGATCAGTTCGGTAAAGTGGAATAGGGCGAAATCGTTTACACTCGCGATAATATTCTCTCTCTCTCTCTCTTTCTGCACCAAGGCGGCAGAAACGGAAGCACTTTTCTGGCTGTCTATCATGGAATAGATGGCTGCAATGGGGCACGTCGGTGTGCCGAGCAGCTTCATCTGGCTCTTCTCAAGAGCCTCTCTCTTTCAGATGCGGGATTCAGCTTTGAGAAAGACACATTCGACGAAGTGAATAATCTGGAAAAGACAGAGACTAGGGACGCTCAGCGTGAAAATGTCGAATACACGAATAAGCATTTTTGCGACACCTCCAGAGAAGAGGGCGGTGACGAGAGCGACGAACAGCGAAAGGAAAAAAGAGCGTTCAAGGACGCGTGCAAATACGCGCATTTGGCCATAGACCGATTGCTGGCCAGAGGAAAGAACGAGAACTCCAAAGTGAGATGGAGCGGGGCCACAACCGGCTTGTGTTTGATTGAAGCTGCAAGTGAGCATCGAGCAGCGCGAATTCGAGTGGCCAACTGCGGCAATGTAGAAATTCTGGCCGTGATGAACAGCCGCGGTCAAGCAGGACGAGCCAACTTCAAACTACTCAGTGAACTGCACGATCTAAACCATTCGAGCAGTGAACTGCGCGCGGTCGAGAGGGCAGGTAAATTCAACAAGAGAATGAATAGCGTCTGCTTGAGTGTGATTTGGCGCCTATTTTAGGAGCCAAGCTGGTGGAGACGGGCTCCAATCAGAAGAGAATAAACGGAACGCATTCGATTACCAGAGCAGTCGGCCTTCACGGCGACATGAGAGTGAAGCCGTTCATTTCGCCCGAACCGTTTGTGAAAGACTACAAACTGGAATCGAACTTCGCTTGTGTGATTGTTGCATCGCCGAGCCTGTGGCGCTCTCTCGGCTACGAGAAAGTGGCCGAAATCGTCTGTCAAGTAAAACAGCTTTTGCCTTTGGCTATTTATCCAAGATCTCACTTGCCACTCGCAGACTCTGCCCAATTGTCGAATAGTTCCGATCGATCGTCCGATAAGTCCAAGTGTCAAGAACCTGCTGCGCCAGTACAAGTACGGAAGAGACAAGAAGAGCAAAGACAAGACCCAGACCCTGCAAACAGTGAACGATCTGAACAAAGAGGACGAGAATTCCGTCGACGGAATAGAGAGTCAAGTGCCAACAAGATCAGAGAATCGAACTCGAAGCGAAATTGTGTCGTCGAATGATTCGCACTTGCCAACGCAGACTCAAATTGGCGTTCTGAGAGCTCGCTCTGAAAATGTACTCAGAAGCAAAAAAGACGATGAGGACCATGTTCACTCGGCTCCGAAAGCCTTCAGCGACATTTGGCCGTTAAGAGCCCAAAGACCTGCGATCGATATTGAACTGCCGCATGAATGTCAATCTGGACCATTAAGTGGACCCGGGTCTTCTTCTTCTTCGTTCGTAAATAGACAAGTACGAAACGAAATGAAGCTGAGAGAAATTGAGAACCAGCAGGTTAGGCTGACCGAGGTTGCAAACCAAGCCACGCAAGTGAGCCCGCGCACTATTGAAATTGCCAATCGGCGTGAAATGGTCGATCGCAAAGCGGTTCAACGCATCGAAGTAGCTGAAGCGCTCGTTGCCGAACTTGTCAAATGCAGCTTGCTTGCCGGCAATCGCGACAATCTGTCTGTCCAGTGCGTCCTCTTGCCTGGTTGCAAGATATGAATATGATTTTACAATGTTGGCTTTTTTGTTGAATAAATCTGGCCAAAGTAAAATTTAAATCTGATTGGCTGCTTGCGTTTTATAACAAGTTGGCAAATAACGAATGCACCTTTGGTCACATGCTAGTCGCTAGTGTTTGATATGATAAGCTCGCTTGGAAGCAATCATTTGACAATTAAGAGACATTCATGAGCAAAATGAAGATTCTCGTTCTGATCGTTTTGATGTTCAATTGCTTTTTGCTGGCCGCTGGCAGCACATGGCCAGTGCCCTACCAGTAAATATGTTCTCACATGCTCTTTCTTGTCAATTGACTTTTAACACGAAATGAATCATCAGACGCCTGAGCAGCAGGCCCCAGAATGATCCATACTGCCAAGCAGGCGAGTGCTTAGATAATTTAAACTCGCAAACCGCGAGCATTTTGCTGAAATTTTTTCTCAAATACAGGCCTGGTGCCGTTTTGTCCGAACGGAAAGTCAGTCGATCCACTGCCGGTGATGGACGAATCGGACACCATTGAGATCTTTGTGCTGAAGAAGCCAGTCTGGTCTTTTAAATTCGGCCCTCTGCTCGGATACTTCGTAAGTTAAGCAGGCTCAACGGATATTGACGGGAGCAGTGCACCAGTTTAGCCCAATAGAACATAATGCACGACGCGCTCGGGTTCCGAAGTGTCAACACAGGACTCAACTACACCATGGAATGGTACGAGCTTGATCAGCTGTTCAACTGCACATTTCCTCATCTGAGAGAGAACAACTCGCTGACGTGGTGCAACCAGGGCGCCTTGTGTGTCTACAACGGCATAAACGACACCATGTGGACAAAATACGGAACACTGAAGCTGATCGCAACTGTCTCCGGCTCACTGTTCAACCAATTTGCCAACTGGACCAGATACGACAACAACACGGCCATCTTCTACGAAACATGGACCGTTTACAACTCGGACGATGTGAACAGCAACTCGACGATCATGTACTTTGACTCGTTCGATTGTGCCAGTTGGGTGCTGAGGTAGGGGCGGCTTTTTACTTAAGCGAGTGCTTTGTTGAAACGCTCAATCGCTTCAAAAAGGGCCTTGGACGAATTTCATCACCTGGGCGCCGAGTTCAGTCCTAAAATGGGCTTCAACTACACCCGGCTGAATCTGTACGGGTTCGAGCCGCAGCTGCTCGGCACCTTCGACGATGTGGTCAAGAGCGGAAACAAAACCCTGCTGAACAATATGATTGAGTTCTTCTCGGTGTTTCAGAAGAAGACCACCCTAAACGACATACTGGTGCAGTTTGTGGAAGTTTACAACGAGCTGCTCATTCGCAAAGAGTTCTTTTTCTACTACAACCAAGTCTACTGGTACATTCCCCTCAAGCCGCCGTATGTGAAGGTAACTTATAACCGAATTCCGCTGCCCACTGGCTAAACGAACGATCACTTGTGCGCTTTTATTGGCTTCCTTATTGACTTGATTATTGAATAAAAGAAATGGTTTTGAGTAAAAAGCAATTGATGATGAGAATGAGTGAGAGACATGTCTGATGTTCAATTTGATGTGTCGGGTTTGATTTAAACAAACTAGCTGGAGAGGCATTCTCATCGGCAGAGGCTCAGTAGAGGCTGGTCTTTTTCATAATGCGAATGAACTCTTGTTCGTTTATTTCGCCGTCATGGTCGGTGTCTGCTTCGTCGATCATTTCCTGCAGCTCCTCGTTGGACAAGTTTTCGCCGAGCTCTTTGGCCACATTCTCCAGATCTTTGAAGCCGATTTTGCCGTTGCCGTCGTGGTCAAACAGCTTGAACGCCTTCAATATTTCTTCTTTCGTGTCCTTCTCGGCCATTTTGGTTGACATCAGCGTGAGAAAGTCGTTAAAGTCAATTGTGCCTGGGTACCATCGGATTTTTACAGCCTCATCGAACAAGAACACATAGGGAGCTGTCGCTCACTTACCCGCTCCTTCCTTGTCGATGTCCGAAATCATTTTCTTTATTTCCTCTTTCTTTGGCTCAAAGCCGAGCGCTCGCATGGCCACTTTGAGTTCCTTGACGTCTATCGTTCCTGAGCCGTCTGCGTCAAACAAATCGAACGCCTCGCGAATCTCCTGCTTTTGCTCTTCGGTGAGCTCCGGACGCGGGCCGTTCGAGCGCTTTTTTTGGCCGCCACTGAGCGGCTTTCGAGCGTTTCCACTTAGAGTAGTAGACTGAAGAAAGCAGAGTGGATTAATTTGGCGGATAAAGCAAGCTAGTTGGCTGGCTGGCGCTCACCATTTTTTGTTAGAGCTGCAGTTGTCCGTGAGGGCGCGAATGCGAATGTACGAGTGTGAGTGTAGATGAATCAAGGTCACAGAATTTTATACTGCTTTATCGTCGCGGCCCGTTCTCTTGGATACCGACGTTCTAAATGTGCATACGACAGAAGAGCTACGGCGCAAATTTAGACCGAACGAACGTGTGCAATCAATATTCGTTTGACGACTATGAATCATAATTTTGAATGCGAGCGCACGCATTAGCGACACAGCGAAGAGCTACGGTGCCATCATCAATTCTGCGACCAGATTAAACTTTGACTTTGTAGTCGGGCTCATTCAATCTGCTGCTGCGATCTGCTGCTCGACCTGAGTAGGAACGAAAGTGGACGAAAACGAACAGCCTCAGCCGATTTGGGAGTGTTTTATTTATCGAATTGTAAAATAGGAATGATGCGGTGGGTAAACAAGTACTGAGAGCTATTTACTGTGAAAAAGGCGCCCTATTGGCGGCGAGTTCGAGAGCTCTTGCCGTTTCTGCTTGAGCTCGGTGCACCTCTGGGCTGGCCACTGTTAGGTGTTCTCATGACCACCTTGGTGCTGTCATTTGGCGAAGCAGAATAAGCTTGCAGGGTTTGAAATGCGAGCTCCGGATTTAGGAGGCGAAGGTCGAGATAAAGCTTTTCGATGAGCGCCTGCTGGTCAGGTGTAACTGATTGTCGCTCGGCTCTGATCTCAAGCTGTTGGACCAACTGCTTGTGAATCTCTTTCTCCAGAGCGATTCTGGTGCTTTGCAATTGGCGAGAAAACTCCATGTCGTTCATTTTGGCGTCGGCGGCCGTCATCTGAGCCTGGCGGATGGCTTGTTGGCGGTATGCTTGACTGTCGTTTGCTTTCCTCAGCAAGTTGTGGCTGACGCTTGGCAAGCGAGGCTGCAAGTTCGCTTGGCTAGTGCCGCTCGGAATGTTGTGCTTATCGTATTGGGCCTTGCGGTTCCAGTCCTGGTAGCGGACGTCGGGCGCCAAGTCTTCGATTCGCTGCAAAATTCGGCCAAATAGCGCGTTTCAAATCACTGGCTTGTGTTTGACGTCAAATTAGCAGCGCTACTTACAACAGTGCGCTCACCGTCGAGACTTTGGAGAATGCGTTGCACTGCTGGGTCCTTGATTACGTCAGCACTCGGATCAATGAGTGTTACAAGCTCGCCGTAACAGTTCAGGTCAGGAATGACTGGCCTTGATCGCAATTTAGATCTCATAGTCACTTGACTCGACTCCAGCTCGCCAACTTACATGTTCTCCTCCGGGGGTGGTTTGTACACCTCGTAGCCGAATATGTCATGTTGCTCATCAGCCATAACTTGAAAGCGCTCTTGACTTTTGAAAGAACAAGCGAAAATTAGAAAAATTCCAAAAGGTCTTGATGCAAGTGTGTCTTGGTGTGTTTATAAGTTTATATGTGTGTGTCTGTGGTGGGGGGGGAGAGAGACAGAGAAAAAAAAGTGAATTGTAAGAGATGATGATTTCAATATTTATACGAGCGGCTGAGTACGAGAAAAATAGCAAATTGGTCGGGCAGAGAAAGATCTGAGGAGAGAGAGCGCGCGTGAAATACAAATGAATGAATGAAATTTGCTCGCTCGCAGTCATGCATCAGTGCGAGAGCTTAGGGAGGGTTGGCTGCGTCAAAATGATAAATGAGTGGAACGCTTGCTTTAAATGGCTGCCTAAGTATGCAGGCAAATAGCTCTTTGATCGAAGTGAATTAAACGTGTGCGCACATATTGGCGGAGACAAATAGCACATATATTGGCGCAAACGAAACAAATGAGTGAAAAAAAAAATGAATTTTTTTTCTCATTGATCGCTACATGCGACAATTACGTAAGGTGAAGAGCAAGGTGCGCGACATACAACTCTGGCTTGGATCGCGCTTTCTGTATCTGGGCACCTTGGCGAAGAAATTCGCTGCTCTGACAAAATATAGAATCGAAAAAGAAACATAATTCTCGTTTGTTCGCTCGATTGTGACATAAAAAGCGAAGAATCAAAAGTCAACGATGGCTAAAGTTCATTGGAATGTGATTTTATTTTTTTTTAAGAGTTTTGGTTCAATTTGATGAATGAATTTAACGATCAGAGTAGGCCTCGGTTATAACAGACAAAAACAATGTGTAAAGCTCAAGTGATTACGAATTTGCAAATTAACTTGCTCGACGATGATTGAGAATAACTAAAATAAATGATCGATAGGCAAATAAAATGAGCGCAATAACCAGTAAATTGAATAGAAGCCAAAGATGAGCGAAGATGAGCTGCCTGTTGTATTAAATCACTTGCCGTTGAGTGAGTTTGTCAGGGCGGACAAAAACGCCTTTTTCAGGTGGACAACTGAAATATCGTATGCCTTTGACCGAGCCGTCATTCTTGCCCTGCGCCTTCTCTAGCTCAACACCTATCCAGGCGCCGGGTGCGAATTTAGTGGGTCCGATGTAGCGAATAAAGCCGCGCTTGTTCAATACTGAAGTGGTACTGACTATGACTTCGGCATCTAAGACCATCCATTCGGGAAGTTCTTCGATTTCTTTTCTAACGTCGGATAACTTTTGTTCAATTTTTCCAGAACTGCCGACAGTAACTCGAGATGCGATTGTGAGAGTGGAAGCTATGCTGTGAAGTGACTCTGCTCTGGCTATAGACTCGTTTATAATAGCTTTGTCAATTAGAGAATCTTCTTTTTCATCGCAACTTAGAGATGCTGCAATCGTACTATCTGAGACGAGCTCCTTGGAATCGAATTGAAAACCATCAGCTATGTCGTTTCCAGCGACAAAGTCGCCTGAAGAAGATTGAGTTTCTGGCTGCTGAGAAATAAATTGAGCTGAATAATTGCCTTCTGGGTGAGAAGAAAGCCCTTCTTTGGCAAGCTGAATTGCCTTGAGCATATGTAACTTTTGCCGAGCGCGGTCTTGCTCGATCAACGCCGAGACCTGTTCGACGGCTTTTGCATAGTCGTCCAGATGATGTGTGCACGACGAATCAGAGCCTATCTCTGAAGCTGCCTTGTCGGCCAAGCCCTGACGACTCTCTGACTCGGTGAGGATGGCCGGCAATCGCTGGATGAGTCGGAAGACAAGAGCTGTGTAGGTGAGACGACGGGGCTGAACGCCTCGGCCCTTGTTGCCGAGGAATGTCTTGAAGCGGTTCAGGTTGATGAGCTTGCCGCCTGGCAGGTAGACGTTGACACAGACCCGCTTGCGCAGCACCAACAGCAGAGCGGGCGATTCTGCGGGCGCAATCGGCTTGAGCCGGACGTGCACCTTGCAGGTCAGGTAGACATTTTTGTCCAGAGGCGTGACCTGGTTCAGGTATGGGCTCTGATGCGAGCTCGAGTCCCAGCGGGCGACGGCGCGGATCGAGTGGCCGTGCGAATCGTGCATGGCGGGATCGTCGCAGGTCTGGTCTTCGGCGACCTCGACCAAGGACGAGTCGTTCCAGCGCACGAGCTTGAGCTCGACGAACTTGGACTCGGCCTTCTCGTACTTCAGAAACGAGTCCTCGCCGGGACGGTCTGCGTCCAGGAAGACGATGGGAATGTGCTGCTCGTAGCCTTCGGGAGGATTCCAGTCGGCCGTGGAGCCTGGCAGACCACTGTTGTGCTGAGGGGCGTCGATTGCCGCTTGCTGCTCGCCAACGGCCACAAGCTGGTTGCACAACGACTCGTACCGTTGCCTGGCCTGTTCGCTGCCGCCCGGCTCCGACTCGGCCTTGATCTCGCCGTGCAAGTACGTCTTGCGCTGCTCGAGGATGCCCTTGCACTTCTCTCGCAGCCGGACCAGGTCGACCTCTTGATACGAGTCGGGATGGAGCGAGGAAGGAAGCGGCCGGGCGAATACGTTGCCCATCTCGATCTTCTCTATTTTGTGGCAGTCGTAGTTGAACAGCACGCCGTTGAAGCTCACTCCCTCGCCCAGTCGAGCGTCGCTGACACTGACTCCGACCTGGCGCGACTGGCCCTGTTTCAGCTGGTAGATGCCTCCCGTCTCGACGTTCTGGTCCGACTTGATCTCCACAGGGGTCCAGTCGCCCTCCGCGTTCAGCTCCGATATTTGTACCTTCAGCTCGAGCGACTTGCTCACCTCGCTCCAGCACTTGACCAGATCTCGCTGCAGCTGCTCGGGCGACCTTCCGGCACTCGGGCGCCTCTGCTTGCCTTTGCGTCTCCTTTTTGCCAGCACCTGAATGGTCACAGCGCCCTTGCTGCAGTGGTCGATGAACTCCTCGCAGTAGTCGACGTCGAACTGTCTCTCGTGCCCAAACTCAATCTTGTCGTCCCTCGACATCTTTTGCTCCACTGTTGTGTATTCCGGCTCGTTGTACAGCCGATACCTGCAAAATATCTCTCTGTCCTCGTGCAGCTCACGGGCTTCATTCAGAGCGAAGCGGAAGCGGATTCGCGCTGGCGAACTTCTGATTTCGAGTCGTTGCAGCTCGACTTGCAGACTTCCTGCCACAAGCCCTTGCAGATCGAGCACCGGAAGCTGATAATCGAATCGTATGTCCGAGTCCTGGCACAGCACCTCCAGAAACAGCTTGGCAACTCCGACCAGCTCAAAGTTGAGCGCATCCTCGTTCTTCAACAGGAACGCGAGGTCGGCTTCTCCTTCTTTCGACATCGGCTCTTCGCGTAGGTTCACCATATAATCTTCCATATACTCCGGCCTTATAAAGAATCCTTGTGTTCTGAGATCTTTTTTAATTTTCTAGAAGTGCAAAAGCCAGTGGCCGCACTGTTTCTCCTTTCATTTAAAGATAATTTTATCGCTTTTGTCTTATCGTAGACTTCCCTCACTTTACCTTTCCATTATCTCTTCGGAATCACATTTACTGACTCATTATGCATTCCATTCTACTGTAGCCACAATATTGTCTCAATTCGCCCTTTGGCCCTTTTTAGCAGCTGAATAGCGAATAATCTCCGTCTTTCTAGACACAATATTTGAATTCAGTGTCTGGGTGTCGATTGTTTTCACATAGCTTTCGATTAAGATTGAAGTAGCCGAAAAGCTTTTTTTATCCGTTAATTAATTCGGACTGTACCTTGATTGATGCTTTCTATGAGATTATTTTTTCTCCCATGCAAGGCCGGGCATTTTTATTGATTAAACCCTTGCGATTATCAACTAAACCACTTTTTTCAATGTTCAAATCTTAAAAACTTATGGAAGCCCATTTCTCCAAATAAATTCAAGTAAAGGCTCTTTAAGTTGAGAAAGTTGAAAAAAAAAGTAAGCGAGTAAAAGTTATGAAAAAAGATTAAAATATCTTTGAGATGCATAACTCGTTTTGTGGTCTTCTGACTAAAGATAATTTTGAGCCCCGAACCAAACTGGAAATAAAGCTCAAAGCTGAATATCTCAGAATATCCACATGTTTCTTGAAATAAAATGGATATGAAACGAAAAAATTCTAGCCTCACGGAAAGTGCTAAACAGAAGTTGAAGAAAGGAGAAAATAAGGCCAACTTGCGAATTAACTAAGCAGTCACCGATCAAAATGATGATAAAGGGTCTTTGGTAAAGCCCAGTCTTCGACAGAAATTAAAATAAGCAAACTAATTTACAAGAAAATCTGCTCTTTCAGTCGTATATAAATCAGAACAGTTCTGAATTAAACAAGTATGAAAAGAAAAGTATTATCTGGAAGCGAAATTCACTAAAAACCAAAGAAACAAGTATTAAAAAAACAAAAACTTAAAGTTCGAATAAGAATATGGAATTTTTTCAGACGGTAGCTTTAAGAGTGATATTAACCGGCTAATAATTAAGACGAAATAATTAAGTAAAATTTGAAGATGCTGTTTGAAAGCCGATACTCGATTAAGTCGGAAATCAACACCTGTAAACCCCCTTTTCAGCAAGCTGAATTGCCTTGAGCATATGTAACTTTTGCCGAGCGCGGTCTTGTTCGATCAACGCCGAGACCTGTTCGACGGCTTTAGCATAGTCGTCCAGATGATATGTGCAGGACGAATCAGGGCCGATCTCTGAAGCTGCCTTGTCGGCCAGGCCCTGACGACTCTCTGACTCGGTGAGGATGGCCGGCAATCGCTGGATGAGTCGGAAGACAAGAGCTGTGTAGGTGAGACGACGGGGCTGAACTCCTCGGCCCTTGTTGCCGAGGAATGTCTTGAAGCGGTTTAGGTTGATGAGCTTGCCGCCTGGTAGGTAGACGTTGACACAGACCCGCTTGCGCAGCACCAACAGCAGAGCGGGCGATTCTGCGGGCGCAATCGGCTTGAGCCGGACGTGCACCTTGCAGGTCAGGTAGACATTTTTGTCCAGAGGCGTGACCTGGTTCAGGTATGGGCTCTGATGCGAGCTCGAGTCCCAGCGGGCGACGGCGCGGATCGAGTGGCCGTGCGAATCGTGCATGGCGGGATCGTCGCAGGTCTGGTCTTCGGCGACCTCGACCAAGGACGAGTCGTTCCAGCGCACGAGCTTGAGCTCGACGAACTTGGACTCGGCCTTCTCGTACTTCAGAAACGAGTCCTCGCCGGGACGGTATGCGTCCAGGAAGACGATGGGAATGTGCTGCTCGTAGCCTTCGGGAGGATTCCAGTCGGCCGTGGAGCCTGGCAGACCACTGTTGTGCTGAGGGGCGTCGATTGCCGCTTGCTGCTCGCCAACGGCCACAAGCTGGTTGCACAACGACTCGTACCGTTGCCTGGCCTGTTCGCTGCCGCCCGGCTCCGACTCGGCCTTGATCTCGCCGTGCAAGTACGTCTTGCGCTGCTCGAGGATGTCCTTGCACTTCTCTCGCAGCCGGACCAGGTCGACCTCTTGATACGAGTCGGGATGGAGCGAGGAAGGAAGCGGCCGGGCGAATACGTTGCCCATCTCGATCTTCTCTATTTTGTGGCAGTCGTAGTTGAACAGCACGCCGTTGAAGCTCACTCCCTCTCCCAGTCGAGCGTCGCTGATACTGACTCCGACCTGGCGCGACTGGCCCTGCTTCAGCTGGTAGATGCCTCCCGTCTCGACGCTCTGGTCCGACTTGATCTCCACAGGGGTCCAATCGCCCTCCGCGTTCAGCTCCGATATTTGTACCTTCAGTTCGAGCGACTTGCTCACCTCGCTCCAGCACTTGACCAGGTCTCGCTGCAGCTGTTCGGGCGACCTTTCGGCACTCGGGCGCCTCTGCTTGCCTTTGCGTCTCCTTTTTGCCAGCACCTGAATGGTCACAGCGCCCTTGCTGCAGTGGTCGATGAATTCCTCGCAGTAGTCGACGTCGAACTGTCTCTCGTGCCCAAACTCAATCTTGTCGTCCCTCGACATCTTTTGCTCCACTGTTGTGAATTCCGGCTCGTTGTACAGCCGATACCTGCAAAATATCTCTCTGTCCTCGTGCAGCTCACGGGCTTCATTCAGAGCGAAGCGGAAGCGTATTCGCGCTGGCGAACTGCTGATTTCGAGTCGTTGCAGCTCGACTTGCAGACTTCCTGCCACAAGCCCTTGCAGATCGAGCACCGGAAGCAGATAATCGAATCGGATGTCCGAGTCCTGGCACAGCACCTCCAGAAACAGCTTGGCCACTCCGACAAGCTCAAAGTTGAGCGCATCCTCGTTCTTCAACAGTAACGTCAGGTCGTCTTCTCCTTCATTCGACATCGGCTCTTGGCGTAGGTTCATCATATACTCTTCAATACTCTTTGTCGAAATCAAGAATCTCTCACACGACGTATTTTCGCTACATACGAACACCGGATCGAATAATGAATATTCTTTTTCTTGATTACCGTTCATTTTTTCTAACGCGACTTTCAGCGTCAAGCCGAATCTGATTGATTTATTTAGCCTTGCGCAGGTCGAGTTTGCCTCCACAGCCAAGGAACTCATTCTCTTGATCTCATCTATCACTCTAGGCATCTGTTTTAAGGGTTCTTCTTTCGTTTCTTGGTGATTATTTGAAATATTTTGGTTCCCTTCATTTTTTTGTTTGTGGTGCATAAAAGTATCTTGCGTTTCAATTTTGTCGATATCGAGTGTTAGTGTCGGACAATTTATCCGAAAAGTCAGATTATCGCCGAATACTAATTGATCGCCATGATTGAGTATCTGCTCTCCTTTTAATGGCGTTCCATTCACCAAAGTCCTTAAAATCGAATTTTTCATTGAGAGTTGGCCTTAGAAGACTTGATATCGAGTGCTACCTGGCCGATCTCATCGGAGCTATACAAATTTTGTTGTTTTTGTGGTAGAAGGCGCAATGTTCTGGCGCAATACCTGGTCCCTCGAGTTCAATATGCTGCTTGAACGAAGCGTCCGATCTGCCAACCAAAGTTAAATCGTTCAAATAGTAGACCAGCATTTCGTTCAGGCCGGCGTTTGCGTTCAAATTCACCAGGAAGTACTTGTTCTTTTCGACTTTTATACCGCTTGGATCCACGCTTATTCCCATGTTTTTCAGCTTTTGGTCCCACTCTATTTGGACGCGCTCAATGTGGGCCAGTTTTTCGCTGCCAGGTTTAGACCCGTCGCGAAAGAAGCCTTCGCTATCTTGCAGTTGGCCAGAGACCATCTCTGAGCGCATTCTTTCTTTCGCTATCTCGAGCTCTCGTCGAAGCGTTTCTACCTCTTGGCGGAGTTCGCGGATGATCTTTGCGTTCGGGTCCTCGTTTATCACTGCATTGTTGACTATTTTGTTTGCACGGTCCGAATAGCGCAGAGTTGACAGCGTTTCTTCGTAATTGTCCATCGACGGCGAAATGGTCGAGATCATGGCGGTTTTAGAATTGCCACCAATGCTGTCTTTGAGCAATAGAGTAAGAGTCGACTCTCTATACGGAATCCATTTCGACTTGTCAGAGAGCGATTTTATGACCTGACCGAGAGCCAATAGCGATTTGTTTATGCTGCAGCCTTCCTTGAGTCTAGCTCCGTCGGCGCCCGTCTTGGACACTTTCTCGCTGCCAGCCAAGTCGACCAATGTCAGTTGACTTGTCTTTTCACCGGTAATCTTTGTAAATAGATGCGGTCAATTGAAACTGCAAAATCTCATAAATGAGAATTGATTTGGCTCACTCCAGCCTGAACATCGGTCAAACTTTGGATTATTCGCACAGAAAACACCGCGTGGCTCCGACTCGACTCTGCATTCATGTTGGTTGAAGCGACAGTTCTCGCTTTGTTTCCCTCCTTTATGATCATTTCAACATCCTGTTTGGCCGAACCTTTTACTTTAAATTGTCCAAATCGCAATGCCATGCTATTCACCTGATAGGAAGTAACTGCCAATTGTGAGAGGCCTTCGACATAAGCACCCAGCATCTTGTGCTCCCTGAGTTTTAAATTTTGCTTGTTCCTTGTCCAGATGAGGCCGATTAGTGGTGGCCTCTTAAAAAAATCAACGCAAACCCTACTCGGTTGGGTCGAGAAGGTCTCGGACTTTTTCGTTGTAAATTTCCAAATAAGACACTTGGACGTTGAAATTCTGCTCTGCAGAGCGTTCGCAATCGATTCGCTGAAAGAGCGCTTTGCCTACACGCGGGATAAGGCCTTCGTCGTCTTCAGCGCCCATGATTGTATACGATTTTCCCGAACCTTAACAGTTGACCAGTTAGCCAACTCTAGCAGCACATGCAACAGCGATTGAGGAGCGTTACCAGTTTGGCCGTAGGCGAACACGCACGCGTTGTAGCCTCGCATCGAATTCTCCAGCATGTCCACGCCCAGCTTCTCGTAAATAACTTCCTGGCCTGGAAACGGTTAGATTTTACGTTTTACGGTTCCGTTCGAATTTTTGACCAGATCAGGAAAGTGACTTACTGGCGTAGGCAGGCACATCTGGATTAGTCGAGTCAAAGCAGTAGTCGAACGTAAATGTCCGTGAACTGCTGTTTGACAGGTTGGTCAATGTAATTTGATTATTGTGAATAGACACCGGGCTGTTGGATGCTTGTCCAATCTCGAGCTAAACCAAAATCTCTCGGTGTAAATGCAAGGAAAGAGAATGAAAAGAAATTGAACCAGAACCTCGCGCCGATTGAAAGGCCGACAGCGGACGGCAACTCTAATTTTGTCCATTCAAGAACGGCCCGCTCGGGATGTAGGTAAGCACGACAAGAGCTAATAGCCAAACCCGCAAAGTCCGAAACTAAGACCAGGCAAGAGTTCTAAAGTTGTTTGAGAGCAAACAAATTGCAACGGGGATCATAAGAATGACAAACACTCGGGTCGGATTAGAGCCGCATGGATTAGTGAAGGTATTTACTCAAGGACCAGGCGAAAACAGCGCTTGGAATATTTAGACGCCGGACCACACGATCGTTATTATCTCTCGTTATTATTCAATTTGCTGCTCGCGCACCGACACACGCTCATATGTGTGTGTGTGTGTGTGTGTGTGTGTGTGTGTGTGTGTGTGTGCGCGCAAAACACATACCAACACCTTATCTGTTCAACCTACGGAGCTCAGCCAGTCAAGCTGAATAATGCGTTCGCATTTCAAAATTAGAGTGCTCCGCATCGCTGCCTATCAATCCTAACCTAATATTTTAGTAAATCGCTTGTCTCTTGGCCATTGAAATGGCTACTCGACGACACAAACACAAGCTAATTGCGGCACATTTAACTTTGCAGGCCATTCACCCCTAAACGAGCTCTGTTTCGTGCCGCTAATCTAAACCCATGGCCGCACGTTTGCTCTATCTCGTTCCGTGTCATCGAAAGACGCGTCTTTCCTACTCTTAGTTTGATATGAAATTGACATGAAAATGAAATTCTGGCGCTGACTCGATGTTTATTACCAACATAAAATTGAATAATTTAAAAATAGAACTGTTTTCTATTGAAGAACAAGCGCCAATGCCGATATTGATGTTTTCTGGGCCTCAATCATCAAAGTGACTTATTTGAATTTTGTGAATGACAAAACCAAGAGCCAAGCGAAATGAGTGAGGCCGGCTGAAACAAGCAAACCAAGACGCATCTTCATGCCCTTGGGCTTGATGACCGCATTGTTAATGGCAGCATATGCAAATTTGAGAAAAGAGTCTAGTCAAAGGAGAAAAGAGCCTAAAGGTCGTTCGCTTCAATTGCTCAAGCGCGAAAATCAAATTGATGGGCACAAAAGAAGTGAGACTTAAATAATTGCAAATGCAGGAGCTGAAAAATCTGGCCCAAGGTGATTGCGAGTTGATAGGACGCCATTTGCGCATCTTTTCGATTGGTTGTGCAACCTGTATTGACTTGTTGACCGATCTTGATCAGGTCAGGCCAGCAAATACAACCAGCAGTAATTTAATCGACAATGATCTAATCATGCAGTGGCCCTCAAGAGGCTGCCGATCATTTAAAAGCAAGCGTGGCTATTTCAAAGCAAAAAGCTAATTTTCCATCGCTTATCTAGCACAAGCACTTGAATAAAATTCGTGAAAAAGCGCGATCTACTTCAGAGCTCACACGTTATAAAACTACAAGGCAATTTGGATCATTCTGCTCGGCTTGAAATTTTGAGGCGAAAGCAATCTTTGATTGAATTTTGATTTGATTGAATGGCGCACAATCCAGCGAAATTCTTCTCGCGAATATTCTTCTGGTAAAAGCAGCTCATCGAAGCCGAGAAATCGACACTTAATTCGTCCGCCCATTCAAGTTGGATCAGCCCTTTGCTCGAAATCGACTTGGATAGACAAGTAGAGAATGAAAGTCTGCTGCCCATGCCCGAGCAGATCGATGCGAAAAGAGTCACCGACCAGCTTGAAGCGTATTATTTAGAAGCATAACCCGACAAAAGTATTTCTAGAAAAAACCGATCATTTTTGAATCAAATTTAGCTCGAAGGATGACGACCAGAGTTCACTGCTCAAACGATTGGCTAGAGTTTGGTGGCGGAAAACATTTGCCAATTCTTTGTTGGCTTTTGCTGAGGTGCGACGCTTGTGGTTTCCTTCTTCTCAACATTTTACTCATTTAGAGCGCATGCAAAGGAGAGCATTCGACTTGTCTTGCCAATTTTGGTCTCTCAGCTCTTGCTCTATTTCGAACGACAGATTCCGGCCAAAACTGCTTTGGCCTATTGTGGCGCAATTCTGCTCTTATCAGTCGCCTCGTCTCTGGTTCACCATCTATACGCGTTCAATGCGTCCAAGATCGGAATGGGCATAAGAACCTCGTGCATGGGTCTGGTCCATCGAAAGGTTGCCTATGTGCTTAATTCATCCACGTTGGCATTGGACTGCTCTAACCAAATTGACCGCAAAGTGTTTTAAGGCCAAACTGGGCGCACTCAATTCCGCTGGCAGGGGAAAGCTAATCAGCCTGCTGAGCACCGATGCGCCTCGACTAGAGTCGATGATCTGGTTCCTTCCTTACTTTGTTATTTCGCCAGTTCAACTGGTGGTCGTAATCTACACGCTCTGGAGCCAAGTGAACGCCTCTTTCCTGGCAGGACTTGTGATTCTGCTCCTCGCTGTGCCGATTGAATTTGCCTTCATGCGGCTGTTCACAATCTTAAGGTCACGATTGCATTCAACTTTCGAAAGCACAACTCATCAACACTCTTTTTTTCTAGACGAGAGATGAACGCCAAAACTGATCAACGTCTGAATTTAATCAGCGAGCTGATCGCGTTCATAAAATCGGTGAAAATGTATCGATGGGAGGATTATTTCATTCAGAAAATTGAATCAGTTCGCAAGTAAGAGCATGTTTTAACGCTGCGTTTTGTCGAATCACATCAAAACGATGCTTGTAAAGATCAGAAATGAAGTGCCAGGCTGGCATTCATTCGGTGTTTGCATTCAATTCACTGCTAGAAGCTGATCTGACCACATTTGTCACCTTCCTCAGCGTTCTATTTTTGGTTCGGCTGGCAAACGTCGACCTCGAGAAGCGGTTCATTCTGATCGCGATTGGACTCTACTCACGCCTGAGCACCACGTTCGGACTCTATCTGAGCCGAGCGATCATTCTGCTGCTAAATGGCTTGGCCAGTATCAGAAGATATGAGGTTTGAGCTCACCAAACACTGATTGCGTTTCAAGTTCTAAACTCGCGTCCGCAGGAGTTTTTGCAAATGCCAGAGTATGAAGAAGCGATTGAAAGCTGCTTAAATAAGGAAAACGCGATCGAAGTCGAACACCTGTCGGCCTCATGGAACGAGGTAAATTTGAGATCAGCATTTCTCAAGTCACCGAGTCAGACCATTCTCAACAGCGAACGATGGTCGTCAAAAACATAAACATCGAACTGAAATCGGATGGGAAGCTGTTCATATTCGGGCCTGCTGGCTCTGGCAAGGTAGGTCGGCGAGTGGACTTGATTGCGGAGAAGGGCAGAAAAGTTGAATATTCAATTCAATCCTAAACCCTAAATTCAGAGCTCACTTTTGATGGCCCTTCTTGGTGAAATGAATTTGAACGGAGGATCAGTGAGGAAAAAGAGCCGGGTCTCTTTGCATCCTCAAGAGCCCTGGCTCTTTTCTGCAACATTTCAAGACAACGTTACATTCAATCAGAAGTTTCAAACAGACCGACTCAAACAAGTGCTTCAAGCCGCTTGCATTGATCCGGTAACTAACTTGACAGGCGCCAGTCTATTCGACTAGTCAAACAGCTTTTTGTGGCTGGGTTAGAGGGAGCTTTCTAGAGGCCTGGCAACCACGCTTTCGGAAAATGGGTCGAACTTAAGCGGAGGCCAGCGAGCGCGGATAAGTCTCGCCAGGGCCTTGTACTCTGACGCAGACTTGTACTTTCTAGACGAACCGCTGAGCGCTCTGGATTCAAAGGTGGCCGATCAAGTCTTTAATCGGTAAGCAGGCGCACGCGTCTGACGAGGAAAGAGATTTAATCCAACTTGGCCCTCAAGCTCTATTCGAGAATTCTTGGCCAACAAATGCGTTGTGATGGTCAATTCAAAACTGAACTTGTTACGAGATGACGACAATGTAGTGCTTATGCGAGATGGCCAAGTTTACGCAAATTGTACGTTTGGAGAGCTGATCAGATCATCTGACAGTTATATTCGATCCCAGTTAGAGTGTCACCGTCAGTTGGCTGTCGGCCCAACAGACTCGCGGAAATTTGAGTCGGCCAACGCGAGTCCAAGCTCTTCCTTTTTGATTCTCAGCTCTTGTTGTTCTGTGGATAGAAATGAAGAGTCGAAGGCAACTGGACGAGTCAAAACACGTCTGCTCGCTCAGTTCTACGGTCCCATCGGATTAGTTGTATTGGCATTTTTCGTCGCTGCCCAGTCCGTTCTCTTGATTGCCGATTACCGCCTCTTTAAATGGTAGCAGACCTATCGTCCTGCTTCTAAATCATTTTACCACGCCCATTTAACTAAATAGGGCGGACGGTGAAGAAAGATTAAGAAACCTGCAGACAAACGGCACCAGCATCTTGGAGTCATTTAGAGCAGCAAACTTTTGCCACTATTCGAGTAGATCAATCGCTCGGACTCGAAGTGCTCAAAGCTAACGCTTTACTGTAACAGAGCTAATTTGCGCCGCAGCTGTTCTGGTTCTCCTTCGGACAGGCCTCTATTACTGGAACACAGTTTTTGCGTGCATTCGGGCTCACAAGAAGCTTCTACGCTCAGTGGTTCACTCTCACGCTCGTTTTTTCGACCAGAACCCGATCGGTAAGACTTTTTCATTTTTTAATTCGAGTTTAATTTTTAAATCCCTGCTGGGGCTCGTTTACAGGAAGAGTGATAAATCGATTCTCAAAAGATATGAGCACCGTCGACGAAGTGTTGCCCCTGGCAGGATTTGAGCTGATTCAAGTAAGCTAAAACGAACGAGAAACAAACGAACGACGACTTAAGAGGTTGCAAGAACTCGGCTATTATATTGTCAGTGATTATACTTGCCATCAATCTGAACCCTTGGATCGTGGCTGCACTGATTCCGTTGGCCACGACTTTCATTCTTATGCGGAAACGAATCGTTCCTCTCATAAGCGGTCTAAGGCGGCTCGAGTGCACAAGTAAAAATCGGCCGAATAAAGCAAATGTTGGTCCTAAAAAGACGAGCAATATTTAGATAAGAGTCCACTGCTCAATGACGCAGTGAGTTTATGTGACGGCCTAGCAGTTATAAGAGCTTGCAAGAACCGGAGCGAGATGGAGCGAAAGTTTGAAGAGAAGCTCAATCTTAATAACGGCTCTTTCTACTCTTTGATTTCAGTTCAGCGCTGGTTTCAAATCAGACTGGATCTACTCACCGCTTTTTTCAACCTAATTGTTATTGGTGTTTGCATCCTTTCCCCTTTGGATGAGGCAGAAAAAGAAGGCAGTTCTGAGAACACACGAAGCAAAGTGGCCCTTTACCTTTCCTACTGCATCAATCTATCCGCAATATTTCAATGGTGCGTAATGCAGAGCTGTGAAGTGGATAAATTGGTAAATGTTGAAAATTTGGTCGTTTGGCCGATCTTGAACAGCTCCTTTGTCAAGTCGACATCTTTAGAAAGAATCTGGGAGTACATATCTCTTCCGACCGAAAGCATTCATCAGGGCGAGATCAAACCGGCCAAGGAGTGGCCACAGCAGGGCAAGATCGAGTTCCAGAAGGTGTCGTTCAGCTACGACAAGAAGCTGCCGGACGTGCTCAGCGACTTGTCGCTCACCATCGCTCCGGGCGAGAAAATCGGCATCGTGGGTCGCACCGGCGCCGGCAAGTCGACCATCATCCAGATGCTGTTCAGAATGGCAGAGCCGCGGGGCTGCATCCTCATCGACGGCGTCGACACCAAACGCGTCTCGCTCAACGACCTGCGCCGCCGCATCTCCATCATTCCTCAGGAGCCGACCCTGTTCATCGGCACCATCCGCTCCAACCTCGACCCGTTCGGCGAGCACTCGGACGAGGCGCTGTGGGCCGCGCTCGAGCGCGTGCAGCTGCGCTCGGCCATCGCCGACATGCAACACGGCCTCGACTCGGAGGTGGCCAAGGCCGGCAGCAACCTCAGCGTCGGCCAGAAGCAGCTCATCTGTCTGGCCCGAGCCATCATCCAGAAGAGCAAGGTGCTCGTCATAGACGAGGCCACTGCCAACGTCGACCTCAGGTTGCCTTCCCTTCCCTCGCCCGTTCCCTCAACCTTCTATTCACGCGTTCTCTCTCTCTGCTGCGTTTCTAGCACCGACGCTCATGTGCAGAGAGCGATCCGCGAATGCTTTGCTGACTGCACCGTGCTGACCATCGCCCACCGACTGCAGACCATAATCGACAGCGACCGCATTCTGGTAAATCGCCCGCCTGCCTCCTTCTCCTCCTTTGCCTGAACGCACCTCGCCAAAAGTGCATGAAGAACGGCCTGCTGCAGAGCTTCGGCCGCCCCATCGACTTGATCCACGACGAGACCAGCATCTTCCACGAACTTGTCTACAGTCTCGACCCGGCAACCAGAGAGAGGCTCATAGCCATGGCCAGTCAGTCATCCGGTAGAGCTGCCGAAAGTGCGCCCGAAGCGACAGTTCCAGCAGAGACGTCGGCTTCCTCCGCCCCACAGGAGGTGGTCGACGATGTGGATGAAACTCAGAACTTGATCTGAAAATCTGAAGAGTTTTGCTCTAACAAAACTAATTTTTCGGCCCGATACGGTCGCATTGAGTGTAATTTGTGATTAAATCAAATCTCAAAGGTGACATTGATGAGAAATTGAGCGAAATTTCGCCGAAATGAGAGAAAGAGCGATGAGCTGTTAAGATTGTGTTGCCTATAATTGCTCAACGATTTTGAAATTTCATTTGCATAAATCTCGTTTGAGAATTAAATTCAGCAGACAAAGCTTTTAAATTTTCAATTTCAAATTTTTCTTTTTTATCAATTCGCACACCAGAACAATTTGCATTTTATTGATAAAAAATCGTTCCATTTTATTTTTATGAGGCATAATCAACTCGTGTAAATATGTGCATACATTTAGCGTTCCGGCTCCTACTGAGCATAAGTTCGCGTAACTTCTCCTACAAATATTCCAAGCAAAAATTCGTCTACAAAATTCAAGCCATTTTCAACCCTCCTCATGTCGCCTTGGTTTCATTTATGAATTCATTCAAGGTCAGTTTAGGTTATATTGAGGCTCTTGCCGCCAAGTCAACAGGGAAGCGACCAGAACAAATGCAAACATGGACTTCAGGCCTCATTTTGATAATCCAAATCCGATTCTGAAGGCCAATTTCCTGTCCAAGCTTTTTATTTTGTAATTTTTATTCTATTCGGTTGTCACTGAACCATTTTTAAATCTTATCGCTATTAAGTTGGATTTCCCCGCTGCTCACCACCGGATATGAGCGGCCAATAGAGGAGACCGATATTTACAACGTCCAGCCGGGCCTTGAATCTGAGCAGCTTACCGACCAGCTTGAGAGGTAGCCTCATTTGGACTGATTGACGGCGCAAATTGATTTTTATTCGACATTTGAATAAACCAGAGAATGGAAAAAGGAACTTGAACGCAAGAAACCAAGTCTGGCTCGAGCTCTCGCCCGGATCCATGCGCGCCAATTCCTTCTCACGAGCATTTTGATCGTTACAGAGGTGGCCAAGTCAAAGATTTTTGTCCCCACAAACTTGATCTAATAGGAGTAAATCGCTCTAAAGGAGTTCCTCAAGTTGCTGCAGCCGTATTTCCTCGCCAAAGTACTAGAATATTTTGACGGCGAACGTGACCTGAAGAGCTCACTGGTCTACGCCGGCCTGGTGATTGGCATAAACGTGGTCTGCGCCATCATTCACCATCCGTACTTTCTGCAAATAATTGTAATGAGCGTTCGTCTGCGCGTCGCTTGTTCAGGCCTCATAAATCGAAAGGTTCGTTCGGTTTCCACACTCCTGCTCTTTGGGCGTCAATTGATTTTCTGAAAGATTGCAAAACTGGATCAAAGCGAGCTCGGCAACGAAATGTCCGGCCTCGTTCTCAACATGATCACAAACGACACCAATCGAATTGAGTTCTCAATCTACTTCCTGGCCTACTTGTTCATCGGGCCGGCCGAGGCCATAATCGCAGTGTTCATGCTGATCAGACTCATAAATCTCACGTTCCTCTCTGGCTTGCTCTTCTTTCTGCTCATCGTTCCGTTTCAAGTTTTACTTGGAAAATTGTTCGAGAGATTTCGCCAAATCACCTCGAAAAAGAGCGATAGACGAATCAATCTGGTCAACGAGATTTTGTACGGAATAAAAATAATCAAAATGTACTGCTGGGAAGCGCCGTTCATGAAGCTGGTTGACAATCTGCGACGCAAAGAAGTCAAGTACCAACGGCTGCTCTATTTGGTGACCGGCATCTACTCAGCAATCGACGAAGTTCTGCCCAGTCTGATCGCATTCACGAGCATCACTGTGTTCTATTTGTTTGCCAACGTTCCTCTTCGACCGAGCTACATTGTGATCGGAATGGCAAGTGTTTGTTACGACTGCCCGAATCGCCAGCCTTCAAATTTTCTTCTCCTCAAAAAGGGTCTATTTATCAAAGTGAGTAGTTCGTTCGGCTTTTTCTTCATCAAAGAGATCACTATACTCGCCGGCGCCCGAGTGGGTCTCAAGCGCATGGAAGTAAGCAGCCTGACCGATCTGAGCTCAAACATTTCTAACCATCGACAGGAGTATCTGCAACGCAAAGAAACAAGCAACGTCTCGTCAAATGCATCTAGCGCCGAAGTTTGTGTCGATTTGCAAGGATTGACTGCTTGCTGGTCTCTGGAAAAACGCAGCGAATTTGAGCTGAAGAGCATAAGTCTCGTTGCGCGGAAGGGCGATCTAGTCGCCATCACTGGCCCTGTCGGAGCGGGAAAGAGCAGCTTGTTGATGGCAATGATGAACGAGATGAACAAAATCGAAGGCAGCGCCAGAATCAGAGGTCGCTTTTTCTACGTCAGTCAAGAGCCGTGGATATTCACGGCCACTGTGCGCCAGAACATCTTGTTCGGAATGCCCTACGAGCGGCAAAAGTTCAACAAAATCGTCAAAGCCGCTTGTTTGGAAGAAGACCTTGCGCAGCTGCCGTTCGGCAAGCACACACTCATAGGGGAAAAGGGTGTCAACTTGAGCGGTGGTCAACGTGCTCGTGTGAGTCTCGCTCGCGCTCTGTACAGTGACGCGGACATTTTTCTGCTCGACGATCCTCTCAGTGCCGTTGATGCCAACGTGTCCAAAGAGCTGTTTGAAAAGTGAGCATTAGCTAATTCTTTCGATTCTTATTGTCAAGAATTTGCCTCTTGAAAGCTGCATAAACGGCTACTTGAAGAACAAGATCAGAATCCTGGTGACTCATCAGGTTCAACTGCTCAAGAGCGTTCGCAAGATAGTTCACTTGAAAGAGGGCGCGGTTGCTTTTGACGGCGACTTTGCAAGTCTTGTTCGTTCTGGCCTTGAGGCCGAGCTCATTCAAGAGGAAATGGCGCAGGCGATACGCACTCGCCAGAACACGACCAGGAGCGAGAGAAGCGACGATCTGTCTGTCGACTTTCAGGACAGCCACTTCGAAGAGAACCAAACAGCGATGGAGATCAGCTCGAGTGTTCTCTCTATTTCGGTTGGCTGCGCTCTTTCTCTACACCCGCAACTCTATTTGTTAAGTTTGATGATTTTGTTTAGCCAGAGAAGGCGCTCAAGCAGCAGTCGGAGGCCGACGAGAGCCGAGTAGTCGGACGCATGAGTTGGCAAACTTACTTGAATTACTTTCGAGTGGGCGGCGGCGTGTTGGGCATGGCCCTGAATTTCATCATCTTCGCTCTTTCCCGTTTGTCGGTCATACTTGCCGACTTTTGGGCCTCTCATTGGTTGGAATCTGCTCATTGGCTATACATCGACTTGTTTTCTCAAGCTTTCACTAGGGCGTCCATCGAAGAAGCAGATCTGAACAGAAAAATCAGCCTTGCGCCATCATCAGTAAACGCGACTGGCTTCAATCACACCTCAACAACAAATGACCACGAGCTGTTCGAACAGCGTCCGTTGTTCTTCAAAATCTACTGTGGTAAGTGCTCGTTTGAACTCTTGCGGTTTGGTGCTCTTGTCGACATGCTTAATGTTCGAAGGACTCATTCTACTTTCGGTTGTGATCGCCTTTGTCCGCTCGGCCGTTTTCTTCGGCTTGAGTGCCAGAACGGCCACGAAGCTGCACGCTCAGATGTTTGACCATGTGCTGCGAGCGCCGAGCCGCTTTTTCGATTTGAATCCACTCGGACGCATTATGAATCGCTTTTCCAAAGACATCAATCAAGTAGACGAGAACATTCCGTTGACCGTGTTTGACTTTATGCACGTGAGTTAGCTAGCGGCGCTAGATGCTGACCGGCCTTGTTACAGAAACTCTTTATAAGGTGATGGCTGTGATTCTGGGCACAGTTGGCATTTCGGTCAGCTTCAATGCCTGGATTGTGATTTCAATTTTGCCCCTGCTCGCTCTGCTGATCTACGTCCGCAAGTATTTCCTCTCTTCGTCGCGCGAAGTTAAGAGAATCGAAGCCATAAGTGAGCCATTTAAGCAATTTTACACAGCTTTTGCACTTATTCGGCCATATTCAAGATCGTTCGCCCATATTCGTTCATTTGAGCAATCTCATTTCCGGTCTCACAACAGTTCGCGCTTGTGGCAAGCAAACCGTCCTCGAGCAAGAATATCACCAACACACCGACCGGTTCACGGCAACCAACAGCGTTTTCTTCCACATAAATCGCTGGTTCGCCATCAGACTCGGTATATAGAGATCACAATTAGTTCTAAACATCCTCCTAGATAATTGACTCTCTCCAGAATGGTTGGCCGTGACTTTTTCTGCTGCGGTCATTTTAGGAATAATATTCTTGAAAGGTAAGACCAGACCCGAGAACAAGACGATTTACTGTATTTCTAATCACGCATCAAGAATCTCTCCAGCTGAGCTCTGGCCAAGTTGGACTCGTGTTTATTTACATATTTCAGATGACCGGCTATTTCCAATGGGGAATTAGGCAGAGCTGCGAAGTAGAAAATCTGGTTAGTACAAATCAAAAAAATAAAGCTGCTAAGTAATAATTGACCGATATGGAAGATGACTTCTGTCGAGCGAATTCTGGAATACAGAGATCTAGACAGTGAAGATTTGCACCAGGGCGAGATCAAACCGGCCAAGGAGTGGCCACAGCAGGGCAAGATCGAGTTCCAGAAGGTGTCGTTCAGCTACGACAAGAAGCTGCCGGACGTGCTCAGCGACTTGTCGCTCACCATCGCTCCGGGCGAGAAAATCGGCATCGTGGGTCGCACCGGCGCCGGCAAGTCGACCATCATCCAGATGCTGTTCAGAATGGCAGAGCCGCGGGGCTGCATCCTCATCGACGGCGTCGACACCAAACGCGTCTCGCTCAACGACCTGCGCCGCCGCATCTCCATCATTCCTCAGGAGCCGACCCTGTTCATCGGCACCATCCGCTCCAACCTCGACCCGTTCGGCGAGCACTCGGACGAGGCGCTGTGGGCCGCGCTCGAGCGCGTGCAGCTGCGCTCGGCCATCGCCGACATGCAACACGGCCTCGACTCGGAGGTGGCCAAGGCCGGCAGCAACCTCAGCGTCGGCCAGAAGCAGCTCATCTGTCTGGCCCGAGCCATCATCCAGAAGAGCAAGGTGCTCGTCATAGACGAGGCCACTGCCAACGTCGACCTCAGGTTGCCTTCCCTTCCCTCGCCCGTTCCCTCAACCTTCTATTCACGCGTTCTCTCTCTCTGCTGCGTTTCTAGCACCGACGCTCATGTGCAGAGAGCGATCCGCGAATGCTTTGCCGACTGCACCGTGCTGACCATCGCCCACCGACTGCAGACCATAATCGACAGCGACCGCATTCTGGTAAATCGCCCGCCTGCCTCCTTCTCCTCCTTTGTCTGAACGCACCTCGCCAAAAGTGCATGAAGAACGGCCTGCTGCAGAGCTTCGGCCGCCCCATCGACTTGATCCACGACGAGAACAGCATCTTCCACGAGCTTGTTTACAGCCTCGACCCGGCAACCAGAGAGAGGCTCATAGCCATGGCCAGTCAGTCATCCGGTAGAGCTGCCGAAAGTGCGCCCGAAGCGACAGTTCCAGCAGAGACGTCGGCTTCCTCCGCCCCACAGGAGGTGGTCGACGATGTGGATGAAAAAAAGCCTTTGCTTTAAAAAGGTGTTTGTTTTGTTCCGTCAGAATAGAATCCATCAATGTTCTGTTTTTCAAAAATTCCTCTTTGTTTCTGGATCATTCGATTTTCAATTTTAGTAAATTTAGTCCTCAATTTCTGATTTTGCCATCTGTAATGGACACGCCAGTCTCAGGCGATTTCCTTTTAGATTGCTCTGCTCGATTCATTTTATTTCATTTATATTTTCGCTACATTACTTTTTTTTGGGTCTGACTGGTTCTCGTTCTTTTCCAATTTTGCTATTTTTTGAGAATAATGGTGGCGATTCCTATGAGAGCAGCCGAAACGAGGCAATTCGCCGAGATGTGCTCTCGCTTATGCGGACTAGAGCCCAGAGAAATGAGCTAACTAGAAGACAGCACTAGCCATTAATCGGAATTGAATTGACATTATGTAATTGGTTAGTGTCAGATGCCGATCGAAAGATTCAAATAACTTATCAGCAGAACACGAATAATCGAATTTGACCGATCGATCGGTTGCTACGTGGCAACAGGCGAAAATAATTACTTTCCACCTTGTTACCTCATCGCCCGCACCAAGTGAGTTGGGCCCAAGAACGAACGTGTGTGTGTGTGCTGCTGATGATGATGATGATGATCGATATCTTGAAAATTATGAGCTAACAAATCGAAAGCGACACAAATTCCAAATAGCCCAGCAGGCAAGCGAGCGCGCACAGAGCGGGAAAGGCAAACGAAGCGACAAACAGTCAGAAGAAGTGAGCATAAGCCGTCATGGCTACCGCTCGAGCTCCTCTTTTTTTTTGTTCTTGAAGCCAACCTGTGCGCACCAGCAACTAATAAAAATTGGAGCCAGAGGAAAGATGGAAAATGCTAATGTCATCGTTGGTTTCGTAAATCACCTGAGGCCTTAGACTCTTTCAGGCCTATTCTGGTCTGCATAATAGTCGAATTTTGATTCGGTGCAAATAGCTGTTAAATAAGTTTCTATTTGACTACACTGTTTCTGTTTTGGCACTGCGCTGACAGCCAGCTTATCGCACGTAATTTTTTTTTTTTTATTTATTCGATTCTAGAGTTTGCCGAAACAGAATAGACGACGCACACCGAAGCAGCAAAGCAAAATAAAACAGAGAAGAAAATAAAAGTGATGCGGGCGCAAATGTAAAGTCAAATGCCACTACCTGATTTGAGGCTGCAATCGGCAAGACGGCAAAGTGCCAATAGAAGTTCTATTGAGGCAACTTCGCCCGTTTCATATGCCGATCAAGTGAGAGAGAGTCTACGAGCAGTGCCGCGCCGAGATCCGAGCCAAAGCAGAAACTCAATTGACTTGACCTTGGCTCAGGAGGCGTACTCAAGGCCAACTTCAAGAACAAGCTTCTCAATGGACAATTTAACGCCCCGTCAGCAGTCCAGCCGCAACGGCGCAAGGGAACGCAACCGGCAAATAATATTCTACAACAAAACCTACGTACCGTCGCCAAGTGACACGGGCGGACGGCAGTCGGCAGTCGAAGACCGGTTCGGCTCGAATAGCCGTCTCACTCAGGTCGAGTTCGAGAACGAGAGCTCAATTTTAGAACCGTCATTGTCGTCTTCCCGAAATCAATTGCGCAGCTCTTATACTCCAAGCTCACCGAGTGGGTATTCACCACGCAGCTCAAGAACGCCTCGGAGGCAGACAGAAACGAATAGAGACGCACGCTCGGAGCTATTGGCTGCAAACGAACGCGAGTTCGGCGCTTACTTGCGCGCTTCTAGTCGTCGCAGCAGTCGCCAGAATCGAGCAAGCTTGAACATAGACCATTTTGCCTCTTCGTCCCAATACGTTGATGATCGGCTAACTCGCAGTCGAGCTGATCAACGCAACGATGAAGGAAATCGGCCGGTGCCGAAGCCCAGGATGAGTGTGAACAGTAGGAGGCATGATTCCCACGCAGGTGATACACCGGAATTTGACATTGACGGCTCATACGAGCCGAGTCAGCGAAACACGTCAAGACACCGCGAAGATTTTAGCCCAGGCAGTGCACGAAACAAAGCAATGTCAATTACACAAGGCTACCCGAGAAGCGAGCGCAGACGTGACTGGAGCAGTAGGAAACGAGAAGAGAGAGACGCAGCTGAGCTGCAGAACGGGCGAGGCGATGAGGTGGGCAACGCGATCAATACCTTCAGAACGTCAGAGTCAAGTCGGAGAGGCTTCGCCATCTCCTCTCTAACCAGTCGACGTGATAGAGACAGGAAATACTGAATTGCGTCAGTAATTGCATTCGAGCATATTTATTGCGACTTGTGTTTTCAATCAATGCAATTAATTGACGCCATATCAATTGCAATTATCGAATTACCTTTTAAAGCTGTCCCGGCTCTCTGGATTTTTCTCTCTTTCTCTCAATGACTCTCTCACTCCCCCTCTCTCTCTCTCTCTGTCTCTCTCTGTCTCTCTCTCTGTCTAAACCCGTCGCAGTACGTCCGTCCGTCCGTCGACTAATTTGGCAGGCTTGTTTTTTTTTATGCTTTTATGAATTTGAGGTTTAATGAATTTTGGCAAATCTTTTTTATCCCTGATGTTTTTACAGCCTACACAGCCTTAATTTGGACCAAGTCTGAATAAACCAAAGTTCGAACTCGGCAGAAAACTGAACCAAATTGAAAGTGATTTACGAGCTTAGATAAACAGAAGCTAATTTGCGAGTCAAAATAGCCTGTCCTTAATGAGCTGTTCAGTTTACTTACAATGACGCCAGCCAAGGTAAAACCCAACCTCCCCGCTATCGTCGGCCAATGAGAATATTATTTTTCATCAAATAATTCGATTTCTCTTCCTGGCTCTTTGTTCTTCTTTTTTTAAAAGGCCCCGACAACCGCACGATCGACACAACACACACACACACACACACATGAACATACACGCGAATTGTCGTCAGTACTTGGTTTTCCATTCGTAATGGGGAGCACGCTAGTATGCCGCTTTTGATTAATGACTGCTGGCTGTCTATGATCGTATTCTGGACGCATGTTTCCGTCTGTCGTCGATTAGAAGGGAAGAGACAGGGACGAAAGAGAAGAGAACGGCAAGCAGACTTTTCTTCTTCTTCCCTTCTGCTCTGACTTGCACAACATCCTCTATCACCAGGCCTAATTATCAAGTCCCGCCGACTCAATATAAAAATTGAGTGAATGCTTGGCTACAGTCGACTGAGACCGAGCTCGCATTTGGCGACAGATAGCTTTGAGCCCCGGCTCAATTATTGAGCCGGCTGTGATTGAGATGAATGCTCTGGCTTCTCCCGATCTCAATGGCTTAATGAAGTAAATAGAGTCAAATTAGCATGCCTTTCATTCAATATTCATTGAAGAGCCAGTACAGCTGCAGAAGATCCTCTACGCCGCCATCTATCCAGCCAGCCAGCCAGCTAGGCAGTCGACTAGGCAGCCAGTTGGCCTGTCTGACTGTCTGCTCAATCGCTGTCTGTTTGTGTCATTTGCTGCCTTCAATTGTGTGTTAGCAGACTTAAACGTTGACGGGAAATTGGAAACGATCACTCTGGGTGGAATACGACTTTTCTCTAAATCGATTTTGATTATTTGATCATTAAATTGTTTTCCATTCTCAGTGCGTCGTCATTTTATTTATTTTTTTCTTTCTTTCTTACTTGTCCTTCAGCATTTTAGATTTTTTTTTCTATTTAATTTCGCTGTATTGTGTTGGGCGCTGTTCAGCTCTTGATTGAGTCGGTTCTAGTCTAACGAATCATCCCCATGTGTCTAAATTGGGTCGATGGGCATTTACAAGTTTGAAAATGAATGAGTAACTAAGTAATGAAGCGACAGCTTCCTCTTACATCGCTTACAGCAGCATCCGAATTGTTTTTTTTTCCAATGCCATGCCTCTATAAATAGGTCGGAATTTCATCAATCTAATTCATTTTCAGAAAAAAAAAAGCTTTTTCGCTCTATTCTTCATCGCATTCACTCGGCCCTTATCCGCTGTCGCAAACAAATGCACGCTCGCGTACACACCAGTCCTCCATTTGATTTCGATTAAAAAGCAAAAGCACAGCTGCAAACATTTGATTGCCGAGTGTGTTGTGCGGTGCATATAAAACTCTGAATTCATTAGTGTCTAGAAGGATACAGGAATAGGCCGCCGTTGACAACAAAAACAAAAGCATTAGGCATCATCGAGTCACTGGCAAATCGACCAACTCACAAAACAGAGCACATACGTAGCGGGAGCCGGAGCAAAATAGATCTCGATCAAAATGAGCGTTGAGCTAATTCGAATGTTCTTGATGAAAACCAAAGGTTCAAGAAGAAGCAACTACTTGAGCGATCTGTTCAAGTCGATGGACAAGGATAATTCAAGACGACTGGACTACGGCGAGTTCAAGCGTGGACTGCGCTCTTGCGGTCTAACCGACTTGACCGAGGCCGAGTTCCGCAATCTTTTCAACCAGTTCGACACCAAGCAGGACGGCAAGATAGATTACAGCGAATTCATCTCGGCGCTGAGTCCGGGCATATCGCAAGCGCGCCTCCAAGTAATCGACGCCGCATTTGATAAGTATGCAAATAATCTGGATGTCGATTTCAGCAGCGCCCTCTCTCTCTCCTCCTTTTTCGTTCTCTCTCTCTCTCTCTGTTCTCTTGCCCTCTCTTGTCTCGTCGCTTTGCCCTTCGCCTCTGTTTGTTTGTGTATTTCAATCTCTCTCGCTTCTTAGATTAGACATCAACAACGATGGCGTTCTATCTCTGGAGGACTTTCGCGTCGTCTACATTGAACAAGCGCGCAAGCATCCCAAATGCCAGGACGGCACCTGGTCTGTCGAACAAGTAATTCGATATTTCCAATTGAATTTTTTTTTTCAAATTTCTTGTCCAAGTTTGCTTGAACTATTGCATTTGCGAACAGGCGCTGCGAAGCTTCCTCGACGCTTTTGACACACCCGGCCAGCCTGACGGAATAGTGACCAAGGAAGAATTTCGAAACTATTACTCGATGGTTTCAACCAGCATTCCGGACGACTCGTATTTCATATTTCTGATGCAGTCTTGCTTCGGACTGGAGCCAAAATGAACGCGGCCGACTCTCGACTATTCGGCGTTCGTCTGCACAAATAGAACAAGAAGAGCGATCGACGCCACTCAATAAATGGAATAACCAGTCACTCTCCTCTCATTATAATCGTTTGTCTGATTTTGTTCTGTAATTTTGTCCGTTTAGCTCATTGTCTGGCTCGCCACTGTGCGTGAGAAATAAATCTTTGTTATGTGTCTCTTTTCTGTACTGCAATTCGACATGCAATTGAGACTAGTCAACAAACGCTGCTGCCAATTCAACTAGCACAATAGAGAGCACAGTAAATGGGGAGTTATTGTATGCCCAATTGCCCATTTCAGAGATAGACAGTGTCAGGTTCAGGCCTCCACCAATTACGTCAGATGAATTCAGGAACCAGTTGCAGTTCATAAATGCAAGAGAGTTTGCATGTCAACGTTTGAACCATTAAAGAGAGGCCGGAAATAGACTCTTCTAGAGTATTTGTTGAACAGTGGCCCAAACAGCATCGAAATAAAGGAAGAAATCAATTTATTGAAACGAGTGAATAATGAAAGGATATTTGAGACAAACGAATGCAAATTAGAACAGGCTCCAATTGTTTTTTGTCTAAATTTTTTCGACGCCCATCAGTGATTGGGAATGGGTTCACTTTTTCAGCGATAAAAATATGATCAGGCCGAGCGTGATGATAAACACGACGAGTATAACAATGAGGATGAGCACCTTTTTCCTGTACTTGCTCTGTTGTGTTAAAGGGAAATAAGCAATAGAGGCGACCGACGCGCTTGTGAGAGCCAACACTCACCGCATATCGACCGGCTTTGCTCAATTCTGTGTTTGCTGACTCCACGTGTCCGTATGTGTTCTCCACATTCGAGCTTATGTTGTCTATCGAACGTCAGCGGTTTAGAAGACCAAGAAGACCAACGAGGCGTTCTCAAGCCGCGCCGAGTTCACACGGAACTCTAGAGAGCGGCCAGCTTCTCACCTACAAGACTGCTCTGCTCGTTGACCATGGTGGCAAGGTCGCGCATTATTTCGTTTATGTTTATGATGTCGCCCTGATGAGCCGCGGTCAGAAATTTAATATTGCGTTCGTCGATTAAAATAAATTTGCCTCAATTTGTCGCATCATGGCATCTCGATTTCGCACGTCGTCGAGCTCCCGATCCAGGCCTTGGATCCTCCTGTTGAAAAATTTTGTCACAAAGGCAAAGTTGGTTTAAGTTGGTCAAAGAATAGCCGAGAAGAGATGCGGCTTACTCCTTCTGAAGCAGCGACTGCCTTTCGGACGCCTCCTAATACGGTTAGAATTCGACAGAGTTTTGTTCAAATGAGTTTTGTTGCTTTCGGAGCCGATCTCTTACATTGAATGTCTCAATGGCCTGGCGTTCGTCGTCGCTCTGCAGCATTGTGTTGCGCAGTTTCTCCGTGATCTCCTGATTAACGCCAGCATTCGCCTTAAGACTCTCAATAGGAGAACAGAGCGAGCACTCAAACCTTTTGAAGACGAGCGTGGTTTTCAATTTCGCTTTCAAATGCTCGACGCGATTTGGTGAACGCCAACTCCGACTTGAATGGTGCAAATCAGTCGATGGAAATAAAAGACGGCCTACAGGCGAGGGCGGCGAGAATTACGCGGCTGTTTTTGATCGACGAGAGGCGCTGCAGACTGCTGTTGGTGTCCTGAATGCAGTCTTTGCTGCTGGCCAGCAGCTGGTGACTAATCAAGTTGAATTTAATGCCAAGGCCATCGACAAGCAGACTAGAAAATTCAAACAAACATGCTCCGCCTCAGCTCATTGTTGTCTTTGCCGGTGCCCACTTTTTTCGCCAACTGCTTCAGCTGATTCGCTTTTATTCCGTTCAGAGCGATCGAATGCAATCGGTTCAGAGCAGCTACTCACAGTTCTGTCTTATTTTGAATATATTGCTCGAAATGTTGGCATTCAGCTGATCGAACTCGGACTCTGCAAATGGCGATCAAACGACACAGGATCAAATTAGAAGAAAACAAAAAAAGGAAAACTTTTAGCATTGTCCTCTGGGTCAATGTTTGTTTACTCTTACCCGAGCTGTAGCTTTGATAACTTGAGGCCATGTTTGCTTCACCTCGGCTCTCTGTCGGTCTCTTCTGCCGTGGTTGCCTCTTTATCAAATCTTATGATTCAAACTAGCTCTCTCTCTCTCTCTCTCCTCTCGCTCTCTGTTCTTTCTCTTGTTTCAAACCTGTGAATTAATGTACTCGACTTGTGAATTTAGAATTGGAGAAAGAAGCTCGCTTTAGCTCTATTGCAGCGTTTATTTCGCAACTAAATTAACTTGAGAAGTAAATTTTAGGTTTGCTCTGGATGGCCTGCTGCAGCCTTGACTTGCGCTTTATTTTGTATCGCCGATTCTGGAACCAGATCTTTATCTGATTTGAGCTGAGCTTCAGCCTCAAGGACAACTCGTCCCGCTCCTTGGAAGTCACATATTTCTGTCGCTCAAACAGCTTTTCCAGCTCCTTGACCTGCCAGGCGGTGAACATCACGCGGCACTTTTGCTCCGGCTGGTTCGAACGCTGGAGCGAGCAACCAATCGCTTTTAGAGAGCTCGCTCTTCTCTCTCTTCCGTCGACAATGCCCTGGCTCCAGCTCGACTGGATCGGAGAGGAAATCTTTAAATCGCGAGCATCATAGAATTGAAACGCTCCGGCACTGGTTGCCATGAGATGCCTCCTGTTCATCGTCTGATCCATTCTTGGCGAAAGACTTTCCACAACTCTCCATCTTATAGACTCCTGGGTCCTAATTACATGGGCCATATGTTCGTTCCTGAATACCGTTGTCTTCTTGAGAGAGAGAGAGAGAGAGAAAGCAATTAGACTCAACACCAGTCTGATGTTCCCCAGTCTGGTGGCTGCTATGCGATCGAATCGCGCGTTCAATAGGCCAAGATTGGATAACCGGTGCGAGTGAATAGTATGCAATTGTTAATTAATATCCCATCGAGCCCATGTGTCTGTATTTAAACCGTGTATTTGAATTGTTGAAATATTTTTGTGGACGAGAGAGCTCGCAAACGGTTTTTTCATCCAAGACACAATTGAGGACTTGGCAACGCGCCTGCCTAATTATTCGTGTTTAGTTGGCAGATTTCTCTCTCTCTTTCGCTCTCTCTTGGTCTATAATTCTACAACCATTGGCCGTCGGTTCCTTTTGTATGAAAGAATATTGTAATCGCTGGGACGAGCTCGAAGCGGATTTTGAAATCGAAAGCACTTTTAGGGGAAGATAAAGCTAGTTTGAATGAGAGCTCAACGACGGACCAAATGGAACATGAATGATTGGATGAAAGCAGTCAAGGCGCCCATTCGCTATCGGGTGAACGCACACATGTCTTCCAAGTTTAGTCAAAAAGTGCTGAACGTCGCGTTGCTATGCTGCATTGTTTTGATATTCGTTTACTTATTGTTCGGCCCTAAATCGACATCAAGAGCGTCGGCCGGCTGCGATCTGTTCAAACAAACCTACAACCACACGTACCCGTTGAGCAGGCCGAGATCAAAAGCCGGCTCTGTGCTCTACAATTTGCTTCTGGTCGCCGATTTGGACACAAACTCAAAGCTCGACAACGAAAAGAGCAAGTACTCGAGTTATTTGCTTCGCGCCGAGCTGGTCGTTGAGCGAGGCCACAAGTCGGCAACGGTCCGCTTCGAGTCGAGTCCGAGCCAGGTGAGCACACAGTACTCGTACGGAGACCGAGGAATGGAACTGTCCGAGCTCGTTGTGTTCAACGGCAAGCTCTACTCTTGCGACGATCGAACCGGAATCGTGTACCAGGTGTTGGGCGATCAACTCGTGCCATGGGTAATCTTGGCCGACGGAGACGGCACCAGCTCGAAAGGCTTTAAATGCGAATGGATGACCGTGAAAGACGAGACGCTCTACGTCGGCGGTCTGGGCAAAGAGTGGACCACAAGTAAGGGATTACTGGTCAACCACAACCCGCAGTTCGTCAAGGCCATCTCTCCAGTTGGCCAAGTGATCCATCTCGACTGGAGCGTCTTTTACAACCGAATGCGAAAAGAGGGCGGCTTCGAATTTCCCGGCTATCTCATATTCGAGTCCGGCGCTTGGTCAAGTGTAGAGCAAAAGTGGTATTTCCTTCCCAGGCGCGCAAGCAAAGAGCCCTACGACGACAGTTTAGACGAACAGAGAGCCACCAATCTGGTTATCAGCGCCGACGAAGCGTTCGAGTCGATTAGCTTCCGGTCGATCGGAAGCGTGGTGCCAGTGCGCGGCTTCTCTTCGTTCAAGTTCGTTCCCGACAGTGATGACAAGCTTATTGTTGCAATAAAGTCCGAAGAAGACTCGGGCAGAACGCGCACCTTTTTCACCATGTTCGACACCAACGGCCTCATAATCATTCCAGACACGCTCGTCTCCGAACAGTTCAAGTACGAAGGCATTGAATTTGTTTAGCAAGTTGATTAGCAATGCCAAACATGGCCATTGCGTTTGTTACTGTTTGCTCACACAGAGAGAAAATAAATCCGTCGCGACTACCGCTGGGAATTTAATTCTCAGCAGCTCTACTAACAAGCGTCTTTTCTTGCTTCCTATCCGAGCTGATGCCCGACGGACTTGAAAATCCGTGGTAAAACTCTCAGCCAAGCAATTTTTAATTTTGCACCCATTTGCCACCTGCCAGCAATGCCGTCCAATGCCAACGTAGTCGTCAAATATGGCCCGTACAATTCGAACGGCATTGTCGAATTCAAGCAGGAGCGTTTAATTGGCCTTGAAAGTAATTGAGCTTATTGAAACAAGCGCAAGCAGGAGCTTAACCGCCATTTTAGAATACCTCAAGGCGCACGGCCATCGAATTGTCCAGTGGCAAAAGTCCGAGTGTTGGAACTCGGTGCAAATCTTTGTGAACGACAGCTTGGTGTTCACTTGTCGTCTGGACGAGCTAGAGTTCGGCGGCGACGGCCAACTTGACAACCTGGTCATTTCGGCCGAGCAAAGTGTCCATAAAGCCTTTTAATCTCTAATTCGTTGCTTAGTTTTATTCCAATTTTTACTCGCGCCAATCAAAATTGAATAAATTAATTTTTGGTTCTAATTTAAAGAAATTTGAAGAAGAATATGTCTTTTCGCTGAAAAGGGTCGAATTGAATTCGAATTGTGAAATTTGCCAGCGCGAAGCAGTTAATTGTTGCGATGACCGGTCGCTTACCAAACTGGAGGTCAGAGTTTGTTGACCAGCATTCGGAAGTAAGGATTTGCGGACTTGACCGAGTCCTGTCTGATCGCTTGCCTGATTTTCTCCACACAATCTTCCTCTTTGAGCAGGCGCTCAATTTTCTCAAAGCACTTGTCAATTATCGACTCGGTTTCCTTCATTCAGATCTATTCAGTTCAATTCTGTTGAAGCGGGCTCGTTCACTTGCCTGTTTGTGCTTGTAGGCTTGAGCGTGAGACTCGCTCTGCTCTTGCTCGGTGTTGAGAGTGGGGCAATAGTCCTCCAAGTATTTGGCCTTTTCCTTGGCACTCTGTGCCCAATGAAGCGAAATCTATTTTGGAAATAAAGACCTTTCAAGCTCACTTCGAGCACATGAGGCGGAAAGCTGGCAAGCTGGGCAACGTGAATTCCGAAACTCTGATCGCATACGCCTGAGGCCGAGTAAAAGTTTGAGCCGCTCGTTAGACATCGTTCCCCAGTCAGAGCACTTGCACACCGAGCGCTTACCGGGCTTGACCTTGTAGAGCAAAGTAAACGTGTCCTCGCTGGTCATGGCGCTCACGTGGCAGTTGAAAACGGTGTTTATCTCTTCGCTGAGCGCAGTGAGCTCGTGAAAGTGAGTGGCAAACAATGTGAAGCATTTGATTTTTTTGGCCAAAAAACTAGAAACGTTTCAGATCGAGAGCTAGACCAAGTAAACTAGACTAAGGCAGACTCTGAAATGGCCCAGGCAAGTCCGAATCCGTCGTAAGTCGAAGTTCCTCGTCCTGATTTTCGCGCCTCATTTAATCTTATTTGGAGAGCGTTCGTCGCGAAGGATTACCGAGCTCGTCAATGATGACCAACGAGTTGCTGGTTGCCGTCTAGATTTCGTCCAAATGAGCCGTTCGCATTTTCAGCTGAGGAGGCTCGAATTTTTTTCTTACTTTTAGAATGAACGATGTCTCCAGCATTTCGGCCATGAACGTCGACACTCCCTTGTTCTGGCAGTCGTTTGCGCCAATTCGTGCCAGAATGCAGTCGACAATTGAGATCTCGGCGGCCGCAGCCGGAACAAAGCTGCCAATCTGCGCCATGAGCACCAGGACTCCGATCTTGACTCGCTCTCTCGTTGAATAAATTGCGCCGGACTCTGAGACCAAAGAGCGACGCCTACCTGGCGAATATAAGTGCTCTTACCGCCCATGTTCGGTCCGGTGATGATGCAGAACATTTTCTGATCCTTTCTGAACTCGGCGTCGTTTGGGATGAAGTTGATGCCATCTTGCATCTCCAGACACGGATGACGCGACTCGACCAGACGCAGAAGGCCGGTGCCTAATGCGCACGCGACGAGTTTGAGTCGAGTTCAGGCGATTACTGCGGCGCTTAACTTGCCTGCCGGATAGAGTTTAGGCCGAATGTACTCGCACTGGGAGCTGAGAGCCACTTGGGCGAATGAAACGAATATGTCGATCTCGGCGATCAGATTGTTGAGCACAAGCAGCGAATCGAGGTAGCCGTCTATTTGAATCGAGCGTCAATTTGGTTCGCCTCATTTGGGTCCGGACGCAAGGTTTACTCGAAATTCGCATCACCTCGTCCACGACCGCCTTTTGCTGCTGCTCGTAGGTTTCCTTTATTTCGAGGAACTCTTGATTTAACTTGTCCAGCTCGCGACATCCGAACTTGATTCCGTCCTTTCGCGTCTCGAGAATCGGATACTTCTTGTTGTTTCTCAGTGCACTGTCCTCCTTTTGTTCAGTCGAATTCATTAGTTCGACTCTGGGCAACAGAGCGAGATAGAGAGAGCCAATAGGAAACCTTGCGAGACACACGAAAGTAATAGCCGGTCTGGGCGTTTGATTCGAGCTTGACCGATTTGCTTGGAAGTTCCAAGTCGCTGGAGACCTTCAATTCACACCTTAGTTTCATTTGTTTAGTTTAGTTTGAGTTTGATTGAATACCTTGTCGGACAAGGAGTCTATTTCCTGCTCAATCTCGTCTATTCTGTCCCTCAGCTGCTTGAGCTCCGGATCAAATGAACTGTTTATGAGAAAGAGGTGGTTCTTGACTTGTTGCAGATCGAGCGTCGACTCGACCATTTGCTGGTACTTGCTAAAGTCTGCAATCAGCGTCTTTGCCAAGCCTTAGACCGAATTGGCCAACACTCTAATGCATGGAAGCCTACATTCAGCGGATTGGTGAACATTTCGCGCACAAGATGAGCATTGTCGCTTTTGTGGCTGATCATCGCCTCGTACAAATGGGGAAGCGATTCGACCGCGACGTAGATTTTGTAACAATCCTTGCAGCGTTGGTGCCTAATGATTGCCGAGACTGTTGGCGCGACCAGGAAACCTACTTGGAGATTGGCTTTCTTTTTTATAAAACGCCACTCTAGCTTTTGAAAGTCGGGCATTCGTTTTAGGTAGTTCTCGACCAGAGACTGTCTCAGCTCGGTATCATCGACAAGCAGCTCGACCATGTTCTGACGCTCCTCTAACCATTCGAGCCGGTGAGAGAATTCAGAGACAAAGTCAAGAGCAAAATCGTACGAATTTTGTTTATGTCCATCAAAGGCTGTTTGATCCATTGAACCAACAGGCGTTGGCCTTGCGGAGTGCAGCAGCGATTTAGAACACCATAGACGCTTTGCGAGCGGCCTCCTTGTTCGCCACGGCTGCCAGGCAGCAAGTTCAATGAACTGAACGCGCCCGAGTCGAGCTTTAGATAATTGTTCAGATTGTACGAGGCGATTTTAAATTTGCTGTCGTTGCTCGAGTCGGCCAGCAGCTGCAAATAAAGTAGAAAAAGCTCAGCAGGCTGTTGGCCAAGGCAAGAAAAGTGAAGGCTCGGTTACGTCCAGATAGCGGATGAGCGCATTCAAGCATCCGATTCGTGTCTTTTCTTTCAGCTCGACTTTAATTTTCAGATCAACTTAGCTGAGCTTGCGGTCGCAGATTGAAATTAGCAAACCGACCTAGATTGGCTACATTCTGCTCGTCGACTGTCTTCACAAGTTTGTTCAGTTCTGAACAGGCAAGGTCCGAATCGAAATCAGCTGGAGTCGAAAAGCTGATGCAGAGCGCGCATTCAAGTTTTACAAGGTCACAGGGCTTACATTTCTTGCGTTCGGTCACGAGCACGTTGTTCTTTTGAAGAACTTTGACCAGCTTGAGATAATGGTCGCGATTTCCGCCACTGGCCGGTATGAGACACTCTTTGGGTCCCAGGTGAATGATCAAGCTCTGCAGACAGACAGATAAAGCAGGCTGATTTGACGCGTCTCTTGGCAGTTCGACTTACTTCTAAATCGACAAACTCGTCTTTGAACGAAATGCTGCAGACCAGGAACTTGCGCGCCGTTTTGTCCACGTGAGCACACACCAGCTTCTGTTTGAACTCGAGCATCGCTTCATTCGCTTCGGTGTGCTCTTGAGTTTCAATTGCTTACATTTATGTTGTCCTCGCTGGTTATCTGAACGGCGATGAGGCCCGGATCGGCCAAGTTTGACTGCGAGTCGTCGCCCGAATAGATGATGTCTTCGAATTGGGAAATGTTTCCGGGCGATCCCTGACCACGAATCATTGGGCTCATTCAAACCGAACAGGACGGTAGGCTGGCTTACATGATTGACCATCTGCCACTCGCCCGTCTTGTTGTTCTTTCGCCAAATCTCCACTCTGTACTGCTTGACGAGCAGGAGCTCTTTGAGCAGCTGATCGAAGCTGTTGTTCTTTACGTAGCAAGTTTCCAGTTCGCTGCACTCTAGCACGAGACGCAGTAAACAAAAGCCAGTGTGAGATGGCAATGAGCAATGTGTCTCACCAGCTGAGCTCGATTTCCATATTTTGATCACATTGTTGGTTTTGAAGAACTCTTTGGCGGCGAATAGGGCGTCAGCACCGTGCAGGCTTAGGTAATCGCCTCGGTCAAAAAAGCGAATGGTGGCTGCCGATTTCTGCGAGCGCAAACACTCTTGCGATAATTGAAAAGTTGACCGAGAGCTAGAGACCAACCTCGGGCAGTCGTTTATAGGCGACCAGAAAGTCTTTGTCCTGAACCGGTTCTAGCAAGCAAAATTTAATTGCTCAGTGCTGACTCGGCCGGCTTTACTTCTTTACCTGTTGAGTGATGCTTTACAGTCGAGCTCATGTTTATTTTCACAGCCTCTGTTTGTGTATTTAATTTGATTACAAAACCCTTTCGACTTGTTCTGTCGCTCTGTCATGCATGTGTGTTTGTGCGCGCAAGTGTTTTGTTTGCGTTTGCTTGTTTGCAACGACAACAGTTTGACTTGAAATGTCTTCTCTTGAAAAGACGAAAAGAAAACATTTTTCGAAATTTCTTTTTTTCGTTCACAAAATTGTTTGCTTTCTGATTCGACTTTCTGATCCAGAAAGAGAAATGATTTACCAAGAATATGTGCCACAGCCGGTGATTGCTCAGCCAGTCTACTCGGCTCAAGTGCTGGCCCAGGCGCCGGTCGCAAACTTAGCGCAAGAGAGCAAAGACGGCTCCAGAGATTACTTATTGCCAAGCAACGTCCGTCAAAAGCGGTTCTATTTAAGAACAGAATTTCTGAATTTGCCCAACTACGTTTGGCTTATTGGCGGCCTGCTGCTCACACTGGCCATCGCGGCCACAGCGATACTCATCACTGTCGATCGGACTGAGCAAGTGAAAGCAGACTCGGCCACAACCACACTGCAATACGGGCGCTACGTGTCTGAGCAGTGCACGAGTTCGAGCGATTGTCTGGAAGACGGCTACTGCGACGCAAGCAATAGATGCCAGTGCATCGACGACTTTTACTTTGACCAGGACGTGGGCAAATGCCTGCCGCTCAAGACCTACGGCGAGGCGTGCTTCGACAGTCGAGAATGCGACAAATTCGCCCATCTCTACTGCATCGACGATGTGTGCACATGCGGCTCGTCGGCCGTCTGGGCCAACTATTACGGCTCGGACGATTGCGTTCGAGTGCGCCAAGTGGGCGAGACTTGCACCTCGAGCAGCCACTGCGTCGAGGGCGCCAATTGCACAAGCTCTGGCAGCCAGAACCGCTGCCTCTGTCCGTCGGGCTATTATCTGAAAGCGAGCGACGGCAAGTGCCACGAGCAGAAAAAGGTCTACGAAATGTGCGAGAATGACTATGACGAGTGTCCGAGCAACACAGTCTGCCGAACAGAGTACAACCAGACGGCCAAGTTTTGCTTGTGCATCACTGGCTACTACTACAACAAATACTCGCAGAGCTGCATTCTGCTCAAGAGCTGGAATGAAAAGTGCAACTACACGTACGAGTGCGACAACAAGGGCCTCATGTGCATATCGAGTAGATGCTACTGTGACGAGGACGAGTACTGGGACGGAAGCGCTTGCACAAGGTACAAGCTGTTCGGTGAGTCATGCACGGCCAGCACCCAATGCAGCTGGCGTGACATCCATCTGACTTGCTCTGTGCCACCGCAAGGCACCACAAGCAAAGTGTGCATTTGCCAGAGCGGCTATCTCTACGATGAATATCTGGCCCGATGCGAGCTGGTCAGGCCTGTGCACCAGAACTGCACAAGCTCCACCCAGTGCATTGACAACGCCGTGTGTCAAGTGGACGCCCGCAGTCACAGCGCCGGCTGTCAATGCGTTCCTGCCTATTACTACAACACCAACAGCGGAGCTTGTGAGCCAATGCAGTCCTACGCAGCTACGTGGTGCTCAGTTGTGCCCTGCAATCATTACCTGGGCCTACGCTGCGTGAGCAACATTTGCCGATGCAACAGTGACCACTACTGGAACGGACAGACGTGTGAGAGGTCGCGAATCTACGGCGCTGCTTGTACGAGCTACGAATGCCGCGCCTCGCGCAATCTGCTCTGCGGTCAAGCTGCCACTTGTGAATGCTCGCCCTCTAAGCCAAACTACAATTCGACACTGGCCGCTTGCGAATGAGAACCAAACGCGCCCCTCTAGAGATTTTGAATAAATATTCTTCAAATTTGTTGCTTCAAACTTTTCTGTTGTCTCTCTTTAAAACAAAATCGGCGAGGAGCTGAGATGCGAATCGGAAGCCGGTCAAAGTGGTGACGATTTAACTCTCAAATCAAAGTTACCAAATGCATCTGACGCAATGTTCAATCATCGTCTCAAGTCATTATGCGGCGGCATACAAACATTTCGAACGCTTGAGAAACCAAGCTCTGCCTCAATTGGCGCCGTTTGAGAATCGTAAGGCCTGTGTCCGTAACGCTTGTTTTTTCCCCCCAATAGATACGTCTATCGTCGCTCTGCTTAACGCGCACACACACACACGTCAGTCAGAAGAATGGATGCGTTGATTCCTGTTTTGAACAAGCTGCAGGATGTGTTCAACACTGTCGGCCACGAGAGCATTCACTTGCCGCAAATTGTAGTTGTGGGCACTCAGGTACGTGAGAATGACATTGGTCGATCGCTCGCTCAACCAATCACTCTTTCTTTTGGGCATAGAGCGCCGGCAAGAGCTCCGTGCTTGAGAATCTGGTCGGACGTGACTTTTTGCCGAGAGGCACCGGAATTGTTACTCGTCGACCGCTCATTCTACAGCTCATCTACACTTCCAAGTCAAAGACTGAGGAGAGCAGCGAGCTTGTAAACGGCTTCACCAACGTAGAAGAAGGTCTGTCTCGCCAGCTCAAAATTAAATTCGACCGTCTGCTCAATAGGCTTGGACGACTAGCCCCCAAGGACGCCGAAGAGTGGGGCGTGTTCCTTCATGTCAAGAACAAATACTTCACCGACTTTGACGAGATTAGGCAAGAGATTGAATCTGAAACTGAGCGTGTGACCGGCGCAAACAAGGTAAGCCGTTGGTGGCCAGCCACTCCGACGTTTCAGAGTCTAACGTTTCGGCTCTTTCAAGGGCATCTCGCACGAGCCGATTGTTCTGAAAATCTTCTCGCCAAAAGTAGTCACGCTCACTCTGGTCGACTTGCCGGGCCTGACCAAAGTGCCTGTGGGCGATCAGCCTCAGGACATCGAGCAGCAAATTAGGGACATGATCATGACTTATATCGGCAATCCGAATTCAATCATTCTGGCCGTCTCGTCGGCCAACACCGACTTTTCTACTTCTGAATCCTTGAAATTAGCACGCGAGGCCGATCCGGACGGTAAGTGGCCTTCTAACCAATCGCGAGCGAATCTGCCAACTTTGCCTTCAACAGGACGCCGAACTCTGGCCGTGGTCACCAAGCTCGATCTGATGGATCAAGGAACAGACGCCTACGATGTTCTGTGTGGACGCGTCATTCCAGTCAAACTGGGCATCATCGGAGTGATAAACCGCAGCCAATTGGACATTAAAAATCGCAAGGTTCGCACTGCCAGTCCTGTCCTTTGCTGCTGCTGCTTTGTTAAAAATATTTTCTCAATTGAAGAAAATCACCGACTCGCTAAAGGACGAGGCGACTTATCTGCAAAAGTTCTATCCCAGCATTGCCAGTCGAAACGGAACTCCTTACTTGGCCCGCACTCTGAACAGGGTAAGCTGCTTAGCTCAATCAAGAGTCGCCCTCAACTCTTAATCGAATGAACGCTGAAGCTTCTGATGCATCACATTCGCGAGTGCTTGCCCGCCCTCAAGACGCGCGTAAATGTGATGGCGTCGCAGTTCAGCTCACTGGTGGCATCGTTCGGCGAGCCGGTCGAAGACAAGGTAGAGAGAGAGAGAACGAGTTTTGCTGAACAACGCTAACGCTCTGTTGTGAAGGGAAAACTGCTGCTGCAAATAATAACAAAATTCGCGTCGGCCTACTGCGCCACCATCGAAGGAACGGCCAAGTACATAGAGACCAACGAGCTGTAGGTGACGTTTTATTCAATTCGAGAGAGAGAACATTTACAAACTAAACTGTGCCTGCTGCTGTGACGAACGAACAAAGATGTGGCGGCGCGCGCATTTGCTACATATTTCATGAGACATTCGGTAAAGCTTTGGAAACGGTCGAGCCACTTGGCGGCTTGGACAAGCTGGACATATTAACTGCGATCAGGAACGCAACTGTGAGTACAGATGCCTTTTGTTTAAAGTGCGCTCAGCAGGCCTTTGTTGTTGAAGGCTTTTACTTTCATGCTCAATTCGCTCTGCATTTTGCGCATATTGCGCATCAGCTCGGACGCAGTGAGCCGTTTGTACTCCTCGACAATCTCGGCCTGCTTGCGTCTCATGATGCTGCGTGACATGTTCACTTTGATTGGCACGCGAGTGCGTGCAGTGGCGCGACTCCGGCCTTTCTCGACCGAGCTGAGTCCGACGTCAAGGCTTCTGCTCCTAAACTGCTCCTCTCTCTGGACCTGGTCGGGTCGCTTGGCCTGGTCGCTTTTTGACTCGGCGTCATTGAAGCTCATTGTGCACGTGAGCCAACTAATCGCGCCGATGCTGTTGGCTCGCTCGCTTGACATGGTCGAACCCGACTTGATCGGCCGCTCGCGCAGAGCCCCACAAGTCAGCGGGCGAACCAATTTCAAACGAGTGTTGTTCAACTCGCCTGCTTGTTGGCTCGGCTCGATTTGCTTGGTCATTGGCACGCTCTCGTTTCGTGCGCTGCTGCTCGACGATACAGTGCTCATTGAGGATGAGTTGCTCGAGCCACAGGGCGACGGTGCCGGCTCCAATGCGTCTGAATTGAGCTTAAGTGATTTATAGACGCCGGCCGATTTGACCCGAAGCTGCCCGACGCCAGCTCTGCTGACCGGCGCGCGTCTGTGTCTGGGCGTGGCCAGACGCACAGGCTCAATGCTGAATGAGCTCGAGTCGTTCAGGATCTCGACTGGACTATCGATGGCCTCTTGGTCGTTGGCGTACTGACGATGCGTCTTAGACAAGTATCCGGTGCTTTTCTGGCACTGACGCATGAACAAGATGAGCTCGTTTGAATTTCGCTGATGCTTGAGTCTCGCCTTCATTTCTTGCTCGTCGAGCTTTTGCAGGCGTTTGTTCAGCAAGTTGTCTTGATACTTGTTCAGATGCAGCTTGACATGATAGTAGCTTGAGTTGGTGTTTAGAGTGCTCAAGTTAGGCATTGCCTTTTCATCGCTCGACAATCTACTGTTCGCCAATTTGTGTTCGTTCGAGAAAGTTTCTTAATCGCTTGCTTCGAGTTGAACCCTCTTGAATTCTGACGACTGGACGACGCACGGACGTTCTCGGCTTTCTCACACCGCTAAGCAACCGTGCGCGTTGAAAATCACACGCACGCGAGTAAATGATCTAGAAGGGATCAAACGAATTATTCAAATTAGGCCCGATGGCCGATTTGCTCAGCACTGAGATGCTGAGAGAAAGCAAGCAAACGAGCACTGGAATTCGCTCGTGTGTGTGTGTGTGTTTTTGTGTGTGAGCAAATCGATTGAGTTGATGCTTGCCGGACAAGTGTGCTTGGCAATTATGTGAGATCAAACAGAACAAGGGAAGGCAAGCGGATAGATGACGACGCCGTCTCAGGTTTGAGGGCACCGCGCTAACACAATGCAAAATCCGATTGCAATCACTCAAGCGAGAATTATGTAGGAAAAAAAAAAGAAGAAAAATCAACTGGCCTGGCACTGAGATACTTTAGCCGATTGAGCAGTGGCCGCGTCAAGAGCAGCAGTCGTCGTAAAAGATCAAGCAGAAGTAATAAAAACGACGACGACGATGAAGGTGCTCGCTGCTCGTCGAGTGTGATTTAGAGTCCAAGAGCTTTTGAGCGATTAAATGGCTTCGAAAACAAATAAAATCCGCCAACAATCTTATGTCCGCGCGCGCACTTGAAATCACACACTTCTAAATTGAAAAATCTCATAACGAATTGAAAAGGGTCCGCGGCCGAGTCTATTCGTGCCCGAAGTCTCGTTCGAGCTGTTGGTTAAGCGGCAGATCAGACGCTTATCAGAGCCCTCGCTTCGTTGTGTCGAGTTGGTTCACGAGGAGATGCAGCGGATCATTCAACAATGCGGTGCACAAGTAACTATGAAACCAATTTTTCGTTCTCGTTCTTGCCCTCGCCTCTCTCTCTCTTAGCCTTTCCTAAACTCGTTTTCCTTCATTTGGTCCGCTTTCCCGCCTCCTCTCTTTCTCTCTCTCTCTCTCACACACACACGCCCGCACTCTTTGGTTTCGCTTACTCTTTTAGCTCTGGCGCTCGGCTCTCACAAACGCAAATAAATAAATAGAAAAAAGAAAATTTGTATTTGCCGTGCGAGCTCATGCCGAACTGCGGCAAAATGAAAACAAGCCGAGAGCTGGTGACAAGCTGCTATTTGATTTTCAAGTTATTTTCTTTCATCCCTCTCTTTTTTTTTGTAGCATTTTTATTTCATTTTCTTCCATTTGCTCATTTTTATTTTATTGCATCCAAATTACGTAACCGTTGCATTCAAGCCTGTCGCCTCGCTGCTCTAAAACGCAATTAATCGCAATTTTCCTTATCGTCATTCAATTCGTTTGATGTGAACCCTAATGGATGGATGAGGACTTGTAGAAATAGAAAAAAAAACCTTTAGAGAAGGAGGCAAATAGAAATAGAAACTCTGACACAGAGAGAAAGAGGGAGAGAGAAAAAAAAAAGAGCGCGAGATGCAGAGAGTCGAGTGTTTGGTCGCTCATGTGCACCGAGCGACAAATTCTTAACGCGGCATTGTTTTCAAGCAGGAGCTGGTGAGGTTTCCACGACTTCATGAGAAGATCGTCGATGTGGTTACAGCTCTGTTGCGCAAGCGGCTGCCAGTCACCAACCAAATGGTGGAGAATCTGGTGCACATCGAGCTCTCCTACATAAACACCAAACATCCGGACTTCCACGAGGCCAATTTAATACAGCGCGCGCTCACAAGCAATGAGCTCGACAAGCCGCTCGAGAAACTGTCCATTACGAGTCAAACTACAGCGATCACCTCGTCCAAACCAGCCAACCGTAAGTGTGCAACCGTTCGAGTCTCTTAATTTGCCATTCACACGAAGGTGTGCAGATAACGCCGGGCCGATTGTAAGCGCTGCAGTGAGCACATTGAGCCAAGCCGCCAACCTGAGTGCCAATTCAGTTGCCCATTCGCCTGTAAACGGAGTGAACTTTTTGCCCGAAGCGGTGAGTTGAAAAAAAAAAGCTCGAAAGCGAATGAATAAATCGACGTTCAGTAATTAACTGATTTTTCGCAGTCAAACGCGCACTTGAGTCGAAAACTGACCGGAAGAGAGCAGCGAGACTGCGAGCTAATCGAGCGCCTAATCAAGTCGTACTTTTTAATTGTGCGCAAAAGCATCCAGGACAGCGTGCCCAAGGCGATCATGCACTTTTTGGTCAACGACATAAAAGACAACTTGCAGTCGGAGCTGGTCGCCTCGCTCTACAAGACCTCGCACACTGAAGAGCTGCTGGACGAATCGCCTCATATTGCTGCGCGAAGACGTGAGGCGTCCGAGATGCTCGAGGCGCTTCAAAAGGCCAGTCTGATTATCAGCGAGATACGAGAGACCACTTTGTGGTGAAAATTTTCTTTCCATTTCTTATTCTACTCTACTCAGCGTCGTCGTCGTCAGCTTTCATGCTTACCTTTTTGTCTCTCTGCATCGGCCATTTTTGGCCTCTTCCCCCTCTCCTAACTCACGTTTCTTTCGTTTACATACAAACGGTCTGCTCTAATCGCCGGCTCGTTCAAAATCGCATCTAAAATAAAACTTTTCAAGCGCGACACAATTATGATTTTCTTGTCCATTTCAGAGCAGAGTTTCACAGTGGCTCATAGAATTTATTCATTCATCGAAAGATTGATTCATTCAGTCATTCTTTTCACATTTACAGCATTTAAATCTCTTTAGATTTGTCCAACAATCTTAAATATATATCGAGCACGAACGAGCACAAAACAAAACAGGGAACGAGAGGAACATGAACGTCGAGCAAAATACGAACAAACGGAAATCTGTGGCGCGAAAACTGCTGCTTTGACGCGCAGTTGCAGTGCTCGGTGCTTGCGCGGTGCTGGTGTCTGTCATGCATGCTACACTTCGATTGCGTCCATTAAATAGATGACTTGCTGAAGCCGATAGCTGAGGTGTTTGCTAATCGACTTTGAGTCGCTGTTGCTGCCGCCCTCTTCGCTCAGCGCCTTTTCAATCTGCGGTCTGAACCGTTTCACATAATCGTTGTACAGTCTGTATAAGGCGTTTGTCTTGTTGAATAGACCGTGCCGCTTCTGCAAGTCAAGCATTAGTCGAATGCAATCAAAAAACCTAAAAGTTAAATGGGCACCTTGGACTCTTGGGCGAGCATGTCGCTCACATCCTGCGGATTCAGCTTGGGCATGTAGCGTATTTCGTTGTAGTAGGACTCGACCCATTTTCGGTACTTGTGCACTTCCTTGTAGAACAGAAGCTTTCCGGACGGCGACTCCCGATTCAAGTCGAGTCGACTCAGAGAGCACGAGTCCATGAAGGTGGAGGCGATCACGGATAGGGACGCGTCCACGATCGCCGTCTTGTTTATGTCAAACACAAACTCCGGATTCTTGATTATGTTGACCCAGAAGCGAAGCGGCAAGCTGTTCGACTTCCAAGTGTACACCACGTCCGGATCGCTGATTCCGTTCACGGCCGCTTGGTTGTCGAGAAAGTCGAACAAATACTTGATGGCGAACGGCAGCACGTTTGAGCCGTGCGCTGTGCTGAAGATGCTTTCGAAAAAGTCGTCGACATAGGCCTGCATGCCGCCTTTGGTGGCCAGCAGACGAGTGAGGTAAACCTCGGAGACGAGACGAGCCGAGGCTTCTTGCTGCTTCGACTCCCTCGACTGTCCACAGTCTGTGTTGGGCTTCGAAAGGTGATATCGCTTTACCTTGGCACTTTGTGCACCCGACTGGTTGAGAACACTGGAGAATAGGCCGCTCTTGGACGCAGCAGTGTTAAATCTATTCGAGCTACTCCGGTTCTGTGTGATCGAGTCGCTGAGCAACAGAGACGATTGAACAGTTGCGGAATAGACGCCGCCCGAGGCCAGTTCACTGGCGCTCAGCTTAGAATAGGTCGGAGGCGACGAGCTTCCCTTGGACGACTTTGAAAGCAAGGTCATGTTCTCGCCGCTTTTTACCGCGTCCAGTGTCGTATACGAGCTGCTGCCATCGTTAGTGGGCGACTGTTTGGCCACCAGAGTCAATAGGGCGTTGTTGGCGATCTTGTAATGAGCAAGGGAGTTGAGTCTTTTGTAGTTGTCGCTCTCTACCTTGCTCGATCGATCTTCGTCGCTGAGCAGCAGGCGTCCGGTACTGGACAAATGCAGCAGGTCGAGCTCAAGGGCGTTCGGTCGTTTCGAATACGGACAGCCTTTGAAGAAAGCGTCGAGTATTTTCTCTTTCACTTGGCTTATCGTGTCACAATTGAGCACTTTGACCTGCTGCTCGGTCAGGTTGCCTTGGCTGTCTTGCATTTTGGCGCGAATGACGATCGGCTCGTAGTCGATCGACTGACGAATTAGCTTGTCCTCGCTCAGCGAGTAGCGAGCTTCACAAGTTACCGCGTCTACGGGCCCTTTGTAAATCTGCTGCTTTAGCGACAGGTACAGGATGTAGAGGGGAGTGCCAGCGCAGTCTCGAATGAAATCGTAGAGCATGAATGCGAGCCAGTTGGCCAGCATCTTCTCGGCCATTGACTCGTTGCGGCGAAAGAGGACACGGGGGTTATTCTTGCTCGCCACTGTTCTCTCGATCAGATCGGCAATCAAGGCGAACACGATCCTGAATTGAAACAAAATGAAAAAATTGAATTGAAATGCATGAGAGTCGAAAGAGTCGCTTACTCAGTGAAGTAGTCGAGCCGGTCGTGGAGACACAGACTCAAGTAGGAGGCCAGACTGAGCCTGTCCTGGAGGAGGAAATTCTGCGAGTCGGCCTCGAGAGTTCTGATGAACGTGAGCAGAAACTTTTTGTTCAATATGAGCTGCGAGAACATGAGGACGCCGTTTTTGACATTCTCTCGATTGGCCGAGCCCATCTTGAGATCGGCGCTCGTGGTCAGATAGAAGCGCTCGCTCTCAACAAGATTCGGAAACAGAATGTGCATGCAGTAGGTCTGATAGTCGTTGAACGGAGCGCCTGTCTGATTGAGTGTATTGGCCAGCTCTCCGATGTCCATTTGCAGTTCGGTGAACGCTTCCTTGCATTCGCGTGCCACTCTCATCTCAAGGTTTTCGAACTCGTTCTGCATGAGTTTGAGCTGCTTTATCTGTTTGGTCTGGCGGCGTTTGAGTGTGAAGAAACAGGCGATCACAGTGACCAATAGGACAAGCGTGGACGCCGTGGCCACGATCAGCACGACCCGGAAGCTGCTCGTCTCGTAGCTCAGTATGGACGAGCTCTTCAAACGCAAGTGGCCAATCGTCTTTGAAAAGTTCTCGCCGATATCCACTCTGACGAGGAGCGAGTCGGGCGTCGATCGACGGATTCGTCTGGTCACTGTCTCTGGCTCAAGTTCGCCTGGCAAAGTGCACGCGATCAGGCTCATTGTGATCGATGTGATGTTGCATTCGGACAAGCCGATCCACACTCGATAGTCAGAAGCCTGCACGCCTCGAAGCAAATTGGCGCCCTTGATCAGGATTATGGGCGACTCGTCGCTAAACACCTGCGCCTCGTCCAGCTTCGGATCTTCAAACACTTGGATAAAAATCTCTTGGCTGAACTTTCGTTCGAGTTGATTGAAATTGACCGAAACGAGATGCTCGACCAGGTCAGTGTTGTTGGCTTTACCGAGCGCTGGCAGCAGACATTTAAGGCAAGTGCTGTTGAGAATCTGACAATCTGACTCGTACTCTAGCTGACGTTGGTTCAGTCTACTGCCAACAGAGCTCGGCACCAATCGAATGCGAGCAGACTGCGCCGATTCGAATTGACTGCCAATGACGTAAATAAACAGGCCGCCGCTCATGATCGTTTCCTGCGGCCTTACTTCTCTTATGGCCGGGTCATCTACGTACTCGAGTTGAAGCTGATTTGAATTGATGCGATGCGAGTCCATTCGCATTTGGACTCGCACGATTCGATCGGCGTCCGCTTTGAGCAGAGCCGGTACTTTGCAGATTACTCGATCCGACTCTTGGCTCCGGCTCACGTTGACCACCTCGCATGGACTGCCTGCGATTTCAATCGACAGATCGGACCCGCAGCCCAGGTTTCGTCCGACGATTGTCAAGAGGGTTCCGCCCGATCGAATGCTGCGCTTGGGCTCCACGTGGCTCACTTGAGGCGTGACATAAGTGAACAGAATCGCGTTGGACTCGTTTAGAGACGAGTAGACTTGTGACGGGTTGTTCAGGTTTGTGCGAACAAAGACGCTGAAGCTGGCGCGGTCCGCTGGCGTCTTGATTGCTTCCGTTCGACATGTGATCAGTTTGGATTTGAGATATGGCTCGACGATCGGGCATCTAAGCTCACTAGGATAACGAGTGTGGTCCAAGGGGCGGAGAACGACTTCAACGTCGTTGGGTGTGTTGCCCAGATTTTGGCCATCGATCGTCAGTCTGGTGCCGGCTTCTTGCATTGGACCGCACACGGGCCGCACCGATTTGAGAACCGGATCGGCGCAGTAGGAGTCAGGCGCGTTCATCCAACCCGAGGCGCACTGCTCTCTCAGTCCGCACTTTTGACTGCTCGGGCACCAGCCGCAGCCGAGCGAAATCAAGTCTGCGCTCACACACTCACCACAGCTTGGAGCCTGCAGCTCGCAGTTGAGCACGTCGATTGCGATGAAATCGCTCGATCGGTTTGTTTTCAGCAAACTTCCTCTGTCGAAGCGAATCGCCTTCCACGCCGGTCCGAATGGAACCGAGGCATCTTCGCTCCACCAGACGGATAGAAAGACTCGCTTTAGCGGCCGACTCGCTTCCATAAATTCACTTGGCTCGATGCGGCACGTGAACTCTTGTTCGTGCACATATCGGGATGCGGCCAACTCGAGCGGCCGCACAATCAAACTGGGCCCTGACGGCGTTTCGCTAATTGAACAGACCAGCCGCTTCTGAAGGTGCTCGTGGCGATTCTTGATCACAATGTTGACGGGCGATTTTGAAGCGTAGGCAACCGACTGAGCGCCAATCGTCCGATTGGAGAGCACAGTGCACAAATGACGAGAGTTGACTGAGTACTGTCCACAAGCCACTGGTGAGCAGCTTGAACTCAACGGGCACCAATTGCATGCGCCCATTAGCCGCTCGTCGGTGCATTCTGAACAGTCGGCAAAGTAGGAGCAGTTGAAAGTTTCAAGTCGGGTGGACAGGATGCGCTGAGAGCCAGTGGTCGCCAGACTGGCATGAATGCTCAACTCGATTGACTCGAACGGAGCTCGAATAGACTTTTGCGTGAATGGCCTGTGTGACCAGTCACAGCGTAGACTTCGGCCGCCGACTATTTCCGCCTCGACTTGAACTGGCGGATCAGCAAGCGAGCAGTAGTAGATGGCGCTCTGTCTCACTGGCATGTTTAGTTCAAGATTGAGAACGGGCCGCTTTCCGGGGCTTAGAAAGCGACCGGGCTTTACGTCGATCACTAGAGGACACTGCTCGTTCGTGCCTTCGAGCCATTCCGGCGTACGGCACTCGTTGGCAAGCGCACATGCTCGCTGGTAGACGCACCATCCGCAGAACGGGTTGCGTGTGGTCTCGTTCAGACACGACTGGCAGTCAAGCGAGTGGGCACAATGCTGCAAGTCAAATTTGAATAGGAATCGGCCATGAGCGACGTAGAGCAGGCGTTTCATTTCAATTCTCAATATGATCGGTTCTGAGCGGCTGTAAACACCTTGGCCGAGTGGAAATCGATCGTAGCGCTGGGCGAACTGGCTCTCCGGACTCCACTTGTACAAACTGATGTGGGCGTCGGTTGTAGCGAGCACGATCACAATCTGATTGGGCGCTTGAACACTGGCCAGAGCGTTCACTTGGCCCACAGGAGGCTGGTCAAATTTGAGCGGAGCTGCTTCGAATGCTCGCCTGCTGTTTATGTAGTTGAATAGATCGTTGTGACACAGGAGGTGACGATTGGACGACGAGCTGGACTTGCGACGGCCGGCCTCGTTCAATATCGAGCAGCGGCACGAGGTCTTCCACGCGTTCTTGTTCAGATATGGACTGACAAGCTCGGCATAGTCGTTGCTGCCCTCCATACATTTGTCCAGCATGTTCATGTAATGCCGGTCGATGTCGGCTATTCGCGCAGTGCACACTGCCGAGCGGCCAGATTGGTTGAAAGTTAGAAAGAGCAGAGACGGATCGTGCGAAACAGTCTGATTGGACTCGACAAGATGAAAATCGGCCGCCTGCAAGACGCTGAATTTCTCGCCGTCCTGCTCGCACTCGATCACAGTTTCGGTGAGCGTTGCCAGATTGCTGGCCGCGTAGAGCGAGTGAAGACGTCTGTTGGCCTCGCCCTCCCACTTGCTGTCGCAGACTCGCAGCATTCGAGTGACAATTTTGTTCGCTGCGGTCTGATTGCCTGAGTCGACGTCGATACGATTGCACGACTCGCTGAGCATCTTGTTTGTGATCGTAAACAGAAAGTAAACAAAGCCTTTGTGCTTGAAGCTGTGAACCACGCGCATGTGAAAGTCCGGCTTGAATATTGACTGGTCATAATTGGTCGACTCGATTGGATACTTTGATTGAAATGAAGTGGCCGAGCTCGGCTCTAAGTGACGGATGCTGAACACCGGAAAGTCAGATTTGTCAAGACGGCCGGACGCATCGTATTCATTCGAGACCATCAAATAGAGATCGGCGGCCAAAGAGCCGGGCCGCGGCAGGACTACGCCCTGGGCCGAACTGTAAGGGACCACGGGAGCCGAGTAGTTGCAGCCCAGCACGGTCAAGTCGTCGAGTCTGCGAAGGCGGCAAGCGCCATAATCAGTGGTGCCGCACTCGATCAGGCGCTGATTGCGCTCGTCCAAGAGCAGCAGTCGATTTTTGTAATCGACCAGAACGTCCGTGTCCGACTGGTCCTCTTCGCAAATGTACTTGATGCACTGGGGCCCTTGTTCGCTGACAGGCTCGATTATGAAGGCACATTGACGCCTCTGTCGTTTGGGACCCATTCTGAGGTCAAGTTTCACACGCATGCTCTCGTCCATTTTGTAGAGGCGGTTTTGAGCGGCCACGAATAGCTGCCCATCGGCTCCGACCAGTAGCTCGTGCACGGGCGTCTCAAGCTCAATTGTGCTTAGGAGCGGCGCGGCACAAACGGTGCACGTGAGCGCGCCCAATAGGGCCAGTATGCTCGCTGCTCTCATTGTGTGTTGGCGCGCTGCATCGTCTTCGATCGATCTAAACTTTGAATTTGAGCGACTTTGAATAGTGCGACGCACATTGTGACCGGATCAAGTCAAAAGAAAGATGATAATGATGATGATGACAGGGAAGGGCACGCATTATGAGTGATAAGCGAAGGTCAGCGCAGCGCAGATAGCTCGATTAGGTAATGCGCATTATGAGCCAAGGGGTCAGCCAAGGCAGCAAGTGTTTGCTTGACCCACGCTGACCTCTTTTAATAAGCATGAGGGGGGCGGCTTTTAATTATCAATCGTGCAATCTGAGTAAGCGTAGAAGCCCTGCACACGCGCGGGCCAGCCCATTCCGCGCGCCGAGTCATTTCCTCGCCAATGCAACACGTTCGAACTCATTAGCGAGTCGAATTAGCGTCAACACACACACACACACTCACATACACTTAGAAGCAACAAACATAAAGGCAGAGAAAGCTGGCAGCGGCGCCGGGTAAACAATGACCGTAGCGATCGATGCTCGTAATTAGTCGAATTGCATCAGGCGGCAGGGCGCCTGACCGTTCGGCTTTTTGTTTGCCCGCTCGCCTGTGAGCTATTGTTAAATATGTTGACTGGACGCGATTAGACCAGTGATCGCGCACGAGACGAGCGAGCGAATACATGGTTGTGTAGTATGCATGTGAAAGGCTATCTATATTCGGCCTCGAGAAGAGCACAGTGGCAAGCCGCAGGGCGTATATCTGCGGCCCGATGCACAGCCGACGCCTAATCGATGCATAATGGAATGCTAGGGGCCCTAAAGCTGCAGCCTATAATAAGTTAATAGAGTGAGCAAGAAACGCCTTGTTGGCAATCGAGCGAGTATAAGACTCCGGGTGAAGGTATGGAGCTCAACGATGCCGAACGAATAAACTGAGCGAGGAAAATGGCGCTCTATATAGACCGCGGCTTGTTGGTGCCTTGTCAAATTGATCCAAGTGCTGACTAAGTAAATTGAGTTTGAAAATTGTCTGACTGACAGGGCTAAAATGGAGCGTCCGGGCGACGAGCAAGCCACAAGCCGAAACACGCTCATTTCCTTTCGCGCCAATCAAGCTTAGAGGAGGCAATTAGGACGGCGGCGAGGCAGAGAACTGGCTATCCAGTGGCAAGGAAGCCTGCACTTCCCTCCTCGTCACTTCACTTCTTGTCGCTTATGAACGGCTGCTTAATCCTAGAGGAGGTGTAAGCTGCTTTTTGAGCTAATTGGGTCGGAAGACCGAAAGCCTCATCGACTCGCCAAGTCCCTCTTGGTTGCAATGAATTATGTTGAGTGTGCGCAAGGTGCACGAATAAGGGTCGCTTGCCTTATCCGGCAAACTTTCGAAATCTGCGAGGATTGCTCTCCTAGTCTTTGGTTGGGCGGCCGACTCATGCATAGATGGGCTCGTTGATTCGCTCGTTAGGGCAAATGATCGGTCGCTCGGCTGACTAGGCTGCCGCGTCAAAGCCCATAAAACGTCGTCTATTAACTCGCCTCTGAAAGCAATCGAAAGCGTTTCAAGAGGCGTCTATTTATTCACTGACATTAATGGGCAGGTAAAGAAACAATTAGATTTATTGACCGAGCGAATAGAAATCATTTGAATGCACCACTTCGATTCACTCTCTTTCTTCGCCCTTTGCACGCACCGGTCAAACAACCGACCGACCGACCGACCGGCCAGCCGATCGTCTTGCAGTGAGCACAATTCGCCCGTCCAAGGAGCTGCGAGTTAAACAAACTTGGAGCCCAGCGTGATTCCGTCTTTTATTTCTTCTATTTGTGCTCGTTTTCTCTCGCCCTCTTTGGCGATAGCCTCTAATTCGCCGCCACCGCATTCTTTAATCGGCCAGAATCCTTAGCTGCTCTATTTCGATTATAATCAAACATATGGAGTGATTTCTTTTCTCTTAAAGTCGATCGAACGCCAGCCGGACTGGGTCATGAGCTCGTGGTGAGAAAGTAGGAAGAGGACAGCGCCAGTGCCGGCCGGGATCCGGATCGCCAGAACGAGAGAGGGCGCCACTTTACAAGGGATGAGCGTACGGCTCTCATTAGAAATGTAAACAAAACGCAGATCGCATCCGATGCCCTCGATTGTAGTAGGGCACACAGGTTGAAATAGAATTCGCAGACCATGGGCCATCAAATGCGCTTAGAATGACGATCGTTTAATGCTCTCATCAGCAGTGCACACATCAGAGAGAAATGTGGTTTGTGTCGAATAGCGCATTCTTCACATGACCCGTGCTTGAAATAAATCGCATCGCTCAAGTCTCTATTCGAGCTAAAGAGGCGGCATTAAATTATCGGCTCTGTATATTTTAAATGCAAAAGAATGCGAAAGAATAGAAAAACAGAGAAGAGACTTGACCTCGTTTGCTAATCGGCTTGACTCCAAGCCAATATTTACCAGCGGCCAACGTGTCGCCTCTTGACTGGCAAAATGATTCGAATTATTAAATTTGCCGTGGGCTCGAGCTGGTGGCATTAGAACAAACATTCCATTCGGCCATCTTCGAAGTTCAATGCCAGACCTTTCAAATAATGTATGGCGAAAGCAACTCCGTTTACACTGTACTAGAGTAAATAAGCTTGTGGAGAAGAGCAAAGATAAGAGAGAGAGAGAGAGAACGGGGATATTGTGCTGTTATGGGGAGTAGATGAGGGGAGCGTCGAAGCTCGGGGTCTAGACAAGCCTGCGGTTGGTGATAAACGAGCGATCCGATTTTCGGCTATAAATCTGATTGAATTCGCTTTCGTATTTGGTATTTGCTCAAGATCAAAGCGCTCTTCGGTCTAAGGTTGCGTTTTTCATTAATTCTGGCTGCGGTGCCGCGCATGTAAATCGACAAGGCTGTCGGCGTTAGAGCATTGGGGAGCATCCGTCATGACATGACAGAAACGCTGACGCCGCCGCCGAGAATGCGATAACGGCAAATACTCGAATTGTGAACGCTGCGGTTGAAATAATTATGTAATGGCATATAGAAGAGACCGATGGCGGATTAGCATGGGCCCGCAATTATGCTCGCTTATCGAACCATAAACTCGCCTGAGTGGTATCATCGTTTGAGAGACGAGCAAAGCAGAGTCCATCAACCTGCGCACCAAATATTGGGCTGCAACTGGCCTGATTATTTATGTGCGCTCCATATCCACATAAATTATACTTCCAGCAAAATTAGACTAAAATTCGACGTGAAATCTTAGGGGGCGATATTTCGATGACGAACGAGCACAGCCTCGATATCGCAGCTGCTTTGTACATTCCCGGGACGCAGTTCGCGTGTGAGAGCGTCGAGTGAATGAATGAGCTGAAGAGTGAGTTGAGTGTTCTCGTGCTACGCTGCTCACATTCCTCGCAGGCAGGCAGTCAACGTAAGCTCGTAAAGTTTGTGAGCTTGGACACTAAAGGGCTGAGTGTCACATGCGATCGCCTGTCGACCATCTGTCCTTGCTCGCTGAGTGTTTCACTCGAGCCAGGTTTAAATGACGCGTGAAGTTATGTAATCTTGACGAGCTCGACTAGATGCTCTTTAGACGACATTAGGATTGTCGCCCAGTGCCGCCGTTCTATCTAATTGAAACCAAAGGCTCCATCAATTTGTTTGCAACTGCGCGCTTTAAATACTAGTTCGTTCGGTCCCTATCAACGGCAACATGTCTACTCGAATCTAACCCGGCCGCAAAGTGAGACGCACTCGAAATCAAATGAATTCAGCTCAACAGACAGCTATTCTGCTGCTTGGTCTATTCGGCCTCGCCCGTTCAGTATTCGGTGAGCATTTCAATCGAACATTCACGCTCAATCACGTTTTCTAATTCCGTTCAAGTCTACTATCAAAACTACGAAGTGCTCTCGACCGTCAAACTCAGCTCGTACGCTGGCTATTACGGCAATGTTAAATTACTGCGCAACACGATTCCAAACAACGTTCTCTCCGCCATTTGGAGTCTTCAGTTCATGTCGAGCGCAGGCTGTCCTCCGCTGCCAGTCAGCTTCTATCTGGAACACGGAGGCTTTCCGGTCATTGCGCCCGACAATGAGACATTTCCGGCCGGCTACAGCACCGAGCGACTCACCAAGCGGAATTTAAAAGTGGTGATCGAGAGAAACGCTCGCTCGTCTAATCTCAATCGTCACATTGAGTTCATGAATGTCTCATCGCCCTATGCCGGCACTTGGTATGGCGCTGCATTTATCGACACCAGCGATCAAACAGTTCGGCCAGACGTGCTCACGTCCAACTGCTCGGCCTACTTGACCGTCTCTCTCAGCCTGTGGTACATGAACGACACCGTGCCTCTCTACCCATCGCAGTCTGTGCTCTCGCAGAATCACACCACGTTCAAAATCTACAGGTAGTCAGTTTGGCAATCTAAGTCGACGCTCGCAAAACAATACTTACTCAGCAAACTTGCTTTCTTAGATACATGTCGTTGAGCGAGCAGGGACCGCTCAAGTTTGTGGTAAAAACAAACGAGTCCGTCTGCTCTCTGACCGCACTAGTCAAGCAGTCGGCGTTTCCTGACATGAATTTGCACGGGGCAAACGACGACCACTGCGATTCATCGGGCACGTGCGAGCTGCAAATAGAATACCCGTCAGCTGATACTTGGTATTACGTTGCCATCAGTTCAACGTGTGTCTATTCGATAGAACCGGTTCCATCTAACTCAACGTGCGCACTGGCGCCCAACGAAACGCGAGCTGCCTGCGCAAATGGCCGGGTCGAAACATTTCGTTTTATCGGCCCCTCATTCTTCTCTGTCAAATATTACTTCAATTCAAACTACAACCGAAGCAACGCGATTCTGGTCAGAGACGAGAATCAGCCCTACTTCATCCAGTTCGACGTAGATGTTTCGAACAACGGCGGTTCGCTTGGCCTCTCTTCAATGAGCAATCTCCAGTCCGACTCTGGCCATCTGATTGATCAAATGCGACAAGCCGCAGTCGTGAACCTTTCAAATACAGACGCTGACTTGGCCAATGTAAAAGTGCTGCTTCACATGTGCTTGCTACTCAATTCGCGAAACGGCTACAAAAACTGCTCGAGCGGCTACTCGCTCACCACCCAGGTGCAGCTCAAAGTCTATTCGAAGCAGTTCCTCAACATCGCCTACCCGCCCATGGGCCGCTGGTACCTTGCCCTCTGGAAACAGTGTCTGAACAGTGAAAAGTAAGCATCTGAGCTTTGACTACCTGCCTAGCCGCCTAACTGACTGGCCGATTCGTTGAATAGTGAAACGATTCCATGTCCCAAGTCCTATTCTCCTTACTCGGTCATTCAGATCGAGAGCGAGCAGTGCACGCCCAACTTTTGCGGAGCTTACGGCACCTGCTACATCGTGAACAGTCAATTGAATCTGGTTAGCGCTTGCAAATGTGTGGCCGGCTACAGAGGCTACGGATGCACAGACGGAGCAAGAGCGCCGGCTTCCTTTTTCTATCTGATCGGAATGCTGTTTCTCACGCTCAGCAATCTTGTCTTCATTCTGCCCATAAGTCTGGCGCTCTACCGCAGATGGTACATCGAAGCGCTCATGTACACGTACAACATGTTCTTTTCGACCGTAAGTCTCTCGCTCTCATTTCAAACAGCCCGAACGGCGATCCTAATGGCGCCTGCTTTCAGTTTTATCACGCATGCGATCAGGAGTTGTATTCGTTTTGCATCTTTAACTACGACGGACTGCAGCTGGCCGACTTTATCAGCTCGTACACTTCGTTCATAGTCACCGTACTGGCAATGTCAGCGTTTCCTCGCCATTGGAAGTTGTTCTTCTTCTTTTTCGGCTTCCTGGTCTGCCTGAGTCTGTGTCTATACGACCGATTCAATTACTTGAGCTTTGTCGTATTTCTCTCGTTCGCGATCGCGCTCACAGTCTTCACTTGGGTGAAAATCTGTCTCTCTACGCGCAAGCTCTACCCGTCGCGTCGAACCATAATCGTCTACTACCTGCCAGGATTCGCACTGGCCACCACCGGCTTGCTAATTTACAGCTTTTTACAGACCAAAAGTAACTACTGGGTGCTGCACAGTATCTGGCACATGTGCATGGCCGCCTCCATAGTGTTCTTCTTACCCAAGCAACCACAGACGATCAAAGACTTGGAGTCGGAGCCAGCCGACAGCGTTGAAGGTAAGTCAAACTCGTTCTCGGCAACTTTTGCAATTCCATTCGCATTTCTCATTTTTCTCAAACCTGTGCCTATCTCTACCCGTTGAAGCTCTTTTGCTCACGAGTAAGAATTATTTAGCGCCCGCTCTGCTCTTTACTTGGCTCTCTCAAAACTGACTCTCGAAACTGACTCTCGAAGCTGACTCGTTAATTAAAACTTCTTATCCGTTCTAATTTGCTTGGTCACACTTTGACGCACTGAACTTGCACTCTACGACTCCTCTAATCGCTATCTCTATTTAAGACGTGACAAACAGTTCAATGAGCGACTCAATCGAAGGCAGCCGTGACTCAAATCCAAAACTAGACGAACAAGTCAGGATTCATCCGAATCAGACCAGAGTGACTCTGCTCGACTAGACCAGACTGAGCAGTGTGCATCTACCGCATTCGATCAGTGTTTTATCCGTTTAGCCCTTCTGCCTGCTCAGGTTCTCGGCTCGACGTACTCTTGTCGGAGTAGTTTTAGAATTTAACAAAAAAAAAAGTATTCACTACTTTTCATTGGTCTGCTTGCTCTTTACGTTCAATAGTTTAATTTGTTCATTTTCAAATCTAATCAAATTTGAATTCCTATTTCTACAAATGCAGAATAAATGATAATCACAATTCATGTGACCCTGAATCGGCTCTGAGCCACAGGCTATAATCACAAACTAGAAAAGAAAACTTGGGATAGATTAGACAGGTTAGAGGAAAAAGAGCTTTGACAGTTTGGTTCGATTGTCAGGAACACGATGACTTTATTCGTTTTACTTGATACTCTTTGCAAAATAGAACAAAACTGATTGAATTGGCGAATAGTCGAGTTAACAAACGTGAACGAACAAGTAGAGACAGAGAGAGACAAGAGAATGTCTGTCGGCTCAGTGATCCAAGAACACCATTATCAGCGAGACGGGCTGAGGGCAGAATGGCGACGAGCTCACGCCGGCCCAAACAGTGGCATCAGACAAATACTTGAGGAAAGCGACCGTGAGCAAGAGAGAGCATGACCAGAGGCTGAGAGACTTACGTGTGGACTCGGAGCTGTCGTTCGTTCGTGACATGGCGTTCAAAATGGGCTCGGTTTCCGCTGCTTGATTGAAAGTGAGACAACTTTAGAGGCAGACGACTCGAAGCAAACAGTCGGCAAGAGTCTTACCGGCTTTGGTCGGGTTCTCATCATCTTCGTCGGCCTTGATCACACTCATGTAATTCGAGTTGGTTTCGTGTTTGGAGATTTCGTTTAGCTTGTGCTCCTCGAATACTTTGCTGGCCAGCTTGGAGCCAGCCATTTCTGGTTGAGGTCGAGTCGGACCGTTGTTGGTGTTCATTTTTGGCGGCAGGGCGCCCGAATTGCTGTGACCGAGTTTGCTCATTACTCCGGAGCCGCTGCTCATCGCACCGGCGGCTGGCGGAGGCCTAGACTGCTGCCGAACGGTCTCGACTGGCAGAACTCTTCGCCGCTTCTTTGGCAGCTTCGAGCGCGCCTGAGTGTGCGAGTAGTACATTGCAAAGTTGGAGACGATGACTGGTACGGGCAAAGCAATCGTCAACACTCCGGTCAGAGCGCACAGTCCGCCCACCACCATTCCGACATAAGTCTTTGGCACCAAGTCTCCTGAAAGTGTCAACTGGTTTAGTATTCAAAACTTGGACGCTCTGCTTTGCGGACTTACCGTAACCAACAGTTGTCCTGTGTGTTCGTTCAAGAACAGGCGAGCAAAAGCAGGGCAAGAAAGGAAAAATGGAAATCGTTAATGCTTATGATCTAATGAAAAAGGCGGCGAAAAACAAGACTTACATTGTGACCTTGAAACGAAGAAATATTGAGAAGAAAAGAGAAGAGATTTGAACTTTGAATGTGTTCGACTGACGAGACAAGCGGATTACTTACAATGGACCACCATAGACCGATAGGAATGCTGGTGAACTGATTTTCCGGATTGTATTGCAGTCGCTCGGCGTAGTAGATGAGCGACGCAAATATGACTATGAAGAGTATGAGGAAGAATATGAGAAGATAGAGCTCTTTCATGGAAGCCTTGAACGTATGTATTAATATCTTCAGGCCGCCAGAGTGCCGTGTAAGCTTAAACAGTCGGAATATTCGAACGATAGATATGAATTCGTAAAAGTCCGAGTTACTGTAGTGGTCACCGTTCTCCATCATTTTCATAACGAAATCGAAGTAGAAAGAAAGTGTGGCAATGAAATCTATAATGTTGACTGGGCTGCGAACGAACTTGAGCTTCCTAGGGCTGACTAAAAAGCGGATTAGAATCTCCACTGTGAACCAAATATTGCAAACAATTTCGACATATAAAAATCCCGGATGCGCTTCGGTGGATATTTTGCGTAGAGTCCAGCCGAACTGGGGCTCGGTGCCGTTCGAAATGACCACTGACACGTTACTTATCACTGGCACACGCATGAACGGATGTGTTTTAAGGCAGAATGACAATATAGAGATAAATATGAAAAATATCGAAGTGACTGCAACGGCCTTGGCCGCGCTCGACGAGTAGGGCTCGTCGAACAGTTGCCACAACTTTGGCTGCAATCGCTTGTACCAGGGAAGTTGACCCGTGTGGTAGCGAGGGTCGTCTTCCCAGCCGAACTTTTTGGCCAAGTCTTCTTCAGTAAGCTTTTCTGAGTCGAGATCGAGACGATCTAGAACCGCCAACGTGTCCTGAGTATCTCTGTGTTGCGTATATGTCATCCAGCAGCACGGCTCCACCTGATTCGAGTCAAGCGACCAGAATTCGAGCTCCTCCTCAAACAACGGTCCGCACACGTCCGTCGGATAATGCAGCTTGCCAGTGCGGTAGTAGTTGAGTATCTGAGCAAACACGCCCGGGTGTCGGTCGAAGAAGTATTCGTTTAGAACTGGATCGTAGTTGGCCAGCGCCTCAGTAAGTCTCGATAGTCTGGTGGCCGGAATCTTTTTAAGTGTGGCCTTGTAGGTTTCATGTCTGATGCCACCGATGTTCAAAATGACCCGATTGTCTGAGTCACTCATTTATGCGCACTGCGGTTTGTACGCCGATGGTTGGTAACCTGATAGTTGTGCCTTGATATTTTGCCGAGTAAGCGCGCTTATACACTCGGTTGCCTGAATGGCGGCGATATAATTGATGGGCGAGCGTAATAACACCAGCGATAATGATAGATTGAAGAGTGTATGCCGCAGCTAGGTAGCTAGCTTGATTCAGATCTGAGGCAAAACGACCAAGAAGGAGAAGAGCTGTGCTCGCAGACGCTGCTAGGCGGTAGGCACCAAATGGGTTCTCTTTGGTTGTTTATGAGATCAATTTCTCTGTTGTAAACAATGTTCGCTCTGCTCTGAGCTTTATGCGGCGCGTGCCGATGCTCAAAAAGCATTCAAATCAGCGCTTAAATGACGCTCTACCTCTGTTTGGCATTCAAGCAAATCATCACCCTTCATCGATCAGTCTCTGAGTTGGCGCTCTCTCTCTCTCTCTCTCGGCTGCTGGATGTAAGTGGAAGTATTGCTGCTTCTCTTTGGCACTATCTAAAGAAAAACGAGCAAGTTAGTTATCGATGCTCATAGGCCGTCCCCTCTTTCTCTCTTCCGAGCCTCTCGTCTGCTTGCTGCACACAAACCGCTCAACCCAGTGTAATCGGCGCCTTTTTCCATCAATGAATTAATGGCACTTTACTCGCTCTTTTCTCTTTTTCTCTCTCTTGATCTAATTCTTCTATCTTTCTTGTTTAAATACCACTATTGATTAAAATTGATGCGAATTCGGCCCGTAGACAAAGAGGCGAGAGCAAAGAGAACAATGAAGAAAAGGAAAATGAGCCGATAGATTGGCACGCTTCTAATTCACGAGTCCTAAGCAATTCTGACTGGGAAAAAAAATTCGAATAAGCTGATCAAGAGCGTGAAATGGATCGATAAGGCGTGAAGCGGCCAACCAAGCAGACAAGCCAGTGACAGCAACAGCAGGCAATCGAGCCGGTTCGAACTCTGGCTGACTATGCGAAAAATGAAATGAAGAGGAGAACTGCAATCTCAGCGTGAAGCAATGACGTTCGAAATGAACGCGCAGACTAACAAGAGGAGACAATATGTGAATTCTACTGTGGCGCTAAATACATCCTGCTGCGCGATGAATGAATGAACGAATGAATGAGCTCATCCATTTGAAGCGAGCATCGCCTGTTAGACAATATTCGACCGTTTTTCCGGGCCCTACGTGCCTGTGAGCACCGAGCAGTGCCCTCAAAGACAATGAGAACGGAGCTACGCTTCAAGTCAACTAGAAATGATTGGAAGCTAAAGCCAATAAGGCGGCTTAGCGGATACAGGCTTTAATAATAAGAATAATAACTGGCAATAAAGAAAAGATCAATCAAGTTGATTTAATCGGATTGCTGCTGGATAGACGCCAGCGAGCTGGTAGTCAGTATTTGGATGTGTCGGGCGTTTATTGCCGATGCCTTGCACTTCCCGTACCCAACTGCTACCGTTGGATATGCATTCTGTGTTCGCTCGAACGCTCATAAATTACAGACTGTAAGATCAGGCTCTCTTGCCAAAGATTAATTTGCTCGGTTCACGTCATAAATATTTACATTGGCCCGGTGAACAAGGCCCGGTTCAATCAAAAATGGGCTACAAGTTGTATTAATATTAATTAGCCGTACGCGAATCGTTCCGCTGGCACTTTTTAAGGCGGCCGCAGCGGCAGGCACGTTAATGATAATGTTTGTGCGGCGCACGATGGCGATGATGATCGAGCTACTGCTGCTTCTGACAATGTTCATCGTGATCGTGATGATGATGATGATGATGATGATGATGACGAGCGAAGAGCAAGCGTGAAATTTTTGATGGCGGCAAGCAAAATTAGCCACATAAGGCGAGCGACGAATGAGCAAACACGGCCATGGGTAAGGGAAGAAGGATGGAGAAGACGCGAAGCAAATAGGAGCCCTAAACTGACTAATGACTAAATTAGTGACTAGATGCCGGTTGCTCACTACTGGCTATGTTGAGGCGCTGGGACGGAGCGAATCACTCGACCCGTCAAAATGCTAATACCCTCAGAGTGACATGAATTCATAATCTTGCGTATTTGAACAGAATGCAAAATGCTTATCAGGAGTTGAGAGGCGCACTGAAGGCTTTGCTGTGGACTGAGCAAAATTAAGAAATTTTCTTCGATGATCTCAAACAATACAAAATCTACAAATGCGCGCTCTCGTGACAAACGCATGGCCCTCCGGCCTGCTTCGATTTCCATGCTAAGCAAACCAACATGCCGTTTGCTTCTCTCGCTCTTTTTTTTTTGGAACAGAGCGGATCCTGCCGCAAATAATGCATTGTTTTAATTCGATACTTGTGCGTTTAGGATGGTTAAGCATGCTCTGAGCGAATTGCATTCCAAATATGCTTTAATTTGATGGCATCAAACTAAAAATTCTGCAAGCCAGCCAAAACCAATCTAAGCCCTCTTCAAATTGGAATGTAATTGGCTTGAGAGTGCACATCGGCCAACGCAGGGCTTATTTAAATCCGCTCAATAGTCGGTTCAAATAATAGTCGGCGGATGAGTGCAACTCTGCAGATGAGTAATGGCCGTAGAGAGCGTGCATGCGAGCGAGCAAGCGAGAGAAGATTGCCGATATACAGATTTAAGATGAAGATATAGAGCGAGAGAGCAGCGTGCGCGCCGGATGCCGCCTAGGAAGTGCGAGACAAGCGTGATGGGCACAGTGTTGGGTGCGCGGACTCGTGCGATGGCAGGCAAAAATAAATTACGATGACGACCAACGGTGATGATATTGACGAGGATGAGGACGAAGAGGAGGAGGAGGAGGACGACGACGAGGATATGATTTGCGTTCTGTGGGTCATAAAATGATTGATGATCGCTTGAAATCGAATTAATCAACGAGCTAGCAGAGGAGAATTAACGACATGATTAATCTTGTATCAACAATATGTGACGTAAGTGGTGATGGCGGCCACTCAGGCAAGAGCGTAGCAGCTGCAATAACTGGGCTTAGATGAGCAATATTTAAAGAAAGCCACAAAAAGGCAATTTGAAAGATGAACTGCCAGAGCATCAGAGAAGCGAGAACGGTTTCAGCCGAGCTGGCTGGCATCGTCCTCTTATCTGAAAATCCGACTTTGATTAATACTCGACTGTGTCACATAAACTTGTTTGTTTGTGATTGATAAAAAAAAGACCGGCATTTGGCCCAATGGGGCGAGTAGTTGCACCTTGGAGAGGAAAAATAAAAAAAAATCGCATAAAAGCCAGATCATGGTCGCTGCCTACCTCCCCCTCCCTCTAATTATTCTGTAAATTCATTGTACTTCCGAACGAAGGGAATAATGGTCTTGGATTTATTGCCATTGCGCCCTTCCTTGCCGCCAGAAAATATTTATTGTATAAGTATATTTTTTGATAGCGGCAAACGGCAAAGGCTCTTTATATTGATTTTTTCATTTCATTAAACCAAGCCGCAACATGAGCTTATTTTTGACTGCGTCTAGTGAGCCAGTCAGTCAAGCATCCAATGATGAAATCATAAGTAATTAGAAGTTTCCTCTCAACTTGCCTCGGTCATAGTTATCAGGAGTATACTTGCTCGTGCCACTGGCATCTTGAAGATTTCTCGTTTTTTCCAGTTTTCTCTTTCCCTCTCTCTCTCTCTGTGCCTCTCTCTCTTTTTTTCTGCCTGCTTGTGGCCACTCAGCCGTTCTAATTTCTCAGATTGAGTAACAGAGTGACGATAAATAGAGCGAGTAATAATTTGAATGGAAATAAGAGAAATAATAATTAGAAATATAAATAATCAAAATGAGCAAAAATGGCCAACTAAGCGGCGCCGGCCTGGCATCTTGAGCTAAATAGAAAGATAAAGTTTCGCTATTGTTGGGCCCTTGGAAGCTGGATGTTTCTGAAACTTGATTACAGACCCAATGATGGTAAATAATGAATGCGAGCGGTACGCGCAATGCCCATGAATGCAAGAGCATCGTAGACCGTCAGGCTGCTAGTCAGCTCATCAGCCAGACAAACGCTTACAATCAGATAGGATGCAGCCATGCGCGCACAGACAATCGACCTTAATTCAATAATCGCGAGCTCTCTATTCAGAAACTGTATAAAGCAGGCAATCTAGGCAGTGCCTTTTGCCTATTGGGAACTTGGTTCACAATACAGAAAGAGCGATTTAATCATAATTGTTATCAGAACGATTTCCAAATGAATCTAAATGGCTATTTATTGGTCCATTCTATTCATTGGACAAATAGCTCGGGCCCGGACTTGTAGATTGTTGCCAACGCTCATCTCACAACTATTTCTTTTCCCTGAGATTTAAGTCCGCTCGGTCCCCGTGAGAAATTCTAAATAACGATTGCATGCACACACACACCCAGCCATCGAGTCGCAGTCTCATGTCGCGTGACGAAAAGAAAATTTTCCATCAATTTATGAAATTCGATTCCTTCAAGACAAGATCCAGTTGCATTCTGATCTAGTCCCATTGCGCCTGATGATGCAAATTCTCTCCTATTGACTCGTTGCTAATTTACAATATACGGTTGCGAGGTCCGCACTCGCTGGCCAAGTCACGCGTTTAGCCGAGACCTGCGTGCAAGAGAGCATTCGTCATAATTATTGAGCTGTTGCTGCTGGATGATGGAACATGAAAATGAAATCAATACAGCTGAGATAATGGTCGCACAAGCAGGTGCCGGATATGTTTGAATTCATGACAAAGAAACGATGCTTGATAAACTCAAACTGCGAGTGGCCACGATTTCATCCAAATCCTCCTTTTTCTTTCCTAATAGCTATTAGCTCATAAATTTCTCTTTTACACACACGCGCGTGAGCTCGCTCTTACTGGCATCGAAATTCTCGCTGGTGCGCTGCTCAAATTGAAGCTAGACGAGATTGAAGAAAAAAAGAGGGAATTGGGCAGATGCCGGTTAACCCACGATGCGATCGATTTTCATCCGAGTAGAACTTGAGAGGCAGACAAGCGCCGAATCTAATATTAGCTGAACAAGCGGAAGCCGAGTTTCGCCTGATTTCTATGGAGACGCTAAATCGATAATTGGCTGCCCTTTCCCTTGAAAAAAAAAAAAAAGAAAACACAACGACGCCCGTATTTGCGCTTGTAAGAACGTGTGTATGGAGGGCGAGATGGAATTGCCGGGCCGCTGCTTTGACAAAGATTGTCGCTTCAAATTAACAGGAAAGTTGAGTACGCCAAAGCGTTAAATAACTTGCCTCAAGGCAGCTAATCTAAAATTCAAGTTACTGCTTATCTTTGATTAATTGAAAGCTTTTAATGAACTATTCATGCTGTTGCGCTCCGCTTTCGCTTCCTTAAACTCTTGGCGATTTCCGACCATGAGGTTTGGGGCCCTTTGGCAGTTGCGTGGCGCTATTTGCGCCCAATAGTGAGGCCCCGATGCTCTAATTAACTAAAAGAGGAGAATGTACCCTGCCACCTTTCCTCCTCTCACATTCACATCAGTGGCGGGCATTTAAAATAGTTTGAGAAAACGAATCGATCGGCCAAGTTGTTGAATTCAATTTAGCCAACGAGTGTAAAAAGTTCGAATTGCAAATTGAGAGGAGAGAAACGGCTCGGGTTAAATATACGATGAAATTGGACTCGAATATGTAACGCGTGTCTTTGGCAGAAATGAGCTTTGAACTAATCGCTTTTTGACACCAGTAGAGGTCTGGCGAATGAATTTAGACGAGAACACAGATGGCACAATATGACGAGCATACTGAACTTTGAAGAGGCATTTCAAATTGAATGGGTTAGCTAATTGCCACACTCGTGGTGGGAGCTATTGCTCCGGGTGCCTTGTTTCTTGGCGCCATTATGTTGTCTAGACAAAGAAGTTGTGTCGCGGTCTCTCTCTTGTGTTCTGGCTGCCAGGAATGCTCTGCTCGAGAACGAATTGGCATGTGTGAGCCGAAAGCGTTTGTCCAAAATCCGATTTGAAAATCGATTTAAATCTTGCTTAAAATCTTGGCTGCGGATTCTTTTGAATGTGTCTCTGCTGTTTCTGCTTAAGAGCCTGGTGAACAAGAATGTAAAAACAAAACGAGGCAGAAAGCAATTTCAGAGGAACGAGCTTTAACAAAGGAAAAGAGTTCCGCTCACAGTCTTCATCGGCCAAATTGAATTGGCATGTGTGCAAGTAAAGGCGCCTAGAAACAAGAGCGTACGTCGTCTAACGAATTTAATTCTGCTTTGTGAACTGTTCATACTTTCACACTGGCGTTCGGATGTGCGCTCAATAAGATATGCGGCACTCGGTTCAAATTAGCTAACTCATTTGCGACTCGGCCAACACCATCTCCAAGCCAAGTGCTTCTCGCCCGATCGGAACTCGAAGTGAAAAAAAAAAAAGTGACCCGACAGTCGGACAATCGCCAAGCGGCCTAACCTCTCTTCGGGCAAACCGTACAAATCTGAAAGCATAGTAATAATAAGAAAAATAAATCAACACATTTCTTGATGAACGCCGATAATGACGAAAACGAAAACAAGTGAGTACAGTGAAAGTTGTTGATTGCTGCTCTTGGTAATGCCGAGTTGATAGGAAAAGAGCCAAAGAGATAATCGAGCGCTATTTTCTTCAATTGACCGAAGGCTGCGGAGTGGACAACTGCTCTAACCAGTATTGTGCGTCGAATCCGAATTTTGAAAAGCTAAACTCAAACAGCGCGGCCGCAATGGCAATTCAAATGGCCAAAGGTAAAAAGCCGCTTTGTGAAGCGACTCGGGCGAAACACGCTCGCATAAACAGCGGCAAGACGAACTCGACAATCGACAGCAACGCCCAACAGCCGACCACCAGCTCAAGTCAATTAGAGTCGACCAACGAGCCGAAATGTCAAAAACAAGATGGTAATGACAGCGAAAACAACGACGACGATGACGACGACGACGACGACGACGAAGAGGACCAGCGGGACATTCTAATGTCTAGCCGAACTTCGACTGCATCTCATTCGCGGCCGACGACTTCGGCCGACCTGAAGAGCTTCGACGAGGCGCTCAAGGACGCAGTTAGCTACGTGAGCAAGCTGAACACGGACTCGAATCGAAACAGATCGAACAAGGTCACTTACCTGAACGAGAGACGAGTGAAGAAAATCGCAAACAGACTTGCTGCGATTGGCAAATCGCGCTCGACTGGCTACGAGCCGATGGAGACCGACGACTCGTCGGTAGAAAGTGCAGAATCTCTCATAAGCAAACTGGAACGAGTGTACCAGGACTACAGATCGCTCTCGCTCAGTTTTCTCAAGCAAAAACGAGCCGACTGTGCGGCTCAAGCCTCAAGACTGTCTTGCATCGATTTCGAGTCAATCAGCAGGTGTTACTCGATTCTGTTCGCAATTGAGAACGAGACGCTCGTCGAGCAAATTGAAACGGCTCTGGATCGGTCGATTTATGCGCTTTGCACGAGCGTTCGACTCGTAATGCGCAAGAAAGACGTGGACGAGGACGAGCTGGAGCAGATACTGCACAGTCTGGTTGTGATCAACGAGCTGCCGATGCTCCAGGATCCCAAGTACATGGAGAGGAGCGCGAAAATATTCTACTCGACACTGAGCGAGGTGCCTGCCAGTGCCGCAATTAAACTCGTTCGCTTCTGGTCTGAATGGCCGGCGGACTGGCTCAAGCTGAAGGTTGACACGTTGCAGCAGTATTTGAGCATATGCGTAATTTCAAAGAACTTCGAACAAGAACAGCGCCAACGTGACGAGAACAACGACGACGATGACGACGACGAAGACGATGAGGGAAAGAGCTGCCTGCACAAGCATGAAGGAATTGCGGGCGCAGTGGGCGTTCTGCGCTTCTTGTACTTTGCGTCGCTGCTCGGAGGGCGGCTGGATCGACAAGAGCAAATAGAACAGGAGCGGCAAATAGAGGCGCACGAGATCGAATTGTTGGAAATTGAGCACGGCGACGCAGAGCGCAGTATGTTCGAAGAGTCGCCTCTGTCGTTCAACTTGAAGCGAGAGCCACTCGAGGAAATGCTCTTTTACCGCGCGGTCGACTGCCGAGAGGCCAAATTAGATGCGTCTGTGTTCAGAAACGAAGTGGCCAACAAATACGTGGACATGCAGCACGACTACGTTCAATACGTTCAGTTCGTGCAGGGCCTAGAGCAGCGCAGCTATCAGTTCAACAAGACGAACGGCTCGCGTCGCATATTCTCGTTTCTGGCCAACTCGTTCATACTCGACTTGTCGCGTAAGAATCAAGGCCTCTACTACGACAACAAGATCAAAATGCTGAGGGAGCGTCGTCAGAACATAATGATGAGCTTACTTGAGGGCAGTGTGCCCAATCCCTATTTCAAAATGCGCTTGAGCCGCTCCAACATACTCGTGGACGCGTTGAGCTTAATTGAGCTGCAAGAGCAGGAGAATCCGGCCATCCTGCGTCGGCAATTGTTCGTCGAGTTCGAAAACGAGCAGGGCATTGATCAGGGCGGCATCAGCAAAGAGTTCTTCCAACTAGCTATTGACGAATTGTTAAACAAGGGCTATACGTTCTTCGTAATTGACGAGACCACAAACTACTATTGGTTCACGCCTTGTACACTTGAGACCGAAAAAGAGTTTCAACTAATTGGAATGCTATTCGGCATCGCCATTTACAACAGCGTTCTGTTAGACGTTCAATTTCCGCCGATTTTTTTCAGAAAGCTCATGGGAAAATTGGGCACCCTCGAGGACTTGAGTGTGTCGCATCCAGTAAGTTGGCGCGCGCAATTATGTTCACTTTTTTTCAATTTAGATTCTGATTGTTTGCGCGCTTCTGTTCTGATTAGAGTTTGCATCACAGCCTCGTCTCGCTGCTCGACTTCAAGGGCAGTGATCAAGAGTTCGAAGAGACGTTCATGCAAACGTTTCAAATAAGCGTCACGGACAACTTCGGCTCTACAGTGAACTTCAATCTGAAAGAAGACGGCGACAAGATTCCGGTCACGCTGGCTAATCGGCGCGAGTTCGTCGAGCTCTACGCCGACTTCATTCTAAACAAAGGCGTGCACGCCTCGTTTAGCGCGTTCAGGCGCGGCTTTCTCAAAATCGTCCTGAACAGTCCCATTCTCAAATGGTACACGCCCAGCGAGCTCGAAGTGCTCTTGTGCGGCACTCGTGTTCTGGATTGGAACTCGTTGGAGCACTCGACCTCTTACGACAGTGGATTCAGTTCTGATCACAATTATGTCAAGTAACCGCACATTCTCTCTTGCTCTCTCTCTCTCTCTCTCGCTCTCTGTATTTTGCCTCAACCTGATTTTCTCAATGTGACATTCAGAACCTTCTGGAGAGTGTTCAACGATTTGAGCGACGAAGAGAAGCGGCAGCTGTTAAAGTTCACCACCGGCACTGACCGCTGTCCACACGGCGGTCTGTCCGAGCTCAAGCTCACCATTGCCCGCAACGGTCCAGACACTGACAAGTAAACGCCTTTTATTGCGCCTGTTGACGAATCCTCGCTAAATATTCCAACACCAAGACTGCCCACGGCTCACACCTGCTTCAATGTTCTGCTGCTGCCCGAATACTCGAGTGAACAAAAGCTTAGAGAAAAGCTGCTCAAAGCAATTCAATATTCGCGAGGCTTCGGACTCAGCTAGACTGCTCGTTCGCGTGTTCGACGTTCGCTTGTTACCTTTGTGTCTTTTTAATTTGAGTTGTTCGCCTGTTATCTCGTCTATTATTCTCTGTGTGATTTGATCAGTTCATTTTTTTTTTATCAAAAAAAAAGTAACAAGTTCACATAAACACTTTTCAAACGCCGCCTTTCAACACGCAGACACAGGCAGCTTCGCAGACAGACAAAAGAGATTCGTTGGCAGAATGAGCTTTGCTCTGCTGGCATCAGCTCACTTGTTTGTTTGTCTGTCATTTCAAAGATGGACAAGTGCTGGAGCGCATTATCTCTTCTTGTCGACTACTATTATTCTAATTATTCTTGGCTTCTATTTCAACGGTCGCTAATATAAAACAATCAAAAAGAGCTGAATAAATTATTTTGAAGCAAGCCGAGTTGAATTTGAACAGTTCTTCATTCTTGCTTCTAGTTTTATCTTTTTCTCTACCACTTCTTGTCTTGTTCGCTTTTGAATGGTTTCCACCCAAGCGTCAGCTCTGGTGCTCTTACACTGGTCTGATTTTTTACGCAAATAAACAACCAAAGCAACTTTAAAGAGAAAGAGAGAGAGAGAGGAAAAGAGAGCGACAAGGCAGCGAGGATGAATGAACTCTCGGCCAGTGGCTTAGAAGACGACGAATTCACACCAACAGACGAGCGGTGGAGTCCACTCGTTTGACTAGCGTTCGAGCGAGCAGTCGACAGATCGAGAGCACCAACAAGCGAATAGTTTAGAGAAAGAGACTCGACACTTAACCGGCCGAACGATGAGCTAATCCTGTGCAACAATTAAAAGTCGGATGAGTAGCTTGTTCGATATGATTTTTGCTCGGCAAACTAGAGCTCTAATCCGTCGCAATGATGATGAAAATATTTATGCTTGTTTGTGATCGTTCGCAAGCCCCGCACAAAGGCGCTCACGTCGAAAACAAGATGAGCACGGAGAAGCCAGCGGCGATAGGCAGCGCAATCTCAAGGCCCACTTGGGTCTCGCTTGCTCGGCAGCTACTTCGGAGCAGATCGTCTATTTTTCTGTGTGCCTGCCCGCTCGCACGCCCGTCTGCCTTACTTTGGTCTGCTGCTGAGGAGGGTGCGTTCAAGTCACTTGGCTCTGGTTTATGTATAGCGAACATGTGCAAACGATGCTGCTCTCTGCTTCTCAACACAACATTATTCTTTTCCATTTCGCTCCTAATTTTCTTTGCCCGCATCGACTGTGCTCTGTTTCTCACTGCCTTTTTTATTTTTCGTTTTTATTTTCTCTCTCGCTACCTTGACTCAATCTGAGCGCACATTTTCTATTCACTGGCCGGAGTCGGTCTACGCAAAAGAAGATAATTACTCGCGCACAATAAACAGAGACGCTCATATCACGCGTGAATGAGCCCGAGAGAAAGAGAAATTTGGGGCCTATCGATTTGCCTGTTGGAAGCGCAACATCGCAGCAGCATTAAACTCAAGAACAGTAGCTCTCCCCCGCAGCCTACCTTCAAGCGGGCTGCCTTCTCCTGGCACCTAATCAGCGAGATGGGGCGGATTGTAGCATATTCGGCAGCAGCAGCAGATGAAAAGAGCTTGAGGGCGGCGCTGGTGATTAGATAATAAAATGGTGTTTTAAAGAAAGATTTGCAAGACGCGCGTCCGTATCGATTAGTAGTTGCCTGCCTGTCTGCCTGTGCGAAAGCGTGTTTGAGTGATATGCCTTCGACCGCTCCCCCCACCTCCCTAAGCGCCTTAAGAACTTGTCTATAATTTATGAGCCTGGTCTGCGCCCTGATTATGAGGCGACTGACCAACATCAATGTATCGGTCAGCATAATACGCGAGTTTATGATGTGAACTGAACGAGCGGCACAATAGAATGAATAAATTTTGCTTTCATTATAGAGCATCGACATCATCATCAACATCATCGGCTTCGACGATACGACGCAGACGACAGAGGAGTCACACTGAGACACAAGCAGCAACGAACGAGCACAGCACAGACACAGAGAGAGAAAGAGCTTACGATTATTCATAGAAAAGTGATCGAGCCGATCGGGTGATGAGCGTTCGCACGCAGCCATAAGAGGACTTGGTAGAATCAGAACGTCATGGGCAACATTTGTCCGGCAAATAAAGGCAATGCCGGCTCGGCATCCTACAAGGGCCATCGTAGTAGTCGAGAGCACACTTACAAACAAACTCCGCACCGAAACAATAGCCGGTCAGGCGCCGCCGCAGCCGCTCATTTAGAGTATCCTCTCAATGGCTTAGGGCCGCTTTCCAATCTTGCCCAGTCCCATCCGGCCGCAAATAACAACAACAACAACAATAACGGTGGAGCGTTCACGGCCATCGCTCATTCGAGTTCGCCCATGCTCAATGGCAGCGCAGAGAAGCCCAACTACATTGCACTGTTCGACTACGAGAGCGCGACCAAAGACGACATGTCGATCAGGAAGAACGATCATCTCATCGTGATCGACAAGAGCCATCCAGACTGGTGGCTGGCCAAGAATCTGCGCACCAAAGAGACCGGATATGTGCCGTTCAACTACATAACGACCATAGACGACTTGCAGATAAAAGAATGGTTCTTTCCGAACACGTCCAGACGAGAGGCTGAACGTCTGCTCGAATATCTGGACAACGAGCCGGGCGTGTTTTTGATCCGCGAGTCAGAGCAGGACAACGGCAAGTGCTGGTCGCTGTCCATACTCGACTACAACGATGAAAAGCAGCGGCACACCAAACATTACCGAATACGCAAAACGGACGACGGCGGCTGCTTCATATCTGCTCGCAACAGATTCGACTCGCTCGACGAATTGGTTCACTTTTACTCACGTAAGTCGCGCGATTCGGTTAGTTTGGACACATTCGTAACTTGATATTGAAGGCGCCGCCAACGGACTGTGTCGAACACTGACCCAGCCCTGCCAGAAAGTAACCACATTCGTTGGTTTCAAAGACGTCTGGGAAGAGAAGCGGGAGAACATCAAGCTCGGCCCGTTGATCGGCTCCGGCAACTTTGGCGAGGTCTACAAGGGACTGTGGAGGGACCGATTTGTGGTCGCAGTCAAGACGCTCAAGTTCACCGACCAGGAGAAGCGAAATGTGCGCAAAGAGGAGGCGCGCAAGGAAGAGTTCCGCAAGGAGCTCGAGATCATGAAGAAACTGCGACACGAAAAGCTGGTCAAGCTCTGGTGTGTGTGCACCATCGGCGAGCCGGTCTTCATTGTCACCGAGTACATGTGTAACGGATCATTGCTCAAGTACATGCGAGAGGGCGAGGGATGCAATCTTCAGTTCAAGGAAATCATCGACATGGCTGCTCAGATTGCGTGCGGCATGAAGTACCTTGAGGGCTCGCGGTGCGTGCACCGCGACCTGGCAGCGCGAAACATCTTGGTCGGCGAGCGAAACATAGTCAAGATCGCCGATTTCGGCTTCGCGCAAATGCTCAACGCAAACGACAAGCTCGAGCTGTCTCAGGACGAGAGCAACAAGTTTCCTGTAAAATGGACCGCGCCAGAGGTCTTCTCCGTCGACCCAGTAACAGGCATGCGGGCCTACACGATCAAGTCAGACGTGTGGTCGTTTGGCATCCTGCTCTACGAGCTCATCACACTGGGCGCTAATCCCTATCCGGGCATGTCGCATCCTCAAGTCATTTACGAGGTAAAAGAGAACAACTACAGAATGCCCAAGCCGCCCGGCATGTGCACAGACCAGTACTATGCGATAATGCTAAAATGCTGGCACGAGAATCCGCTCGAGAGGCCCACGTTTGATTCGCTCTATCACTTTTTCAACGACTATTTCATCAACACCCAGCCGTGCTACCGTAATCCAGAGTGAACGAGCGCGCAGTGCCTTTTCTTTCGCAGTAATTTAAAGCGGCCTCGAACCAGCTACTTGCCTGCCCCATTTGACTCGCGTGTCGCCCCTCACCGATTTAGCCTCCCCAAATATCTTCAGCTGGCAACTTACTTTCTGGTCGCCTGTTGTGTTCACAATTATATAAATGAATCTCTCTTCTCACTCATCCATTTGAGAGAGCCCAAACTTGCTCGGGCCTTGATCGCACGCTCATTTACGCACAATTGTTGGTTTCAGTTTATTTGCTTCTTCATCTTTTGCTTATTTCAATTAGAATGTCTAATTAATAAATCAGTCTGCTGTTTTACTCGCATCTGCATAGATCGTTCTAAACAATAAAAGTAAAAATTGTGACCCAATTTAGAAGCGGCTTCTGTTTTCTCTTCACATTTTCTGCGCGCCCCCAACAAACACTTAAGTGAGTGGACAGGTCGAGAAATCAGTGACTTGGCGGCCAACCACCAAGCAAAGTTTAAGCAACATGTGAACGAGTGTTTGTTGACATTCAATTTTGAGATTAGACGAAGATTTGGGGATTAACCGACGCAGCTCATTTGGCCACTGGAGTCCAGCCCACCGCCAATGAATAGACAAGAATCGTCATCATTACATTTATAAAGCTTCTCTATTGGATGTAAACTTACAGCGAGAGTCAGTTGCTCATATACGCCCCACGCTCACGCCCAGAGGTAGTAATCGAGTAAATAGACCGTCGTCTATTTGCTTTTGAGAAGACGGTCTCGATGCGGGTAGTAGGAGGTGTCCACTTTGCCAGGACACCACGGCTTCTGGTGAACAAGAGTCTTGGCTGCGGGCAGAGTGTAAAACTCCTTGGGCTCTCGGCCCGGGCCACGCGCGGCTGTTTTGGGTCGGCGTGCGTGAATTCGCGACAGCTCAGCGTCCAGATGGCCAGCTCGCAGCATCGAAGCGAATTCGTTCTCGCCGATCATTGAACTACGAGCGGGCGGATTGTACGAACTGCTCAACTTGGTCTCATCAAAGCGAACTGATCGTCTCAAATCGGTGGTGCTCGAGTTCAGTCGACCATTTGGATCTTTTTTTGTCTTGAATGACTGCTGTCGATTCAAATCTTGCTGCGGCAGGGTCAGACTCGTCCTGAGCGTGCGTGTACCGATCAGCTTCAAGTTCAAACAGATTTGAAGATCCCTCGAGCTGAAACTCATTCAAACAACTGGCTTACCAAGTTGGGACGAACTTGCTCTGCTCTTTCGTTTATGGAAAACTGGTTCTTGTACTTGGGATCGAACACAGTTCGCTGCAGAAACTCGTGCGGGTCGAGCACGCTGTTAAGCCTCTCGCTTTCCAGCTTGGCCAAAAGCGAACGGCTCGTACTCAGCGCCTCTTGACTTGGGCTGGCTTCTAGGCCGAGGTCAGTGGCCACATTTGCCGCATTGAACGTTGACTCGCTCACATCGGCGGGCATTGCGTCCAAGCTGAGCTCTTTCTCCATTGACGCCAATAGCTCCAGTCGAGTCTTCTGCTTGAGCAGCTCCTTCAGCAGCTTTTCTTCTTCTTTCAGTCGTCGCAGCTCGACGCCCAGTGTCGATTCCAGGTCACTTTTCCAGCTTTTGTTCGCTGTGCTCGTCAGATAGGCCGACCTTGCTCTGCTCAATTCCATGCCTAAATCGATTCTGTTCTTCTCTCCTAAACCCAAGCGTTCGCTCTGATCGCTATTAAGCTCGAGAGGCTCGTTATGTTCTTGTATAAGGTTGAATGAACGATGCGAGCTGATTGCCAAGGTAACCACTTGTGCGAGCCGAACGAAATAAATTATGAAATTTTTAACTTCAACTCTTGTTCTTGAGCTAACGCGCAGTGGTCCGGGCTAAGTAGCCGATTGAAATTCGCTTTCATCCGGAGCCGATGCGTGTCTCTGTTATTGGCTGCGGCCTTCTCGGGTATTGAAAAAGACCTTTCAAGAGTTGTGTTCGGCAATTGGCCGCTAATTGCTCAAATTTTTCAAAAAGAGTGAAAATAGCGGGCGAATTCGCGTTCCACGGACACAGAGTGAAATGCTACGACAACAACGTCCAGTTGCTCAACAGTGTCTACGAAAGATTTCTGAGCGACAAGGCCGAGCTGTACAGGGAGCAGGCGATTGAGACGCCCGAGTTCGCCGGTCACATTCTCTGCCTGAGTCGACTGGAGGAGACGGTCAACGACTCTCAGCTGTGCATTGAATGCGTTTCAGAGGACATTGAAATCAAGCGAACGGTGTTGGAGCGAATCAGTGAACTTTGTCCGGCCGACTGCATTCTAGTCTCCAACACCATAAGTCTCGATTTGGCCAAGTTGGCCGAGAGCGTCAAACGCAAAGAGCGCTTCTGTGGCCTCAGATTCCTCTATCCGGTCTATTTTATAACCGAGGTCGAGTTCACGCCGCACAAGGAGACGAGCAACACAGTGAACGAGAGACTGCGCGACTGGCTCGGCTCCATGAACAAGACGCTGTTCTTTCGTTCGGGCAATGAGCCGTTGATTCTCAGCGAAGAAAAGAGAGAGGCGCGTCGTCGCGAGCGAATCGATCAGCTCAAGCAAATCGCCTATCAAAACTCCGTGATCCATCAAGGCCTGTCCGTAGTGCCCGAACTGGGCTACGCATCGTCGAGCAGCGCTGCACAAAAGACAAGAAACTGGAGCGGCCCTGACACAGACGCCGACTGTGTCATTTGCATGGACCAGAGTCGGAACAGTGTGATTCGACCGTGTAATCACTTTATTGCCTGTTTCAAATGCTCTTCTGTTCTTCTGAATAGACGAGATAATTGCCCGATTTGCCGCAAGCCCATCGAGGACGTGTTGAAAATATTTCTCTCTTGAGTTCGTTCGTTGCTTTATTTAGCCGAATAAAACGCACAATTAAAGAAGCACAACTAAAGAGTCAGCGATTGCAATGTCTGTAGTTCAGTATTTTGATTATGTCCTTGTCTCGGTCTTGAATGCGCAGCACTCTTTTAAATGCCGAATTAAATGCCGAGCTACAGAACGGATAGAGAATGGGGTTGATTGCCGAATTGGAATAGCCGAGCCAGACGACTAGGAGCTGAATTTGACTCGGCACCGAGTCGCAGGAAAAGGCCACTACAATGAACACGACAAAGTAGGGCATCCAAGTGAGAAGAAACGCGGCCAGCAGTATGCCCAATTGCTGGGCCGCTTTCGTCTGCTGTCTAAGGCGAATTGACTTGCCAGAGGACGGCGTGCGTCTATTCATCAGCGGCAAACTATCTTTCAAACTCAACTCAATCTCCCAGATTGCGTCGCGTCTGTTGTTCAGTCTGGCCGAGAGCTGCGACTGGTTTCGACTGCCTTTTTTCACAGTCTCAGATTCGGGCGCAACGCTTGAAAATGTGTTGTAAGAGGACGCTGTCACTCTATTTGAACTGTCCGACATGCATCTCGACTGGACGCTACCTTCGTCCATTACTTGTCTGATCATTGACGCCGTCTCTGCTCTTGTTCGTTTCAAAATGACCAAAAATATTTTCGAATAGATGACTATCATTCCGACCAGTGGAATGTAGAAATTGAACAACGTTGTGACCACCTTGAACATTTTGTCTTGCTCAAAGTCAGTTTTGCATTGAATCGGCTCATGGCTCGTCTGTTTGACAATTTGCTTGGCCACAGTGGAGTTGGCTCCTGGGGCCAGAATGGGCCAATAATTGATCGGCACAAACCAGAGCGAAGATAAAAGCCAAACAGCGCCTATGGCCAATTTTATTCGTTTCTTGGAGCTTGTGAAGCGATGTTTCAGTGGATTGGTTATCGATAGAAATCGTTCGACCTTGAATGCCAAAAAGAGTTGGAGACATGCGAGGCACAGGCGAATGCGAACTTACGCTCAATGCGAACAAATTGAATATTGAAGCAGTGGAAGCGATGTAATCCACACTAAGCCAAAATTTGCCTTTCAATAACATTAAGCATGCCGCAATATCGAATGATTCAAACGCCTTCTTACACATGAACGGGCCGAGCGGCCAATATTGCAAGATGAACGTGATGGCACTCAACGGCATTATAAACAAGCCTATGAGCAGGTCGGAGAGCGAAAGACTTATGATGAACCAATTGCAGCTCTTAAATGCTCAATGGTCAAAAATGAGATGATTGCAGTCGGTCTATGACCAGCTTTACTTTGCGCAGTCGCTTCTCGATCAGAACGGCGACGACTACCAAAAGATTGCCCGAGACTGCAATCAGACATAAACTGGCAGCCACGACTCCGACTGCAATCTGAACCGCTAGATTGTTTGCCTCCATATTTTTTTCTACTAAATTTTAAATCTATGTGACGGAACAATTGAAAAAGCGTCGGCTTTGAGCAATCGAGAAAACAAAGAAAAAGCATAAAATTAAGCCAATTAGAGATATGTAATAAAGCAAGACTAAGTGAAAGCTTTCCATTTGCAGCCAGTTTTTCTCGTTCGCTTCTAATGAGCAGAGCGGTTCATCCATTTGCTTTTAAAAGAGGAGCGCGAAACGCGACAAGGAAGCTGAAGGCTGTCATTGAAAAGGGCATAAATAATTAATCAAACAAAAGCAGGAGAATGCTGCTCTTTTACTGATAAGAGCTCTTAATTTGATTTGGCGACGAGAAGAAAAAGCAGAAGAAAGGAGGCCAAATTTGTAACGTTGGCGAATTTCGCATGAATCAATGGAACCGATCCAATTCAATTGCAATTCTGAAACACCTTAATAGCTAGTCAAGAATGCCAGCACAAAAGTACAACTTGCCCCGAAGGCACCGCTGTACTCAAGCCGAAACGAGTAAAAACAAAACAATAGGAAGCAAATAAGGCAGAGAGAGAGGGAGGGAGGAAAGGAGAAGAGTGAAGAATTGCGCCTGTCACATAATCTGATCAAATAGACGTCATGGGTGCGTAGATATCGAATGAAGCAGAAATTAATCAAGTTTATTAGTCTAACTAGAGAGCACGCACGTTAATTTGGCTTTTTCTTCTTGGTTGCTTGGCTGTGCACCAGGCTCGATGACAAGTCTACCTCTTGAGAATTGGAACCGACCCAAACAAATCGTTCCATTTATAATAAGCTTCCAAGTCGCTCTGAGACACCGAAGCACGCACTTGTTTCATCGCGTCCATGAAATCGTCGTACTGAATTGGCCGGACCTTTTTTTTTTAATTTTAACTCGACGAATTGAATTCAAATCGATGCATCTTGCGCAATGCAAACCTGATCTTTGCTGATCGTCTCAATGAAACTGCCCACACTCCTGATCGGGCCGAGAGCTTTGAGATTCAATTTTGATCACAGAAGAGCGTCTTTAGGGCGGACACGAATTTTACCCGCTTCCCGGCACAAATTGGTCATGTCCGCTCCTGAATACCCGTCGGTGACGTTGGCAATCTCTTCAAGCTCTTGCTCGCTCAGGTCGTGAGATTGATTCTTATTTAATAGGTTTTGAACGATTTGTCGTCGGCCTGTGTGCTCAGGCAACGGAACGTAAAGCCTCTTTACGAATCGACGTCTTGCTGCATCGTCTAGCTCCTGCGGCCTGTTGCGTTTTAGAATTGCTGCGTGACAAATTTAATTATTTAGAAGCAGAAAAGAAACCGATTAGTGGCTCCGATTAGAAGAATTCGCTCTTCGCTGGAGGTGCCCGCTCCGTCCATTTGAATGAAAAATTCAGTTTTCAATCTTCTGGATGACTCGCGATCGTCGTCTGAACGCTGCGAAAGCAACGAGTCGATCTCGTCCAGGAATATCACCGACGGCTGGAAGGCACGAGCCACCTCGAACAGCACCTTCACCAGTTTCTCGCTCTCGCCTTGCTGAAAGCCTCAATTAGTCAAGGCTGCACATTTCCGACAAGGCTCGATTCACTTGCCCACTTGGATGTCAGTGTTGATGCGCTTATGTTGAAAAATGTCGATTTGGACTCGTTGGCTATGCACTTGGCTTTGATTAGTAAATTGCCTTGAAGCAGAGTGCACGAGAAATAGAAATGCGCAATTCAAATCAAACCGATCAGCGTCTTTCCGGTTCCAGGCGGGCCGAACAGAAGTAAACCTTTGGGAGGTCCTCTAAGGCCGTTGAATATGTCACTGATTTGCAAATGAATGACTGAATTAGATGAAATTCGCTCGAAATTTGTTGTGCAATTACGGTCGCAGCATCGGCCAAATCACAATCTCCTGGATGGTTTTCTTCACAAATTCAAGGCCGGCGATGTCGTTCCAAGTGATGGGCGGCGTTTTGTCCATTACTTCGCTCGTGATTATTTCCACCAGCTTTTGGTCGACATTCTTCAACGCCGGAATCTCGCACTCTTGCTCGCTCGAGCACTTTTCATGAACTCTGCCCGTCTGATTAGTTTGCTCGTTTTCGTTGTTATTGCGAATGGGCAAATTAAATTTGCTGTGTACACTCCGCCTAGGGACCTGGGCGTTGAACAAGCGAGACTAATTGAAAAGGAGCTGAAGCGCACTTGGCCGGATTGGTCAGCGGTCGTCGACTGTAGCCTCCGTTCGGGCCTGGTGCGGTGCCGTTGCCTTTGTTCGCATTGTTTATCACGAGCTGTTCGCTGGCCGATTTGAAAGCGGACGGACTGTCTGCTTCGCCTTCTTCATTGACCACCGAAGCCAAGTCTTCTTCGTTTCGTCTTTTGTAGCACTTTGATACACGTTCTGATTAGACAGGAAATTCAAGCTTTGCCGTGCACGGACCCACCTTGGAGGCTCTCGGTTCATACTTGAGCGAGGTGCATTTATTGGCCGCTTAACAAGACTTTTAAGCTTCCACTCAAGCGCATAGAACGGTTTGATTTACGCTTGCCATTCAGACTATTAACAATCGACGCAGCCGGATTGTAAGAGATGCTTCCATTGCTTGTCGAAGAGCTCAAGCCGTTCGCCTGCAGACTGCTCGCTCTGTTCAAGTAGGGCCGCTGTGAACTGGCAGTGTTTAAACAATTTTTGTTTGCGGTCAGAACTTGATTTTCGCTCGCGTTCGATTCCCATTCTGATTTACGTGTCGGCTCACAACTCTGCACAGAGCTGTTGACTTCTCTTGTCGAGCCGCCAGTCGCTGCCTTGACCGATCGCATCGTGAACAGGTCCTCTTCAAGCCGAGCAGACCAGATCTCTTTGCTCAACGCTACTTCCCTATGGGCGTTTTCGCTGGCAAACTCAAGAAACTCGTCCACCGACAGCTCAAACTTATTCTTGCCTGCCAATTAACAAGTTAAAGAGACCCGAATGTTGAAATTGTTCAATAAAAGATTTACAATTCGAATGGGACTGGGAAACAAGTTTGGTCACTAGACGAAATTTCCTGTTAACAGCCGAAAGAGACTCGAGGTGAAGAACTGGGTCAAACCGTCTCGGTGGGCGAAATTTGTTACAAGACTAGAGCATTCTTGAATTCGATTACGCAGCTTTGAGTCGTAGAAATTGACCAAGAGGTGGAAATCGGTGGCATCGATTCTAAAAAAATATGAAAGGCAATAAAGCGCCTTGACTCGTCGAGTTCGGCGAAGTAGAGCGCGGCGGCTGCGTCTTACATTGAATGGTAGAGCGCCTGGTCTAGTTCAGTTTGAATTCGAGCGGCATTTGTTGAGATTCTTTGCTCAATCACATAATCTCTGGCAGTGGGCGTCGCACTGCAGGTTAAATAATCAATGAGACGGGAGGAGTCGATTTCGATCGCCTGCAGTCGATTTAGAATCTCGTCGTTCATCATCACTCGGCTGTACGACTCATGTGACAGCGAAAGGAAGTGGAAAGCGAAAGCGACTTGCCCTGCTCTGCACAGCTCAAAATTAATGAAAGAAAATAAGAAGAACAGAGTGAGAAATGCCCGCTTTTCAAGTTCTCTGTTTCAAAACAAAGCTTAACAAGTGACTTGAGTTTTGTAAACAAGGCTGCAGAGCTGCGCTCAGACCCCGATCGATGTGCAAGTGCCAGAACATAATTTCTATGGTGACTAAGAAGAGAAAAGCGTTTTAGTCGAGCTTCATTAATTACTCTGCAGAGCGGTGTTGAAGCACGCTTCCCTAAAACTTGGCAATACACACCTCAAACAGAGTGAGCAGGTTGGTTGCTAAATTCAATAAACCACAGAGCCGTTCGACATGCACCGACAGATCGAGTTGATTCCGAGCTCGACAGGCTCACCGTCATTCGACGAGCACATTGACGAGTCGAGCAGCTCAGGAGATAGAGAGCTTGAAATTGTTCTGGAGGCGCTGGAGCAAGACGATTTTGAGCAGGTGGACGAGATCCTTCAGCTCATTGTGGCTCGCTCTGCCTCCAGGCACCTCAAGCCAATTCATATGGCTTGTGCGTACGGAATCGCTTCACTTGTCGAAAAGTATTTGAGCCAAAACCGAGCACTGGCTCATCAAGAATGCGAGTACGATTCGATCGCTCAGCTCACTCCGCTCTATTTCTGCGCCGGTGTGGGCCCAGATGCGATTAGAAACGAACGAGACAAGTGCATCGAGTTGCTTGCATCCGCCGGAGCGGACATGAATCATCACGACTCGCTGGGCAACACGGCATAACACTGGGCAACCAAAGCGGCCGATCTCCGCGTGTGCCAGGCCTTGGTCCAGCACGACGTCGACTTGAACCATTTGAACATACACAAGTGCACTTGTGCTCATGGAGCCGCCTATTACAAAAAGCTCGACATTCTTGAGCTTCTCATCGATTTGAAAGCCCAGCTGAGACAAGTGGACCAGAGCGGCAAGACGATTCTGCATTTAATTTGCAAGCCCTATGCGCCAGCCAACGATTCGTTTACGCCATCAGAGCAAGCTCAGCATGTGGACATTGTGGAACGATTGCTGAGTGAAGTGTTCGATTCGGACAGTCTGAATCAGGCAGATGTGGACGGCTTCACCCCGCTCATGTACGCGTGCGAGCAGGAAAATTTGGATTTGGTGAAAGTGTTGATCAAACATGGCGCCGATGTAAACTACGCCAACCAGGAGTTGATCACTTGTTTGAGCGTGGCTATATTCGAAGGCTCGAGCAAACTGGTCAAATATTTACTCGAGGCCGGTTTCTCTTACTCGAGCAAAAGTGTTTCTTATTTGACTGAGGCTGCGTCCCAGAGCAATTTGGAACTAGTTGACCTGCTTCTGCAGGCCGGATTTGAGTTGAACGAATACAAAGAGGACGAGACCGGCCTCGTTCTGAACCCGTTGTGGGCCGCATGCGAACGAGCCAATTTGCAAATGGTCGAGCACTTGATGAGCAAAAGTGCCGATCCGGTGATAAACCGTCAACTTAATCTGACCGCCTTGCACTGCGTCGCAAGAGCGCAATGTGAAAACGAGGCGATCGCGCGTCTGCTTATCGATTACGGCTGTCCAATTAACGAAAGAGGAGGAAAAGGAGGCGAGACACCGCTGTTTCTGGCCGCTCTTTCCGGCCATACGCGGATCGCTCGTCTACTGATTGAAAGCGGCGCCCGTCTTGATCACACGGAAGCAGGCATTTGCTTCCACGAAGCACTTTTCTCCTCCAACCACGAGCTAGTCGAGCTTCTTGTACAACACGGTTTCAGGCCGAGCGACGAGCGTGAGCTAAATCAGCTGCATTCTGCATTGATTGATCTGCTGGTCGACAACGATCATGAAATGCTTCGGCTTCTATTGAGTTTGCATTTGATTAGACCAGATCAGCTACTGGAGGCAATGAGAGCAATGCAAGACCGAATTGAGAGTGCTCCTCCTCTGCAAGTCAAACTGAAGAGCAACTCGCTCAACCAACTCGACAAACATCCTCCAAGCGCTTCGGTCAGGCCGAAGGAAAGACGCACGCGATGTGCGAGCGATTAGAGCCACATCATCACAATGTTCATCAGCATTGCTATTTTGTTCATCGCATCAAAACGGACGCAGTAAATTCAGAGAAAAAAACAAAAATCAAAAGTGACTGCTGCTGCGAGGCCACAAACTTGACACAGGGACCAATCTTTAAATTAGGTCGCTGCCTCGCATGTGCTGTTCATGGGACAAGGTCAAGCCATTTAATTTCAAAGTTATTTTGTTTCGATCTTTTGTTGTTTTTGTTGTTGTTATTTGTGTGTGCCAATCGCAGCTAAAGCAGCAGCAGCAGCAGCAACAGCGGCGGTCTATTTGCCCAACAAGCCATACGCACTTTTGTTTAAATCGCCTTATTTACTTAGCTGATTGAGAGCGACCTATCTTGGAAGCGAAATTAGCTGGAGAGAAAGAGAGTAGGAAAGTAGTTGAATAGAGCGAAAGAGCAAGAGGCCAGTTGTTTATATCGGATCTGCTCCTCACAAGCCTCAAATTCAAATTAGAATGTTAATAACGAGATCAACATCATCGATCGGGTCAGCAGTGCCACACAGAGCACAAATGCAATCGGCTGGGGTTTGACTCTCTCTCTCTCTCTGTACGACTAGTGGCCAGTAGAACGTCAGTTTTAAATTCCCTATTTTGCATATTTAGCGGGCAGCCGCTTAAATGCATCTGCGCGAATTTGATCGGATTAATGGCTCGAGCAGAAGAAGGCGAAAAAGAAGCAGCAGCGTTGTCGGTGGTCTGTCGGCTTATTAACCTTTAAAGAGTTCACAGCGCCAATTGAGCCGCAGCGCGAATAGGCCACTCTGCTCTGCCCATTAGCGTCCATGTAATTGTGTGCATGCGTTGTGTGTGTAGACTTGCAGTCCTGATCCTTCCGGTTCGAGCCGAGTTTTACTCATCAAAGTTGATGCTAGTTGTTAAATAATGGCCACTGCTTGCTAATTAATTTACTCTCGGTCACTTAAATTTTTCTCGCTCGCTTGTCCAAGCTGACAAATGAAAAGAGCACGTGCGAGCGCGCCTTAATGAGTGAGTGCTCGCACTGACCAGGTGTGTGTGTGTGGCTGAATGAGTTTGGGCTTGAAGCCGCAACGAAAACAAGAGCCGGAACCTCGCATCGCTTGCGCTACATTTCACTTTTAATAAATTTTGACGCCTAAACGTTTCACGCGTCATTTAATAAAAAAGCAGCCACATCCGGCCTGAGTGCGACGTGAATGGCAACAGCTAAAACAGCAATCGGCTCGCTTCGATCTTTGATTCGCTTGAGAGCTCTCACTCATCCATTCATTCATACACGCGGCATGATTTATAGCCGGCGCGAGTTTAGTCGGTCCGTTGGCCGCTTGCTCGCTCGCTGGCCTGCCTGCGTGACGGCCTAAGCCGGGGACATGTCATATGCACTCGGTTGTCTCTTATTGGACGTTACTTGCCTATTTCATTCTGAATCGTGCTCGATTTAACTGATTATAGTACTTCCGAGTAAAACGAAGCTTTCCTTTTGCTTAAACAGCCCCACGCTTTTCCTGCCCTTCCGCCATTCAGTTTTAGCCCGCTAATGCTCGCCCCAATTTCATCTCTTCCTTCTTTAATCGCAGCTAATCCGCACCGACCCGAGCGAATAATTTATCGATTGCATGGACCAGAGAGTGACCCAACGCCAGGCCAGAATGAGTTCAGCTTGCTATTGTGCGTGCGTAATAGGCAAAGAGAAAGAGAGGGCAGTTGGAGCACGTGAACTGGCATTGTGTTGAACGGCTATTAGCACGTCGCGCAAGCAAACAAGACGATCCTTGAACGGCGCCGTTCTAATGGTTGCTAATCTTTGTTGCGTGCGCCATAATCGGAAAGCAAACTCATTAGGAGAAGCGATAGGTTCGATATGTTTAGGTAGCGTTGACATGGGCATCCGCACGCCTTCACGCATCGTCGGGCTCGTTAAAAGTCTGATGAGCGGGCCTCTCGATTAATTAGATTTTTATTCATATCGCGTCAAATTTGTGATTTATAGGATTTTGTTCTAACAGAATGCGTCACGAGGACGAGAGCCGAGCCCCAGAAAAAGAGAGAGAGCGAGAGAGGCAAGCAAGCAGAGTGAGTGAGTGTGTGTGAGTGAGTGAGAGAGAGAATAAGACCAAGATTGGGATGAAATGGAGAGAAGGGCAAGAATAGAAGATGACGATGGCTTCTTTCATTCGGCCAGAATCTTAGAAAAAGATGAGGCCACATGACAGTTATCGACTACACTTTATTCCACTCGATTAGGCCAATAATTAACTTTATCTCGCGCGTCGTTGAATTGATGCGAGTAGGGATCGCATTTCGCATTGGGCACCTCATATCGTATGGCACACACACACACACACACATACTCACTTACTTTGTAATTCATTTCGGTCGCTTCATTACAATCGCAAAAAAAAAATAGCTCGACTGCAACTTGAGGTTTCAAATTCCAATGCCCTCTGCCATTCGAGCCTAATCGACCTCACTGAATCTCAATTGGCAGGGCAACAACGTCATAAAATAATCAGAAGCAGCGGCAGCAGCATCGTCAAAAGCAGTAGCAGCCGAAGAGCAGCATGATTAAAAGGATCAAGGCTCGAACGATCTCAAGTGGCCTTCCGCCACCACGACTGAGCGCTCTATTTTCAAATGGAAATGGACTAATTGATGCAAAGATAGTGAGAGAGTGACCAGCCTCGGGCGCCTGCTTTATTAACTTGGGGTCCACTTGATTTGAAAAAAAAAACAACAGAAGAAGAATTTCTGCGTCTAGAACAGTTTGCAATATTTGCATCATGATTAAATCAAACCCCATCTAAATCTATTTGCATTGGGCGTTTGTTTATGAGATGCGTGAGACTGGTCGGCCGCATTGCCTTCTTTTGTTTCTCTATTTGATGAATTTTCGTCCAAACTGAATAGAGCTAATGACCGTCTATTTGTTTGCAGCGAAACTCTAATGCCTTCGGATTTGGGTTTGTGGCCAAGCCGTGCACAAACATCGGTTTAATGTGACCGCCGCCAACGCCGCACAATTGAATGCAACTGCGCCACTCGCGACGACGCCACAACCATGCACTCGATTACCATCGACGCCATCTAGGCGGCCATTACCACCACAGCTGCCTCTCAAGCAATTTTGGCTGCGGCTATAATGTTGTTTGTGGCCGCCATCAATCGTCGTTATCTTATCTTCGCCGCCCTCTAGCCCTTTTTTCGACCGAGCAAATTTCAATTAAATGTTTTCGCCCTGCACCGCCCGTCCGCCGCTCGGACGACGCCTATATTTCTCTCGCGCGGCGTCGAATTAATTCGAAACGACTTGAATGGACGAACCGATAAGCGGCAGTGTCGCGTAAAGCAACTAGGACGAGGCGATTATGTGAACGCAAATAGCAGAGGAGCGTTGTCATCACCGCCTCTCACCTTAATGGCCACTTACAAGCGCCTTTACAACGAATGAGTGAGCGAATCGGCCGCGTGCGAGTGTGTGTCCGGAGAAAGATGAAGGGGGGCTTGTAATTAAATAAGATTAATAATTCGCTCGTAAAACAAGTTGGCCGCCTTCATTACCGTGGACGAGTTTAGAGCGAGCGAAATGACGAGAGACGATAAGCGAGCCAGTGAATGGATGCAGGGTGCAATTATTTCGATTTTGTATTGTGCCCACCGGACACGCGGTTCACCTTGGGCGTTTCTATGCCACTGGTGTCGATTGGCTTTGACATCGACTTTCATTCGGCCACAAATTTCAATCGCGATCGGACAATTCAAGCGAGCATTTTAAGTTCGCACTTTTGTTGTTTTCGTTTTTGTCCAACTAATTTAAAGCATGCACGACTTCACTTCTCCATTTGCGCTCGTTCATTCTTATTCGCTTCGATTTAGAAGAACACGGCCAGCGCAAATAGCCGAGCAATGCTACTCATCTGACTGACTCGAACTGAATGCGAAACGCTCGATGCCAAACAACTTTAACCAACTGCGTGGAAATCGATCGAAAATGAACGCAGACTTGACGGCGGCCGTTCTGCTGCTTTTGCTCGTTTGCCAATATGCCGACGCCACTGGTTGTAAGTTACTTTTAAACTTTGTTCTGCAAGCTCACTCTGAACTGGTGAATAAAAATCGGTCAAAGGCTATCCGATATTGAACTGCTCGCCGCAAATAGCCTCGCTCGACTCCCAGTTCCTCAACAAGACCATTCAGATCGAATGTATATTTCAGAAGCAAATCGACGCAGAGAACATCATGTGGCGGTTCGAATTCGGCGACATGCAACGAGTGGCCTACGACATCGACGGCCAGACCTATCCGCCGTTCTCTCACGAGCTCGTCAATCATGTCGGCTCTGGCACGACCGGACCCTTCTCCACAAGCATTCTGCGCGTCAGGCTGCTCAACTCGACTTACTTCACCGACTACAGGCTCTTTTATATTCCGAACGGCTGCACTGAGCTCGTACGACTCCGACTGAACGAGAGAGGTTCGCGCATTTCACAACTCTCTGCTTTTCTCGTTCTCGTCTAATTTTTCGCTCTATTTAGCGCAGAGTTACCAGAGCGGCTGTGCAACGAGCCACGTCAATGGCCTCCTGCTGCTGCTTGCCAGCTCTATTCTCACTTTGACGCTTCTTATCAGACGACAGTGAACTGTGGGCCCTCCGATCAATATACTCTCTTTTGTACAATAGATCTTTATTTATTGGGCCCTTCTTTTTATTTTTCTTCTATTTAAAGAACAACGTTTCCTCTTCGCATGCACCGAGTGCACAGGCGTGCACCGATCGAAATACTCTAAAATTCCTTCATTCGTTCTATTGCTCGTTCGAATTTGCTTTTTTATTTTCATCAATTTCTCTCTCTCTCTCTCTGATCGACTTGAAGATTTCTATTTTCTCTCTCTTAATTCATTCTCTTTAATCATCAATAAACAACAAACAATTAATAGTTGAAAGCAAAACTTGTGATCGTTAGACATTAAATTTGATCGGTCGAGTGAGATGCGATTAGTCGACTCCGAGTAATCTCATCGCAAATAACAAAGAGGACAATTAGATTGAGAAGGACAATTGAAGCTTATGCAACAACTCGCTTTCAAATCCTCTCGAAAGCCTCTTGTTTCTGGCTAAAACGCTCACGATTCAATTCGCTGGCTGCTTGTTATTTTTCAATAGCAACCTCGTCAAACCAGACAAGTTGAGTGACAAGTTTAGCCGGCAGTTGAGGGCGTCTTGGGTCGATGCAGGTCCGGTCGTCATCGTAAGTGCACCCGCTGAATTGCCGAACGAGAAGTTGTCAGGGAGACGATGCCAAAAGGCCGGCCAAAATGTCCAAAAGCTAAACCATGAATTTAACTCGCCTACGAACGTGGGATGTAAAGCTGAGCGAGCACAGTGGTTCACAATTGTTTATTCTGATTAGACACAACAATGAGTGTGAAGATTTATGAAAAATCTTGAGAAAGCAGGTGAATGCCAGCCGTCAAGGGGCAATTTGCTTAGATAGGCTTGATTTTAAAGTGAAGGCCTATGAGAGAAAAGACGAGACACTTGATGTCCTGGACGAGATAGTAGAAGCATCTGAGGCCTTCTGGGTCTTTGCTGTTGTTGATGTCGACCAGCGAGCCGATTTTGGAGGTTGTGAACGAGATGTGCTCGTCGCCCATTACAATCTCGAGCTCTTGGCGGCCGACTCGATCGGGCGACGGCCACAGCTCGTCGTCCTCTTTCATAATCTCCGAGTCGTCGATGATTCGACGCAGCTCCTCCATCACGGTTCGATTCACGTAGCATTCCTTGCGAATCAGCGTGTCGTTCTTGTAGTTGGAATTGTTGGCGTATCGCAGCTTGCCGTCTGGTCTGAACTCAAACTCGAGGAACTCGTGTCCAAACTTGCCTTTGTGGCCCACATAGTAACGGAGGTAGAAATCGTTCATTTTGAACTTGAAGTGTTTAGAACGGCCGTGTTGTTCGTCGTAGCTCGCGCTTGCTCACAACCTACCAGCGCCGCCACTTGCTCCTCCCCCTTCTCCCTTTCATTCTTCTCGACCTCCAACGTGTCAAATGTAAATTGCCATTCGAAGCATAGCCATTCAATAAAATTAGCTTCAAGTCGATGATAGACCGAATTCAAGTTTGGCTGAGGCCAATTCTTCGACCAGGCCCGGCCAGGGCTGCTCTGGCTCAATTCAGTCGCAGGCAAGCTGGACAATTTTGAACATATCGGACAAACCGGTGGTCGATGGTAATCTCCAACGCTCTTGTGTGTGTGTAAAATAAAACAGCGAGAGGGATTATTGATTGGCCACCATTTCAGAGACTAGCGCGCGCAATGGAGAAGATTTTTGAAAAATTAGAATTGCTTAAAGCCAAGCTTGCCAAGTCAGAAGGCGGCGCCGGTGGTCGCAAGTCGAGCGAGAATGCCGGCGACCATCGCCATCGCATGACCGAACAGGAAGAAGAGGAAGAGCTAAAGGCGACCGCGGATGAGTTTGAACGCGACGTTGACGTAATCACCCACTTTTACACGTCGCCCGGCTACATAAAGGGCGGCCAGATGCGCGACTATCAAATACGCGGCCTCAACTGGATGATTTCGCTCTACCAGAACGGCATAAACGGAATTCTGGCCGACGAGATGGGCCTGGGCAAGACACTGCAGACCATCTCGCTGATGGGCTACATGAAGCACTTTCGCAACAACGCGCGACCACATCTCGTCATCGTGCCCAAGTCAACGCTGCAGAACTGGGTGAATGAATTCAACAAGTGGTGTCCTTCGATCAAGGTGCTCTGTCTGACCGGCTTGAAGGAGGAGAGAGCGAAAATAGTCAGCGACGACCTATTCGACGAGAACAAATGGGAAGTGTTGATCACATCGTACGAAGGCGTTCTGCTCGAGACAGCCAACCTTCGCAAGTTCAAGTGGAGCTACATAATCATCGACGAAGCTCACCGCATCAAGAACGACGAGTCAAAGCTGTCGGTCCTTGTGCGCAAGCTGAGCTCTCGCAACCGCCTGCTGATCACCGGCACGCCGCTACAAAACAACCTGCGCGAGTTGTGGGCACTGCTCAACTTCCTCGTGCCGGACATATTCAATTCGGACGAAGAGTTCAACGAGATGTTCGACGTGAACAAGTGTCTGGGCGAAGACCAGGACGTGATCACCAAGCTGCATCAGATACTCAAGCCGTTTTTGCTCAGACGCTTAAAGTCGGACGTGGAGAAAGCGTTACCGCCAAAGGTAGAAACCAAGCTCTACGTTGGTCTCAGCGCCATGCAGCGGCAGTGGTACACAAAAATTCTGATGAAAGACATCGACCTGCTGAACAGCAACACTCACAAGGGCGAGCGAATGCGCCTCATAAACATCCTGATGCACTTGCGCAAATGCTGCAACCATCCGTACATGTTCGAGGGCGCAGAGCCAGGCCCTCCCTACACCACCGATCAGCACATAGTGGACAACTCGGGCAAAATGGTCGTGCTCGACAAGCTGCTCACCAAGCTGAAGGAGCAGGGCTCGCGGGTTCTCATATTCAGTCAAATGACTCGAATGCTCGACATACTCGAGGATTACTGCTTGTGGCGAGGCCATGAGTACTGTCGTCTTGATGGCGACACGAAACACGAAGACCGCCAGGCGTCAATAAACGCCTACAACGCGCCGGGTTCGACCAAGTTCGTGTTCATGCTTTCGACTCGCGCCGGAGGCCTCGGCATCAACTTGGCCACAGCAGACACAGTAATCATTTACGACTCGGACTGGAATCCGCAGGCCGACTTGCAGGCCATGGACCGTGCTCATCGTATCGGCCAGACCAAAACGGTGCGCGTGTTCCGCTTGATCACAGACAACACGGTCGAGGACCGAATCAACTACCGAGCCGAGCTCAAGCTCAGACTCGACAATGTGGTCATTCAGCAGGGCCGTCTGACCGACTCGAATCAGAAAATCGACAAAGACGAGATGTTGTCGATGATTCGTCACGGCGCCAACTACGTATTCTCCTCCAAAGAGACCGACATCACCGACAAGGACATTGACGAAGTGCTGGCCGAGGGTGCCAAGCGAACCGAGCAGATGAAAAGCGAGCTGGAGAAGCTGGGCGAATCGCAGCTTAGAAAGTTCACCATCGACTCGGAGAACGCGCCGCCCGACAGTGTGTACAAGTTCGAGGGCATGGACTACCGCAAGACGCACGGCGACGGCATTGGCATAAAGTGGATCGAGCCGCCCAAGCGAGAGAGAAAAGCCAACTATGCGATCGACCAATACTTTCGCGAAGCGCTGCGAAGCGGCGAGCCAAAGGCGCCCAAAGCTCCTCGGCCGCCCAAGCAGCCGTACGTTCAGGATTTCCAGTTCTTTCCCGCTCGCCTGTTCGAGCTGCTAGATCGGGAAATATACGCATATCGCAAGTCGATCGGGTACAAAGCGCTCAAGGACGTTGATCTTCCGGCCGACGACGAGAGCAATCAGATGCTAGACGAGCAGAAGAAAATCGACGAGGCCGAGCCTCTGACCGAAGAGGAGATGCAGGAAAAGGAACAGCTGCTCACCGAGGGCTTCACAAACTGGTCCAAGCGAGACTTTAATCAGTTCATCAAGGCAAACGAAAAGTACGGCCGAGAAGATCTGGACAACATTTCGCAAGAGGTCGAAGGCAAAACGCCCAAGGAAGTGTGCGAATACGCGCGAGTGTTCTGGCAGCGGTACAACGAGCTGCAAGACATTGAGAAGATAATCGCGCAGATCGAAAGAGGCGAGGCCAAGATTCAGCGGCGCATAAGCATCAAGAAAGCGCTCGATGCCAAGATGGCCCGACACAAGTCGCCCTTCTTCCAGCTCAAGATTCAATACGGCTCCAACAAGGGCAAGAACTACACCGAAGAAGAGGACAGGTTTCTCATCTGCTATTTGCACAAGCTCGGCTTCGACAAAGAAAACGTCTACGACGAGCTGCGTTATGCGATTAGGCAAGCGCCCCAGTTCCGCTTCGACTGGTTCATCAAGTCGCGCACGTCCATGGAGCTTCAGCGACGCTGTAACACCCTGATCACGCTGATTGAACGAGAGAACCAAGAGCTGGAGGAGAAAGAGAAAGCCGAGAAGAAACGACTCTCGAAAGGTGGCGCCAACAAAGCCCTCTCCAGCCACGATTTGAACTCGTCCGAGTCAAAGTCGGGCAAAAAAGGCGCCCGAGCCAACGGGAACAAAGAAAATGCCCAAAAAGCCGCCGCAGCCAACGAAAGCATGAACGGCAAGTCGAAGAGAAAGTCCGAGGCCAAGAGTGATACGCCATCAAGCAAGAGTAAAAAGGCCAAAAAATAGTTAAGCTGTTGCTTCATCTGTCTTTTATCAACTTTGCTATTCTGTAAATAAACTGAGTTTATTCAATGCAATTCAAGTTCGGTTTATCTCTTGAACTGGAAAGCCCTTCTAACTTGGGCCATCTGTCAGATACGACCGAGTAGCAACGCTATTTGTCTCATGCGTCTTTATGCGCGTTCGCTTACTACCCAGTTTCTTCGAATTGGTTAAAGCTATAATTAGCGCAGGCGGTGGCCTTTCCGACTCTAAACACTAAGTTTTATACAAACTTACGAAGTATGTATCCCTAACAATGCCGCCAGTGCATGGCCATTGCGATGACGATTGCCGCAAGTTGGTGAGCTTTATCAAGCTAGCCGTCTTGTAGCCGAGCGATGGTTTATAATTCAATATAAATGCAAACATCACCACCCATTGTGTGCCAAATCCGCCAATTTTCCACTTATTTATTTGAAAGCAAAAAAGATTTAATTTGATCTAAATGGTCAATTTGTCCATTGGGCCCGTTTGGCTTAAAGCTCTGCCGTTACGCTGTTTGGTCTCGGCCGAATTGATCTTCTCAATTTTACTCTGAATGAGCTCGCTAATCTTGATTACCCGGCTTGCTGCAATGCTCACACATCTCTTGACCTGTTTATTTCGGCTATTAGCGGTAGATCGCCTTTCGAAGGTCTCAATCTGATACCTGATCTTTGAGTAAGAGGAGATTGCCGCTCAACTGCATCGTGCAGATTTCCTTGTGCTTGTTCATTCCAATCACCAGCTTACCGTCCATGCATCTCTCTTCAAGGTCGGTCGGATCGACCAGCAGATATTTGCTATTCGAGTGTGAGGCTCAGAAACTTGGTCATTTCGTTACTTGATCGGTTACCCTTGATCGAAAAATGCGAATGTGATGCACAGTGGCATGTGCAGAATGCTCAACGGAACCGGATCGCGCTCCTCTTCAGTGTACTACTCGGCGAAAACGAAAAGTTGGGTTTTTTTGAAGAAGCCAGATGATGGAGCCTACTCACGATCTTGATCTCGTCGCCGGCCACATGAACTTCGGGCAAGCGAAAGTGAGCCAGTGAGCAGATGAGGGCAATGTTGGCCGCGTCCAATATGTTCCCATCGTGATTCATCGCATTCAAGTCGACTCTGATCTGCCAGACTTTCTCGCCGACTCGAATGCAGAGCGACTCGACGTCAAGACATCTCGACTGCTTCACATTCTTCTCCAGCAAACGATTGAGTTCTACTCCCTGATTGCTCTGTCTTTCAATCAGCAGATCAGGGTCAATTGAATTCGACCGGCTGCGAGTCGAGATTTACTTGTTTGCCTCAAAATGCTGAGCCGCCATTGGCGACAGCTCCAGATTCACCTTCAGCAGTCCTTCGTTTGGTCTCGAGTCTTTTGGTTTCACTATTTCGGCCGACACTTGGCCAGTCACTCTTTTCAAAAGCGGTTTCATCAATCCGCCATATTCTCTTGGCTAAACAATTAATAAACAATGTCTCACTGAGTTTGACCCAAATGCACTACACAGCCGCCTCTGGTGCTCAGGAATTTTATGTCAATATCTCTAAAGTCATAGACCTGGCGTCTGTCAATTCTCTTCGGACCGCAGTCTCAGTTAAATGTGTCCGCAGCGTTCTTCTAGCAATTTACCAGATTCTCTGCCAGAGCCTTGAGCACGAAATCGTATTCGCTAAGCGACAACGGAATCTCTCTCATCTTGCCTTAAGATGAGGCAAATGAGCAGAACGTGAAAAGTCGACGTCGAGCAACAGACTGGTGTTTAAATACCAAACCAGAATTGACACGCTCGAGCCAGTCAGATTGTGAAGATTTGAAAGTTTATTCCACAACAAAATTTTGTTTGTTTTTGTTTAAACGAGTTGAGTCTACCGGATGCATGTGTATCACGGGCCTCGTTGTGGGCCTTTGAGTGCATTCTAAGAGCCAAGTTTAGTGCTGATGCTCATTTCATTTTCTCGTTGTTTCAATAATTTCAATAAAGCTTGTTGGTCAAGCCAGCAATAATCGATTCAAAAAGCCACATTGGCTCAGCAACTGACTGACGGGCGTAAATGTATGAGAAAAATATTGATAAAATTCTGAATACAGAAAAGGGCCGAGCACAAAGTTCACTCGGAAGTAAGACTGACGAATAAGGTCAAGTTTGCACTCGGAAAGGTTTGAGCAAAGCGGAATCAAGCGGCCTACGCCTCAAGCTTGTTTGTATGTTACTTTCATTCAAAATTTCATGTGCTGCAACACGGCCTGCTTTAAAGCTGCTTTTTCTCCTCTTGGCCAGTCTCGGTTTTCGAGTAGTCTGTCGGCTCTTCGCCTGGCTTCAGCAGCTTGCCCACCACCGGGTATTTTTCTTTATTTTATTTGTTCAAAAGCTCAATGCGGCGTGAAGAACGGAGTGAATTGTTTACCCAAAAACTGCATTTCCCACTCTTTGACGCTGCCCATCTCAGACGGCGTTAGATCAGCCAGATCGTCATGAGTCTCCTTGAACAGTGACTGATCCACTGAAAATGTTGCCAGAGCCCTTGATGCGTCTCGGCCAGCGAAAACAGAGTACGGGCCGCCTACGTTTTGTACGATCAGTGATTTACACGCGCTATCTTCATTCTGGCGGCTACCTGGACCGTAAAAGTTGGTTGAGGCCGACACATCGAACACTTTGCCGAGCACGCCGATCAACACTCGGCCATTTGACTTTACTCCGTCGTAGAAGCGCAGCTGCTCGAGTGTAAAGTCTTGCTTGGGCATCGGCTCTAAATGCGGCTGTGTCTCGCGTCTGTGCTTGCGTTCGACGTTTTCACGCTTGATCAGCTTGTACGAGAAGTAGCAGATGAGAGCGACCAGGCAGATGTTGAGCGGAGATGAAACTATGTCGTCCACAAAGCGACGAGCAATACCCAGGCCGTCTGGCATGTTGCTGCTGAAAGACACTTGATTCTAAAGCGAAACGAACCAGTCAGGAGCGCTTTGAGAAACCAACAAAAGCACTTCTAATCCGCTCAAATTGACTCTGTCGTGCATGAGCTCAAAGTAAGTGGTGATGAACGCGTGTGATCGAGCGTGCATTGTTCAACCTCTTGCTCGTCTTCAATTTCATAAATTATTTCAACCGCCTGTGATGGTGGGAAGAGCAAATACCAAACAAGAAAATTTGATTAATCGGAATCAAACGCTCTTTGTTCAATTCTGATTTAATATTCTCTCTTTGCTTCTGTCGTTCGTCCACTCCTGGCCGATTGCTTGCCTAATTCAACACAAAACATGCTCTCACGAAGATTTCCGAGGCGAAATTTGCTCCTTATCTAGTCAGGTCTAGTTCTAGTGCTTGTCCTCAGTGCAGCTCATGCCACGTATTTGTCCTCAATTTGGTTGCGATTGCCATTTTTAATTATCATAAAGCTGCAAATTTTATTCACGTATGTGCTAGATTGCGAATTTCTCTTCATAAAAGATTTTGACTACTATTGGTGAACTAGCTTGTCGAGCCTCTCTCTCTTTTTTAGCATTTTGTTCCATGCGACTTGCCAACGTACACGCTCACGCACACACAGGCATAGAGAGAGAGAGAGAGACGCATTTGACTATAGGCGATCGAAACTAGAGCGCTTAGTTAAGAGTTTTCGCGAGGATCCAATCCGCTCCAATCAAGCATGACACTGCAGTTCGCCTCACTAAAACAAATACCGGAATTGGCCTTCTGGCTGCTCCTTTTCATCGGCGCCCTAAGAGCAGAGGCAGGAAAATATTCAGCTGGTGACCACGTTGAAGTCTATGTGAACAAAATCGGTCCTTACTGGAACCCGGTGAGTTGATAGCCACCGAAACTTGATCTTTTTTCCTTGCTCTACGATTTTGCGACTAGCACGAGACCTATCACTACTACTCGCTGCCTCTATGTAGGCCTGAAAAAGTAAGCGATTCGATCTTGGTTCAAAGCGAGCACGTTTTCAATCAACAAACAAATCAAGATCGAACATCGAAGTCTCACGCTCGGCGAGGTGCTTGACGGAGACCGAATGGCCAAGTCGATGTACAAGATCAAGTACAAGGAAAACGTTGACACTGCCACTCTGTGCACTGTCGAGCTAAACACCGAGGACCTACACAAGCTCAAAGCTGCGATTGAAGATCTTTACTATTTTGAATTTGTTATCGGTAACCGACTTTCATCAAATCGATCATGTCTGAGTCGAGCTGACCGCCGATTAACGTCAAACAGACGATTTGCCCGCCCGGGGCTTCTTGGGTCTCTTCGAAGAGGAGAACATTTTGCCTCATGTTCATCATACATTCCTCTACACCCATTATGAGTTCACATTCGGCTACCGTCTCGATCGGGTAGATTTTCGTTGCGTAATCCGACGCCGACAGCAATCTGAGCCGAATCTAACTCGAAGGTCATTTTTGTGAATGTGAGCACCAGCGACCGTGCACCCTCTAAGCTCGATGACGTCACTGCACCGGTAACCATCACTTTCACCTACAGCGTGAACTGGGTTGAGTCAAAGTAAGCCGAATAAGCTCTGTCTCTCTCTCAACGAACAAGTCCATTAAAAGCGAGCTGGCAATTTCAAAGCGTGAAATTCGAGCAAAGAGATAAACTCAGACTCTCGGCCGGCTTCTTTCCCAAATCCCTCGAGGTAGCAATCAGTAGTGCTCTATTCGCATTGCTCTCAAACTCCACTCGTCAAGGTCCATTGGTTGTCCATAATCAACTCTGTTATTCTCGTATTTCTGCTTATCGGCTTTGTGGTCATCATTATGGTCAGTGGTGACAAGCATTTGCAGTTGTTGCAAATTAATTTTAAACACTCGGGACTTTTGTAGACCAGAATTCTGCGCCAGGACATGATGAGATACAACAATGAGCTCGAGGACACAATCGACGATGAAGACTACGGCTGGAAGTTAATCTCAAACGACGTGTTCCGCTTTCCCAACCACAGGCTTTTATTCTGTTCAATAATCGGAGTTGGCGCTCAGTTCCTAGCACTCTCGTTCGGCATTCTCCTCATGGCTCTGCTGGGTTTCTTCAACGTGCACAAGCACGGCAATCTGAACACGGCCGCTGTTCTGCTCTACGCGATGACATCGGGCGTGGCCGGCTACGTGAGTGCCAAGACCTACCGCCAGATGAACGGCGAACGCTGGGTCTGGAATCTGAATCTGGCCGCACTGCTCTTCTCCGCTCCGTTCTTCGTTGCGTGGAGTCTGGTGAACACGGTTGCGTGGGCCTATGGCAGCACTCAGGCGCTGCCTTTCACCACAATCATCATTCTGAGCCTTGTCTGGCTGGTGGTCGGCTACCCGCTCACGGTCATCGGCGGCATAGTGGGCAAGAACTCGGCCGGCTCGTTCGACGCTCCGTGTCGCGTCAAGAACATTCGACGAGAAATTCCCGACACTCCTTGGTATCGCTCTGCGGCGGCGCACATGTTCATTGGCGGCTTTCTGCCCTTTTCGGCAATCAGCGTCGAGCTCTACTATCTATTCTCGACGGTCTGGGGCCGCGATCACTACACGTTGTACGGCATTCTGGCCATCGTGTTCTTTATTCTCATTTGTGTCACTGTTTGCGTGTCTATTTCTTTGACCTATTTTATGCTGGCGGGCGAAGACTACCGATGGTGGTGGCGCTCGCTGATCAGCTCAGGCTCCACTGGCCTGTTTGTGTTTGCATATTCTCTTTACTTTTACCTGAAACGCAGCAACATGTCCGGCGGTCTACAGACTCTTCAGTATTTCGCCTATTCGATCATATCATGCTACGTATTCTCTCTGATGATGGCTACTGTCGGCTACTTTGCCAGCGTCCAGTTTATAAAAACGATTTACAGAAACGTCAAGCTTGACTGATCGAGTCAAAAGCCCCCTTCTCTTTGGTCTCTTTCGTCTATTCAACGTTTTGTTTGCTTGTTTGTTTTTGAGACATATTTTATCATCATTGATAAATAGGCCGACAAGAGCTTAAACAGAGAAAGGTTGGAATAAAAGCGCAAAACACATTCGATTTCGTTTCTCCTCTTTCACAATTCGTATTTTCGTTTATATTCAAAATTTGGTATCTATTAAGGTCAAACGTAAACAAGAGAGAGAGAGAGAAAAAAAAAAGTTGCTGCAAAGTAAGAAATGCCAAGAAAATTCGAAAATTTGCTCCAAAGCTCAGAAACAGGAACGGAAAAGAAAATTATAAAGCGGGACTGAAACGAGAAAGGAATAATGGTCGACGTCTAGAAGGCTTATGAGTCAGAGAGTGAATATAAATGCCGCGCAGAGTGGAAAGGTCAAGTTCGCTCAAGTTTGTCCGTTTGCCTCTTCAGAGGATTGAGCACACACAGCATCCGCTTGTCTCGTTACGATTTCCTGTCTCGCCCAGCTTTTCTTTATCCGCGTTGTCTAGCAATTGTGACGAGCTCAGGCAAGTTCTCGATCGATATCTTTAATTTCAACCTACTTATACTTGGCTCGGGAATTTTCTCTCGAGGCAGCATGTGCATCGCAACTGAGTTGCCTCCCTTGAGATTCAGTGCTTTAAATTGTAAAGCTCTTAGGAAAGCGTCGATCAATTGAACGTCTAATCGACTTACACTCAAATGTGACCTGTTCGTGCAAGAAGCGACCCTGGTAAATAAACTTTAGAACGCGAGCCGACTGAACTTGGTGGCCTTGCCACGCCTGAGGCCAATTCTCAAACACATGCTCGGATATTTGCGCAGCTGCGTTTGAAAAATCAGACTAGCGAGTCGAGACGAAGAGGAGGCCGATGCGCTTACCTGTTTGCGTGGGCGAGACTAGGAATTCTGCTTGTTCTTGAGCTGGCACGTAAATGATGCGCAGACTCAGCTGAGCCAACACATGAATGGTTTCAAATTTGACCAAAATCTCTAGGCTAAGTGGTTTACTTTATCTTCAGGTACGGCTTGGCTCGTCATTGCGTTGACATAATCAAACGACGGAATCGATCGCAGTCCAACAAACACAAAAGTCTAAAAGAAGAAATCTGCGCCGGCGTACAAGTAGACAGAATCGCGATTTTAAACGAATGAGTCAACAAGTGAAAGAGGCTGCCCTCGTTTCGCAGCTTCTCGTCGTCTGCTATGCTAGCATAGGCTGTAGAAACGAAAGGTGAAAAGAAAAGAGAATGAGACAAGAAAGAAATGAACGAGCGAGCGAAACGAATGAGCAAACTGTGGTCGCAACAGAAAAACAAAACTCGTACTCAAGCAGGCACACGAACATGATGTAAATTTAAGTAACCACATCGGCGAATGCAAATGCGTCGAATTAAAAGCATTCTTTGTGTCCTGGCTCGAGCAATTATTACGACCGACCGACATTATGCCTTCTCTCTTGATGCTTGCTGGGCCTTTCAAGGTTTAGAAATAAACGGTTACATAATTCAGCATAAGCATAAAACAAAAATGAAGAGAACCAGAGAGAATAGGAGAATTGAAAATAGAAACCGAGCAAAACAAGGCTGTTCGTATGTTTGCTCACTTGCTGATTTTCCAGGCCGTTTGCTGCCTAGATGTGAGAAATCAAATTCTAGCAAGTAGTAGACCGTGTTGAATTCGGCCTGTTGATTGCGACTGCCGATTTAGATGAGCGCTTCATGCCTTTAATTTTCACTCGAATGCGACCTTCTTGCCTGTTGCAAAAGAGTGATTTATCGCAAAACGGAGCGTCTTTTCTTGTTCGTCTGCGATTTACGTCAGACGCGGATGAGAATCGAACGTGCTGCGATTAGCATTTTTTTTTTCTCGCTTCCCCTTTCATCAGACGAATTGATCGCCGAGCGATGTAATTGGTTAAACCTGCGCTGGATAAATCTGCTGTTGCAATATGGCCAAAAGAAAAGTGGCGGAGATGTTAATTTTTTTCCTGCTTGCTGACTTGCTGATACTCTCGTCTAGTGTTCGTAATGTGGCAAGTCTGGCCACAAATAAATGAAAGCAATAAGAGGCGAATTAATTTGAGCGACCCTGGTTGGTTTCATAACCGAGCGGGTGGTCGATGAAATCATTATCCGTTTGTTGTTTGCAAGGCTTAGACCGGATTGGGCGCAGGCACTGCGAGGGGGAGTGGATGGAGCTCAATTGATAGCGTCGGTTCAAGTCACAAAGCCAAGCGCGTGTCGAGCGGTAGCTCGTTGCCGCTTTATAACTCGTCAGAGGCAAGATCTTTAGATCGTCGTCGTAGTCATCCTAGTCGCTTTTTTTGCCTTCTCCGACTCACCATCATAGCCCATCTCCGTCGTTGTCGTCGTCGTCATCATCATCATCATCTTCTTCATCATAGCGCTTGTCGGCGTCGTCTAGATCGTCAAGAATCTCATCAACGCTCACTCGCGCACCCAACAGATCGGCTAGCAAATCTTCTCCTAGCCACTTTACTGGGCTCATTACTCACTTCGCATCTTCTCTCTCATTCGTGCCGCTTCTATTTGCAATAAAAATAACCATAAGAGAGAAAAAAGAGAGCGCGCGAGCAGCACAGAGGGATGGAGAAGAAGAGGCAGAACGAAAGTGAGAATCTAGAGAGAAGGGCAGAGCGCAAATGGCGATGATGGTCTGGACTGGATCGGCTCTTGCGAGTTATGCGCCGGCCGTCAATCTGGCTCGATCAGCTGCACAACAAATAAAACGAGTCTTTAGAGTTTGAAGGGAACCGCGCAACCTTATCGACTTGTTGCTGAATATTAACGATGAAAGCAAAAGCCCGTGAGGAGTGGCTTTATTGCGGCCTGCTGCCTCACTGCTCGCTTGCTTAGCCATGCCCATCAGGTCGCAGCCACAGGCTTCTCTGGCCCGATTGCGTCAATATATCAAGCCGATTCGCCAATTTCGTTTCAACTCAAAACCGAGCCAGTCTATTCTCCAAGGATCAAGGAAGCGAGCCAATGCCCAACCTGACCTGACGAGCGGCAACCTGTTTTGCATTCTATTACATTCGATTAGACCTGCGAGCTCTTCGACGACGACGACAACGCGACCAATTTACAAATCGGTTTCAATTTGCTGCCTTTCTAAATTGCGCTCGTCTAAAGCGACTGAGATCTCTTTGAAACCAAATGCTCTTATGCAAGTTTGCTCCACATGGTCGCATTCATGCATCCAAAACAAATAGAGAACCTTTTGAATCGTTTGAACGCGTACCGCCCGACCGCTCTCTTTTCTCTCTCCCGCTCCCCCTTTTTTTTTAAACCCATCTAATTACCTTTAAAATGGCTTATTTTGGTTGCCGATGCTGCTGCCGCTCCGTCACCCCCACCATCGTTTGATTCAGCTCTTGTGTTGTGTTTTTTTTTTCTCTGTCACTTAGCTTATTTGTTTCTCTCTCTCTCTCTCTCTCGCTCTCTTTTCTAGTTGTTCCATATAATTATTGAAACAATTTCGTAAAACAATGAAACGGAGAATAAATTTTTTAGTGTTGGCTCTGCGTTTGCAAGCGTTAATGCGCGAAAAATTCAAGACAGAAGTGAAGGCGAACAAGCGGAGGGGGGAGGGAGCCGAGTGAAAGCAACGGGACCAAATGTGCCAACCAGACCGGTGTTGGGCTGATTGGCGTAAAGCAACAGGCGAGTAAATTAGCAGAGCGAGTGTGTAGCTAAAAGGAGAAAGAAAACAAAGCACCGGCCGCTCGGCTCTTTATAGTTAAATTGTGAGAATAATAATTTGCTTCATAATCCTTGGGCGAAGCCTGGCAAGCGGCATGCTTTTAGGCGGCGATAGAGCGAACCACTGATGCAAGATATTGGTGCACACCCTTGGATACTCACAAGCGCCCGTATTGCTAACAATCTAATCTTCAAGTTTATTTACATTGAAGCGTCTAAAAGTTTGTTTGTGCATTTAATTGCTGCGTCTCGCCTAAGATAGACTCCCTGTGGGCTCTTTTCTATTTCTTCTTTTGTTTCAATTTTCCTCTTCTGCTTCGAGTCTTGTTGCCAGTTAACTTGCTCGTTTCATTCAATTTTTTGTTTCTTTCTTGCTCTCTCTCTCTTCTTCTCATTCCGTTCATTCACTGGTTCGCTGAGTCATTGATTCATTCGATGCCTTAGCAAATTCGTTGCCGTGCGCTCTGTGTAATGATGATTGAGAGCGTCAAAATGTTTAACAATAATTCAATTCGGCTTTCTAATTAATCAAATGTGCTTCCAAAGAGCAACTACTTAGACAACAATAAAACAGAAAAGAGGTGAAGGCTCCGTTCCGAATGATTTATATGAGAAGCAGGCGCTGTGTGCCGCGAACAATCTCATCATCATCATCATCTTCCGAGCATGAACGGTAAGAAGAGCGCGCTAAGGCCAGCGGACGCAGAAAGCAAGCGCAAAAAAGACTCGACAGCTCAACAGCAGATGCCGATCGCATCGGAGGCGAGAATGTTCGGCCAACAAGTCAGCATGCAAGGGCCTTTACAGCCAGTCAGTTATTTCAACTTTTCAACTCAGCGACTCGCCTCGGAGCCGTCCACGTCCGCCCATTCAGGCTCGAAGGGCTCGATTGCCAGCAACAGCACCGATCGCAACGCGACGCTTCAAAACTCCAATCGCATCTACCATTTTGATTATCGACGACGCAACGACAAAGAAAAGACCCAAGTGGTGGCGCTCAAAAAACAGGTGAGTGTGTTGGCTTTATGCTTTGACGTGGTTCAGCCTTGCCGTTTCTTGTCCTTTCAATAATGGCTCGTCTATGCAAATCGAGGCTCTAGCCCTACTCACGATACTCACGCTCCTTCTCTCTCATACTTCATCTCATTCCCTCCGCTCTCTCTCTCTCTGCCTCAAGTGCTTTAAAAGCGATTTGCTTGAAAAAACAAAGAAAAATCCGGCGCCAGAAATGCATCACGAAAAAAGCAGCGATGACGACGGTGGTTTTAGAAGTAGCAGCCACCGCTCCGACCGTTCGACCTCTTGTTATAGTTATCGTCGTCTTCTGTGCTACTAATAACACACTTCACTAGGCAATATTGTCAAGATTTATTAAAGAAAATAACAACAGAGATCGTTAAGAGAAAGCTGAAAAAGAGAGAAAGAAAAGAGCGAGGCCGATGGTGAATTAGTTGAGCTCAGGCATTTAGAAAGCGCTTGCTGCTTGATTAAACTCGGGCGCAATCAAAACACACATCAGATTAATTTACGATGAGCACTGATCATGCTGCCTGATTTGTGGCGTTGGTTGTCGCCTGCCATTTCATTCGTTCTTATCGCAAATGGCGCCAGTATTGGACGCAGCGATAAAGCGCAGCGAAATAAAGAAAAGAGAACCGACGGTGGCATTAGAGAAAACAACAAAAAAAAATTTCGAAAAGAGATTGCCTGCTCGCCGTCAGCTATGTCTCATTCAGTAGAGCTGCCAGTTCTTCGCTTCGCCTGATTGGACCGACTCGTTTACTTTGATTACTTGGGCAACTAATTAAACCGAAAGCTTTTCATCATCGTCAGTGCCAGGGCACTGCCGCCGTCACCATCGATAAGGCTTAAATAAACTTATGCAATTGAGCGAAGAATAAAAAGAAGAAAAAAAAAAGAAAGAATGAGAGAGAAATAACTCGAGCAGCATGCAATCGCAAGTCAGAGAGATGCTTGATTGCAATATGCCAGTGCGCTGCTTGCAGGCGCAAGCAAAGCAAACGAGCAGGCACACTTGCAATATTCGATTCGAGAAAATTAATTATTCATTTTCGAACGCACACTCTTTGAGAAGCCCGAGACACGGCAGTTTGAGTCGTACTCAAGCCGACCTTCCGCATTAGGCAGCAACGAAACGCTCGACCGCTTGGCTGTTCTCAGCCCCTCAGGCGAGCACGTTGCTTGCTCCTGATTATCGCTTGTTTTTGACACGCCAGCATTTGATTTTTCTATTTTGAAAATTTATTTCTAATCGACTGAACAGAGCAAAAGACAGCGCCAAGCAGCCAAGTGGCGTGTTGACATTTCTGTTTAGAAAGGTTGTTTCTATTGATTGGAAATAGATGCGAATGCGCTGATGATGATGCTGGGCGTAGAGAACGCTTGCAAAGCAGTCGAACCAAAGCGATTGACCATGTCCAACTCGCTTGACTTGTCAGATCACTCGAACGGACTCCTATTGGGTCAATTTGAGTCAAAGTCATTCTCGATATCGAACGGAATAAACGCAATCTATCCGACAGGCGAGGCGAATGCTCTCCGCAGTCGCCAGCCACCGCACAAACAACAGCACAGCGCCAAGGAGCTCGCGCTCAGCATTAGAAAACTGTACGGCAGTGAGAAATGGAAGAAGCTTAGCTCTGAACACAACCGCCAAGCGAGCGAAAACGCGGACCAAGCGAGATCGAACAGAGAGCGAATGGCGCCCTTGATTCTGCTCTCTAAGAGTAGAAGAATGCAGGCAGCCAAAGAGAGCGCGAGCATCAACAGCAAGCTGAGTAAAATGAAATCATTGCAGCAGTATGAGCTCAAGCGAACAAGCAAGGGCAGAATTGAGAGCTACGATTGCACTCTGGATAGTGGCAGTGAGTTTGAAATCACCAAGGCAAGCAGTCTGATATTCGACTCGGCAAGAGACGAGTTCGCTCATCAGCCAATCTATTCATCGGCAGTTAAGGTTTGTTATAGAACTCTTGTTGTTGTTGTCGAAATCGGCTGCTGACTGCTGCTTTGAACTGGATATGACAACATTTTGTGCTCGAATATTAAAGGCGACACGCCGCGCGCCATCATCTCTCAGGTGTTGGGTCCTAACTTGCCGTCTTTGTGTTTTCTGCGTATGTGTGTTTGTGTGCTGGCTGCAAGCTTGACAACTAGTGTTCAATGAGCAGAAAGCACTCAGGGCCAAGCAAGCTGCTGCATGTTACATTTCCTGCGCTCATTCTACTTAGCCATTATTCTGCCCTCTCAATTCAAAGCGGCTTTCTATTTTATTTTCGTTTCCAGCGTCCTCTTACCCGCTCTTTTCCCTTTTCTCTTTCTCGCTCTCTCTCTCGCTCTCTCTATTTCTTGACTTAAATTTCCATTCTCCGCTTTATGCAATCTTTAAGCCTCAGAGCAAACTAAGCAATTAGCGGAGAAGGGCAAGAAAGAGAGCAATTGTTGTAAATTGCTTTGTGGGACGAATTTTTTCAACCCCCTCTCTTTTTTTTTTTCTTCTTCTCCTTCTTTTTTTTTCTCGATTCCATCAGACTCGAAACAATTTGCAGCTCGATTTGGTTACTGCCTTAGCGCGAAATCAAGAGCGCAGCGTTTCTATCGACCGCTTGATGGAGCGATTGGCGACGGGCCCGACGACAACGCGATCTAAATAACGTCAAAAACACCAAAAATTCTTTACTTTTTCTCGCACCGATTGCTGTGATTAAAGAGGCAAGCACTCAAGCGCTCATTCTTTCGCTACCGCATGCGGTCCGGATCGGTTAACTTGAGCCGACAAGAGAAGATATCAATTAGGCGAACCAGCTCGATTATGGTCATGGTAACGGTTGCGCAAGCTCGAGCTAAAAGCATTGCAGGCCCATGATGCCTCGACTTGTCGGCCTCTTGAGCAGGCCCTTGAGCTCGCACCCTTGCGCCATTATCCATCCACTTTTGTGCTGATTTTTCAACTTTTCCTTTCAATTGCCGGCGCGCAGATTCGAGTTTTTGAACAAGTTTTTAGTTGCGCCCTTGTCGTTAAGCGATCTGTTTTCGTTTTGCTATTCGAGCCATCCTTCACTTTTTCGCTCAGCTCTGTCGGCTGACTTTCTCACTCCATGTGCTCTTCAATATTTCTCTCTCTCTCTCTCAAATTCGAATCTTTTCTTAAAAGTTCGCCTCGTTTCAGTTAGTTAGCGGCAAAGAAGTTGACAGCTCGCCACGGTTCATCGTTTCGAAATCATCGCAGCGAAGCGAAATGGATGTGACTACTCCATATGCAGACGGAAAACAAATTACTCTGCACAACAAGAGCACCCAAGGCAGTGGCAAGGTAAGAACTATTCGCCAATGCGGCAATTAGTTGGCTAATAATCTGGTTTGATCAGAGGTTGGCAACCACCGGCGGAAAATTGGAGTCAAGCAATTTGAGCTTGCAAAAGTTCTCTACAAACGGCCTCCTCAATGCTGGTGTCAACAATTCGGCTAACTTAAGCTCAAACACATCCGGTAATGGTGCGCTAGCCTCGAGCGGCGCACAAAACAGCAACGGTGCCAATAACACGATCGGAACGAATCTGATGCGCTCGCTATTAACTTCTTCGCACAAGTCGCGAACCTATTTTAACCATTTCAATCCGAGTCAGTTGAACGCCAGCTCGAGCAGCGTCAACAACAGCAACTCAAACATATTCGCCGAAAACGAGAAAAGCCTTTACATGCCGTCCGACTCTTCGCAGAAAGCCAGCCAGCAGACGAGCCAGTCGCTGTTGAACGCCTCGAACATAAACGCTCTGCGACAAGCGAACAAGTTTCAGAACCCAGACGAGACCAAGCTGACGAGTCGCACGTCAAAAAGCCGCCGCGAGTTCAAGCTGAAGGACAACAGCCTCATAATGAGCGGCTCTACAAGTGGAAAACTTCAGCTGAACGGATCTCAATTGGACGCCAATTCGATATTAAACTCGTTTTACGCCAACCACTCGACCATATCGACTGGCTCGCAGCAAAACTCGCAGCATCAGAGACGTCGCTCGTCCAACCACGTCAATGGCCTCTTGGTAAGCAGCAAGACAGCAGGTGTGCAACAGCAGAGCAGCAAGCCGTCGCCGACAAATTTCACCAGCGGCGTTTCAAAAACGCCCATCAAAGAGGAGAAGCGAGGCGACTGCTTGACATCTAGCGAGGCGCTTAGTCTTTACGGCAACAAGCTGAGCGAGTTCGAGAAGAAGGAAATTGGCGAGTACGCCGAGATCTGGTTCCTCGGACTAGAGGCGGAGAAAATAGCGGCCAGCAGCGCCAAGGACTATGACGATGAGAACGGCGCCTACCTGAGAGTGAAAAAGGACCACATCGCGTACAGATACGAGGTGCTCGAAACACTTGGCAAAGGAAGCTTCGGCCAAGTGCTCAAGTGTTTCGACCACAAGAAGAAGGAGTACGTGGCGCTCAAGATCATTCGCAGCAAAAAGCGCTTCCAGCAGCAAGGCATGGTCGAGGTGAACATTCTGCAGCATCTGAAAAACCTCGACGCCGAAAACTCGATGAACGTGGTGCACATCAAGGAGTATTTCTACTTTCGCAATCACCTTTGTATAACGTTCGAAATTCTCGGGTGAGCTCTTTTGCCCTCTGCCTCCTCCTCCTCGTCTTCCTCCTCTCGTTTTGATCTCTATTTAACCCGATTCGGCTCGAACAAATCAAGTTGACCGCCTGATTTATTTTAGAATCAATCTATACGAGCTGATCAAAAAGAACAACTACCAGGGCTTCAGCATTCACCTGGTGCGTCGATTTGCCTATTCGATACTGCAATGCATGAAGGTCATGTACCGCGAGAGTGTCATTCACTGCGACCTGAAGCCGGAGAACATTTTACTCAGACAAAAAGGAAGCTCGGCGATCAAAGTGATCGATTTCGGCTCTGGCTGCTTTCAATCGCAACGAAGTGAGCTTCACACATTCGCATTCTGACCGAGCTGCGTCTAACTGCTTTCTAGTCTACACCTACATTCAGAGCCGCTTCTACCGGGCGCCCGAGATCATACTCGGCATTCCATACACAACGGCCATAGACGTGGTACGCACTTGAATCTAGCAGTCTATTTACGAATTCTAACCACATCTCTCATCCTCGCCGCTCTCAAGTGGTCGTTCGGCTGCATTCTGGTCGAGCTGTTCACCGGCTATCCAATTTTCCCGGGCGAGAACGAAGCCGAACAACTGGCGATGATCATGGAGGTGATCGACATTCCGCCGGCGCATGTGCTGCAAGACGCGTCCAGACGCAAACTGTTTTTCGACTCTAAAAATGTGCCGCGCAACCTGAACACGAAAATGTTCAAAAAGCGAAAGCCGGGCACCCGTCCACTGTCGCAGATACTCAAAACGACCGATCAGAGCTTCATTGACTTTGTGGCCAAGTGTTTAGAGTAAGCAGGTTCAATACGCTCGCAATGTCTGACGAGAGTCTAAAGAGCGAGCGAAACTTAAGATGGGACCCGGCACTGAGAATAAGCGCCGAGGAGGCCCTCAAGCACCCGTGGATACTCGAGTTGAAGAAAAAGAGTCCGAAGGACTCGCGGCCAAAGCATCGAATTCGACGCGACGCCGAGACTAGCGTTGAGCTCGACAACACCCGTAAGTTTTGAACGCAGCAAATTCTAAATCTCTCAAACGGCGGCTAAATGGTCCACAAGGTCTAAGCAACGCGGATCACACAATAAACGAGCTGCATTTCAGCAAGCAACTAAATCTGATCAGCTCGTTTGACGACGGCAAAAAGAACAGCTCGTTGTTCCCGCCGCTTCACTAGACCGAGCAGCTTCTTGCTGCGCGCCGTCCGCTGCTGCCTTTTGAAAATCATCATCAATTTAATCGTTTTCGTTGCTGAAATGAACAAAAAGAGAGTTTTCTTTCGAATTTTTCGTTTTTCACTCTTAATCGAACAAATCCATCAACATTTATGAAACGATTATTCGCTTATATCATCCAAAAGAGGTTGTTTCTCTTCGTTTTCGTTGCTTATTTATTCAAAAAGAAATAAAAACGTTTCCATTCGAGCATTCTCTCAATCGTATTTTTCTACACCGGTGTTGATCGATCGAGGCAGCTTGAGGAGAGAATTGAATGAACAAACATCACGAGCCACATCATTAATGGCGTCGTTGGGCTGTCAAGCGTTCATTTGATCGCTCAAATATGCGAAATGACGCTTCGACGACAACAAATCAAAGCTCTGGTGTGAGAATGGGGTCTGTGCTGGTTAAACTTGATTGATTTGATTGAACTGGCCACATTTAATGGGACGAATATTAGATGCCAGGAGAGATAAGAGCTCATGGCTCACGCTTTCAGGTTTTGAGTTCGTCCGAGTGAGAAGATTCAGCTGCTTTGGGCATGCATCGAATTTTATTTTAATTTGGATTTGAAATTCAAAGAGAGAGGCAGAGAGAGAGAGAGCAGTTTTATCATCAAATGTCTCACCAAAATAAAGGTGTTTGTTTTAAAATAATAAATTAAAAAGGTAAAAGCGGCTTGTTAAGCAGCCAGTATTCGAGCGGTCGTTGGAGGACTAAATCTAGAGGAGAATAAAAAGAAAAAAGCGAAAAGTTGAAGGTCAAGTTACACAGTGTGGCTTTTGACAGAAGCAAAACAAGACGAAAACAAACATTCCCGAGTCGAGACGGAGTGAAATTTTCAAGGAGCCAGACGGCACAAGATCGATCCAAGTAAATTTTGAGGGGCTCAACGAGCCAAACAAAGTCGTCTCCTCAATTGAACATGAGTATGCTGGTGTTCATGCTGTCCATCAGATCCATGTTGGTGTTTGTTGCTTGAATGTTGTCCAGCATTGAAACGTTCATCAGAGAGCTCGTGTTCAGCGAGAAGTGTCTCAGACCGTTTGTGCTTGTTTGAAGCTCCTTGCTTGGCTCTTCGTTTTCGATTGAATTGCTCCTTTCGTCGTAGGAGTCGTTTGAGGGCGAGAGAGTGGACGAGAGTGACGATGGCTGCTTCATGCGTTCGTTGTGAACCATGAGCGAGTAAAAGTCATTCTCGTCGCTCTTCAATTGACTGGGCGACTCGGTTTTCTCCTCGTTATTGCTGTTCGACGCTTCTGTCAACGTGGCCAGACCAGACATTCCTGCCGGCTGAGTGTAGAGTGACTTCCTCGATGCGGACAAGCGTGACGACGATTTGTTAAGATTGGCTTTCAATTGGGCCGGATTGAATGCCTTCACAATTCGCGGATGATTCTTTCGAGTGGCCACGTCCGCATGCCTGCTGCCCTCTGAATCGTCGCTCCTCTCGCTGGATGCGACATTTTGTTCGCCGCCTCCATTGCTTGGCATTGAAGCAAACCGATTATGCGAGGAATTGTGGTGAAGATTGGTAAGCACCGGCGAGTATTCGCAAGGATCACTCGCCATTCCGGAGTCCTTGCTCAAATTCGACCAGGACTTTTCCATTCCGGTCAATTCACTGCCCTCGTTCGACTCGTCAGTCTCTTCATACCGGCTTTGTTCGTAATTATCTTCTGCTTCCTCCTCATCTTCTCTTCGCCTTCGATTGACCCGATCAGCGTCTGCCTCGTGGTCGTCGTCCTCGTCGTCGTCACCTTCTTCCTCATGACTGCCGGTCTGGTCTCGGCCACTCTTTCTCAGACCGCTCGACTGGTCGTAGACGCAATCGGTTCGGTAAAAGTCCTCATAGTAGATGGCAGCTAGACGTTCGTGAAGCTTCTTGGAATGCTTTGGCTTGCTCAGATTGGTTCGGCTTCGATTCAGATGGGAGCTGATCGAGCCCGACGGCTTCAAAAACGAACCAGACGGAGTGATTGGTGTTGTCGAGCTGGCCGATGTCGGACTCGGACAGTTTTTGTTTGGCGTGGACGAGCAATTCTGAACCGGAGTGCTTGGCTTGGACAGGGCCGAACGAGTCTCGTCCAGATTGAGACTCAGTTGCTCTCGCTGCTTGCACGAAGCAAGTAGTCGATCGTAGCGTTCGGCGATCTCGTTCAATTTACGCTGATAGGCCAATGCCATTCTCAGCGGACTCTCGTCCTCGACAGTGCAGTTCACAATCAAGTTCAAGTAGAACTGACTAAGCTTGCATGTTTCGAACAGCTTCTGATTTATGATGTCCTCTTTCTTCATTGTGACGAGGAGGAAACCGCTCTGTGGCAGATTTGCATCAAATAAGAGCTCAGATTTATTGCGTGCAAATTATTTGATCTAAAATCTGACGAAACGATATTAAATAAGGTCAAGTGAATAGCAAGAGAGCAAAATTAGAGAGAACGAACAAGAAAGAATAAAACTCCTCGAGTGCAAGGGAGGGAGAGTAAAAAAGAGAGAGAAAAGAGCCAAAAGCTATTTCGACTTGATTGAAGCCAGTTAATTGAAATAAGCGAGCGAGAAAAGGCGCGATAAAGACTGAACCAAGAGAGAAATAGAGACACACGAACCGAGAGAGAGAGAGAGTGTATGTTTGGAGGGTAAAATGAGCGATAGAGTCAGCCAGAGAGAGAGAGAGAGAGCACCGGATAGAGCGAGGATAGAGGCAAATTTTAGATGAAAGAATTAGAAAAAAATTGAAGCGAAAGTTGAATCTAAGCAATGACTCACAACGATAATGAGAACAATCAAGGAAAAAGAAAAGCAACTCGCTCATTGAGAGAAGCACTGATTGCGGCCGAAAAATAGCTTGGCAAGACGAGCGTGTTCTAATTGAAATAAAGAACAAAGCCAGACCAAGTGAGCTTGTTGTACAATAGTAGTCGTAGTCAAATAGACCAAAATGGCGTCAATTAATCGAATCGCATTGTCTTTTGCACTCGGGCTTAGGGAAGCAGTTAAGGCGACGTAAATCGCCATGAAGCCCAACACACTCACGCTCAGGCACACATAAACGCTAAACGCTGGCTACTCTATTTGAAATAAGATTAAAACCGAGCGGCTTGTTGACACTTGGTGTCCTGGATTAGAGAGGTGCGGTCGGCCAGGCGGATGGCGAACGCCAAACTCACACTAAGCGCCAAAACGGGCCCAAAACACGCAGCATCACGCTAAACGATCGAGTCTCATGAAACTTGTAAACAATCCAGGTCATCGTGCTTGAGATAAACGGAGTAGACGGACTAGGAAAAATGCAAAACCAATAATAATAATAATGATGATGATCATCATGATCATGATGGGTAAAAGAGCCCGGGCTTGGCGGGGTTCCGTTGCTCGTAGTGCTTATCTAACCCGGGCAGATGCGCAGTTCGTTCGATTATGCTATGTTGTAATATAAGCGCTTGTTGCGATGGTGTATAGCTTGCAATAGGCGGCACAATGGCATGAAAGCCAGAAAACATGCAGGCCGAGATCTTGCATAATTTGAGTTGAGGCCAACTTGCCACATGCGATTATCTTGGGCCAACTTCCACAATTATGATCCGCTCGGTCAGATATATATCGATTGGTCTGAGCTGGTAGTTTCTTTAAATCAGACGCGCGCTGGCCATTTAATACTCACCGCAAGCGCAGGAAAACTGCTGCTACTACTACTAGTACCTCAACTTAAATAACTCAAAGTTGCTTGTGATGATGAGCGGGTACGAGTTCGTGCGCGTGTGTGTGTGTGTGTTTGCCCATAGAAAGAGGCGGGCAAGATCGAGAACGAAAACGAACAAGAGCGAGCGAAAGAGAGAGAGAGAGAGCGAAAGAAATAGTTCTAGGTGAATAGGAGAGGAAAACATAACAAATGAGCGAAAACAAGCTAGATTGGTCCGCTTCTTACACCCTTGCTTAATGGCGTCGCAAAAGGTTGATGAACAAGCGAGTGAGCGACGGGCTTGCGTTGCAATTAAAATTAGATGATGTATGTAAAGTCCTTGCTGCAATAGGAGAGGCAGAACGACGCGGATGCGACGCAATGTATGAATTGTTGGAGATAAGAGAACGCCTGAGCGCCCGCACTGCTCGAGTGCCGTCTGATCGGCATTATGTGCCGCTGCGAGTAAATATTTGAGCCGCTGCGGGATTTTGTGAGGCGGGGAGCACTTGACAAGCCTGTGCAAGAGTCGGCCCTCGCTCTCTTTCTCTCCCCATCTCTAAATGAACTTGCACAGATCCATAAAAAAAAAAATAATGCAAACGCACAAGCGAATGGTCGAGCGAATAGATTTGATTAATTCAGACTCGGCCATTTATCATTGCTCGAATCTAATTATAAAATGGACCGCATTCCTTCTCTCTCTCTCTCCTCTACTATTCTTCAACTCACTGCGGCTGCTGTCCGATCGTTTGGCTCACTCGACCTGTGGAATGTGGTTCGAAAGGTCATCGACCCAAATTGCATTCGCTTAGTTCTGTTTGACGCACATGGCTTACAATCTTCACAACCTTCATTCATCGTGCGCTCGTTTTGCACCAGCCGTTCACCATCATCATAAAGCGTTGAACAAGAAACAAAGAGCCAACGAGAGAGAAAGAAAGAGTAAATAATTCGCTGAATGATCACCGAAATTCTCTTGCGAACCTCTTGAAACTGCGTTTCTAATTTGTAATTCGCTCATAAGAGCGACAGCACATGCTTGTCTGTCACTTAAAATGTGTCTCATTTTTTAAAGCTGGTCGGCCACTCAAACCGCGTGTATTCTCACGTTTACCGACCAGTCAGGCCCTCCCCTCGCTCGCTCTTGCGAGAGTGCGCAATTATTCAGCCAGCTAGTTACTTTGGCTTCATTCAATTTGATGCTGCGCCAATTCAACAGGCTAGCGCGTTTAATCAATATTGAAAGGGGCCCAAAGCTGTTTTTCTGCTCAGCTCGTTGGCTAGACCTAAAGCGGCGCTTGTCACTTTTGACATTCGGTCCCCAATTTCACTCTGATGCGGAGAAAAATGATTTATTGATGCAATTGAGCTACTTGCTGATGCTCAATCAGTTTTTGTTATAAATTAAACAAAACGAGCGCGCGACCTGTGTGTCCGGTCTGAACGAGACGAGAGGCGAGTTGAGGACAAGAATAAAAAGAGAATGAACGAATCAGAGTTGAAATATTGGCGCAGGCGAACCAAACAAGAGCGTGTAGGTCGAGGAAAAGTGAATTCTTATTTAGAAAGATTTCGACCAGCTTTCAAAAACAGCAGAAGCAGTTCAGTTAACAAATTTACAGCAGCGTCGGTCGAGCAATAAAGCCAATTGAATTGAAACAAAATTAGAGCAAAGTTTAACCGCCGGCTTCAGTGGATGGATGGGCATTGAGTGAATGACCAGCGTTCGACCGGGAAAAAAGCAAACAAACAGGGGCCCACAGGCCGGACTATTCTTTTTTACGCGAATTGCTCGCTGCTGCAGAGGCGGCAGGCGTTTCGTTCACCATCGGCGTCAAGTTCTCGCTCAAAATGTTCTTTCGATGCTGATAGCGTCGGATTATGTCAAAGACTTGCGCAGCCTGCTCGTGCGGCACCTCTTGGGTGTCGCGTGAGTTCGCCACTGATTTGTTTTCATTGTTGGGTAGAGTAATGTGACGCAGCTTGTTGTTGGGCACATCCTTCACGAATATCCAGTTGATTTTGAATTCTCCCCTCCATTTGTCCTGGGACCAAATGTGCGATTGCTTCTCGTAGTCGACAGCCGAGGCCATCTCGGCTATGCCGCAGAACTCGCCTGAGGTATTTATCGAGAAGAACAAATAGAGCGAGCCGGCTCGTCGTCTACATTCTGCGTACGCCTGGTCTAGCTTAGCGTTGCCGGCCTTGGTCGAGCACCAGACGCCATGCGTGATGCTGCTAATCACGTCCTCTTTCGAATATGATTTGATCACAAAAAATCTCGATCGAGCTTGGCCGTCTTGCTCGCCATTGAACGTATAGTTCACCGGGTTGTACGAGTTCATCAGCTCGATCAGACGGCTATATTGCTCGTTGTAAACTGACGGGTAGTAATAAGAGGGGGCAATGTTGAGCTTTGACATTGCAGGCACAATCACGTTGTTGGGATTAAAGTAATAGTTCGGATAGAGGGCTTCTCCTGGATAAACTTGAATCGCAACTAATTGATTAGGAGTCAACGACTGGACAGAGACGGTTAGTTACCGTAAGAAAACGACGCCTCGTAGTTGAATTTGCTGCCGTGCAATTGGACTCCGCTTGGCACATTGGTGGCAGGCTTTTGTCGGGCTTGACGGCCAGCGACCATTTCAGAATATTTTCTCGAGCCTCGAATTGAGTTTTGACCCGCTTGAGCTGACTGCTCATTCCAATCGGGACTGAACTGCTCGTTCGAGTGGAACACTGCTTTTGTAGCTCGGTTTGACTGTTTTGATTGATTGGGAGGAGCGGGAACAGGATACAGAAATCGCGGATCAGGATAGGCCGCGAACGGGGAGTAGACAGGCACCAAACCGGCGGCATAGTGAGCGATTGCATAGGGCGACTGCACATCTGTTCTGTATTGAGCCAATGTAGCGCTAGAGTGCTCGCCGAACGAGCGAGGCGACTCTTCCGTTCGCTCCGTCTGAGACAGAAACGATTAAACCTTTAAAGCCTAAGCTTGTTCGCGTTAATCTAAATGCCTACCTGATCAGAACTGGTCGGCGACTGCTTTAGCGCTTCGTTCTCGTCAGTATCAGTATGCTCGTTGCTCTGTGTCGTTTGAGTTGCGATGTTGAGCTCTGGCTTTGGCTGGTCCATCTCTGAATTGTTGGAAAAGATTAAAAGCTTGCCAAGATTGCGTGGGTGCGAAGGGAGCAATCGCTCGGCTGTTCCGCCCTTTGAATTGAGACTAAAATAGAGTTGCTGTTTAGCGCTTGACTTTTGATTCAAGACTCCGAATCTAAACTCGAGTCAAGTTCGAAAAAACTTTTGAGAACATTTTTCAAGTTTGAGGACGATAACGCCGAAAATTGCTGATAATAAGTCGATGTGGCAGTTTAGTGCAAAGATATGCGATCAATTTTGAATAAGCAAGCCAACTAGAGCCGTGTCAAATACATGCATGCAAATGTGCTTCTGATTTAGAAGAGGGAGCAATCATCTGTTCGAAGAGGCTTTGAAATTGAAAGGTCGATTGCGGCCTCGAATATTTAAATAGAAATTTGGCCTCACATTTTCGTCCATCGGTTTAGAAAATAAAAAGAGCAAAAAGCCGAGAGAAAGAGGCAAATCATTATTTTATGTAATTTCATACGGCAAAAAATAAAGCATCAGGTATATCGAACGCCTGTGAACAAGGCCAAGCTTTTCATTTATTCATTTCATAATTAGAGCGGGCGAATTTCAACATCATCCTCTCAACTCGCTTTATAAATTATTATAATCGAATCATGGGGGGGGGGGAAAGTAGCGAGAAAGAATTCAATTCAAGGACGGGCAATTTGTCTACAGCGCAGCACATTTGCTAGTCTGCTTGGAGAACACGAATCGAACAAAGAAAATGTTTCCTTCGCATTCGCGGGCTTTTATTCGTTCGCACTTGAAATGATCAGTTGTCAATTGAGCAGAGTCAGAGTTAGTTGCAAGTGAGCTGACAGGCTGTGTCAAGCGAGGAGTTGTATTTAAACTAACTGCCTGGAACGTGCAATTGGGAGCCGACAAGTACGCTCATCGGCCCAGTTGGGCAATCAATTGACAAGAGCAAAATGTCTGCATTGTAGGCGAGCTCTTCTCAGGTTTGATTGCAACCCCCCGGCCAGGCGAAGTGAACGATCCTGTCAGAACGCGATCCACAATTGCGGTCGAATTGAACAAGAAAAGAAAGAAATTAGCTGCCGCTGACTCTGTTCACTGCTCATGAATATTATATTTGTATCAAATGCAAGAATAAAGACAGCTTAAGCAAAGAAAGAAATGAATAGGGCCAAATAAGGCAAAGAAATAGACTAAATAATCTCAATAATAAGGCAAAGCCGACGTTAAGGAAAATAGTAGGAGGAGGATGAGGAGAAGAAGAAGATGAAAGGAGTGATAGCGGCCTTGAAGGCCGTTTGTTTTTTAGAAGAGAATGGCGATGAGTAGAACGACTATGAGAATTTGATATTTGAATTAAAAGCGCACGAACTGAAACCACATTCTGACAAATAAACAAGCATCGCGGCTGTTGGGCGTCAATCGATCGGTTTTCATTCACCTGATTATTTTGCTCTCTTTCTTTTTCGACTAATCGGTGCAAAGCATCCAACGCTTATCCGGCACATGCTCTAACACACACACATACGCGCACAAAGACGAAACTGTTCCATCTCTGCTCTCTTTCTCTCTCGGCCGATCTGCTTGGGTCCGATTTAGACGCAAGAAGGAAAATGCGCCAGCACGCACATCCCCCTTGACGTCACTCTGACCGAGAGCTCTAACGACTGTATTAAGCGAACGTCAGCGTAAATCAGAGCAAAGAGATGTTGCAATGTGGCCGTGGAGCCGTGAAGTTTGAAACAGCGTCTTTCGATTAAATTGATGTATTCGGTAATTAATTGAATGCCATACAGGACGGTTGAAGCTACTGCTACTACTGCGGATGACGACTATCATCTAGACCACAGCCGTTTTGCTTGTAGGCTGCTGGCAACGATTTCCATCTCAAAGATTTCAATGTCCATCACGCACTTTTTGGATTAATTTGGGCGGTCGGCTGTTTTTTTTGTTTGAAATTTGAGCGAAAAACAGTATTTCGAATGGCGTAAAAATATTTAAACGACGACACACACTCCTGAACGAGTTCGAGTGGACAGTGGACAAAGAGAGAGTAAGAGGAGAAAATTTTAAATGAATTCAATTCGCCACACAAATAAAGAGAGGGAGAGAGAAGAGAAGAAAAGAGGAAAACTGAGAGGGAGAGATGAAACGGAAAAGGAGGGAAGCTCAGGGGCAAAGTGTTTGTGGCTGTGTGTGTGTGTGTGTGTGCAGCAAAAGGTAAAGTAAAGAGAAGAAGCAAAAAAAAAGAAGAGCAAGAGAAAAGAAAAAAAAATTGACAAGAACTGATTTGAGCTGGATGACGAGCAACGAGACGTGGAAATGTAAAACAAATTTTTCGTCGGTCAGAGGGTTCGATTTGATGAAAGAACACGCCTGCTGTGCTCTGAGGGTAAGGAAGTTGAAATGCTGCTGCTTTCGTTTGGGTTTTTCTTGTTATGTTTGTTTGTTTGCTTGTCTACCTGTTTGCTTGTTTGGGTTTTAAATCGTGTTTGATGGTAACAAGGAGCGATCGACGCAGCGGCGGCCAAATTCAGGTGCTTGCCGCCACGAGATGAGCGGCAGTCGGAACTTCCTTGCTGCATTCGTCAGCAGACGAGGAAGACGAAGAAGATGTGGAGGAGGAGAGAGATGCAGGCATGCCTGCCGCCGAGGGCATTTCCTTCTTACTCTCTCGGCCTTGGACGTTCTGTTCGAGCGAGTAGGCTTCGTCGCCGTTCTGTTGGTTCATGGCGGCAGCGACGCTCTCCAGCTTCTGCTCATAATGTTCAAAGTCGTCGAATATCGACGACGAGTGATTGAACGAGTGAAATATTTTCAGCATTTGAACGCCCTTGTCGAACGGGATCTCTTGAGTATCACGCGAGTTTGTCACCGGCTTGTTCTCGTTGTTCTCGAGGCGAATGCCGCGCAGCATCGAATTCGGCACGTCTTTGACAAATATCCATTTGACTTGGAAGCAGCCACGCCACTTGTCCTGTGACCAGACCTGGGTACGAACGTTGTAGTCGACTCGAGACTTCATCTCGGCCATGCCGCAAAAGTGTCCTGAGCCGTTCACCGAGAAGAAGAGATAGACCGGCAGCTGTCCGTCAGCTCGCTGAAAGGCCGAGTCCAGGCGTCGATTGCCGTGTTCGGTCGAGCACCAAATGTTGTATTTGATGCTTCTGTGAACGTCGTCCTCCGAATAGGATTTTATTACAAAGAAACGCGCTGCCTGTGGACTCGTGTCGAATTCAAGCGGATTGTAGTCGGTCGATCTCAAGTCCTGCTCTTTTATTTCAATCTGCTGCTCGTCCTCTGGACCGTTTAGCTCGCCGTTCATGAACATGCTTCGAATAGACGGAGGCATAAACGATGAGATCGTTGGTTGGCTCGGCTGATGTCGTCGACCGAAGGCGTTTCCGTTCCGAACGCTCATTGGAACGCGATTGGCATCCTTGATGAGCTTTTCGCTTTTTGCGTCAAATTTTTTTCGACCAGTCATCAGATTCTCGGCATCTGCTGCGTTTATTGGCGGAAAAGAGCCACGGTAGTTGTCCGATTCGACAATTCTGAACTCACTGCGAGTCGAATGGGTCGTCGACTCGTCGAAATGGCCGACCACGCTTGCCCAGGACTTGCCTTCAACTCTGCGCTCGGTGCTCTCCAACTCAAAAAAGTCCTCATGACTCGAAACACCTTCGCTGGGCGTTTTGGACTCGTGCGCCGCCGATGTGTGCCCGTTTTGAACGTGTTCACTCAACTCGGGCTGCTGGTGTCGATCATGATCGCGTCTTTGCCTTGAACGATTGTAGCGAGGCGCAGAGCCCAGATTCATTGAATCAAAGTCCTGTCTTATTTTATTCACACTTGTGCGACCGTTTTGCTCGTAGCGCGACGAGCGTGCTCTGCCACTGTTTGAATGGTATCGGCCATTGGCCACTTTCTGCTCGACTTCAGCCTCTGGCTCATTAGCCCGGTTCCAATGAGGCGGTACAGCTCGGCTGGCGTACTCGGGCATGAATCCGAACGCGTTCGGATAAGCGAACTGGTCAAAGTGAGCGGTCATGTCTGGCGCATACGGGTTCATGAATGCACTCATTGCCAAGGGATCGGCAGTGCCCATGCTCGTGGCCAATGCCATGGCGGTGGCGGCTGCAGCCATTGCTTGGGGCCAGTTGGCCGCTGTGCTCAAGTCGAGCTGTGCTCCGTAGTGACCGGGCGCGACCAGCGGTGTCTGCGCTAAATACGGGTAGAAATAGGGAAGAGGCGCGGCAGTGAATTGAGCCGTCGAGCTTGTTTGTGTCGATGTGTTGGCCGAGTGCTTCTCGTCGCCGTTCTTCAATACGTGATGATTGGCGTAGCTTTTGGGCGATGAGGCCGCCGACGAGTTGGATGTGGAGTTGTCCTGCGACGATGAGCTTGTGGTCTTCAAGTTGGCCGACGACGAAGAGGACGAGGGCTCGCTGCTTGATCCGCTCATCGAGTGTTGATTCAATTCGCTCATTTTTAGTTTCTGTGCACTAGGCGTTTTGAGAACTGGCTCGGCTTCTAATGCTCGCGGATCTAAACGTGTTTGCATCGATTAGTGCAGGCATTCCTGATCTATTCATGGTCTATCTCTTTGTTTTAGTTCCTATGTGTGTGTGCGCGTCTCTATCTCTCTCTGGCAGTCAATTCCTCTCATTAAAAATCGCCTACTCAATCGAACAGATCTAGTCGCTCTCAGCTCGCATACACCAACAGCACACAAAAACGTTTGAAAGTGAATTTTGAATGCGAATCGCGTAAGCCCATTACGATCTGAATTAAACATCTAGTCGAATACATGCAGAGCAATGAGACCAAAAATAAAAGCCTGAAATAATTCGCTGATGCAAAATGAGCCAAAAATGTGCATGTCTGCGTTTATGTTTCGAGAGCGAGAGAGAGAGAGAGCTGACGCGTGTTTTCGCTCATATTTGCCGGCTTGCACGCTCGCTCGTTGGCCCGGCTATTCCCCGAGCAAGTCTTGTCGATCAAACTGTTTCTAAAAAAAAAAAACAGCCAAGCAGTCAACTAATTCGAATGATAATGACCCGATGAGCTAAGGCAAACAGAAGCGGGAAATTCACAGCAGAGCTGTTGTTCGAGCCGATTAATGAGGGCAATACAGCCACTTGTGCTGGATGTTGCAACAATCACCGAAAACGGTGGTTGTTGTTTCAGCGTTACAATTGTACTCAATACCCAAGTTATTTGCAATTTTATAATTGAGCGCTTCGGTGTGAGTGTGTGGGCAAATATTTTAGCATTGCGCGTCATGTTTTCTATTCTCGTTTTGCCTCTTGTCCCTCCCGCTCCTAAGTTTGTGTTCACTCTTCTAACGCTCCTTTATTCCTCGCTCTCGTCCTTTGTTGCTCATTTCCCTCTGTTCTTTGAATATTTGTAGCAACTCTACGAAGACTGCTTGGATGCTTGTTTTCAATTTTCAGATTCAAATCGCGCGTTACTCAAACATACACACACACGCTGAGAAAAATGCAAAGCCACTTGAAAGCTCAGCATGTTTAACCAACAGTGTTGTTGCACAACAACAACCAGCGGCAGTTTGGCCGTGAATAAAAATAGAACGAGATTCAAAAAAGAAAATGTTTTGTTTTCATGTGCAAATTTCTACAAATAAATTTAGCTCAGAAGCAGTGATAGCTGGAGAAAATGTCCCATTTAGCGCCCAACCTGTCGACTTACTGATCGACTGGTCTGATGTCTTGGTTGACCTGTCGCTGTTCGGCTCGAAACTTGCAGTTGCAGCTGCCCTCTGTTTCCTCTTTGTCCTGTTGATCGATTTGACGGCGCATTTTAAGCTTCTTGCTCAAAACTGGCAATCAAAATCTTAATCGCGCACTCCTCTTTGCTGGCGTTGTGTTCAAATCGGCGCGTAGAACGAGTCTAAACTTTCAAGTCAAAGAGACGCGAGAGAGAGAGAGAGAGAAAGAGGAAGGAGCGAGAGACCGATGCTCGCCATCGAGTCAAAATCAACAAGAAATAAAAAGAAAAATAATTGCACGTCTCTTGAATAAACTAGCCGTAAAGATGAGCCACAGACGAGCGGACTCGCCGCCAATCAAAGACACAAACAACAACAACAATCAGACGAGCGCGTTCAAATCGACTCCCAGTGCCAGGCCGAACTTTTTGTCGGCCAACTCAGGCGAAATCGATTATTGCTCGCTAATCAGCGAGGCCAAGCCGGCCGCCATACTTGTGAACGAATGCGGCGAAGTAGAGACACAAATAAACAAGAACCACGACTATTTCCTCGCCTATGAGCTCATATTCCAGGAGCGCAGCGACCAGAGTCTGCTCGATCATCGTCCATTCGACCAGTCGGATCGCTTGTGCTGCTTTGCCGGGCACGAGAACGGCTCACTGTTTCTGGCCACTCAGGGCGGCACGATTGGCACAATTGACACGGCCAAATGCATGACCGCGTGGATTGCGATCGCTCGCGCTCAGCCTCTGGCTCATTTGCTTCTGCAGGCGGACGACGAGCTCTACGACGTCGGCATCAAGCGAATCGTGGACCTGTGCCTGCACGCCGATCAAATAGTTGTTCTCGTTCGATACGAACGAGACCGGCAGCCGGTCGAGTTTAAGATCGAGATCTACGACTACTTGAACGAGAGCAACGAGATGCGGCTCTGTCGCGCTCTCGACCTCACCAAGTCGGTGATTTCGTTTCAGCAGCAGGCGAGCGAGCTTGTGCGTGTATACATCGACGAACCAGAGCGAGCGTTTGTCTTGATCGACTCGAACAATCACAAGGTCTATTGGGTGAACGCCGATACCTGTCAGGCAAAGAGGTGCATCAAGTCGCCAGACTGCGAGTCAATTCAATACCCGACCAGCTTGCTGCTAGTCAACGAGCCCAAGCTGCTGTTCATTCTCAGTCAAAAAGGAATGGTCATATTCAGGCCCGAGCATCAGTCGGTAAAGCACGACTCCATAGTTCCAATCGACATCTCATATTCGGCCGAGGACGACTGCCTCTATTTGATCGACGAGTTCACGCTGTATCGTACAAAACTGAGCGACGCCGGCGTTAAAAACGAGCAGAGATTCAAGCGCATATTCAGCAACAAGAAACAAGAGAAAGGCTTCAAACGGGTGCTCTTGTTCAACGGCAACATATTCATCATGTCCAGCGATCGCAACAGCTTCTTTGTAATTGAGAAAGAGAGTCTTCACTTGAGATGAGGCGTCTCTTCTATTCTTAGTCTTAATTTTCTTGTTTTCGCCCTAACCACGGTGGCCACGGCGGCAGCAGCAGCCAAAGCAGCGACCTTGACTAACTTATTCGTCAGCGACCGATTCGAAATAAACTCGAACTGAAACTCGTCTTGGATGCCGAATAGCCGCATCGTATGAGCACGATGCGACAAGATAGAATAACGCACGAATTCAAACGATCTGATCGAGACCGTTCACTCGCTCGTAATCTAGTTGGTTTGGCAGACTAGAATGCTCGACTCGAACAATGTCGAAGTGAAGTGTTTCGGCTCAATACTGGACGACTACACAGACGGTCCCAGGCAGCACGTGATGATCTCGTACAGTTGGGCGAACAAGGCCGAGGTCAACGAGATTGTGCGTCTCATTGAGCCCTACGTGCACATTTGGCGCGACAAGTCGAATCTGCACGGCACCAAAGACATCTGGAGCTCGTAAATATTTTTGATCTCTTCTTTTGCTCTTCAATATTTCAAATTTTGCCACTCGCGATCCAAGAATAGCAAACGCCATCGATAGAGCCGAGTTCGTGGTCGCCATTCTAACGCCTGACTACGAGGCAAGTCCTGTCTTGTTTCGCGCCAACATTTATCGACTTCCATGTGGAATTGCTTTTCATTTAGAAGTCGGACAGCGCCACCAACGAACTCAACTATGCTCTCAACATCAACAAAGCAGTTGTGCCTATTTTCATCGACGAAAAGTTTCGCCCGAGCGGCAATGTCGGCCTGCGCACCAGCAAGCTCTACTACATTCTACTCAAGTAGGTCGATAAGAGATGCAATCGAAAGGCTGGCAGGGCTCCAATCTTCGCTTAACCAAGAGACCTTGTTCACGATCCGCTTTTGTTCGTTCGGCATCTATTGGCCATGTCATTGAAAATGAACAATGTCTCCAGAACCGAAGGTAACTGTCCAAGTTGTTTCAGTCGTGTGCCGCCTAAGACGAACCATTCACCGCTGCCAAGTCAGCAGCTATCAAGCGCCTTGTCTAAAAGTAAAACTGGCCGACCTTGAACGAATCAGTCAAGGCGGCGTGTTGACCAAAGCCGACCAATTTAAACAAGTGATAAGGCCATGTGGACAAGATACTCTGAGGGACGAAATGCTCGGCAAGATACTCAAGGACATGGGCGGATTGAGTGAAGAGAGCGATAAGCATCTGAGCGTGCCGACGCCGACGCAGCTTTCTCACTCGCCCCAACAGCACCATTCGCAAATGTTCGACATACACCGTTCGATGCCGGTCTCTGAAGAGTACGAGTTCTACTCGATCGAAAACGAAGAGCTCAGCTCGATTGTGTCCAAGGGCGTTCAGACCGATCTATTCGAGTGTCAGTACGAGGACTCAAAAGAGCTGATCAGAACGATGCACACCAGTAACAACAACTCATTCTACGAGCTCATGCTCGACTTGGACCTCACCCACACAAGGGGATTGGTTCGAATCAAAGACGATTTGATTCTTGTCGCGTCCAAACGCGCCAATTTTGACCTCATCAAATCGAGCAAGTCAAAGTCGAATTTTGTGCGCACGTCGATCAGCTCGACGCTGGAAGCGCGCGACTCACATTTTTACGACCAAGAACTCAAATCGATTGTGGACGTGTGTGCCGATGCGCAACACATTGTGATCACTTTGAACGAGCTGAAAACGAGCTGCGACTCGACGAAACCATTTTCATATAAATACGAGCTTGACATGCTCCGGCTTAGCCTCAAGAGCCCGATGGGCATTGTGTTCGAAAAGCGGCTGGTCTCTTTGAGCGATCAACAGCTGGACGCCAACTCAAGCAAGAGCATGGAGAGTTTGTACTCGTCGCCGAAATTCACTCGAATCACCAACGACCCGGTGAATGACTGCGTCATCCTGCTCGACAGCGGCAACTGCAAAATCTACTGGCTGAAGAAGAGCAGCGGTCAGAAAGTGCGATGTCTCAAGTCAGTCGACGACTCGCTTCATATGGCGAGCTCATTGTCGTTCATGGAACGCTCGTTTGCCAATGGGCCCGACAACACGGCAGTGATTGTGTGCTCAAGGCACAGCTTAATAATGACCAGCAAGACGATGACGGTCAAGCATGAGATAAAAAACGTGAATCGATGCCTGAACGACATTTGCTACGACCCGGACGAATGCTGTTTCTATTTCATTGACGACAACAGCGTGTACTCGGGCAAGGCGGTCGATCAAGAGCGTGAGATAAACCTGCGCTACAAGCACTTGTTCAAATTCGAAAACGACCAGCTCAAGCAATTTAAACGAATTGTTTGCACTCGCACCTATTTGCTCATATTGTTTCAGACTCAGAGCGGCCAGCGAACTCAAACTTCTATTTATGCGATTTATAAAAATAAATGAAATTGCTTCAAGTCGTTTCCTGTTATTTTTAATCGATCAAAACCAGACTAGCTCTCTTCTCCTAAAGTCACGTGACTGCATGAAAAATGTCTTAGACGCGTCAGAAGTGACGCCAGCAAGCAAGCCGTACATGACTGACGAGCGTGTGTACAAGTCAAATAAATTGAGAGAGAAAAATGAGCCAAGAAAAATTGAACGTTTTGATTACAGGCGCCTCAGGCCTATTGGGCCGAAGTGTGCTGCGCTATTTTGAAGAGGCCGACTACCGAAGCCGTTACCCGACCAGAGGAGCTCAGCTTGACTTCAATGTGCTCGGTCTTTGCTTTTCTCGCGCTCGTGGCAGCCTCAGAGCCATCGATCTGACCGATTCGGACAAAGTGGAGCAGCTTGTCAACGAGTTCAAGGTAACTGTCCATATCCCTGGCCCTCCTGGACGACTCAATCCCGAACATAAGAAACAACCAAATCTGTTCGATAGCCGAACGCAATAATCCATTGCGCGGCCGAGAAGCGAGTCGAAGTAGTAAACAGTGACTACAATAGAGCATTGAAGCTCAACAGCTCAGTGACCGAATTTCTTGCCGGACTCTGCGGTCAGTGGTCTTCTTGGGAGGACTCGATGAGACTTGAATTTAAATGAAATGAACTTTTCAGAGCGCAAAGGCATATTCTTCGTCTACTTGAGCACCGATTATGTGTTTGATGGCAACAAGCCGCCTTATCAGCCCGATTCACAGCCGAATCCATTGAATAAATACGGCGAGAGTAAGCTGATGGGCGAAAAGGCCACTCTGAATGCATCCGACAGTAAGTGAACATTTCTACCTGATTCGACACATTTGCCGATGTTTGGCCTGTAAAGAGCACTGTGTGGTGCGCGTGCCCGTCTTGTACGGCTACACGGAAAAGGACAATCTGAACGAGAGCGCCATAAACGTCTTGTACGAAAAAGTGAGCAAGAAAGAGAAATTCTCAATCGACGACGCGCAAATTCGATTTCCCACTCATTGCGTAGACGTGGCGCGATTCCTCTACCAGCTGATCTGCAAGCGATTCAGCGTAAGATTCTTCGCCCTGATGATTTAAGTCTTCTCTCTCATGCAGCCAAATGATTCAAGGAGCCGGACGCAGCGGGGTCGATTAGCGGCATACTGCACTGCTCAACTCTAAAGCCATTTACCAAGTACACCATGTCGTGTGTGATCGCTCAGGCGTTCGGACTGGGCACTGATCACATCGAGCCGGACAGGGAGAGCGCTTACAAAGGCGCTGGAGCAGCCACTCGACCAATGAACGCACAGCTGGACACAAGCAGCACTTACAAGCTGCTCGATTTCGAGCCTATTCTTCACTTCGAAGAGTCTATCAAAGACTGCTTGAGCAATTTTTATTAGAACTCATTTAGAATAAAAAAAAAGGAGCACCAGAGTCAAGTTGGAGATCTGAAGACTGGACCCATTTACTTGTGACAAAGTTGACGGTCCTTGAGATGCTCTTTGATGATTTGGGCGTAGAGGTCGCGCCCGAGCAGAGTGTAGCTCACAGGCAAGAGGCTTTTGATAAACTTGTGCAGCTGAGTCTGCCCGAAAGTGAACATGTTCAAGCCAAACTCGAGGCCCATTCCGTAATCGGTCTCGTCATTTGCGAATTGAACAAGAGTGATTATCTCCTGAATCTGTTCACTCGCTTTCTTCTTCTTCGCCTCCGATTCCCCGCAGTAGTTCTCAAACATTTTTCGCTGAGCGTCTGATTGATCGAACCAAATTACAAATGACAACGAATTAAGCCGGTCGCCGTCTCACCTTCGGTCTCGGGCACTTCGCGATATCCAAAACCTCTTAAGAAAGCCACAATTGTGATGACCGATCACTGAAGAGTTCAAATTAATTTACTGAGAGTTGACCGGAACGCAAAGACCAGCCTTGTGAAGCAGGGCGCAGTTCACCCGCTTTTCTCTCTTTTTTATTTTCGCGCTCTTTTGCGCCACGCTGAACTGCTTTCTGTCCTTGAGCCACTCTTTTAATTCAGTTTGAACTTTTTCCGCTTCGGATTTGTCAACACTTTTCATTCGGCCCAAAGTCACTTGCTCAAGGTACCAACTAACTCATTTGAAACTGTTTAACAGACGTGCGTGTCTTGTTCATGTCTGGTGCTTACCTCAAGGCGGCGAATAAATTCTCGCCCCTGATTTCAAACTTTCCATCTACGCCCGCTCGATTAGAGGCCACGAATTCGGGCAACTCGTTGGGATCGTCGCTTTGGTTGATTGCAAATAAAATAAGGTTTCACCTTGGAATGGATCAGCGGTTACCGGAAGTAACCGAAATGAAGCAGATCCTTGTCTTCTTTGGCCACAAGAAGAGTCTGAAATTCGGGCGGATCGTAAAAGAAACGCGAGTGCAATTTGTAGTCGATTTTGTGACCTAACGTGACAAGATCGAACGGCCCAGCCAGCTCGAGGCCAACACTGTGAAGAGCCTCTGTGCATTTAGTTAGTTTCGATCCAAAAGGATGATGCAATTGCAATTGAATTTTACTCACCTCTCGGCTCGGCCGCATTCAAACTCTGACAGAATTCAAGAAACGAATAAAAGTCGTCGGGCATTTTCATTTCGATGGCGTTTTGCACCAGATTGGGCAGATCGTTCATCTCCTCGGCCGAGTAGCATTCAATAGCTTCCTCTTTTTCTGCTTTTGCCTCCTCGGTTCGGGAACGTTTTGCTGCCGGCTCTTTCATCTCCCTCTCTTCCTTCTTTCTGCCGCTCGTCTCGTCGGATGGATGAGAGAATTTGTCTGAATGCCCCTTGTTCGTTTGGTAACAATTTTCCCCGTATTTACAATTCGGCTTACTCGTCATCAAATCAGCTTCAATCCACAACTCGACCAGCTCATTTAATCGTCAATTTCATTTGAGTTCTTTTCGTTTATTCAAAGACCCAACCGAACAAAAGTGAAAAAAAACGTTGCGTTCCAATGCTCACATTTGATTCTGTCGACGCTTTTAATTGTAAAACAATTCGCCGCATTGGTCAGGCGATTAGTTGCCGGACCACCGATTGACTCTGCTTTCTAGCCTGTACTCGACGGCAAATCAAATTCATTAGACGAGCGATATTTTCGAACTGATTCAATTTGGCGCTGAAGCGAATTATTTTTGTTCGTGCCAACGTCTCAAGGCCATCGATCATGGTCTGATCTATTTCGCTGTGCATTATTTGATCGAATCTAGAGAAAAGCGACTTGTGATGACCAGCGGATTTAACGATTTGGACCGAACGGCCACTCACTTGGTGCCGACGATCAGCTTGGGCATCGGTTCGTTTGAATCTGCTCTTTCGGCTTCAAGAATGCTCTTCACTTTTTGATGCACATCCACGAACGACTGCCGATCTGTCCAGGAGAACACAAATATTGTGCAGTCAAGGTTGTCGGCCGCCGACTGCAAGTTAAAACTTTCTCAAACCGGCCACATAGAAAAGCACATGGCTGGGCTCTTACCGGTAGAATGTAATCGTATTTGGACGAGGCAATGTTGCCCAAATCCCACATGTGAAGCGAGTAAAGGGCGTATTTGTTCATGTTTAGCTTTTTGACGGGCCAAAACAATCTGGAGACGTGAATGCCGAGCGTCTCGGGAGTGTCAAGCCACGTCTGTTCGGTCAGATTCGAGTGCTTGAGTGGATGATCGATCAGCGATTGAAGAAGAACAGTTTTGCCCACGCCACTGTTGCCGATTAAAAGCACTTTGCCTCGAATGGTTTCAAAGCAGTCAAGTGTCACATTCATCACTGGTCGCTCTAAAAGGCCTTCACTCGTTTTTGATTACTATTTGCGCTGTCTACAGACGCCTTCGTTCAACTCACCGAAGCTTTTGAGCTTTCCGTTTGAATTGAACGCTTGCAACAGCTTTTCTCCTTCGTCTGTCTCGATCCAGTCGAAGTCCATCTTGGCGACACACAAAAATTCGTTGTTTAGTAAGAGCGTCAGTTGAATTTATTTCACAGAAAACTGAATAGAGAGAAAGAGCTCAATCAAAGAGTTTCGAATAAAAGACAACGGTGCCTGATTAAGGCGCCGGATAAATGAGATCAGTGGTGAAACGAAATAGATTGAGCGCTTTGGTGCCGGTCAAATCGGTCGAATTATGCTTGAAATAAAACTCGATGGCGGACTTGTTCCACGAGAGTACAGTCCAGCGCATGTAGGTTGCTTGGTGATGATCGAGACACTCTCCGATCACTTGTCTCCACAACGCAGAGCCGTAGCCGCCGCGGCGCTCCTCTTCGCGAATGTATAAATCTTCGATGTAGCATCCACGTCCCCTCTCGAGCTCGTAGTTGAGATAATAGATGCAGTAGCCGAGCACTTTGCCAGTTGAGCGTCTCCTGATGAGCATTGCCTCAAACATACGCCTTGCCTCGCCCCGGTCCACTCGTCTGCGCGGTTCACTGTCCTCGCAAAGCTGATCGAAAGAGAGCTCAAACTGCTCCTCCAGCTTCTCGTAAATTGCCAGTTCTCTAATAAGTTCGTAAATCTGTTTGCCGTATTCGTTCATATTCTTCAGTTTGATTATCTCGCAGTCTTCGAGTTTGCCCGAATTCTCACTGTTCTGTTCAACAAAGAGACGCATGTTGAACTCGTTCATTTCGAACAGCAGCCAATCCTCTAGTTCGCATAGGTTTCTGGCGCCCAGCTCAGCCAGCCATTCTGAGAGCCGGGCGTTTTCTGCTGTCAATTCCAGATTGAAGTTAATTCGCTTGTAGTCTCCTTGTCGACAAATGCCGAACAGCTCGACAATCATTTCTCCTAAAACCGCTTTGGCATTAGGATGGCTCAGCTCAGGGTCGAAATACAGGTCGGTGATGTAAAGCACTCGATTCTGCCAGGTCGAGTAAGAGTCGTATGTAAGCACATGTGCGATCGGACAGTCGGCTCGGTCTGATCTGTCAACCAGATAGGCAGCCAGCACTCTGATCAAGCCTTTCTCAAAGTCCTTTTTGAGCCTTGCCACGCATGAGCTCGGCACTTGAAGACTGTCGAGTTCACCGCAGCTCTTAAGCTCAGCAACTTTGATCGTGCATGCTTTCATTTTAATCGAATTGAGTCTAAGCGCGCTAAATCAAGGCCGATTGGCCTTGCATTCAAATTCCCTGTCGAAAATTTATGGCCAAGTGGACTTGAATTTTGTCCCCAAAATTAAATAAAAAAAACGGCCAGAAGCTTGCTATGTGCAGTAAGCGACTACTGACTTGAGTGTGTTTATTATCATTTTCTAAATTCGAGTTGACGTGTTCCTTGTCAATCATCGAAAATGTAACATGTGCTACGTGCGCTAAAAATTATTAACCACCGGAAGAAGTCGATATTCGACGCCGATCGACTGGTGAGTGGCAATTGTTAAACGAGGGCGGTTGTTTCTCTTTTCTTTGATGAATCGTTTCTCTGATGTCTAGACGCAAGGATCTCTAAGTGGTTCATCTATTTACAAGCTGCTCAGAGCACTTCTAGATCCACGTGCTGAAGGTCCGGGTATTTTTTCTTTTCAAAAGCGGCCATCTCAATGATCAGAGCAATGAGGAAGGGGCTAACACAAAGCGCTTACTCTCAAATTTCGTTCGATACGATCGATCTCGGCTCCGACTCGGTCGACTATATTCTCGCCATGTCTCAACATGAAGCTCTCCAACTCTTGAACGTTTTGAATTTCGTTTATTTCCTTTTAAAATTGAGCTCGTGAGACGGTCACCGGTGCTGAATTGCAAATGAATTTACCTCGAATAGCTTTTCGATGTCGATTTTCTCCAAATACGACCGGGTTATTTCTCTGCCGTCGATGTCTACCTCGGCCTTGAACATTACTGTTTGGCTTCCCATGTCGGTTGCCTTTACATCGTGAATAGACCGCACCATTATATCCGACTCCAGGTCCATGCTTATCTGATTGATTTTCTTTGGCTGAATCGACCTGCCGACCAAGGCCACCGAGTTTGTGTAGATTATGAAACTGGCCACACCTCCCATGAGGCCTCCGATGATAAAAGAGCCAATGCAGTCGGCCAACGGATTGCCAGTCCAATAAGTGATTGTCATACAAGTGCCGGCGACGCCCACTCCCATTAGAGCAGCAATGTCTTCGAGCAGAACAACGTTCACAGACGGTTTATAGCCTTGAAACACGTAGTCCCAGAATGTAAGGCCCAGCTTCTCGGCGCTCTTCTTCGTGTCGTAGTACGCCATGTAGAGAGTGCCTGCTTCGCTCAGAGCCGAGCCAATCAAAAGTGCAAGTGGCTGAAAAACATTCCGACAATGTGAAGAATCAAATCCAAAGTTCGAGGTCTCTTATCTACCCAAGTCAATGACTGAACCGGCTCGGTGCTGTAAAGGCAGGTGAACCCGTGGTACCAGGACAGGCCTGTGCCAAAACAAAATATGCCCACGCCGCTTATCAGTGAGGTAATGTAGGTCATGTTGGAGTAGCCGTAACTAGAACAAGTCAAAGTTGAAGAAATCGAGAGCAATTTTTTGACAATTGCCAAAGACGTTACGGGTGTTCTTCGTTCGGGCGTTTAAGCGACTGATGAAGTCCGAACGCGAGGATGAGTTGATTTACGGTGTCAGCGAGTGAATGAACAGCCTCTGAAAAGAGACTCGACGAGCCCGAGTAGAGCCAGCCGACCAGCTTGACCACAAAATTGGTCGCGTTGATTGTGAGTGCACTGAGGACAACTTTGCCCGACAGAGTCTTGCCGATCGTCGTGTTTGTCTATTCGGTTTGAATTAGTCTCAAGGAATAGCGAGAAGGCAAACTGAGCAACATATCGACATACGAACTTCTCCTCTTTTAACGGATGCTCGAGCAATTCAATTTTGTTCTGGTAGTCGCGCAGTGACTTTTTGAGATTGAAAACTGCCTGACGGCGTTGGTCGTACTCTTGCTTTCTTTTCTCCTTTTGATGCGCCAACTTTTCCAGAGAGCCCCATACCTCGATCGCTTTTCTCTCGACGTCCGATCGCAGGTAGACGCTTATGTAATCATTGTGTCCGTACTCGTCAAACGGATTGCGTCGCTTGTACTGGGTCAGATTTTCCAAGTCTCTGTTCGGGTCGAGTTGAGGCTAGTTGTGGCGCTCGAATGACAGCAGTCGCTTACTTACGATGGACTGAGAAGAAATTCGTTGAAGGCTCTGACCGTGGTGATGAAGTTGTTGGCCGTGTAACTCTTCGAATAGTCGATGCTCTTGGTCTTCTGTTTAACTCGAATGCTCAACGCCTGGAACTGCTCTTTGCCCGTCCGTTCTTTTTTGGTCTCGTCGTCCTCCGCTTTAGTGGTCAGTTTGGCGGACGTCGAGAACCTTGGCGTAAACACAAACTACAGACAATGAGACAAGATGCTCGTTGGCCTCCGCCTACCGTGATAAGGCTTCTACTCTGTACAGATGATACGTCACAAGCCTCCGGTAGGCAGTAGGACTCACTTAATCCGCAATTCAAACTGTTTATAAGCTTCGAGAGGGTCGAGACTCTCCGATTGGGACAAACCTGCGCTTGGCCGGTTGTGCATATGGCGAAAGCCTTTGAACAGGAGCAGCTCCTTATTCATAACCTTGACGAGGAGAGGACCGAATGAGAAACCTGCGGCCGCATGAATTATAGTCAGTCAAGGCTGTTAGACCTTGTTTTTTACTCTCAGTCTCGTTGCTGCGAAAAACTGCTCCAAAAAACTTTTGTTGGCTGTTTATTAGAAACGAATATCATTCAGCTTGGTGCCGGCTTTGTTTCGATCGCCGTCCAGTGCCATGCGCAAAAGAAAATTTGTGCGGAAAATAGAGTTGAATGTGCTTATTGCATGGTTTGAATGTAAATATATGCATTAGATGAAAATTCGCATTTGTCTGAGTAGCCTAAGTTCAATCGCCAAGGTTCAATGTCACCCTTTGGCTGTCCTGATGTGTTTGCTCGTCTCGCGAGCTCATTGTCGTGATCACGGACTGCTTGACCGACGTCACAAAGTTCACTCCGTCCACATTGCTACAAGTTTTTAGGATTAAACCATTAGTTGAGCGCATTTTAAAGAGAGAAAATTTTAAGAAAAGAAAAAAACAGAGAGAAAAAATGGCCGCATTCATTTGCGCGTATGTGTGCGGGTGGGTTAGTCAAGGCGTAAACTGAACGAATCGAACAGAACTGTAAATTGCTAGTTAACGAGATCGAACCTGAGATCGGCACATTCTAGACCTAAATCTTGACTTGTAAACAAAGAAGCGAACGTGACAGGCATTGAGCGAGGCGAAATTTGATTCGATCTATGCGCGTGCGAGGACACGGTCGCGCGATTATTGAAGCCGAATGTGTCTTCTTGCTTTAGAATTTCAAGGCTCAGAGCGAGTGCTGCGGACGCCACTCGACTCGGTTGGTTCAAATTAAGAGAATTGTGCGATTTAGCGCCTGAATGGGAGAATTTCGATCGCTGAACACGATCTGAGAGCACAGTGAACACGTCCAGCGTTCGCTTTGCGCTGGCCCGACCGACGGGCACGCAGCCAGAATAGTCAACGCCGTCGAATGTTCTTAACAACCGACTCACATGCCGATTGACTTGGCAATCTGAACAAGTTGCAATATCACGTACCTTGTCTGAATGGGCAGAATGGCAGTCAAGAAGTTGTCGCCGAACACTTGTCGGAAGTTCTCTGCCCGGCCCAGATCGAAGCCGTGCTTGTCGACACTGTTGCTGGCCATGAAAAACGGGGCCCTAAATGTCTCTGAATTTGTTCCACATAAGTCTGAGGCAGACAAGGGGCAGACTAAATCTCTATTTCAAAACTCACCGAGTGTAGTCGTGTTTGTGGCTGTCAGGTAAATGTGATAGCCGAGCAGAGAGCCGATGCTGATCGCAAACATGATGGCGAAGAAGAATAAGAAGAAAATTTGAAACTTCTGCGCATTCAGGGTGTCAATTCTCTTTTTTTTTGCGCAAATGCCGAGTTAGACCTGGTCAAGTGGCGAGAGAAGCAGATGCTTTTACCTTCCAGAAAGCGACAAAATACTCCACACTCGTGAGTGTCACGTAAATACAAAACAGAACCGCATAAGCCAGAAACAGAATGAAGAACTTATAGTTGCTGAAGCCCACACAGTTATTCACCCAAGGGCAATGGTGGTCCTAGTTCATTCTGGTCAGGTTGGATCGATCTGGCGCCAGTAGGCATCGATTGCTTACCATTTTGAGAACGCACTTTTGACAAGTGCTACAATGATGAGCTCTATCAGGTTTGAGACATTTACACTTGTCGCAGTAGCGCACGTTGTTGTTGTTCGTGCGGGTTAGCACCGGCAAAGTGCGTCCTTTTCGCTCCAGTATGCGCTTACTAGTTGTATCGCTGTCGGCCGATGCCATCTGATAGAGTTCAGTCTGGTCCAGATAGAACTTTAGAAGCCAACAAGTAGCAGCAGCTGATTGAGGCGCGGTTTAACATTTTAATCTTCTTGTGCTCACCTCTTCGGGTGGGCCTTGCACCTCAGTGAAAACCGTTTTCAGGTACGACCAGAGCAGCATGAGAAGGAATATGTGGTAGCAGATGAAGTACAAGATGCACTTGGTCCATGTTTCAGCCAAATCTTGAGCACAATTGGACAGCCAGGAGAAGATGAAGGAGAGCGGGTCAAACTTACTGAAGCAGAGTTGAACTATGTAGGCATAATAGGACCAGCCTAAAATGGCCAGCGCGAAAATTACTGGAACCCATTTAGTGAAGCGAATGCAAAACTGGAGACAAACGCTTGCGCTCATTTCATGTACACGAGTTGACTCTTTTTGTCCTTTTTTATTTTCTACTCTTTTCGTTCTGATCAACTACTCCTCATGCTAGACTTGAGCAGATGTCTAAATGGAACCAATTGATCTTGGCGATTTAGTTTTTGGGCTGAACTAGAAGAGCTGCGTGAGAGCAGTCCTCATAAGATTGCATGTCTTGTGAAATGTTCTAATTTCTCGTTCAATTAGCATAAATCAATCGTAGCCCGTTAAGGAGACTTGCAGGAATGCGTGAGCATCTACTGACAGCTTGCAAATCACTCTCAATAATTATGTACTGCCGGTCGAATATGATTAGGCGGATGTTGTTTGAATGACGAAAAAAGAGACTAGTCGCTGGTAAATGCGTTTGACAAAGAGAATTTAGAAAAAAAAAAGAAGCCAAAATGCCATTCAAATTGCAAAATAAACTGAGCAACTTGTCAAGGACGCCGAGCAAATGAGATCCATCAAATTTTCAACTAGAGGCGCCAAGATCAAAACGTTCAGAATGAATGCTCATAATTTGAAAAAAAAGATCGCATTTTTATTCCTTGAATAATTCGATTCGGCGTCCCTCAGAGAGGACGAGAAGCATTATTACACACGCCTTAGAGCAATTGGCGTCTACTTTTCTCGGTTGGCATCGGTCTGCGGATTGGTTAGTATTTTATCGATTAGGCCGAAATCCTTCGCCTCCGGGGCGCTCATGAATTTATCTCGTTCCATTATGGTTTCTGTTCAATTTGAAACGCTTTGCCATTAGAGCTGATTAGCAGAGGCCTTGTTGCTTACCAATTTCCTCTATCGGTCGGCCGGTGTGTTTGGCATATATCTCGTTAATCTGCTTTTTGAGCTTCGATATTTCGGCTGCGTGAATCAATATGTCAGTTGCTTGGCCCTAATACTCGCCAAGTGAACACTCGAATGAAATTTGATTCGATCGGCCAAATTTACATACAGAAACGCCTCCGGAAGGCTGATGCACCATTATACGCGAATGGGGCAATGAATGACGCATTCCAGGACTACCAGCGGCTAACAAAAGTGAGCCCATGCTGGCTGCTTGGCCCACGCACCAGGTTGCAATCGGCGGAAGCAGGTATTGCATTGTGTCATAAATTGCCAGGCCAGCAGTCACCGAGCCCCCGGGGCTGTTTATGTAAATGTGAATGGGCTTTTTGTCGCTCTCCGACTGCAAGAACAAGAGCTGGGCAATCACAATGCTGGCCATCTCGTCTGTGACCTTGAAGATGAAACTCGATGAAATTCATGACAGACGATGATAATTCTAAGACTAACTGGGCCCATGAAGCAGATGATTCGTTCCTTAAGTAGACGAGAGTAAATGTCATACGCTCGTTCTCCTCGTCCAGTTTGCTCGATCACTATTGGTACCATGGGCACGGCATTCTTGACAGACGAATGCCAGGTCCTAGCTGGGCCCCGGCAAAGATTAGCGGTCGCTTTTAAACCATTAAGCAGACGAAAAGAGGAGTTCATCTTCTGGCCGATGCTCATTAATCAATCAATCAAAATCAAAGGGGGGGGGAAAAAGAGCAAGAACTAGTTTAGATTGAAAGTGATGTAAAGTTTCAACTGCAACAATTCATAAAAATAAATGCAAACAGCGGCCGGTTTGACTGCATGCCAAGTTAGCTCTGACCCTATCGAGCTGAAATGAACTCAGTAAGACTCGAAGCTAGCCAAACTGATAAACGTGTTTGCAACTGCAGACTCGACTGTGCGTCCCAGCTCGAACGCTCCCATTTATTTAGTACAGTGAAACCGACAAAGTTCATAACGCGCATTGAGTTTTTTTTTCAAATTTTCAAATTGCAGTGATGCTCATATTTTTCGTCTCATAAGATTATTCGTTTCTTCCTGTCGGAATAGGCGGATATTGATGAAAGACATTTCACTGAGCAATTGGTCTATAAACAGAACCTTCAACACAGTCAAATTCCCTCTGAGTGTTGCTCGATGATTTGGAGGGGCCAAATGTGTTGGGAAAGCGTCGATCGAACTAAAATCCAATTCAGGGCGTCATTTGTTGCCGCCTGCTCTTTAGCTCGTCCAACAGCTTTTGACTTTTCATTGAAATTCCAATTTCGTCCAATCTGTCCGAGCAGTGATGCAAAAAACCTTACCGGCTATTCTATTGAGATGAGCTGTGTAACGAAAAAAAACTGATTTAATGAGTCTGAGTTCGGACAGAAGAAATCCCTTTGAAAAAAAGTCTTTCCTTCTAGTCTCGTCTTAACCCTGCACAAGTTTTGAAAATTCCCGACCCCTTTTCTCTCTCTCTCTCTTTCCCTCCCAACATCCTCTCCAAGTAAATCTAATTCTGATGGGCGTGTAGCCAAATAGAAATTATAAAAAACAATTACGAAACTTGTTTTCGAAATTTTCCTCGTTTCAAATAAGCAAATGACTTCGAAGTGTTTAAAATGGGCTGGAAGCCGACTCGGCTCAGTTCGTTCGTTCAGCACAACCTCCAAGGTAGACTGGTTGAGTGGAATAGATCAAAATGTTCAAACTGCTTAACGCCACATTTCACGATTAGTTGCGAGATGAGCCGCCATTCTTAGCGGCCAATTTTGCGCAAAATTCCAAACACTTTCCGGCAAATCGAAATCCGATGCTGCCAAAGGACACTTTCAAAGGAAAAGTTGCATTCATTACAGGAGGCGGAACCGGTCTAGGTTCGTTTGGCAAGATCTCACCTTCTCAATCAGGACGGCCTCTAGCTTTTCTTGGTAGGAAGGAACATGGCTGAAACGCTCTCGGCACTCGGGGCCAAAGTGTTCATCACCAGCCGCAAGGAGCAGGTGCTGAAGGAAGCGTCAGCCGAAATAAGTGAAAAAACGCACAATGAGGTGGCTTATTGTGCAGCGGACGTTCGTAAACCAGAAAGTATTGAGAACAGTCTGGAAACGTGTATCGAAGTTCTCGGAGATGTACCGACCTTGATAATCAACAACGCGGCTGGCAACTTCATCTCGCCTACTGAGCGTCTCTCGCCGAACGCAATCAAGACCATTGTCGACATTGTGCTGTTGGGAACCTTAAACACAACCAACATAATCGGCAAGCGTCTGATCAAAGAAGGAAAAGGTTCGTTGGCTGTCCCCCAGTAGCTCTTAAAATCAGACCCAATGCCCTTAAAAAAGGCGCGTCGTTCCTGTCGATCATAACCACCTATGCTGAGACCGGCAGCGGCTTTGTTGTTCCGTCGGCTTGTGCAAAGGCCGGAGTGGTCGCTATGACTCGGTAAGTGGAGTGGCAAACTCCCAAACTTTTCATCTTTAATTCAGCATGGCTTTGATTTAAGATCGCTGGCGGTTGAATGGTCCCGATACGGAATGCGATTCAATGGAATCTCTCCGGGGCCAATTTATACAAAAGCAAGTGGATCCAACGCCGCCAAGCAACACCCTTTTAATCAATAATTTCTAACAGGGCGCGTTCAGCCGACTTGATCCGGCTGGAGTGTTCACCGAGCACGCCAAGACTCGAATTCCTACCGGCCGAATGGGCCAGCCAGAGGAGCTGTCCAATTTAGCCTGCTACTTGCTGAGCGACTATTCTAACTGGCTCACAGGACAAATCATCGACTTTGACGGTGGCGAGTTGAACAATTTGGTAATGCGTCCGATTCAAGTCTGATCGTGGCTCTTTTTAACTAATCTCGATTCATAGTCGGGCGAGTTCAACTACTTGTACTCGTTGGGCCAAGAGCAATGGGACATGATGGAACAGCTTATAAGGGGCAATAGCAGCAGCAAATAAATTTGTCTATTTATTTCCATTAAATTCAATGACAATTGCTAACTAAGCATCTTTAAATTGCGTTTTAAACGAATAAATCGATTAGAATTAGTCACGATTAGAAACTGTTTCTATTTTCTGTTCATCTCGAAAATTCAGATTCGGGATCATATTAGATGCTGAAAAAGCGTGGTCCGGCCAGCATGTACAGCTGGGCAATGTTGGCCGCGTAGGAGAGGACGCTCGAGCCGAATAAAAGACCATGGAAGTAATTAAATCGACATCGGTTGCGTTTGTACTCCTGATAAATCAACAAATGAATAAGTTTGAACTTTGAGTGGTTGAGCGTCAAAGAGCTACCTGATCGTCGTTAAGTCGACTGTCTTTTGGCAGCTTGCCGACTGTGTGCACTCCTTCGCCGGCGTTCTTCTCCATCTCATGCATTCGGATGTTGTATTTGATGGCGTTCACGTTAAAGCAGGAGAGATTCGTGTTCTGAAGGAAGAGCTGTGCGACCATCAAGCTGCCCTGTGATTAATCGATGAGATGACGATTTTACTGATCACATAGAAGATGGGCAGACGGAAGTAGCCGCCCAGTCGCGAACGAAGCGAAACTCACCACTCGGCAGACATCTCCGATCCAGGTGTTGTAGGGATGAACTCGCATGAAGCAGGACAGACTTCCGAGCGAGAGCAAAGTCGAAATCAGAACGTATTGACGAGACAACGGTCGCTGCACTTCGCCAAACTGATGTCGAGGCAGCAGTCTCATCAAAGTCACTCCTTAGTTTTCATTCAGCAATTAATCGAAAGCAAGCGATTTCGGAGTTTTCAATTTCACTCCGATTCTCTTGCTATTTACCAGAAAATGAAAACATCCAAGTTTGAATGCCGAAATTGGCACCCACACACGCAAGCAGAGCGAAATTATTCCATTGGCTACTCGGCGTGCTCTGCTTGATCAGAAAATTGGCAGCTCCGAGGGCCAGTATTCCGGCCGATGTGATGAAAACTGGCTGCAAGCAACTTGATTTAAACAAATTGAGTTTGTTGCCGACCGATCACAGGCGAGCAAGGTTTGCACTAAAGAAAATTATATTCAACCTACCAGGACTTGTTGGCATCATGTTCAGTAAGCTTTTCGAAAAAGACGCCCAATTTGCTCAATTCGTTGCCCATTTTTTGTGGCTCGCTTTCACTTTGCTATGTTTGAAATGAAAAGATCTATCGAAGAAAGTAAAGGAATTTAAAGGATTTGTTTAAAGCTTAAAGATGAGTTTGAGCTGGACGAGCTGGTGGGGAGCAGAGGCTTTGAATTCTTATGTAACTACTCAAACGCAATAAGAGGCAGACGGAGAGAGGGAGAAGCCAATTGGCTTTCAGACAAATTGTAAACACCTCGCTTGACTGGCGAACACAGTTTGGCTTCAATTGAAAAAGGCCGGGGAGACTGATGGGGAATTTAGATCAGCTTCGCCAATCAAGCAGAGTTGAAATCTGAATAAAAGAAGGGTTGAAGCGAGACAGGCCACACTTGAATTCTAAACTCGTATAGAGGTTGTTACTCTAAATCGAATCCGTTTGAATCGATCGTACGCAATGGCTCCCGTAAGTAGACCTCTGGAGAATAGCAGCTGGAATGGCAAACTGAAATAAAAAAATGCTGACAGAAGACCGCAGTGAATACCAACAAGCCCGTCAAGCGCGTCAACAAGCAGACCGCCAAGAAAAAGAAGACCACCCTCAAGTACCAGATCGACTGCACCCACCCGGTCGAGGATGGCATCTTGGACATGGCCAGCTTTGTAAGTTAATTGAGGCCGGCTCTCGTTTCGAGTCGAGCTTTTTTCTCAGCCAATATCGGCCGACACGAGCGCACTGCAACCGACAGACGGATGAGCCGAACCCGATCCCGATCGATTGTCACGGGCCAGGGTGAGGGCTTTCTTCCCTCGTCCCTGCATGCGCATGACACTGCAAAGTCAGAGCGCTAATACGAGCCCATTCGCGTTTGCTTTTCGAAATAAAGGAGCGCTTCCTGCTGGAGAAGATCAAGATTAACGGAAAGACTGGTCAACTGGCCAACGCTGTGACCGTCGAGCGAACCAAGCAGAAGATCGCCGTCACCTCCGAAGTGCCTCTTTCCAAGCGGTAATTTAAATTCGACGCGTCAGACGACCGAATCAACTGCTATTTTCTGCGTTTGTTCACAGATACCTCAAGTACTTGACCAAGAAGTTCTTGAAGAAGAACCAGCTCCGTGATTGGCTGCGCGTGATCGCCACCAGCAAGGACTCGTATGAGCTGCGATACTTCAACATCGACCAGGAGGAAGAGGCCGAGGAAGCCTAAACTGATCGCTTCATACCAAAATAAATGCAAATTAATTTTGACACTCTGCTCTCTTTGCCTGCTCCCATTTTGCTCGAACATGAATGCGCGAGTGTGTGTGTGTGTGTATGTTTTTTTGCATGAGCCAATACTTCTTAGTGTCGTGTAGGAACTGATTGTTGGTTCGATCTCAAAGAATAATTAGAGAAGAAATTTCACATTTACTTGGGCTTGGGCTTTTTTCGTCTTATTCGTCTTATCCATTTAAAAAAAAATGCCATTCGCCTGGCCCACTACGCAGCTATGAGCGACTCGTGTTGAAAATCAAAGCGAATTCGACTTGCACCTATCTAGCAGCTAAACCTCTGCACCTACAGACGCTGTTGTTGTTCTAGACGTCAGTTGTTGCCCTCAGGCGAGCGCATCATGTCAGTGATACCGTGCAATTCGCACATGTTTCAAGCGATAAAGACTCGAGTGGAGAAAGCTCAAGAGGCCACCGAGAAAAGCGAATCGCTGCATTTCAATCTCTCAAGCAAACTGGCCACGATTATGTTTCGCACTCAAAGACAGTATCAGTTGAATATCGACCTACCACAATGCACAGCAGCGATCGAGAGTTCAATGAGACCAATATACACTTCGATCACTGGCTGTCTGCTGAATCAAAAGCCTCTTGCCAAACTCCAGCCAAACGGATTGCATTCAGCCAAGAGCAAATAAACGAATCACTGATCGCCTGGGCATCGCTTGGCCGACCAGCCGCTTGGCTTTTTATCAAATTTTTTTCTTAACTTTTGTTCTATCTGTTGTCCGAGTCAAATCGTAAGTTTGACTCGTTGTTTTTCAATTGTTTTCATTTCTAATTTTGAATGCAATTTTCTAAAACTCAATAAAATGTTACACTACTGAGGCTCAAATTTAAACGATTCAGTTAGACTTTAAATCGACCACGATTTGGCGCCCGCCTCGACATGTGGTTCCTTGCTGCGCTGCATACATTAACTCGCAATTTGATTCTATGCCCGTCGCAAAGATGGATGTCATGGCAACCGTGCAGAAGGCCGCAAAATACACCTCCCATTAGAGCATGAAAGGAATTCACTTACTCATAATTGAGATTGAATGAGAATTTCAAGTTTTTTACCCTCCGACAGAACAAAATCAATTAAAATCAATCAATCGATTAAACAAAATAAATTGCGAGCACAAAGCAGAGCGCACGTGAGATGAGCGACGACCCACGCAAATACTACGTGCTGTCCACGGCGGCCAATTACTTTGGCAAAGATGCGGACAAATTTCTGAAGCATGCGGACAACAAGTATTTGAGCCGATTCCTGGACGAGCTCAACGAGCTGTTCCTGGCCATCACCTACGCGAACAAAGAGATCTCGTTCAGCACCAAGGTAAGTCAATTTTGAACGTCTTCTCTGTCTGCTTCCAGCTCTGATTTGACCCAAGCTGGAGAACATGGGCTCGCTGCAGGGCAAGTCTCTTGTGTTCTTCAAAGCAAAGGCCGAGGCGATCACTGGTGAAAACATGAAAGCCAATCTGCTCATCTCGTCGATTGTCGACTCGCCAGTCGACACTCTGTTCTATCTGATCCACAATCTCTACTCGCCGATCATCCAGTATCAGCAGAGCTCGCAGACAAGCGACGCGTTCGACCTGAAGCTCACCGACACGTTGGTCGATTTGGAAAAGAACCTGAAAGTGGCCATTCGTAAGCTCGAGTCGAACAGCTCGGGCAAACGCAGCGCCCTGACCCCGCTCGACGAGTTCCACTACTGGGCGGACATGAGCGAGAACGGCAAGAACAAAGAGGCCAGAGAACGAGCCGCCTTTTTCTACGACGAGTTCAAGCGGCTCATTGAGTTCTACAAGAAGATTGACACCTGTCCGGTTCATGAGCTGAGCGAGGCCATCGACGCCACACAAGACGTGTACGACTTCATCTGGCAACAGGTCGACTATCAGCCGTCCTACTCGCAAGAGCGAATGACCAATCTGCTCGAGATTACAAGTAAGCCGCCGATCTCGGATTGACAGACAGGTCAACATCTAACGTGTGACTGCAAGGCATGACCATTCTGAAAGCGGTCATCAATCGCCTGAGCAAATTGAAGCCATTCGAAGACGCTTTCGTCGAAGTAAAAGAAGCGCTCAAACAGGCCATTCTTGTCTGCGAGCATTGGATTGACGTTTGCCACTCGCTTACTGCGCGAGTCTGGAAGTTGAGTCAAATTCACAAATGGGAAAAGGAAGAGTTCTTGCCCGTCGCCGTCATCAAGTATTGCCAGCGTCTCAAAGAGGTGCAACAGCATCGTCACAATTGGCTCGATTGAATCAAATTTGATTTTTCTTTTTATTTCAGGTCTCGCAAATTCGATCGGGCAAAGAGCAGTACCAGGCACTGCTCAAGACCGTCAAGGAAGAGTCCTCAAACGACGATAAAACAAACCATTTCAGCGTCTTTGACACCATTCAACCGCTTCAGTTCAATCCTTTCACTGAGCCCAATTGGCAAGAGGCTATTCAGGCCTACGACCATTCGATGAGTTACAACGACCAGAAAGCAGCTCAGATTCTTAAGCTGCACTTGCGACAGGCCCAGTCCAACCCACGTCAGGTATTTGTCAACTCTTTCACGCCGCATCGGTATTTGCGCTAATTTGCTCTCGAAAAGTTGCTGGCCGAGTTCCTTCGATACGCCGACTTGATTCGCCGCGATCGAGTGAAGAGCGAGCTCACCTCTGAAAGGTTTGTGTCCGGTCTCATTTTCCAGTTAAACAAACGAATCAAGTCTGAGTCTGACCATTTAAAGAGAAATTCTGGTCGGCCAACTGGACACATATGTGAAGCAAATGAACGAGGAGCTGACAAACTACATGAAATCGTCGCGTAGTGCGCCGAAAGGACGCAACATGCCCAACACGATGAGCACCATTATCTGGATCACACAGAGCGATAACACGGTAAGAAGGCAGCAAACCGACATCGAGTAATCTAAACTCATTTCTGCGAGTACAAACAGCTCAAGGAGATTGCCAAGAACACGGAGTTCTTTTTATCTGACGTGTCCGGCTACAAGCGTCTGCTAGAGACCATCAGAAGCTCAATTGACGAGTTCAAGCGGTCAAAGCAAGAGTTCTTTCAAGACTGGATTGAGCGAACTATTGACAAGATAGAGCAACAAGATTCAGACATTCGGTAGGTGGCGGCGAATGACCGATGGCCTTATCCGAAATAACTGACTGCAATTAAAGCCTGGAGACAAAGGGCAAGCTGATGAGGCTGAACAAGAGAGACGGCAAGCTAGAGGTGCTCTACGGCGATGAGCTGTTCACGTTGCTGCGCGAAGTTCGCATCCTCAAGTCGTACGGTTTTAAAATTCCGTCGAAAATTGAGGACTGCGTGAAAAACGGCAAAAAGTTTCAGAAGCATGCAATGATCCTCAAACAGGCAAGTGAACGATCAGCGATCCGCTCAAAAGTGAGAATTAACTGACAAATGTGCTGTAATCGGTCATTTTCAGCTGGCGCACTTTTACAACACAATTGACAAGCAAATGTTGCCGTGTCAACAGCCAATGATGCTGGACAGCGCAATTCAGTTCGAGAAATTGATCAAAAGCGACGAAGCGATCAGATGGGAAGAGCCAGAAGATATGGAGCGCTTCATCACCCGACTGCAAGCGGTTGCCGAGAAGCTGACCACCGAAAATCGACGCCTGAGAAAACTGCATCAGCAAATCTTGGACACGGTGTCGAATCTGTTCAACATTGACCTGTTGAAGCAGCAGCCCAAGTGGAAAGACGGCCTGAAGCAGATCAGATCTGCGTTCGACAGCGCCGAGCAAATGGGCCACTCCAAGCCGAGCATGGACGCCTGGAAGGCCCATTGGGATCATCAGCTGTACAAAGCGCTGGAATATCAGTACAAGCTTGGCCTGAACACATTAAACGAGAGCATGCCGGAGATAAAGGTCGAGCTGACGTTCAGACAGCGCATCATGTTCAGGCCACCTTTCGAGGAAATCAAGTCAAAGTATTACCGCGAGATGAAGCGATTCATATCCATCCCGAACAGCTTCCGCGGCGTTGACGAGACCAAAAAGAATCCGATTTATCAGTCGATCCTCGAACGTAACACGTCCGGCCTTCTCTACTGCTTCGAAAGGAGCCAGCTGCTATTCACCGCACTTTTGTCCGTCATCGACATGTTCAAGGTGAATTTGCTTGCCGATCAGTTGGCTCTCGCTGGTCCGTTAAACATTTCTCTGCCGCAAGGATTTCGTGGTGCTCGGACAAGTCGACATTGAAGACCTGGTTGAGAAGAACCTCAGAGACGTCACTGACTGGGAGCGTAATTTCAAGTCAATAAAGCTGAAGGCAAGAGACGCCGAAAAGCTGCCCAAGTAAGACAGAACGTGTTGGCTGCTTTGAGCTTCGAGTCTGACTTGTGAGTTCTCAAGTGCAATCAAAGTCGACTGTTTTGTGGTGTCGACCACTCCGATAAAAACGGCTATTGAGGAGTCTATTCAGCGCTTGAACGACTGCATGGTCTATCATTTGAGGAGAGCGATCGCCGAGGACATAAAGCATGTTGACTCGTTTCTAACTTCAGGCATAGACGTGCTATCCACCCGTCCGCAGACTCACGAGGAGATTGGCGAAGCGTACAAAAAGCACTACGAGTTGTCGCGAAGCAAACGCGACGTGATGCCGGTGCTAGAAAGCGCTGAGGATAAGAACAAGCTGCTGAGGACGGTGGCTGGCGGCGGCCACGAGCAGCTCTTTCAGCTTCAGATAAAAATGGACAAATTTCAGAACATGATCGAATCGCATCAGCAAGTTCTGAAGGATCAAATCGAAGTGCTGAAGAAAAACCTGCAGTCGAGAATCAAATCGTTTCAGCAGGACGTGGAGAAAATGGCCGCCCGCTGGAACCAGTTCAAGCCCAAAGACAGCGATTTAGAAGACGAGGCCAAGTGCGTCGAGGCTCTTCGAGTGGTCCGTGAGAGAGACGTCGAGGTGCAAGATTGCATCAAACAAGCCAAGAAGCTTCAGTGAGCATCAGTTTCATTTCTATAGTCTCAATCTAAGCCATTCGAAAATTAATCGCCACTCAAGAGAGGAGAGCAGAAACTTTCAGCTGGATGAGCCCAAGTTCAAAGAACTGTTCGAGGTCGAGGCCGACATAAACAAGATCAAAGCGGTGTGGGGCATATACGAAGAGTTTCAGGCCGGCCTCAGGGAGTTTGCCAAAGAAGACTGGGTGTCGTTCAGATCGAAGACTTATCGATTCGACGAGTTCCTTCAGCTCTGGCAGGAGAAGATCAAAAAAGCGATTGCCGAGTCGGGCAAGCCGAGCACAATGCAGCTCAAAATTCAAACAGATTTGGACAACTATCGCGTAAGCTAGAGTCGACTCGAATAATTGAACAAATGCTCATCTACTCATCTCTCTCAAAGGACTTTTTGCCAGCACTCAAGTGGATTCGAGGCGAAGCGCTGTCCACTGAGCATTGGCTTGATTTGTTTCGTATGCTGAAAATGCCAAAGGGAACATCACTGGAGCGACTGACGTTCGGCGATTTGCTCAAAGTAAAAGCGGAAATTGTGAAGCAGGCCGAGGCGATCAAGGAGCTGAACATGAGAGCGCAGAGTGAGCATTCGATCAGAGAGGCACTTCGCGAGCTCGAGACATGGTCCGCAGCGGCGCAGTTCGCCCTCACCGAATTCCAAGACTCCAAAGGCAGCAAGGTGCCGATCATAAAAGACTGGCGCGACATATTCAGTCAAGTCGGCGACAACCAAGCGCTGCTGTCCTCTCTTAAAGACTCGGCCTATTACAAGCATTTCGAGGACAAGATCGTCGTGTGGGAGCAGAAGCTCGGCACTCTGGACGAGTGCTTGCACAATCTGAATCTTGTCCAGCGCAAATGGGTTTATCTTGAGCCCATATTCGGTCGCGGAGCTCTTCCAAAGGAGCAGTCCAGATTCAAGGGAGTTGATCGCGACCTGCGCGACATTATGAGCGAAGTGGCCAAGGACACTCGAGTCATTTCGCTGATCAAGGCCAAAGACATTTCGACTCGCTTGGTCAATATGGTCGACCAGCTTCAGCGCTGTCAAAAGGCGCTCAACGAGTTCCTGGAGGTAAGATGAACACATTTGAACATGGCGTCGAATCAAAGGTCGAAACTTGCCCGAACGTTTCTAGGAAAAGCGGTCCGTGTTTCCGCGCTTCTATTTCATTGGCGACGACGACTTGCTGGAAATTCTGGGCCAGGCCACCAATCCGACTGTGATTCAGACGCATTTGAAGAAACTGTTCGCCGGCATCAATCAGGTGAAATTCGACGAACGCAACGAGCACATTCTGGCGATGCGTTCGCTTGAAGGCGAAGTGGTGCCTCTATCCAATAAGATAAAAACCACGCACCAAGTAGAGGTAAGCCAGTGTCCGATCAAATCTGATTTAGCTCAGTCGTTTAACGAGAGCAATCAAGAACTGGCTGGAAGAGCTGTCCGCCGAGATGAAGAGCACTTTGCAAAGATTGCTCGTGCAATGCTTGCAAGAGTCGCGCAAAGAGTTCGGAAATTACAACTTTGAGCGATACCCGTCGCAGATATTGTGCTTGGCGGAGAGCATCGCATTCACCGAACGATGCGAGCAGGCGATTGCTGGCGGCGAGCTCGACTCGCTTTCTCGAGCTCTTAAAAGTGTTCTGGAAAAGTACACGAGCGTGGACTATGGCAGCTCACCGAACCCGGCACTGCTCGAGCTCAAGTACAAAGCGCTAATAATGGACGTGATCCATTTCATGGATGTGGTCGAGCAGTTGATTGCGACTCGCTGCCGCAAAGTGGACGATTGGATGTGGCAGAAGCAGCTACGTTTCTACATGGATCGAGATGGCCATGCCCGCATTCAGATGGTCGACGCCGAGTTCGCTTACACTTACGAGTATCAAGGCAACGCACCCAAACTGGTGCACACACCCTTGACCGACAAGTGCTATCTCACTCTCACTCAGGGAATGAGCATGGGCTTCGGCGGCAATCCTTACGGTCCAGCTGGCACCGGAAAGACCGAGTCGGTGAAGGCGCTTGGTGGCCTTTTCGGACGTCAAGTGTTGGTCTTTAATTGCGACGAGGTAAGAAAAGCAGGAGATAGCCGTTGCGTGTCTGTTTGAAAAGCGCTTCAAAAAATAAAGGGAATCGACGTAAAATCAATCGGTCGAATATTCGTCGGAATCTGCAAGTGCGGCGCATGGGGCTGCTTTGACGAGTTCAATCGTCTGGACGAAGCAGTTCTCTCGGCAGTGTCGATGCAGATTCAAGTCATACAAGACTCACTACGCAGTAGATCGGGCAAAACTCACCTACTCGGCCAAGATGTGAGAACTCGAATCTAAGAAAGCACTGAGCTTCTTTTTCTAATTCAAATATTGTCTTCCAGGTGAAAATAGACCCCAACTCAGGCATATTTGTGACCCTCAACCCGGCCGGCAAAGGATATGGTGGGCGCAGTAAACTGCCCGACAACTTAAAGCAGCTTTTCAGACCAGTGGCCATGACAAAGCCGGATAACGATCTGATTGCAGAGGTCATTCTCTACTCAGAGGGCTTCAAGGAAGCCAAAGAGCTCGGCCGAAAGCTCGTCTCTTTATTCAACCTGAGCAGGCAGTTGCTGTCAAAGCAGCAGCATTACGACTGGGGACTGCGTGCCCTGAAAACTGTGCTCAAAAGCTGTGGCTCTCTACTTCATCACAGCAAGCGGCAATCTGTTCAAATAGACTCGGCCAAAGAGATGGAGCTCATCGTCAAGGCGGCTAGATTCAACACCATGTCAAAGTTGACGTTCGAAGACTCGAAGCGATTCGACGATCTCCTGCTGGACATATTTCCGAATGCAAGAATCACCGAATTCGAGTACGAAGAGATCAAGAAGGCCTTGTCACAGTCATTTGCTGAGCACAAGCTCATATTCAACGACATTCAACTAAAGAAATCGCTTGAAGTGTTCGAACAACTGCGGCAACGAATGGGCGTCGTGATTGTCGGACCATCGGGCTCGGGCAAATCGACTTTGTGGCGAATGCTCAAAGAAGCGCTGGTCAAGACCGGCAGAGAAGTAAAAACGTACGTGATGAATCCAAAGGCAATAACTCGACACCAACTGCTCGGTCAGATTGACGTCGACACTCGAGAGTGGACCGACGGAGTGCTGACTTCGGCCAGTCGCCAAGTGATCAAAGAGCCCAATGAAGTGCAGTCGTGGATTATCTGCGATGGCGACATTGATCCAGAGTGGGTTGAGTCGCTCAACTCAGTTCTGGACGACAATCGCCTCCTGACCATGCCGTCCGGCGATCGCATTCAGTTCGGACCGAATGTGAATTTCATTTTCGAAACGGACGATTTGAGCTGCGCTTCGCCGGCCACCATTTCTCGAATGGGAATGATTTTCCTCAGCGACGAAGATACAAATGTCAAAGCGATTGTCGACTCTTGGCTCGTCGGCGAAGAGGACGACACCAGAGAAGCAACCCAAGCTCTGATCGAGCAATATTTCTATCGAGCCTTTGAATGGGTCATGAGCAAGGTACTTGAGCTGTCTGCCGCCTTCCTGCTCTAAATCAGCTTAATTTCATTCATTTTTTTTTAATCGTACAGAATGAATTCCTGGTGCCAACCAGTCTGGTAGGCACTGTCTTGAACGGTATTTCTCAGCTGCATGGCGTCAAGTCAAAGAGTCACTTTGCGGTCGCTCTCATTCGGGGTCTTGGCGGCAATCTAGCCGAACCAGTCCTCGCCGAGTTTGCCCGTTTTGTTCTCCAACTTACCGACGAATCGTCGTCTGATTCAGAGCCGTACAATGTGACCTACGATCGACGATCAGACATCATTCGTTCCTACAGCAACGAGGTAAGCTGCTCGACAGGTTCATTTGGTTCCCTATAAACAACACGCAAACGCAGGAATCGAACGACACCATGGACAGTCTAACAAGCCCATCCCAGCTGCCAATAGTGAAGACAAGTCAAATTCAACGAGGCGCTGATGGCATTGCTGCATGGCTCGAGCGAAAGCAGCCGTTCTTGTTGATTGGTCCGGACGGATGCGGAAAGCAGCTTGTGCTTCAGCAGTGCTTCACTCAGCTGCGCTCCACTCAAGTGGCGACCGTGCACTGTTCGGCGCAGACCTCTCCGAACAACATAATTCAAAAGCTGGCGCAGACTTGCATCCAGCTCAGTTCGATAAACGGCAAAGTTTACAAGCCAAAGGAGTGCGAGAATCTGATTCTCTATCTCAAGGACATAAACTTGCCCAAGCCGGATAAATGGGGCACGTCGCAGCTTATCACATTCCTTCAGCAGCTTATCACCTACCACGGCTTCTATGATGACTCGCTCGAGTTCGTGCGACTTGAGAACATCCAGATTGTCGGCAGCATGAACCCTACCATCACAATCGGACGACATCGGCTACCATCTCGGTTTACGTCGATCGTGCGCATTTTCTCCATATTCTACCCGACCGATGAGCAGCTCAAGCTCATCTACTCGACCTATTTACGCAACATATTCACCACGAATCTGAGCCGACACCCGAAATGGAGCTCCAACTCAAATGTCTACCAGCTCGCCTCATCAATGGTCACAGTTTACTCTCAAGTAAGTGAATCGCACCCTTTTTCTAGATAAATCTGGCCCCATTCAGTCTTTGCCGTTTGTAGGTGTTGTCTAAGTTCTCACGCGACGACCACGGTCACTACCTGTTCACTCCGCGAGAGCTCACCAAATGGTGCGTCTCTATTCTTCGCTACAACCTCGAGCACGTCAAGAACGATGGATCGGCCGACTCGCTATTGCTCATCTGGGCCTACGAAGCTTGTCGCATCTTCCACGATCGTCTCGTCGACAAGGATGCCCGCAAGTCATTTCTCTCTATTTTGTCCAATGTGCTTCAAGACGACTGGCGCTGCTCAGACGTGGTCAAAAAGCTTGAAGGTGAGAATTTCGTGATCGAATCAACCGATTTCGCTGGCTCCCATTTTCCGTCCTTTTTGTTGCAGGCCTTTACTACGTGTCTTGGAATGAAAATCTGGGAAGTGCGGCTGGTCGTCTGCCGCCGTTTGGCAAAACACTCGAAGGAGTCAAGGCCGATTTTATTGAAAATCTGCTCGTCAAAGCAATAAACCGATTCAGTTAGTATTTAGCTCATTCGACCAAGAGGCCGCAAATCTAAATGTATTCGCTTGTATTTAAGACGCCGAATATTATGAGATGAGAGCGATGCCTCTTGACGAGCTGCTGGACAACGTGAGCCGATTCGATCGGGTGCTGACACAGCCAGGCGGCTCGCTGCTTCTCTGTGGTCGATCTGGAGTGGGCAGGCGTACTGCCCTGGCCATATCCAGCAGCATGAACAACATGAAAATCTTCTCGCCAAAGATAACTCGCTCATACGGTCTGAAGCAGTTCAAAAACGAGCTGAAAGGCGTGTTGCAGCAGGCCGGCATCGATGGCCAGCAGATGATCATACTTTTGGAAGACCATCAAATCATCGAGCCGTCGTTCCTCGAGCTCATAAATAGCCTTCTCTCGGCCGGAGAGATTCCGGGCCTTTACAGTCCGGAGGAGCTCGAGCCGCTCTTGTCTCCTCTCAGAGAAGAGTGCCTGCAGGAGAACTTCAGAGGAACTGTTCTTCAATTCTTTGCTCACAGTGAGTAAATTGGCAAGCATGTTGGAAAAAGTCGTTTAAATCGTCGAATAGAAATCAAGATGAACCTGCACGTCATTCTGAGCATGGACTACACGAACCCGAACTTTTCGCTCTATTGCGAAAGCAATCCGTCCTTTTACAAGGAATGTTCGGTGCAGTGGCTCAGCGGCTGGAGTAAGAAGACTCTCAACAAAGTGAGTGGCCCCCCATTTGAATAAAGTTTGAACGAGTTCTCGATTTCTAATCTGCTTCTGCTCTAAAAAGCTGCCGTCCATCATGCTCTCAATCGAAGACTCGTACTTGAACGCTGACTTTTATCAATCATTCTATTCGGTGCATTCGATTGTGAACGAAAAAGACTCTGCCAACTCGGCACCACGGCACTTTATAAAACTCATCAACACGTTCAGGGCCATATTCAACAAGAAGCGTGTTAAAATCACGGAGCGGCAGAAACATCTCAAGGTGAGAAGAATAACCAGAAGGAACAAGAAACTTGACTTCGAACCTCGATCTGCTCGTAGAATGGCGTGGCGAAACTAAACGAGGCGCGCAATGTAGTCAACGAGCTTGAGAGCAAAGCGAAAGTACAAAGGGAGAAACTGTCGCAGAAACAGGCCGAAGCAGACGCGGCCTTGGACGAGATAACTCGAAGCATGCAAGGAGCCGGAGAGCAGAAGCAAGAAATGGAAGAGCTGAAGGTCAAAATAGAAGCCGAGAACAAAAAGTTGGCAAAGAGAAAGGGCGAGATAGAAGAAGAGCTGAAGGAAGTTCAGCCATTGATTGACGAGGCTAAAAAGGCCGTTAACTCGATCGACCCACGTTCGTTGAGCGAGATACGCTCGTTGCGTGCGCCTCCCGATGTTGTCCGAGACATCCTCAAGGGCGTGCTCAGACTCATGGGTATTCTGGACGATTCGTGGGCTTCAATTAAAAAGTAAATCTCATTCTTAGTCGATTGCTTAGTTCAAATCGTTTGAAAGCGTTCGGACCTAGCTTCTTGGGCAAACGAGGAGTCACCGACGAAATAGTCAACTTCGATCCGCGAAATATAACGCCCGCGAACCGTGAAAGCGTGGAAAAGCTGCTTAAACAGAACGCGGCCTCTTTTGAGCTCGAGGCGGCCAAGCGAGCATCAGCAGCCGCGGCGCCTCTCTCGCAATGGGTCAAGGCGAATGTGGAATATTCCAAGATCCTCGAGAAGATCATGCCGCTTGAAGAAGAGCAGGACAAGCTGAAAAAATCGCTGAACCGTGTGACAGTAAAGATGAACACGGTCGGCTCGGAGCTGACCAAAGTGGACGATAGAGTCGCTCTTTTGCGCAAGACGTTTGAACAGACCACAACTGAAGCGGCCAAGCTGAAAATTGAGCTCGAAAAAGCCGAGGAGATAATGAGCTCGGCCCAGAATTTAGTCGGCAAGCTGGAGAACGAATATCATCGATGGAGCAAACAGGTCGATCAGCTTCAGAAGCAACTGGATCATTTGCCCAAGCTTTGTTTGATCGCCGCCGCGTTCCTCACTTATTTGCCCTCGAAGCCCGAGGACGAGCGCGCCTCTCTTCTAAAAGAGTGGCGCTCCAAGCTCGAAGTGGACAAGTTTGACATCAAAAAGTTCCTTTACACCGAAAGCGATCTACTCACGTGGAAGGCAGAAGGCCTGCCGTCCGACGAGCTGAGCATGGAGAATTCGGTGGTCATTCTGGAGGTAACTTGAACTGGTCTACTTGTATGCGCTCGAATCTTAGGCAAGAATTTCACAGAGTCTGGATGCCGTGCTGCTTGTCGACCCTTCAAATCGCGCGTCCGAGTGGCTTAAAAAACACATGGCCAAGCAGAAGCTCGAAGTTGTCAACTACCAGGACTCGAACTTTACCACTCAGCTTGAGTTGGCAGTTCGATTCGGAAAGACTCTGGTCATTCAGGATGTGGACACGGTCGAGCCGATCCTATTTCCGGTCATGCGCAAAGACCTGCAGAGTCAAGGACCACGATATGTGGTACAAGTCGGCGACAAGATAATCGATTATAACAGCGAATTTAGACTGTTCATGACAACCAGGAACACCAATCCTGACCTGAAGCCAGACGCTGCTGCGATTACCACTGTAGTGAATTTCACCACGACAAGAGCTGGCCTGGCGGGACAACTGCTGGCAGTTACTCTGCAGCACGAGAAGCCAGAGCTGGAGCAGAAGAAGACCGAACTGCTTAGGACAGAGGAGGACTACAAAATTCAGCTCTCTAAGCTCGAGGACAGCTTGCTGGAAGAGTTGGCCAGCGCCAAAGGAAACATTCTCGAGAACAAAGAGCTGCTCGAATCTCTAAACAAAACAAAGGAGAGTGCGGCCACTATTGAGACTTCGCTCAACGAGTCCATTCATTTGACCGAGTCGTTGGACAAGGTAAAGTGTCCTTCCAAGGGTTCACTCATCTCAAAGCTCTTGACGTCTTGAATCTTTAAAGGAAAGAGAAGTGTTCATGCCTTTGGCAGAGACCGGATCAAAGCTCTACTTTGTGATCACTTGTCTCGACTCTATAAACAGCATGTACAAGTTCAGTCTCAACTCTTACTTCAAAATATTTCAGAAAGCGCTTAAGAAAGGAAACGTGAGTATAAATTGCTTTCATCGCCCGCCAATCAAGCGTTCTAATCTCAAATTAAACAACAACAACAACAATAAACGTACAGAAATCACTTCAGGTGAGATAAAAAAGAGACGAGACGAAACCTTGAAACTAAATGAACTTGCTGTTGAAGGGCAATGAGAAAACCGAAGAGAAAATCGTCACACTCAAACAGGTCCTGATTGCCCTCGTGTTCAATTACGTGAGTCGGTCTTTGTTCAAGGCCGATCGAATGATGTTTGCCATGCATGTCGCTCGCTCCATGTTCTCAAAACAGTTCAAAGACAATGTGAGTTGAAAATTGAATCAACTTTTTGTCTGTCGGTCTAAACTGAGCCTCAATCAAGGAATGGGAGCATTTCACTCGCACTCTGATCAGCGACGTGAAAGTAGACAAGAAGGACAAAGCGCCCAAATGGGTGGGCAGCGAAAGAGCGCCTGACTATTTGCTGCTCAGGGTAAGAACATAGGACCAGGCAGTTTCAAATTGCCAATAATTCATGTTTAACCTTGAAAGGCCAATCTGCCAGAGTTGTTTGAGCGAGCCGGTCTAGACGACGAAGTGCCCTGGCGCGAATGGGTCAACGTGCCCGAATGCGAGAAAAGCTTTCCCAAAGAGCGCAAGCTCAGTCTATTCCAGCAGCTGATTGTTCTACAAGCCCTGCGTCCCGATCGACTGCCCAACGCCATGAAGGAGTTTGCGTGTCGTTTACTGAATCTCAAGGACATTTCTCCGTCGTCGAACAGCATCAAGAGCATTTACGAATCGGACTCGACTGCCCGAGAGCCGATTCTGTTCATCATTTCGGCTGGCTCCGATCCGTCCGAAGAACTGCGCGAGCTCGCCGATGCCACGGTCGGAAAGAAGAAATTTCACGAGGTCACTTGCTTTTTTCATCTTTTCAAACAAGATTGATCAATACCAAAAAACGTTCAGGTTGCAATGGGCCAAGGACAAATGGAAGTGGCGTTGAATTTGCTGAGAAAGTGCAGCGGCAACGGAGAATGGCTGTGCTTGAAAAATCTTCATCTTGTGGTGGCATGGCTTCCAGTTCTGGAAAAAGTAAACTCTAGCCAGCGGCTCTGGTCGACTCTTTTATTTAAAGTTTTCTTGCCCAACCCCCAAGGAGATCAATTTGCTCAATCCGAACGACGGATTCAGGCTCTGGCTCACTACCGAAGCTCATTCAAATTTTCCGACCATCATGCTTCAGTCGAGTCTAAAGATCACATATGAGGTATGTCAGAGGACGCTTATTATTGCTTTGGCTCAAATCGATTGTGATTATTTCATTTTCTAGTCTCCGCCGGGCATCAAACGAAACATCCAGCGCGCCTACGACAGCTGGACACCCGAGTTTGTGGGCAAGCACGGTCTTGTTCATCGATCGCAAGCTCTGTTTGTGCTCGCCTGGTTCCATGCGATTGTCCAAGAGCGCCGCAATTTCATTCCTCAGGTGAGCACCCGTCTCGAGTGACGCGAACTCACCACTTATGCCTCACTTGCTCTTTAGGGCTGGACCAAGTTTTACGAATTTTCCAACGCAGACCTGCGCGTCGCCTCGGACATAATCGACCGACTGTGCGAGATAGCCGAGAAAAGTGAGTTTTAAACGTTCGAAATCGAGTCAGTCAAAAGTGAATGTGGCTGAATAGGACGCGGAGACATTCAATGGGACTATGTGCACGGAATATTCGAACAGGCTGTGTATGGAGGCCGAATCGACAATCCGGTCGACAGTGATGTCCTCATCTCCTACCTAGAGGAGTATTTCAACGACTCGTTTTTCAATGGCTCGGGTCGTGGCCCCAAGCTCCGATTCGGTCCGGGCATCTCTTTGCCGAGCTCGTGCGAGTACAAAGTAATTGCTCGCCATTCTCGTTCAATCTAGTCGACAAGAGCATTTACTTTCTCTCTGCAGGACTTTAAAGATCTGATCAGTTCTCTGTCCGATTCGGACAATCCAAAATACTTTGGTTTGCCGCTGAACATTGAGCGATCGAGCGCAGTTGTGATCAGCAACCAAGTTATTGCCCAGCTGAAGGTGTTGAAGCGCAGCAAAACAAAATCGGGCGAGAAGTTCGACAAGGACACTCTGAAGCCGTTGTTCAAGCCCATCTGGAAGTTGTGGGAGGCAATCAAAAAGGTTGGCTGATTATTTTGCTCAATTTCAAGCGACGACGCCCTAAAACGACAACGAATTTGTGAGCAGAATTTCAGCTCGAGCGAACTGAAGCAAAAGTTCGTGGACGAAGATCGATCGCCGGTCAAGTCGTTTGTCTATTTGGAGAAGACGTCGTCGATTCGACTCATAAAGAAGATCGATGAGAATCTAAAAGCCATCTATGGCTTCATAAGCGGCACAGTACTGCTCTCGTCTGAAGTGCAGCAACTTGCCACTCAGCTCATTCATCAGCAGGTAGACTCGTCTTCGTTTTCATTCATGCAAAAGGTGCACATTTTCTATTATATCGATTTCAAGACGCCCGGGTCGTGGCAAGACTTGTGGGACGGACCTGAGGATCCATCGCTCTATCTCACTGCGGTCGTCGAGCGATTCAAGGCGCTCGACACTTGGATTGACAATGTCTCGTCCATGTCCAGTTTCTTTGAACAGGAGCTCGATCTCTCCGAATTGTTTCATCCGGACGTGTTTCTAAATTCTCTGCGTCAGCATGCGGCCCGAGAGACGCGCATCTCGATGGACAGCTTGAAGCAAGTCTGCAGCTTCTCCGGGCCAATGCGAGGCGCCATTTTGAACGTGAGAGTAACCGGCCTGCAGCTTGAAGGCTGCGATTTCGACGGCCAGAGCCTAATTGAATGCAACGAGAAATCGCCGAGTGTCTCACCTCTTCCGCCCTGCTACATCGGATGGATAAAGAAGGTTCGAATGGTTCATTTCAATTCATTTTATTCTCAGTCGAATTCATTCTGTTCGCGATTGTAGAACTCGTCGATGCCGTATGATGAAAAGCGAGTCATTTCACTGCCGGTCTACTTTAGCAGCAATCGAGAGAGAATTGTGACCAAGCTCGACATGCCCTGCGACGGTGAACGCAACAAATGGCTGCAAATGGGCGCCGCTCTGATAATGCGATCCATTTGATAATATTTGATTCTGCCTGTCAGAGCCAAGAACGATCATTAGACTCATGTGGCGCCGTTCGTCTCGGCTGTGAGAATAAAATTCTTTGCGCACATTCTAGCCATTCTTGAGCTTAATTGGGACCAGACACGGCAGTTGGGCATTGTCAGTAGGCCAAGCAGAAAGGACTTTTCAGACTAGACGCGCTCGCTCAAGTTTGTTTTGCATTCAATTTTTAGAGTGTGAGTGCGTGAGCGAGCAAGAAAGGCAGCATCATCAGAGAGAGAGAGAGAGAGAATAGGGGTAAATATACGTCTGCGAGTGTTATGTCAGCTCACAGAGCGTGGTAGCGACGTTATATAAGCAAACGTTCATCAACCAGTGGCGGCTTTTATCAGCATAAACTGCGGCCGTCGCCCATCCATCTCACTCTCGGTCGCCGCAAATGATTAGTTGTTTGCATCACTTTGAAATATTTTGTCGTTCGAGCGCGCGTCTAGTCAACGTATTGACCAAAGGCTTCGGATTTGAGTCGGTGTGCACGCGCCGCACTGGCAAATATGAGCAATCGTGGCTCAATTTGAATTCGATGAACTTTTTGGTCACATCGCTCGAGCAGAGTACAAACCGACATGTGGAGACAGCCAATTTGCCAAGTGACTATCCAAGCTCAATGGAGATCATTGAGCGTCACGATCCGCGTCTATTCGAGCAGATTGTGGCGCGCGGCGACTCTGCTTTCAACGCGGCCCTCAGCGTTTGCAATTTAGACCAAATTCTGCACAACTGCCGCAAGCACAATGTTCCTATTCTGCGCGACAAGTTTCGACTCGACTCAGGCGGCAGCGGCGGAGAACAAGTCGAGTGTGCCCTTATCAAATCGTGCGTCGACGGCGTTGTTCACACGCTGCTACAGTTCGAACAAGGTCAATTGAATGGCAGCCAGTACTTGCCCGGCTTCGGTTGCTTACCATCCAAAAGTGAATCGAGCGAATTGAAATCGCTGAGGGCCACTCACTTTGACCATTTGACTTATGCCATGCGTCCGAAAGAGTCGACGCACCTGATCGACTGGTACTCCGACGTGTTCAACATGCGTCACTTTCACATCAGCCGTGAGGAGCACGACGGTCTTCTAGTGCGCACCGGCGAGTCGGGAATGAAAATCAGAGCGATCAATTACTGGATGTGCGCAGAGACTGGCGTCAGATTTGACCGTCAATCGGACGATTTTAAATTTGTTATTGCCGAACCAATTGACGACGACGACGACGGCCAAGGGAGAAGCGGCGATGCCAAAAATCAGATAAGAATATTTCTGAGCGAGAACAACGGGCCCGGCATCCAACACATCGGCTTTCACACGCCGGACATTGTGGCCGCTGTTAAGGAGAGCAAGCGAAACTGCGGCGTGAGTTACTTTGCCACGCCCGAAGCTTACTACAAGTCGGTAAGAGCTGCTACCAACCACAGTCTCACTTCTCAGACTTTGAAATTTTGTCCTAGGCAAGCAAGCGGAACGAAATAGCCGCATGCGGCTTGGACGTTGAGTTGCTGAGAGACAATCACGTTCTACTGGACGCCGAACTTGCCACTGAGCAGCTCTCTGACGGAAGCCAGCTCAAATCAGTCGATCAGAGTTTTCTTCTTCAAGTCTTCACCCAGCCCGTGTTCGAACGCAACACGCTCTTCTTCGAGCTCATACAACGAGTGGGCAACGCGCGCGGCTTCGGCGCAGCCAACATCAAAGCCTTGTGGGACGCAGTGCAATTAGAAATGGCCAGGAACGCTTGAGAGCGTATTCTGCTCCTCTTTTCCTCCTTCCGATCCTACCTGGTTGCCTAGGTTGTTCGTTTACAGTCATTTTTCTTCTCTCTCTCTGCCTCTTGTTGACATGTTGAACTCTTTTAATGCCAAGAATAAATCAAACGAATGCGATACAAAAGTGAGCTGCTTTCATTCACCTGGCTGCTTCTATTAATCTTTGCGCAAGTGAGAGCACGACATTGACAGGCCCTAATCTAGCGACTCAAAGTCGGTGACTCGTTCTAATTATAGTCTGAGTTAAGCACACATTTGAGGTGCCTTGATTCTCCTCCTCCTCCTCATCCCCCGTCCGCCTCGCATCGTTTAAACAAGAGATCATAGAAAACACAAGACGCGTTCGTCCCCGTTCTTTTGACCAAGTCCATTAGTGAAGAGAAAGACACAGAGAAAGTATTTATCGATGAAAAGATCTTTGGCGGCGTTTGTTGTTTTGTTCGTGTTGTTTTTATTCATCATCAGAATTAAAGCGAGATTCAGACAGAAGCGCTCGTTATTCATCGCTAAGTGAGCGACGTGCTTTATGGCGGCAGCGGCGGTGGCATTTTATAAAAGAATCAAACGAGAGTCAATCAAATGCTGTATTATTAGAGATGGTCAACAGCTCTGCGTGCCTCTCGTTCATTCCTGTTCGACACGTGTTTGTCTTCCGCCCGAGCGAGATTCTAAAGATGCGAGCTCGTGATTGTTCGATTAGCTCGATTGGCCAGCGAGCGTAAAGGTGTCAGCTATGACCAACAAATCCTCTGTCTCTATTCCCCAATGATCTGATCATTTACTTGATCTTTTCGTTCGACTGAGTTTGCTCAATTGGCTTTAAATATTTGCTTAAATAAACATTGATTCTCGACTCACGCTGGCACAATATAGACCAGGAGCGCACACAAGGTGAGATGGCTCGCGGCTCTTTTAGACGCTGAACACATTCAAATGAGAGACGGTCTGAATAAATATCTCGCCGCTCTTCTCTCTTTGCAGCTCGGCAGAACGAGCTTTCTCACGCTGGTCTGTTGACTCTCGTGGGTCTGATTTCGAGTCCGATGTTCGTTGTCGCGGCGTTCTTGTTCGACTCGACGTGAAATAGTTGAAATCGATTGATACGACCTCCGGCGTCTTTCTATCAACTTCATGTGTACTCGGCACACAGCTCGGCCCCGAAGCGGTTTCGGGCACGATGCTGAACGGACTGGGCGAATGTTGGGCCTTGTTTGGGATCGACAAGCCAGCTGACCGATTGCTCAGCTCCGGAAGCTCGTCAGGCAGCAAGAACTTGGTCACTTTGTGTTTGTTTCTGACGCCTTTGTTTTGTGCCAACGCGGATTTCAGCGGCAAAGTCATTTTTAGTGCCAAACTAGCGACTCGCTTTCACTTAAGTTTACTTGTTTCTTTTTTTCTTGTGCTATTTGAGCCGTTGGCACTCGATCGTAGAAAACCCCGTCGCTCGCGAACGAGCTTGTTTGATCGAGCTGTTTCTGAAACAACATGCGACCGGAACTGTGCTAATTAAAAGCAGCGAAAAGAACACGTCTCGCTCGCGCTTAAGCTGCACATTCAAGAGGTTTCAACTCGGCACCGCATTTCGGCGTGCAATTTACAGTCTCTTCCATTCGCTCGTTTTAGTTTCTGTTTACACCGAACTGCTCTTCAAACAACTCATGACCCACACACACGCACACCCACGCGTATGGGAGCAGTCGCAGTCGACAAAGAGACGACAGAGAGAGAGAGAGGCCTGCCTCCTCAGTCAACTCGATAATCAAACAAGTTGGTTTATTATTTTTGAGTTTTAAAATTACTTTCACCTAAACGGCCGCGCCAGCATAAACCGGTTGCGACGCCGAGCTTAATATTGGAAATGAACGACTCGTGGGCAACACTCTCGAGATCATTTACTTATCAATTCCGAAGGCTTTGATTCGATCGCTCGAATGTTTGGAAGATCTGATAAGACACAGGTTGAATGGTGATTGGATCATGGTAAGCGTGAGGGCGTAAAATTCTTGCCGATCATTGACGCATAAAAGTCAATCGAACGAGCCAATCAATGCCAACTCATCTCGACCAGGCCTATAAAAGCAGAGGCTAAGAAATTTGAGAAATCAGAACCGAAAGTGACTTGATCTTGCTCAATATGAACTCGTATCAGCCCTTACCCTGGACCGTGTGCAATATGCAAAACAGAGATCAGCGTCTATGGATGAAAAATAACGAGATTCGATACGACAGTGGAGCAGAGCGACAAAGCGCGTCGTCGATGAATCGGCTGGAAGCAGGAGCGAGCGGCAGCTGCGGCAGGAAGCGAGCATTGTGTGAAATAGAATCCAACATTGCGAGATCAGGTGAAGATCAGCGGCTAGAAAGGCGCAACGCCCGCGAAAGAGGAAGAGTGCGTCAGTTGAACAATGAGTTCAACCGATTACGTCATAAGCTGGTTGAATCATATTTGAACCAAAGCAGCATTGACGCTCAACAAGACAAAGAGAACACACACGCATCGACTTGCAGGCGGCTTGATCACAGAGAAGGACGCCTATCAAAGCTGAAGGTACTGCAGCTAACCATCGAATACATTCAGCATTTAAATCTATTATTGTCAACCGACCAAATGGCTGATAATTCGCTTTGTTATGGCTTCTCGTCGTTCGAACATAATTGCGGTCCCTTCGTTGATTGGCCGTTTCATTCTAGTTCAGTGCGACTTGGCTCTAATCCGCAACGAAATTTCGACTATTTTTAAAATTTTATCGATTCTTTTCACTTTAAAAATAGAAAAGAGCACCGAAAAAATCAAAATTTAACCAATATATTTATGAATAAACAACCCAGCTTCAATCTGTTTTTCTTCTTTTATTACAAATGCAATTTGTTAGCGCAATGCTCAGTGAAATCAGATTTCTCGCAGGCGTTTCCTTTGCTCGTCTTCAATTCAGCTAATTTTGATCTGAAAGCAATCTGAAAAATGGAGAGGAGTGGACCTGTTCTGTTTATTGTTCGGATTCGAGTCGAAGAGTAGAAAAATGCATGAGGAGGGAATAAAAACAGCCCACGGCATATGCCAGGTTTAAATCAATCGAAAATGAGCTCAATTCGATTCTAGCACCGGTCGGCGGACTCGGTCTGAACGGCGGTGTCTGACTGAGAGCCATCTGCCAGATCATGTTTCATATCATACATCACTCGCATCAAGCGTTGATTACTTCATTCCTGCAAGATGAGCTCTCATTTTGCATCATTATCAGTATCGCTTGCTTCTCTCTGCTGCTTTAAATTAGCCGGCAATTACAGCCTGCGAGCTTTTATTTCTTCTTCGTTTGTTTTATTCAGACAAGCGCTCCTAATTGTGATCGATTACATTTATTTAAGGTGTCTGCATACATTGAGCATGAGAATGCTTTAAATTATGAGGCCGATAAATGTGCCTGACAATTGCATGAAAAAAGAATGAAATGAGAAAGCGTCTCAATTAAAAGCGCATTCACGCTTGTTGCCAAACTGCTTCTTACACAACGTTCGCTGTTTCATACGACCATCAGCAATTGTGAACGCGGCATGGTTGCGTCAGACTTTTTAAGCTCCTTTCAAAATAATTGATTTAATCGTAACTGGTTTGTACAGCACCTGCAGTCTTGAAGGCAGTTTCTGATGAGACGCCCGAAAACAATCCGAACCGAGGCACCCAGGTCTCAGTCGGAAAGGCCCAGAATGAGCAACAGGCAGGCAGGCAGGCCGAATGAAGACGCCGCATCTCAAGGCTATTTTCGATTTGCGTCAGTTTAGATCTGTTCATTGAATTCTGTGCGCATCTTGCCGGATGCAATTGAGTTTTCTTTTTATTTTTCAACTCGAACTGGATTCCTGCGAGCATTAATATTGCATTTGCAGCCTCGGGCGATATCAGAGGATCGTGCAGATTTCATTACCAAATTGTTCCTTACCTCACCAGATCAATTCACTTTGAGCGTTAGGTTGCTTGCCTCGGCGCTTTCTTCTCTTCCTCTTATCATTCGCATCGTCTCAGAGCTTAATCAAATTAGAATTTCGTAGATTAGCATTTGTTCCACAATCTAGACGTGTTCGGGCGCGCTTTCATGCGAGTTGACATTTCGTGACTTGACAACTCGTCTCTTCAATCAATTTATCCGGTCTCCCATTACTTTCTGTTGCTCGCGCTCTCTCTCTCTCTATTTTCTTTGTTTCCCTTATTCTTTCATACTCTAAAGCGAGCTGCTCTCTTGCAACTCATCAACTGACAAGCAGCCAAAGAATCGAATATTTGTGTCGTTGAATAAAATTGGTGTTTTGCTGATGCACATGAGACCCAAGACAGGCGGCAGAGAAGACTTGCTAGACCAGCAGACCTAATTAATTCCCACATCATTTATTTATTGCTTATTGTTAAACGTCTGGTGAGTACTGAGCGAGCAGATGTATGTCCTTGGTTCATGATAATAATCATCATCATCATCATCATCATGGCCCTGATCATCACGATTCTCTTCATCAGCCGAGTCGGCATCTGCATGCTTATTAAGCCAAAAATAATCGACATGCCGCTGTTGAGCACCGAACTGCGTCAGACACAGGATGTTTACCATTATTGCATCTCTGCTCCAACCACTCCAAGCTCCTTCAATCGACTTGTGCCCGATCAGCTTCTCTAAGCGCAATCTGCGATTTCTAATCCGGTTCCTCCTGCTCTTCTTCTGAACCTCTCCGACTCGCTCTCTTGAACCCTTTCTCTCTCTCTCTCTCTATCTATCTATTCATGATGCAGTGCATCCATCTGCCTTGGCCAAATCTCATTTCTTCACATGCCTCTGCTGCTTTCTTATCTGCTTGCGCTGTTTTGCTTATTTTTCAATTCAGCGCATTGCAAACAGATTTCAACTGCGTCTAGGCTGCCGGCATTTTTTGTTCTTTATTAAGTTTTGGCTATGCAAGCCTCTGGCCTTCTGCTGCTGCTGCTGCTGCATGAACGGCTTCTATTAAGGATAAATACCGGCCTCGTTTTCTCGTGTTAATATTTTATGGCAAGTGATTTATTGAGCGATGGCTTGCCAGCCACAGGAAAGGTAACTAACGATCGTCAACCTATGCGTCAAGCGATCGATTGGCAAAGAGCTAATTAAAATAAAGAGTTGATGCCAAATTGAGGCGGCGTTAGGAGAAAGGAAAACATGGATGCTTGAGTGACTCTCAATCACCACTTTATGTCAATTTGTTTGCCAACGCTTATTATTATTAACCGGCTAATTCTTGTTTGGCATTCAATGTTTCGCAACAGCACCGGAAAACCGCAAACACTGATTGCGCTCATGTCGATCTGAGCTGAAATGAGCGGAAGTGGACTTTTGTAATTTGGTTAAATGCTTTCTATTTTTTGGCCATAAATCTGCGAGCCGAAATTTCTTTTCACATTCACAGACGCCCGCCAGCAGAAATCGAGTTGCTTGCTTTTTGCTGCCAGTCGCGCATTAATTTCTTTTTTGTTGTAAAGTGAATTTAGAAATTCTTAACCGATACTCGGATGTGTTTTTCTACTACTGCTGTTCAATTGGCATATTGGGCAATTTAACAACCTGCGTGTTAATATGGCGACGAGTGAGAAGTCTAAAGCGCAACTCTTTCTCCAAAATTGAAGCCCGAGCATTCCGTGCACCGTGCAGCGAACTCGCAATCGAAGAGAATGAGCCTGCTGCACCCGGTGAGACAAACGCCGCCAGACTCGAGCTCGACGGCACGTCCATGTTCGAGCGAAAGCACAATTGGACCCTCTATCTCTATTTCATTGGCATTCTAGTCTCAGATTTGATCGTTCTTATCAACTGGATCCTGTCCAAAGTGCCAGTCAGCACCCAGAGTTCCATCAGACCCTCGTTCGGCTTCAATGTCACTTCTGAAGAGACGGTGTTCATTAAAACGCAAAATTACATGGCGTTTCTCAACGATCTGATCAGCTCGCGTGGTTTTGAATTCGATTCGATCGAGCCTCCTCATCAGGTGATGGTGGACAAGGCTGCCATTCAGAGCCACTTGAAAAGCGTTCATTTGACCAGCAAGTCGAAACTAGTCGACTTACAGGGCGTTTGCCAGCTCTATTACTTTTTGACAATTCTGAGCCTTTACGGCTCGTTCTGCTACACAATCGCCAGCCTGCTCGAGCGCATATCCAAAATCAAGGTGCTGAACGCAGAGATTAACTCGGCCACGTTCGAGTCGTTGCCGGCGTTGAGCAAAGCGCGACCGCCACTGCCCAAGGCGCAGGACACACAGCGTTCACAGAATGCCGACTCAAGCCGAGCACTCAACTGGAGACAGGCCAGCATTCATTTACGTCGCCTAAATCGAACCGGCTATTCTGACCTGGTGAAGCAACTGTTCAGTCCGAGCTCGGCGCTGATTCTCATGCTTCTCATCGTCTTCTCCTACTTTCATGTCGCCTGGCTGTGCGGCTCGGTCAGCGACGATGTGACTGTGCCAGCCGAATTCGAGCCCGTCTGGATCAAAGATCACTCGACTGGTTCTGTTCGTTCTGGTCAAGGATTATTGTGTTTAAATTTTGTGAATTACCGATGTAAAATACTCAATCTGAGCAACCATTTGCCAATATTGATTCTGAGCGTAGACTTGTTCATGCTGCTTGTGCTCGGCGCATTCAAATTGACCCTCATCGGCATGTTGACATACAAATACTCAAAAAGTGTGAGGCTAAGCGGCGAGCAAGTGTTCACGTGCACCTGCTGCTTCATGGGATTCGGCTGCGGCAATGAGAACGAGTTGAAGCGGTTGCGTGAGCCGAATGCGATCAAAGAGCGGCAAAAGCGCTTCATACTCGTCGACTCGGTCATTTGGTTGTCGCTGTTCAACGCCGTTCTCTCGCTGCCCTCGGTGATCATTCGAAACTTGATCATGTACTTGCTCTTGACTCAGTCGTTCGCGTCCAACAGCTCCTCTTCATCAAGTCAATTGTCCGAGTTAGACCATCGGACCGCATTGAATGACGAATGCTCGATCAAAGCGGCCGCCAACTTGAGCACTTATCCATTCGCAAACGAGAGCTCAGCCCACCGCATGCAGTCGTTCTCTGCTCTGCTCAAGCCTGCCGACTACCTGTTGCTGTTGGCCTCCTCGCACAAGTTCCTCATTATTCTCTTCGCCTGCTATTTCATTCGCTGGCCATTCAACAGAACGAACATGGGCCGACGCAGCCCTCTAGTAAATTAGACTCTTCTACATCAAGTGACTTATCGCCTGTTCGATACGTGCTCTTATCACAACCTCGTTTTTGCTTATCTAAAATAGCCCCAAACTTGGTGTCTCGCTCTGTTCCAGTTTTGTACTTTTCACTTGGGCTAGACTCCCTCTCTCTCTCTCTTTACTCAATTGACGTTAGATGTATAATAAAACTCAAAACTCAACTCTCTCGTTTTGCTTGTAAACTTGAAAGCCAGCTGCAAGCCGTCCGCCGCACGTTCATTTTTTTCGGCCACTCGATTTCATCGTTTCTTGAGCGTTTGAACGCTTCGTTTGACTCTAATTTTCTCTTGAGGCAAATTAGATGAGCAAATGCGAGACAGCAAAGCCAAGCCTAATCCGGCACCCAGCAAGCAAGTTTTAGCTTTCTGCTTTCTATTTCTAGGGCTCTAAGGTAAAATCAAGGCTGAGAATCGAAATTGTTCACCGCTCAGGCGATGCCCAGTCCAAACCATGCAAGCAAACTAAACAAGGAAGTGAGGATCACATTTATGAAAAGCTCAACCAGTCGAACGATTCGCTCAGTTCAAAGAGGCCCAAGCCAAACGAGCAGACACAGCCGCTTCTGCGAGTAAGTCGGCCAAGCGAAAAGTCTTCGACTATATTCGACTCAGATTCGTTCGTTTGAAGTTTCGCTTTTTCCGCGAATGGAGTCACCAGCGTCGGCTGTTTATTCGAGTCGGACGAGCCGTTCAATTGAGCAATTTGCTCGTCTCATTTCTGGTGTTTTCAGTCACCCTGTGGACCAATGTGGACAAACGATTCGTGTTGATCAGCAGAATGGGCAACTCTCTGCCTTACACAAGCTTGAGCATGGTGGCCAGCTTCAGCTCGCGCATATTCCTCATCCTGTTTGTGGTCTCCATTCTGATCGAGCTCTTTCAGCTCGCCGGTCTATTTTACATGCAGAGACTGCTGGAGGCGTATACGGACGCGCGACTCGATCGTATTGTGCGCAACCAGGTGCTCCTCATTTATTACAACGAGCTGAACCATGAACGAAATCAAGAAGTTCAATTGGACGAACGGATCAGGCTCGTTCGACCTTTGAAGCAAATGCGCCGCAACCTTAAGGCTTTGTACGTAACTTCCTTCCTCATCTACGCATTGATTGTGGTTCCTGTCGAGCTCTTCACCGCTCTTTACATTCACGTGTTCTCCTCGCAAATCATTAGTTACCAGCTTCCGCAGACTCTAATCAAGCTTATCAGAGAATACGAACGGCAGCAGCTACTTGTGTTGCACGAGCAGCCGTTGATGGTTGTCGATTTCAAGAACGTCCTGACAGGCACTTACGAGGAGAGGCTGGTCGAGATGATGAACATTGCGTTCGAGTGCTGTCATTATTTGAACCCTCATCTGTACGGCGACCTTGTGCCGCCCAGCTGCAATACAAAGCGAGCGTGCCTGAATCCAATCCAGGACTTTGCGTGGCATTACTTTTACGCGCTCGTTGTGCTGCTCTTGTTCGTCACGTTCGTCAAATTCATGCTGCAGCTTGTCGCGTTCTTGAACGTCAGATGGCTACTTGAGCGAAAGCTGATCAACAACCTCTACAACATGAACGTGCGCGCCTATTTGGACGACGCGAACGAGATGCTCAAATTCGAGGAGGAGAGCGAAGACGAACTGCTGAGGAAGCGCAAGCGACTCGAGCAAATACGCCGCGAGAAAGAGCTCGCACTCGAAATGGAAGAGAGAGCCGAGCAAGCCGAACGAGAGCGCAAAGAAAAGGCGCTGAAGCAGATCGAACTTCAAAACGCCAGACAGTCTCGCTACGAGGCGCTGCTGGCCAAGCAGGCTCGCTTTGGCGAACTTGAACACGAGCAGATGATGCGTCGCATGGAGCTAGAGGCTCTTGTTAATCCTTAGCTTCGGCCAGACTTGCACCGTTTCTCGTCTTATTTTCTATCAACACGCTTCGTTCGACTTTTTCACATTTATTATTCGCTTCGTCTTGGATGCTCGCAGACGTAGCCGCTGTAACAAGAAAACTAAATAAAACAGAGAACAGTCTTGTGATCAAATTCAATAAAGAAATACAAAATTAAATAAAAGCAGCGCAGGAAGGAGAAAACAACAGATTGAGAGACCGAGAGAGAGAGAGAGAGAAAAGAGAATTTACAAGTCAATCAAGCCTGAACATGACCCAACTGGGCACTCATTCGTACTTGGAAAGAAGGCTGATAAAGTGAGCTGGTAGGCGGATTGTGTAGAAATTTTCGGCCGAGTCGCCGATCAGCAGCTGATCGGGCTCTACCGGCTGAATGAACTTGATCGCGCTGGAGCGTAGTCGCAAGCCACCTCGGTCGGTGTTTACCTCTTCAATGATGTTCAACTTTCGCACAAGCTCACCTCTGGGCAGCGCCCATGCATAAATGCAGCCGAAGCCAGCGGTCAAAAGAATGCCACGTGAGTACAAACAGAGCGAGCTCGACGTCACCGGATGATGCTCGACTCTACCTGGACGGCGCACAGCTCGTCCCATCTTCAGCTGCCTGCTTTGATACATTATTGTGAGATCAAGGGACTTTAGTAGAGCTCTCTTTCCGTATTCCCAGATGTTTAGAGTCTGTGCCGTGTCCAGACTCAGCAGTAGGTTGACTTGGCCGAACACGAGTCGAGCGATCGCTTGTCCGCTCGTTTTGGCTGCTAGACTGTTCAGCTTAGACTCAACGAGCAGGTTTATCGAGCCGTCTGAGTATCCGATCGCCAGTGTATAGTGCAGCCTTTGAGTCGAGGCCAAACAGACGATTTCTGTTTGTGAATAGTTGGGCTGGCTTGCGATTAAATCGATGCGCACCTCGCCGATCAAATTCGGGTGTTCTCTAATGCGAGTGATTTGAATCAGGGAGCCGGTGGCGGTCGTGGCCAATGTGTTCTCGGCCAAGCAGATGCTCATTATTGTCGATCGATGCAGTTTGATTCGCTGAACGGTTTCAATCGAAACGCGTCTTGAGCTTGCACATTCAGAGAGTTGAACAAGTTCAACATCGCCGCCAGATCTGGCTACCACAAGTCGCCCGATTGCGCTTCTTGGATGCACGATGCCAGTTTGTTGAGCCGAGGCCAGGATAGGATTTTGCGGCGAAAGTCGAGTCTCGCCGCCGCCGCCGATCGTCACTTCGAGTATGTGAGTCACGCCCTTGTCCAATAAATCGTCGGGCAGTGGCAGTGCCTGAAATTGTCCAGTTTCAAACTCAAGTGCGTGAAGGCTGCCGTCCGCATGTCCAGTAATCAGGAATCGATCGTCCCGAGTCAAGTGAATGCACCAAATGGCTGCCAAATGTTTGTAGCTCTTGGTAAAAAACTTGGGCTCGCCACTCGCCTGCAGTCGAGAAGATTTGAAACGCCACACGTTGAGCTGATTGCTCAGATCGCAAGTGGCACAACGATTTGAGCTGAACGCGACCAAATCAATCGGAAACGAGTGGCAAGATTTTTGATTCGTCTCGTTCAAGTACAACCACGGACAGAGATTGAGCTCGTCTTCATTCTCCGTTAGAGCACCGGATTTGTTGAGCGAATTGTCGTCTTGCTCAGTTGACTGCTGCAGCAGCGCATTGTAGCTGCTCGACTCATGATGATTCAACGTCGATTCGAGCGAATTGAACGGCCAGAAAGAATTTCTCAACCGCAGCGAAAATTTCAAGTTGGCAAATGCATAAAACTGAACCAGAATGTAAGCGATGAAGAGAATTATGGGAAAGCCGAGCAAGACGATGCTCATCAGCTCGAACATCGCCGACTCGTAGTTTCGATTGGCGCCGTTCATCGACTCGCTCAAATTGAATTTGAGACTGTCGAGGGTGCTGTCGTCTTCGACTATGCGCAGTACGGTGTTGAATATTTTCACCTCGTCCAAGTTGCGGCTTTTGATCACGTCCGCGTGCTCGATCAAGTTCACAAAGTTCATGGTCGGCAAGAGAGCCACATAGCGATTGGCCATGCTGATGTTGTAGCTGTCGAACAGATTCTGCCAGTGAAAGTGGTCAGAGGCGGTCAAGAACTGGGTGCGCGATCTAGACGGCTCCGCGCTTCGCGAGCCCATGTTCATCCGGGTCATGTACAGATAGTTCTCGTAGCCCCACTTTAGAGTGTCGACGGTGCTCACTTTGGACTGATCGGTGGTCACCAGCGCTCTGTTGATGTGCACAAAGCGATTGAAGTTTTCCTTTATGAGCTGCGAGAGGCCGATGCCGCGCGGCAGCAGGGCCTCGACCATTTCGCGTTTGACGCTTGCGTCATGTCGCAAAATCTCTACGACCAGAAGCGACTTGTAGAATGTGAGAATGATCCACAAGGCGCTGAGGAACATGATTATGCGCTGCAGGATGCGATTGCTCGCCCATTGGTAAATCAATTGAATGCCATGGTTCAAAACGGCCGAGTAGAACTTGCGTCCGTTCAAAAGTGAATGCAGAGAATAAATGGATCGGATTGGCGTCAGGCGGAACGCGGCAAAGCGATTTGACGCTGGCCGTCGGTCGGCCGCCTTTCCGTTGTCCGACTTTTCTTTTAGCTGCGCCCGGCTGCTCTCGGTCTGGCGTTTGATGAATTTCTGCTTGTCCAGATCGCTGAGCTCCATGCGACGAATGTCGATCGACAGAACGGTGACGTAGAACGTCATTTGCATGAAAAAGTCAATAAGCAAGCCGACATAGGCAAAGACACAGAACTCTTGAATGGCCGGCACCATGGTCAGTAGGCCGAAGAAAATGATTATTAACTCGAAGCTAAGTATCTTGGTGATGAGCCAGCTCTCCTTCTTGAGGCCCAGCGCGATTCTGAATCGCACGTCCAAATCGATCGGGGTGGACACCACCGATTTGGTGAGCACCACGATGTTCTCGAAGCCGATGAATATTATCAAGTAGGGGAATATTTCGCTTCCGTTCAGAGTGGGCGTCAGGCCGAAAAAGGAGCAGATGCCGACCGACATGAACAAGGAGGCGATCACCTGAGACACGGCCGCAAACGCAAGGCCCCATTTCGAGCGCACAAACTCTATTTTGTGCACCGAGATGTAAATGTACAGAAACAGCAGCAGGTACAAGAACAAGTAGGGAATGTGCGATGCATAGCTTTGATTGGTGAATTGTAAATTGGTGATCACCTTCTCGCCTTCTTTCGTCTGCCTGCTCTGCACGACCGGATCGCTGAAGTTGATGAACGACGATTTCTGGTTGATTTTTCTGAACCGCTCGCTCAGCTTTTGATGCAGCTCGTCGATAAAGAAGCGATCGTATCTCTTCATTGCGATCGTGATCGCATATTTGAGAACAATCGAGCTTCGAGTTTGATTTAAAGCGCTCTGCTCGTCTGCCGAGCTGTTCTGGACCGTGTCAATCGGCTCGTCCAAAGTGGTCAGAACTTTGGCCCAGTCGACGCCGAATAGCAAATTCCTCAGTGTTTCGCTTTCTCCGCTTGTACTTGCCGAGCTGAACTGCGACTTGAGCCAGGAAAAGAAAGAGTCGCTGTCGCCAGCTGCGCTCTGCTCTGCTTCTTTGCTCTCAGGAGCCAGTTCGTTTATGGTTCTAATTAGATTATTGTCCGAATTGAAGAGACTCAAATCATTTGACCAGAAATTGGCCGGCGACAAATAGAGGCAGTTGAACTCGGGCAGTTTGCTTTTGAACTTGCTGTTGTATAAAGCGTCTACATGGAAACAAACGTCTTTGATTAGCGACTGCTGTCGCCCGGATGGATGTGATTCAGTGTGAAAGCTCCTTATGAACTCATTTAGCTCGAACAGCTGCTGTAAGGGCGCGCGGAACGAGTCGACCAGAAAGAGACGCTTTCCGCCCACTGGTATTTGAATAACAGAGTTGACCACAATTCGCTGAATATAGGCGACTGGTATGCGATTATACCAGACCGGCTTGTCAGCGAGTCTTTGGTAGCTGGTCAGTTTGTCGAGTTTGGCGTTGGCCTCGTATCCGTCAAAGTCGCTCAGAGGCTGAATGTACTGTTCTAGGTTGGAGCCGGTCAATGCGTTTACGTCTTTGAGCGGATAGCAGCAGAGAAAGACCACGGCGAACACCATGAGTAAGCAAGGCAGAGGATGAGAGGCACAGAACAGGCCATGTCGGTAATAGAATATGCCGACGAAATCCTTGAAGGAGTCACGCGTCAGCACGCACAGTTTTCAAAGCGGCCACCAAGTTTACCTTGAGCTTCGACTTGTTAAGAAGCATATTTCGGTCACCAGCGTCACAATCAGATGCCTGGTCGATGTCTTGTTTCACAGCTAGTCGATCATCTGAGAATATTAAAATGAGAAATTTACGAGTTTTACGCCTCGTCCGAGCACGCACACACACACACACTCATCGGTTCGTCACCGAGCCATTAATTATTCAAGTTTTGAAGGGGAAAAAATCGAACCATCTGAGGATAGAGTGAAAACGTCGTGATTGAGCAAACTAAATCAGACAAGGAACGAGACATACAAGAGAATAACATGAGGAGGACACGTTGGACGCAAGGAAGCACGGCGCGATCGCTTTTCTTTGAAAATCGATGGTCGTCGGAGCAATTGCGCCCAGCAACCGAACGCACTAGACGACAAAGGAAGGAGCCGAGCGTTTGAATTCGTTCTAAAAATTGGGCAACAATTATTATGAATTTTAAAGCATAATCGCTTTTATCGTCAACGCCATCTCACCCTCCCCTCCCTTCACCTCTCTCTCTCTGCCCTCTCTTACTTTACTCTGGCTGCCTCAAGCTCAATCTACTCGTTATAATTCACAATACATAGCTGCAAGTCGTAGCTGCTGCGTGCAATATGAACATAACCTGGCCGAATTGCGACAAGCGCCACGCGTGTCCCGTGCTCAAGTGATGATGTTTGATCGCTGATTTCCCTTCTTGCGAAGTTGCCTTCTGTTTTTGTCCGCTCGTTCTCTCTTTATCTCTCGGTGCTCACCTATCTATTCATTTGTCTATCTCGTTAGCTAGCCGAGCTCTAGCTCTGCTTGGCTTCTCGAACGTCGAGGCCAGTTGAATGAGTCATATGGCCTGAATCTAAATTAGCAATTCATAAATGTTTCGGTTAGATGACGCTACGTCAGCTAACATCTTCATCGTTCAAATTAGTTAGTTTTAGATTGCTAGAGTTAGACATGAGCAAGGGAAAGCAAGGCACCCGTGGCGAGAAGCAAATATTGGAGGAGAACAGACAGACAATTAATTTCTACTTTAATTTATCGCTCCTCTCGAGCGTAGTCTATCTGGTTGTTCGTTACCTTCTGTTTTGGCAAAGTTTTCATCTCAAGTTCATGATTTTATATGCCCTGACCGCATCGTGCTCGCTAGGAGCTTACAATTTCATTCGTCACATTGGAAGACCGATTCGGGACGAGAACGGCGTTGTGATCGCGGCCGGCAGTGATCTCAACATGGCCGGACACATCAGCGAATACGCCAAAGACATAATCATATTCGCCTGCATTGTCTACTTGCTGACCCTGATCTCAGACTACTTGTGGCTCGCTTTGCTCGTAGCCCCCGCTTATGCGTTCTATCTGCTGTGGATAAACTTTCTCGGTCCCTGGTTCTTCGCGCCCGCGCCCGAGCCGGTCGAACAAGACAAAAAAGTGAAAGAAAAGCGAAAATTTGTTCGACGTTAGAGCTTGACGTCTTGTTTGAAACAATTTGTTCAACCTCATTTAATGTCGATTCGTAATAAAACCGTTTTTGATGCGCCCTATCACACCTAGGCCGAAGCGTCTCCACTTATCTTTGCGTGCAGATTAGGGTCATGCGTCTTTTTCTGGCGCGCTCGTGCACTGACGTGACGCTCTCTATCTTAGAGAAACGCAGACAATCGGCTTCGGTTCTTGGTTGAAACATTGACCAGTTTCATTTGCTCTGGCTTTTTTCACTCTTGACAATTGACAACAACGCTGCAGTGACAAAAAATTGTTTTCTTAAGTTTCGCCCGCTCAATCAGCTCTCGCGATTGCTTGTAGAAAAATGACAAACTTGAAGGCGTCGATTGTCCTGGTTGTGTTGGCCGTGAGCCTTGTCTCGGCTTGCCAGCCGCCTGACTGTGAGCGAAAAGACTGTGGCACTTGTGGTAAATTAGAACACTTGGAAGCCCACAACTGCTACGCAAGATAATCGCCATTTTGGACTATTTTTTTAAGGAAACGCGTGTTGTACTCTTGAATTCTATTTGCGTAAGCGGCGTCTGTTTTTAGTTTAAAACTGCTGATTGCCAAGTTAACTTGAATTTGAAGCTGTCGACGCCGACCAACTCAACGACATGGTCTCGAGTTCGCTCAAGCGCGGAGGACCCGACGGACGTTACACATTTGTCTCGTCGGTCGACCTGCGTCAGTACAATATTTCAGTGGATTTCATTCTACAGGTTAGCGGCCAATAGACAGGACAATCAAGCAGTTCTGGAATTTCTCTTCGTTCTAAGGGCGTTCACACCACTTTGGTGAAGAAATACAACGACACTCTTGATTTCACGATTGCGCCCATCCACAGCTCGCACACGTTCCAGTCGAAGCTTCGCGCATTTTCTATTTCAAACATCTACGGCGCCTACTGTGACGACGGGCAAAATTACAAAAACATCGTACAGCTCGTAAAGGGCCTGGGTAGGTCATTCATTGTTGTTTGTACTAGAGGCGCAGTCTGACGCGATTTTCATAATTTAAAAGAGGTCGAATACATTGAAACTAACATAAGCGGCTGTGCACCTCTCCAGGACTAAATTGGACATTCGTATGAATAAATTAGAAGCTTCTGACTACTGCTGCAGCTCTTATTTGCACTTTTATACGTCGCATACCCTCTGAATTCCAATAAACTTTTCTTGCCTCATTTTCTCAAATCGTTCCATCGGACCATACAATCAAGATGGCGCCTGAAAAAAGCGAACATGAATCGTCCGTTGAGGCTCAACAGACTTGGCACTGTAAAATGAACTTTGATGGCACAGAATTCGAGCATTCGACTGATTCGCTGCTTTAGCGCTCGACTCTAAAGGCAAACTGCTGCGAGTGGTCAATATCTCAATCAAGATCGTTTTGCTTCTGCTTTGTCTCTACACCTTCATCTGCTCACTTCATCTGATGAGTGACGCATTCCGTCTACTCGGAGGTATGTTCAATGTGGCGGATGTTTGGGCGGATAGCATCACATTTTGACGTCCGATATTCAAAGGTCGATTGATTGGAAACAGCAACTACCTGAATGAGGTGCTCGATAATCCAATCGTTGGTCTCATGGTCGGCATCATCTTGACAATTTTGGTGCAGTCATCTTCAACTTCAACGTCCGTGATTGTCAGCATGGTCTCTTCGCAGAGTAAGTGTTGCCATCCTCATACAAGCGAGTGACAATTTCCTATTCGCTCGATGCACCAAGTAATCGACGTCCAACATGCCATTCCAATTGTGATGGGTAACACCTTTAAGCCTCAGCTTGAATTCTGACCGACTCAAGTTTGGCTCTAGGCTCCAATGTCGGCACAAGTGTTACCAACACTGTGGTTTCATTCTCCATGGCCGTAAGTGTTCACTTGATTTGGCGAAAAATTTTGGAAAAAAAAACATTCATTCCGATCGGATAGGGAAGTAGAGCTAATTTTCGACGCGCGTTCGCAGCCGCCACTGTCCATGACATATTCAACTTTTTGAGTGTTTTGGTTCTCCTGCCACTTGAGGTGTTTACCGGCGAGTTGCGTCGGTTCACCGGCATTCTGGTCGAGCCATTGGCGCTCTATCGAGATCAAGGCCAAGAAATCGAGCTGCTGAATGCGATCACAAAGCCGCTGAGCAATCTGATTATTCAACTGGACAAGAACGCAATCACAGAAATCGATTCGAACAGCTCAAACAAAAGTTTCATTAAAAGCGACTGCAAAGACGCCTACGGTCGTCCTGAGCGATGTAAATTTCTATTCGCGCAATTCGATTTGCCCGAGTGGCTCGTTGGCACTTTGCTGCTGATCATCACCCTGCTCGTCCTCAGCTCGTGTCTGATCGGAATGGTGAAAATTCTCAACTCACTGTTCAGAGGCCAGATCGCCAACCTGGTCAAGAAGCTAATTAACTCTAAATTTCCGGGATGTCTTCACCACTTGACCGGATACGTCATTATTCTGGTTAGTTTCTTTTACACAGGCCCTTCTTATTCACAGAGTGAAATCTATGTACGCTAGGCTGGCGCAGGCCTCACAATCGTCGTTCAGAGTAGCTCTGTGTTCACTTCATTTCTCACGCCGCTGGTCGGGCTGGATTTGGTCAGCATAGAGACTGTCTATCCGCTCATTCTGGGCTCTAATCTTGGTAGGACTCGTGCTCAATCTGACTGATTCGACCCAAGCTCGATGTGGGCAAACAATTTTCAGGAACCACATTCACCGGTCTTCTGGCAGCCATCAGCTCTTCGTCGGCCACGCTTCAATTTGCGCTCCAGATCGCGCTCTGTCACGTCTTTTTCAATCTATTCGGCATTCTGCTGTTTTATCCACTGCCAATGCTGAGGAGAATACCGATTCGGCTGGCGAAACAGCTCGGCGCAATCACGGCCAAGTATCGTTGGTTCGCAGTCGTCTACGTTCTCATGGTCTTTTTCATCATTCCAGGCGCTGTGTTGGCCTTGTCTTTGATTAATGAGTAAGTTCTAGGCTGCAGCTGAGTTTTATTTCTTATTCAACTTGTGAACGAATGATTTAGAATTTTAATGTGGTCTATCGCGGCGCCATTGGTGTGCGGCGCGATATTTGTTTTGTTTGTAAACAGAATGCAAACTGTGAATCCAGAAGGACTGCCCATCAAACTTCGAACATGGCATTTCTTGCCTCGCCCACTCAGATCTCTCCGCTTTTATGACGAGATTCTAGGCCGATTTCCATGCTGCCAACCAAATGAACAGTCCGAGACTGAGGGCAATTCAGATTCGTCTGAGTGCAATGGGGCCACGCCAGATCATGTCAAAGTTCGCCTTGTGTGCAATGAATTTGACTCGGGCAAACAATTCTTGCCTCATTCTAATCTATACTCATTACGCAAGTAGCAACCATGTGCTGATTATCATTCGACATTGCTTTGACTTGCTGCTTTCTCTCATGTTCATGACGTATTCATCGCTTGCATTTTTCTCTCTTTTTTTGTTAAAGATTAAAAACTCGAAGCCGAATATTTCTGAGTGATTGTCTTTCTGCATCTGTCGGGTGGGATAGCTGAACACGTGAGCCAAGGCTTTCTCTCGTAAGAAAGTATCAAACATTCGGCCGATAGATTGCAGTCCCGGATAAGATTGTGATGACGAATTTATCACGCGGTCTGATCACAATTCATGCAAACTGGCAACACGGCTATCTACGGCTGTGTGTCTGTCGGGCCTATCTCGTCGTCATTTTTTTTTAATCATCTGAGGGTCCAAAAAAAGCTCATAAAAATGTGTGTCTTCAGAAAATTAGGTTTTCAGATCCTAATCTAATTGTTGTGAGAAGAAAATTGTCTAGAATCTGAAATCAGAAAAAAAAATGGAAAGATCAACAAGCGAACCAGAGCTGAAAACTTTGGACCAAAAAGAGGACAGTCGGCCTCGCTTCATTTTCTTCTCTGTGCTCAAGGCCGTGGGAGTTCTGGGCTGCCTCTATGTGTTTATAATTGCCCTGAGTCTGATGACCTCCGGCTTTCGGCTAATTGCCGGCAAATCAGCCAGTCAAGCTTTAAACAGCAATGTGGTCAGCGACAACCCGATCGCCGGTCTGGTGGTCGGAATACTTGTCACCGTTCTGGTGCAATCTTCATCTACTTCGACCAGCATTGTGGTCAGCATCGTCGCATCTGGCCTGAATGTGAAAAGCGCCGTGCCTATCATCATGGGAGCAAACGTCGGAACTTCAGTGACCAGCACACTTGTATCTCTCACTCAATCTGTAATTAGGTTAACTTCATGCTCGTTTCTAAGCCAACTTCTTAAGCCTTTGATTGGCAGGCTGACAAAGAGAAGTTTGGCCGCTCGTTTGCTGGTGCAACAGTGCACGATGCGTTCAATCTGCTGGCGGTCGCAGTTTTATTGCCGCTGGAGATCGCCACCGGCTTCTTGGCCTGGCTCACCGGCGTCATGGTCTATTGGTTTGTGGGCGATGGCCAATCAGCTGACGTGGCAAATGTCGAGTTTCTGTCCGTAATTACGAAACCGATCACAAACTTGATCATACAAATCGACAATGAGGTTCTCAACGAGATCGGAGTATTCGGCGAGTCGAATCGAACGCTCATAAAAAAGTCGGTTTGTGGCGAGTTCAAGAACTCATCGTGTAAGTTGGACGGATAATCTTATGGCCAGGAGGAGGAACTGATCTCTTCTAAACAGGCGGCTTCTTGTTTGAAAATGTCGAGTGGCCAGAATGGACAATCGGTCTCTTACTCTTGATAGTCTCTGTGGTCATTCTCTCGTTCTGCTTGATTTTGATGGTCAAAATTCTCAGCTCAATATTCAAAGGCGCAGTGGCCAATATTCTGACCAAGTTTGTCAACAGCGAGCCTGAAGGTATTCTAAAATACACGACAGGCACGATCTCTCTACTGGTACTGGCCATTCAACAATGCAACGGGCAGCTTATTTAACCTCTCTGCAGATAGGGGCGGTGTTCACCATCATACTTCAGTCAAGCTCAGTGTTCACATCGACCTTGGTGCCTCTGGTCGGACTGGGCATCATCTCTCTGGAGCGCATATTCCCTCTCACACTCGGCTCCAACATCGGAACCACTTTTACTGGGCTCCTGGCAGCACTCGGCTCAACAACTAATTTCAGGGAGTCGCTTCAGATTGCTTTGTGCCACACAGTGTTCAACATTGCAGGTAAGACTTGACTAGCTTGTATTTCGAAATTCTCAACTTTTACATTTGAAAAGGAATTCTCATCTGGTACCCGCTGCCGTTCATGCGGATAGTGCCGATCAAGATCGCCAAGTTGCTCGGAGCGACCTCGGCCGAGTATCGCTGGTTCGCTGTGGTCTACTTGATTGTCGCCTTTCTGCTAATACCCGGCTTGATCTTTGCACTGTCTTTTCTCGGCCTGTGAGTATCCAACATAATCACCTATTCGTATGATACACTGACTATATAATGTTGAAGGATTGCATTTTTGTGCCTATTCATTCCAATAATGGTTCTTCTTGCGACTGTCATCATAATCAACGTGATGCAGAGTAAAAAACCCGAATGGCTGCCTGAGTTGCTTAGAACGTGGGAGTTTCTTCCGCTTCAGCTACGTTCTTTGGCGCCTTACGACAAGTTCGCGCAGCGCTTTTGCTTGTGTTGCTGCAAAAATGCGAGAAATGTTCAATCAACTCCTGAGCCGGAGATAGTCAGTATGGACCAGATCAAAAGTTCAGACTGGCAAACAAGTGAACCGTAATGAAGCTCGAAATGATAGCTTGGTCAGACCAGGAGCGCTCTTAGTCAATCTTTCACTTCCAGGAGTTGAAACCATGCAACTAATGCCTCGATGCTGACCCGGTTATCATAAACTCTTAATATTAGATCTTTAAAGGTCTTGTTTAGCTCCAGTCATTCGCCGCTCTATTTAGAATCGTCTATATTTAAGCGCATAAATTGAAGTTAAATGTCAATATCAACTTTGTTTATGATTTCAATCATCCTTTTTTCCATCATCACTTGGGCCTTTTCTTGCTTGCTCTTCTCGGATAGTAGTTGTTGCAATTTAAACAAAGATATTCTTTCTCGCTATGTATACTAACTTTTCATCAAAGCGCATAGGCCAATCTATGTGGAATTTTCCCGAATTTGCTCTACACAGACACTGACGCACACAGACACTTAAGTACACAAAATTCGGCGAAAAAAAAAACGTGTCCAGTTTAGCGTATTCGGCCGCTATTCGTCCAGGTGCTCTCTTATTTAATCAAAACAAACAAATAAGGCATAATAGAATCGGGCAGAATATTTATTAGCTACACGTTCTTTAATTCAAGACAAGTAAATACAGAGATAAGATGAAGGTCGTCTTGTTTAGCTAACAATTTCTTTTTCGCATGTGTTTGGCGCGGAGAAAAGCGTGATCGCAGAGTGAGTGAGCGGACATGAAACGAGCCAAGCCATCGAGTGACTCAATGAATGTAGTGATTAAAGTCCTGTCTTGAGATTGTTATAAACAAGTTTCGATAAAGCACCTTGGCGCAACATATAAATTTGAACGCTTTCATCAAATCAGTCTAATTTTAACTTTGAAAAATTGAGGCAGTTAAAGATGACGGCAGTTGCTGAACAAGAACGAATACCTTGGTCGAAACGCAGCGGCCAGCAGAAAGCCGTCACCGTCTTACTCTACGTGCTCAAGGCGGTCGGCGTTCTAGCCTGCTTATACGTGTTCATTATTGCGCTGAGCTTAATGACGTCCGGGTTTCGACTCTTGGCCGGCAAGTCAGCTAGCGAGGCTCTCAACAGCAATGTAGTGAGCGACAACCCAGTCGCAGGCTTAGTCGTCGGAATAATTGTCACCGTTCTTGTGCAATCTTCTTCAACGTCCACGAGTATCGTCGTCAGTATGGTGGCGTCGGGTCTTGACCCAAGAAAGGCCATTCCTATCATAATGGGAGCAAATGTGGGCACGTCGGTCACTAGCACTCTGGTCTCTTTGACTCAAGCTGTAAGTGTTCATTCAAATTGGCCCATTCATTGACTCGCGGTTCTCATTGCGCGTTTACATCAACAGTCTGATAAAGTAACATTTGGAAGAGCTTTCGCTGGTGCCACAGTGCACGACGCATTCAATCTTATCAGTGTAGCTGTGCTCTTGCCTATTGAAATAGCCAGCGGCTTTCTGGCTGTAACCACTGGTGCCATGGTTGACTGGTGGTTCCCTCCTGGAAGCAACCAGACTGAAATTGAAAACATCGAAATACTGTCCGTAATCACTGATCCGTTGACGAAAAAAATCATTCAACTCGACAGCAAAGTATTGACCGACACTGCCCTTGGCAAGCCGACCAATCTGTCTCTAATTAAACACTACCGTTGTGGTTCGAAAAAGAACGAGAGCTGTAAGTGAACGCCAATATCAGACGTGCGATAGCCATCTAATTGAAAATTAAAAAAAAAGGCGATTTTTTGTTTGAGCCGGTCTATTGGCCCGAATGGACGGTCGGATTGCTTTTGTTAATTGTTTCTGTGATCATCTTGTCTGCCTGCCTGATAACTTTGGTCAAAATATTGAGTTCAATATTTAAAGGGGCAGTTGCGTCGATCCTTACGAAATTTGTGAATCGAGAGCCAAAAGGTCTACTCAAATATACCACGGGCTTTATTGCCATTTTGATTGGCACCGTCTTCACCATGATACTTCAGTCAAGCTCAGTGTTCACATCGACCTTGGTGCCTCTAGTCGGACTGGGCATCATCTCTCTGGAGCGCATATTCCCTCTCACACTCGGCTCCAACATCGGAACGACATTCACCGGCATTCTGGCTGCCTTGAGTTCGACGTCCAACTTCCGTGAATCTTTTCAAATCGCTCTGTGCCATTCCCTGTTCAACATTGCAGGTAAGACTTGACTAGCTTGTATTTCGAAATTCTCAACTTTTACATTTGAAAAGGAATTCTCATCTGGTACCCGCTGCCGTTCATGCGGATAGTGCCGATCAAGATCGCCAAGTTGCTCGGAGCGACCTCGGCCGAGTATCGCTGGTTCGCTGTGGTCTACTTGATTGTTGCTTTCCTCCTCGTGCCAGGTCTTACATTTGCCCTTTCTCTTGCTGGACTGTAAGTTGTTTCCCTTATTTACTGGTCTGTCAACGTTTACTCATTTATTTTCTATTTCATTCCAGGATCGCGTTCTTGTGTGTATTCATTCCGATTCTGGTGTTGATTGCCTTGATTATCATCATCAACGTGATGCAGAGTAAAAAACCCGAGTGGCTGCCTGAGTTGCTTAGAACGTGGGAGTTTCTTCCGCTTCAGCTACGTTCTTTGGCGCCTTACGACAAGTTCGCGCAGCGCTTTTGCTTGTGTTGCTGCAAAAATGCGAGAAATGTTGAGCCAATTGACGGCGAGGATATATTCAAAGTGCAAGGAATCGACGAAGAATCAGAAGACTCTGTGGAACTTAAAGAGCCAAAAAGCGCGACGGTCTTCGACAACAAAGCTTTTGAAAATTATTAATCGTTTAGCCGATTCCAATCAGTTTGTCCGGGCTCTACAATTTTAAAATTGCCTCTCCAAATTTACACTACTTTCCTATTTTAACCTGTAAATGCTCTTTTATCTGAATTTTAAAATAATCCAACAACAAGAGGAGAGTTGAAAACTGTAATCTTTTTCTCTCAAGCAGCCTCGCTTGTGTCGACTAAGGGCCAATTTGTTTTCAAAATTGGAGAGGGGGGGGGGGGCGAAATGCAATTCGGGAAATAAAAAATTGCATTTTTAATGCCTGTCTTGGTCGGGCCCTATCACCTGAGTGAAATTCAACCGATTGGATCGGTATTACATACACGCGAGCGGCGTATTATGCCCTGTCCTCGTAAGGAATTCATAATAATATTCGTCGCTTGTCATTGCAAACGCATTCAAAGCTGGTCGTGTTTGAGAGATAAAGACCAACGATTACTCATTCACTTTGTTCCATAAAACAAGTTCTTTCTAGAGGTGGCCAGAATACATTTTCTCTCATGTCGGTCTATCGAACTCGCCAAGGAAACATTACAAACTCGTTGAAGAACTCATTAACCGATATTCTGCCCAATCGGAGCATGGACTCTCAAGAGCGAGCCAAGTTCCAGGCATCACAGGTAAGCCTCTCTCTCTCTCTCTCTCTCTTTCTTTCTCTTGCTCTTCATCTCGATCGGATTCTATTTTTACTTTTTCGCTCAGCATGCAAGTTTGGTGAAAGCAATAAACAACGTCGAGAGTGCGGTCAAAGAAAAGCACATTCGTAATTTGATTTTGGGAACTTTTCACGAGCGCAGCTCACTTCCGTTTTGGTACGGCGTCCTTCGCCTCGACCTCTACGGCAATGTGATCATTTGCTGGAAATTCTGCTACACTCTTCACAAGATGCTCCGTGACGGCTACAGCAGTGTAAAACAAACTTGTTCCGACAACTGTTCGAATTAAGGCACAGAATTGACACACTCTTGACCAATCAAGGTCGTCGATGACTCTTACCGATACGTCAACACTTTAAGTGACTTGTCCAAGTCATGGGTGCTACTCAAGCATGAATTCAGCGACACGCTCTGTCGTTATTTGAGCCTGCTTGTGTTTAAGCTTAACTTCCACAAAAAGGTTGGTTCAAGGCGCTTTTCCGAGTTTAAATTGCTAATCAGATTCAACTGAAGAACCAGTTGATTCCGGCCAACCTTCAAATAGAAATCGCTGATTTGCACGAGGTGACGGCCAACAACGTGGATAACTAGTAAGCGTTCTGAACGAGTTGCATTCTCTTGACAAATGACGATTTTCGCCCGATTTCCAAGTTTTCAATTGTGCTGCGATTTCTTCGACTACTCTGACGCCATTCTCGAACTTCAAGACATAAGTTAGTCGATATTCATCCAACTAATGAGCTGTTTAGACCAATTCGAGCCTGAACGTTAAAGTATTTACAACCATGGAGCGCAATCGAATGAGCTCAATGACCGATAGTGGAAAGTGCCGCCTTTCGCCGCTCATTCTCTGCATCCAGGAGTCAAATCAGCTTTACGATTTCTGCGTTCAATTCATGTTCAGATTGCACGAGGGTCAGTCCTACGCTCATTGAGCATATATAAACGGCTCTAGCTTAAATAAATGCTCAATTCGCTTTTGTTTAAAGAACTGCCGGGCGAAATTCTTGAAGGACATCGCGAGCGTTTCTACAAGATATTCAAACGGTGAGTCCGAATCGACGCGTTTTGTCCGAAATGAAATTTAAAAATTGATGCTGGCACCAACAGCTTGACCAAGTTTTACGATGTCTGCAGGAATCTTCAATACTTTAAAAATCTGATCAGCGTGCCCGATCTCCCGCCGGTACATGAAAAAATGGCAGCTTGCGTTCTTGTCTAATCCGAGATGTGTGTTAGAATCCGCCGAATTTTCAAATAAAAGACGACTTCAACACCTACAGCAAACCGGTGATGGTTCTAAACGAGCCTGAGCCAGACACTTCGACGATCGGCGACGATTCACTGCTGCTTGACCTGAACGAGCCCGCGGGTGCCACCTACTCCGAGCCGACGATGACCATGTCGACATTGTCAGGCGAAGAGCTCCAAACCATCAGAGCAGATGCCAGCGAAGCATTTGCCCTTCGAATTCAACTCGACAATTTACGATCCCAAGTGAGCTGGGCTATTCTTGTTTGATCAATCACTTGGATTTTCAAACTAACTTGGCCACTCTCAATCCACTTGGTAGAGCGATTTTGAAGCCGGACAGCTCAGAGAGAAAATAGCCGGCCTGAACATGGACTTGCAAATGACCGGATCGGAGCTAGAAGAAGAACGCCAGGTTAGCTGTCTGACCGATGCCTTTGCTTCTGATGCGGTTGCAATTGCTTTTTAATTTGAAGAAACGTCTCGCGCTGGAAGAAAAGCTGGAGCAGATGCGGCAGAATGAGGCAAGCCGCAAAGCGATAGAAGACCTTGAGAGTAAGTTCCTTTTGATTGGCTCAGAGCGGTTTTAGATTAAACAAACGTGATCGATCGGCAGAAAAAGCCAACAGCTCAGAAGAAAGATATAACAAACTGAAAGAGCTCTACAACAAACTGAAGAATGAACATGTTGATCTGCTTCGTCAGGTGAGCGGGCCAAGCGGCAAAATATTATTTTAAGTGGAGTAAGGAGACGAATTCAAAGCATGCGGAGGTGAAAAAGCAAAAAGCTGCACAAGACGAGAGCCTCAAGTCCATTCGGCAACAGCTCGAAAGTTTAGAGCGCGAGAACAGAGAGGCCAAGAGCCGCTTTGAGTCGGAAATGAGCGAAACAAAAATCAACCTGGAGGCTCTGAAGAGCTCGGCCAGAGAACAAGAGGTAAGTTTGGGCAAACACGGCCAACTCACCGGTCGAGGCTTACGCCAGTAAAAATTCAAGGAGACGAGCTCAAAGATAACAGAGATCGCCGCTCAGAATGAGGTGAACAGGTTTTCTCAGTCAAATTTCAATTCTGGCTCATTTTCATCGCAATCAAACTGTTGCGCAGAATTTGAACAAAGTGGTCGAGCGTTTGAACGAGGCTCTCAAGGAAAAGGAGGATCAAGTTAAGGACAAGTGCGAGGCGTTGGTAGAGCTCCAGTCACAGCTGACTTCAGTGAAACAGTTGAACGAGCGAACGAAAGCGGACACAGATGTGAAGCTCAAGAGCTTGTTGGAGTTCGTGTTCGGTAGGATGCTCGTCCAAGTCGATGTTTGAAGGCGGCATAATCGTGGTTCACTTGAAGCGTCAATCTTGAAGCAGTCGAAGAAAGAAGTTGAACACTCGCTGACGGCCGCAGAGGATCCGGCCTTACTCAATTGCAAGTGTGGCGCAGAGTATTTGCTTACCAAACTCGAAGCGAGCCCGAACATGTTTGGCTCGGTGGTTGAAATCTACGATTTGTTAAAACAGGAGGCCGAGTTCAACGAGACCAATTTAGTGGAGTTTTGGCACCGATTGTCAGGCCTCAACTCGTTTTTATCCGATTTGCTAGTATTCGGCAAGATAACGGCAAACAGCGCTTCTGATCTGCACCAAGGTCAAGAGATGAACGAGAGGAGCGTCAGTCTGGCAACTATCGCTCTGAACGCCTTGGAGAAAATGAAGTCTCGAAAAGAGGGCATTCGACTTGATGACTTCTCTGCCGCCTTGAACAGCCTTGAAGCAGCATTGCACAATCTACTACCCAAAGTGCACCAGATTAGCAAGCAGGAGATTGGCGACATGGTCGATCAAGAAATGCAGCGAACCAGCGAAGCCATAGAGTTAGCTGTTGCCCAGCTCCAAGTAACTTGTCATTTCATCGCTTGGCTCAGACGCGTTCTTAAACACTTGGTCACATTTAAAAGATGCTGATGAACAAGTCTCGTGAGCAGGAGAGTGGAGTGAAACTCGAAGTCAACGACAAAATACTCGACTCGTGCACGGATCTGATGAAGGCGATCAAAGAGCTCATTATCAAGGCAATAGAGCTTCAACGCGAAATAGTCGCCCAAGGACGAGTAACTTGAGCCACCGAGCCAACTCTCACGCTCCGCTTGATTTCTTCTGCTTTTTGAAAAGGGCGCGTCCACTGTGAAGGAGTTTTACGCCAAGAATCACAAGTGGACAGAAGGCCTGGTCTCAGCCGCCAAGTTGGTCGGAGTCGGCGCCAATCTGCTCATGTGAGTGCCGCTTGCTGTTTTTCTAGTTTTCTCGTTCTATATTCCAGATGCAACTAAAAGAGAAAAAGCGGACAGTCTGGTGAACGGAAATGGCAAACTTGAAGAGATCATAGTTTGCTCAAACGAGATATCAGCCAGCACGGCGCAGTTGGTTGTCGCCTCGAATGTAAGATTTAGAGCAGCAGGCTGATGAGTCATTCGGTAACTCATTCGACAAATGCAAAGGTGAAAGCGAACCGTGAAAGTCTGAATCGAGTTGCATTGATAGGCGCCAAGAACAATGTCTCGAATGCCACCGCTCAGCTCGTCGCATCTGTTAAATCTTGCTCGCAAATAATTGAGGATAAAAGTAGGAAGTTGTTGGATCGGAGTTGTTCTATTCAGCAGCTAACAGTATTTAATCGTTATAGATGCACTCGATTTCACCGGTCTGAGTCTTCACCAAACAAAGCGGCTTGAGATGGAGGCTCAGGTGAAAGTGCTTGAGCTCGAGAAGCAGCTCGAAGTCGAAAAGAGCAAATTGTACAAGTTGCGTAAACAACATTACGAAATGGAAGAGTCACACGCATAAGGAGCCAGCAACAGTCTCGCTGCTTTGCGAATAAAATTATTTTATTCAAGAGAAATAAGAGAGCGATAGAGCGAATCGAGTGGCCGTACTGTTTTAACTCGGGGCTTGTCAATAAAGATGACGCACAAATGTCGAATGAAACATGAATGGGCGGGCAGGGCTAGACTGGCCCGAACGAAAGAGTTTTACTCAACTGCTCGTTCCAGTCGAGATACATCGCAAACGGCTCGAGCTCGTCCACTTCGGCGTGATTGTGAAACGAAGAGCTTTGACTCTTCTCTTGGTTCTTGATCGCGTCCAAAATCTGCATGGCCGTGTTTAAATACGTGCTCACTTTCTCCTTCGCTTTTGCTTCATTCTCTGTCTCGACAGCGGCCACCGCCGCTTTGCTTTTGCCGGCCGATGATCGCTCAGGACGTTCGTCGTCGAAAGCCTTCCAGCCGTTGTGTTGCAGTTTGGCATCTAGGTCTGGATAGATCGATTCCAGACCGCGTCGTATCATTTCGTCGTAGACCTTGAGCGTGGCCAATTGTGCGTCGAAACTCAGCATAGTAATGAAGCGATAGGTCGGCGCCGGCTTAAAGTCAATGGACGATGTCGACGACGATAGATAGGACGACGAGGTGATCAGCTTCGATGAGATCGAAGAGGGCCGATTGGATCCGTGTCTTCTCAAGCTCGCTAGATCGCTACTCATTCTTAAATATTCCGCCACAAAACTCAAACCCAAGTGAAATAATTCACCTCAATCTATCCATTTTCTGCTTTAACTTGCATCGCCAGTCGAGCTGCTCGCTAGACGAAGTCGACAAGAGGGTTTCTGTTTTTGTTAGGGGCCATCACCTTCAGCTTCAACTCTAATTAACGCCAACGTCAAGCTCAAGTGTGCCTGTTTCTATTTGGATGATGGATCGTAAGCTATTTTTACGGCTTTAGTCAAGAGCAGCATTCGCAAATGTACTTGCCCGCAGATCTCAAGCATCACAATTCAAAGTTTTCGCGAGCCCATTAAATTTCTCTCTCTCTCTCTCTCTCTCTCTCTCTCTCTCTCTCTGATTCTCTAGCTATTGCTCTCCCAAGCCCTACTCGTTACTACCTGTGTAAATTTAGCAAAACGTCTGCCAGTAGATTTAGGAAGTTTTTAAAGTGTCTCTCGTTTATTGGTTTAACAAGTCAATTTTAGAAAAGAAACGCTCCAAAACGGCCAGAGAACAATATAAATCAATTTGCTTAACAACCAGCACGACAACACAGTAGAAGGAGTCAAACGGAACGGGCGTGAAGAGAGACTGAGACGAGTTGGGTAAGAACTCACTAAAACGCTGAAAGAAAAGTATAAAAAGGCCGCGAAATGATAAAAACTCTCGTAGATCAACACCGTTGGGACGGATATGCAAATAGAACCAGCCAAGGCGCAACGGTCACTGTTTTGTCAGAAAAAAAAAACGTTCAACAATGTTAGAAAGCCAACAGAGAGGAGAGAAGACGGAGAGGAGAAAACAAGAGCAATCAGGAAAGGATCAGGACGATGGATTTAGATTGGCCAGCTTGATAACAAAAGCAAACAAGAGCTGGCCTGGATAGCTTGAGTCAAAGCGAGTCAAAGAGCAAAACAGAATGGAGCCACACGGCAGCAGCGATGGCCTATGTTTCCATGATTGGCCTACTGGACGGCTGAGGACGGAGAATGCGACTCAACCGAGTTGACAAGCAGTTCGTATTGATAAACGTAAACATGATAGTCTTTGCTGGCGAGGACGACAGAGCCGTCGCTCATTACGGCCACGTCAAAGCACTGAGCGTGTTTGACTTTGGATTCGAAGGCGCCCACAAGCTGGCCGTTGGGCAGGAAAACAGTCAGATTGAAATTGTTGTGATTGTCTGCGACTAGTAGATAGCCACGCTCGCTGATGCCCACGCCGATCGGGAAATTGGTTACTCCTTCGCCGCCGATCTGGCGCACATACTGACCGTCGTAGTTGAAAACTTTTACACAATGAGCCCGATTGTCGCTGATGAATATCTCTTCCTTCCAACAGCAGCAGCCGTTCGGGAACTGGAGGTATTTGGCGCAGTTGAACTTTTTCAACACGTGTCCGTACAGATCGAATATTACAATGCGCATCACTTTGCACTCGACAACAATGATTCGCTCTTGCGAATCAACACACACGCCTCTCGGGTGCTGGAGAGTGTTGGCGCCGAATTTGCGCACAAACTTGCCGCTCGAATCGAATATTTGAATCTGATGAGTGGGCGATCGTTCGGTGACCACAATGTCGCCCGTGCTCTTCACCACGGCCACTCGATTCGGGTACAATAGCTGACCGTCGCGTTTACCGCATTCGCCGAATTTGAACTTGAACTTGCCATTGCAGTCGAATATTTGAATTCGGTGCGAATTGGTGTCGGCGATCACAATGTCGTTATTGGCCGCTACGGCCACTCCGCTTGGTTCGGTGAACTGGCCTTCTGCAGGACCAAAGTCACCAAAGCGGCTGCTGTAAATCATCTTTGATCGTTTGATGTCCGATTTGGCCCGCTGGCTCACGCCAATTTTCCTCAACATCACCTCACTGTTCATTGAAGCCGGCGATCCGCTTGTCGGATGCGGACTGTTTATTTGACTCGGCTCGAGCACAGTCGACGCATTGAATCGTGTGAACGAGCCGAACGGTAAAAAGCCGTTCATTTGATTCGGATAATGATGGCGTTGTGTCTGCTGCTGCTGCTGCTCGGTTGGGATGCTGCGCTGCGCCCTGCCAAATATTTCCTCTGCACTCGGCTGACTGTTTGCTGAACGGCTTTGATCGTTCAGAAAACCGTTCATGACTTCTTTTTGCCCGACGCTCCACGCAACGGACTCACCGAGATAGATCTCATTCGAATGCGTTTCTGACGCACCTTGGTTCAGATAGCCGAACGAACTCTGCACTGCCTGGTCGATTTGAGGCAAGTTGCTGACAAACTCAATTGACATGAGTCGCTGCTGTAGATTATTGAGCTCGGCCGCGTTTCGCGATTCGTCCACTTTGTTGAGACTGAGAAAGCTGTCTGTCGGATGCTCGCCGAGCGAGCTCTTCTCGCACAAATAAGATTCCCAGATTTTCTCCAGCTCCTTGCTCAGACTTGCTGCTTTCTGATTCAGGGAGCTGACAAAGATGCGATGCGTGTGTCCGATTCGTGATTGAAGAAGCTTTAGATGAGCTTCCACGGCCATGTCCTGGGCGCTTAAACGCGTCCAAGCGGCCTGCGGTAAATGGCTACTAAATGCTAAATTGAGGCTATCGAGGCCGTTCAGCGAATCTCGACTATTGTTGACTGGCGCAAAGGCACTGTTGCCAAAGTGACGATCCTCGTCCGAGTGTGAATCGCCGCTCTTGCGACTGCTAGAGCCACTGTTCCAGGCCTCTTTGTCGCCGGGCAAACAGGAATGCCATTCGTTGAGATGATCGTTCATTCGATGATCCGAGTTTGAAGCTCGCAGAGTTGGATGTTCGTTGGCTTGAGAAAAGCCCGAAGGAAGGGCGTGTAGTAGAAAGTTATGGTTCGCCGGCCAGTTCGAGTCGTTGAGATTGTGGTCTCGTTGCTGCGAGCAGAGCGGATTTAATTGAATGGTCTCCATCAGAGCGCCCAAGTCTGTTGTGTACGAGTGGGGAGGAAAGGCCGAATGTGGATGACGAGAGAATGACGAGGCAGAATTATTCGCCGAGTCTTCAAGACAATCAAATTTCTCCGGACGAGCGCGACTGGTGTTCAATGCTGACGAGCGGTCGGACATGTAATCATCCAAATGTTGACTGTTTACTATGAAAGAGAAAGGCAGGAGTGCCAATACGTCTCTGCAACTCCCCTGCTTCTGTTGCAAGTATCGGCTTTGAGCACGAACGAACGAAACCTAGCAACGCGATGAATAACAAATAGAGACCGATTATGCCCACTTTTGACTGGGCCGATCTAACCCGAGTGAGGCGACAGAGCATTGAGTCCTCGCTCGCTTAGCGGCTTAAAGCTTGTCCGCTCTTTGAATGCACCGATAAATAGTAAAACGATTTGGAAAGGGAGTTATTTTACGGGCCGGCTCGCCCCAGCTTGTCTGTTCCTTGCTGGACAGATTCAATCTATTGCCCTCTGGCCAAGTCAACAGGGACCAAAGCCGCTTAAGATAGGAGGAGCTCGCAGGACGGATTAGGAATCTAGCTGACGCGGCATGCTTTTGTCGTGCAGGGATTCGAACTCCTAGAAGAGACAATGAGATGGAGGGGCGGACAAGGGGAGAGGCCATTTGTCTAGTTGAGTTCGATCGGTAAAGATAAGCTTTGCTTCGGTGAGATGAAAGTGTGTGTTTGAAGGCCACTTAGAGCCAAGTAGGATATTTGCTCAATCAATCATCTAGTAATCATCAATGACGTCAAGAAGAGCGAATGTGAATGACGGTTGGCACGACCCTTGCATAATTACGCGTGTCCGACTGTTGGCTAACGCGCACTCACACGCACTGTGAACTCTTTATGCAACCCGAGTGTATTTGAGAGGCCAATCAGAAGCGCAAGCGGCTGCATCCGCTCTAATTCGGGACCGGGTCAAGGCCGGCGCGGGTCTAATTTTCAAAGCAGACGGATTAGCCGGCCAGACACACACACACATATTCACAAGCAAACATTGCGCCATCACACAAAGACCAGCCCAAATTCAAATCCCTGCGCTCGGCGTCAATAAATTCAGCCAAACACCAAACAAATCAAATTGAGATTCAAATGTCCGAGTGAACACTACTGAAACATGCAGAATCAATTCGACGTCCGTCACGGCGATTCTGACGCAGCCAAGCTACTTGGCAAGCGCGTCTCGATCGATCACGGCTACGAATCCTTTCTATCTTGCTCGCTCTTGTCGACCAGCTCCATATCGATTGGCAAGCGAGGCATTGATGAGCCACGGCATTCGCCCAAGCGGTTCCCGAGCAGTTGCCTGTTGGCCAACACGCCCGAAAAAGCAGCGCACTACTACGCCGATGTAGACAGAATCTATTTGGCGTCCGTTGGACGCTCGGTAGCTTCGTCCAGTTCGTGCTCGAGCGCGTCCACATCGTCGCCGTCAAGCGTCTCCTCGTTCGCCTCGCCACTCAAGGGCTCAGCGGCATCTCGTTCGCCGAGCTCGCCCTTCAGATGCATTTACTCGCCCAGGTTCGCCGCCAGCGAGGAAAAGTTCTTGTGCGAGCGCGACATGCACACGGCCAAGATGATGCGCTCGCCAGCGGCCAAGTTCTGTCGCAGCAGCGAAGAGAAGATGGACGTGGAGACGAGCATGTCGCCGCCCAAAATCCGCTCGTTCGGCTCGAGACTCAACGCGGCATACACGGCTCAGACGCCTACTCAGGAGGAGTTCATGCGCATGCTAGTGGCCAACCATCTTGTGCCTGACAATCCAGAATCGCTCATCGGTCGCCACATGGGCATAAACCGAATGGATATGCTCGGCGAGTTGCAAAAGCGAGGCCTCAAGAACCTGCTGCAGAGCGTCTTTTCCTACATGAGTGCGGCAGATCTGCAACGCGCGTCCGCAGTCAGTCGCCAGTGGCGTCAGATTGTGAAAGAGGACCATGAGGCGAGCCGCCGACGCAACTTGTTTGTGCGTCGTTGCCGCAAGAACTTTGAGAACAGCAAAGAGAACTCGGTGACCAGCCGCTTCACTCTTCTCAACGTTGCCAAAAACAACGACCCGCTCCAATCAAAGCCGGGCGAAACGAGCGCCCCAGCGGCCTTTGTCTCGCTGGACCAGAATCGGCTAAACCAACAAGCAAGCAAATGCCCTGGTCGTCTAATGTTTGCATTGAGTCCGGCAAAATGTCAAAACGTTCAGCTGCTGGACGGCATTTGTTCGGGCGAACAATTGACCAAAGAAAGTAAACTGCGCCTATCGCCAAGCAAGCTGCACAACTGCACTCGGCGTTCGCCGTTTAAATTCCGCTCGCCGGCCAAAATTGCCCGCTCGCCCATAAAATTCAAGAAGACCGAGCAAATTGGCAGCAAACGCAGCAAAATGAATCTTAAACGTTTGTGAATGACCATTGGAAACATGCATGGCCCTCATGCCGATCAAAGCATTCGAATTTCTTACTCCAATTGTGAATTGTAATTCAAAGGCAATCAGATTCGCCCAGTCTTGTTCAATTCTTTCTTTTATTTTATCAAGTCCAATTAGTCGAGCTATTTTTTATGCCAACAAACATTGATTTTATGCTCATGCTCGGCTCGATCCGTCGTCAATCATTTCTTATCTCCACAATCCTCAATTGCAATCAATCATCATCTTCTTCTTATCTTTATTCTCCTCTTGCTCTCGTTCAGAGGCAATGTTCTTTTTAAGTTTTCAAGATGTGTCTGTGTTAAATATGAAAAATGTCAATAAATTACCAAATCACAAATGTGTCTCCTTTTAAAGCCAACTCTGAGCCAGTCAGCCAGCTCGGTAATTAATTGAGCAGACTGCAATGAGTGAGAACGGCCTTTCGTAAGTATTCGACGCCAAAGAGCGAGCGAGCGCCCGTCTGCCCGCCGATCGCACTTGTCCGGCGTTGCGCTTTTTTTTTGTGTTGATTTTGAGGCGATTCTTTGTTTTGGTCGTATTTGTGTGCAAAGTCGTTTCATCTACTCTGTGACGAGATTCCTTAGTTCAATCGTTGGCGGTCCAATTGAAAAAGAGTCGGCCGACCCAGGAGCAGGGACGAGCAGCCGATCAAACTGCTCATTCTCGCAATTTCAATCTTCGCGCTTCAAGCTCTTAAATTGAATACTTTCTGCGGGCAGGAATGGCTCTCGAATTCGTCGAGCCGTCTTACAACCATATTTGGTAAATGAAACGTCGACTCCTTTAAGCCGGTGGTTGATTCTATTTGAACGAACAACGAAGGGTACGTGCGCCCAAATCGCGTCTCACATTCGAAAACGAATGGAGCTCGGGCATCTGCGACTGCTGCAAAAACTGTCGGAGCTGTGTGTGCGCGCATTTCTGCCCTCTTTGGTAAGTTTTTGAAAATTTCATTCGTGACCATTTCGCCTCGTAAATCCTGATGCTCTAGTTTTCTGTGCAATTTTGACAAGAGCGCTCGGGTAAGATGAGCAATTGAGCCACTCGCTGAGCGATCGCTTATCGATGCAATCAAGGAATGCTGCTGCACAAGCGTCTGCTTTGCCTGTTTCCTGATGCCATGTCTACGTGAGCTCTCCTTTTTTGCCTCATTCTAGAGTCCAATTCACACAGTCACGGTTCATTTTCTTGCAGCAATTTGTTTACATCGGGCCAAACTACGCGGAGTCTACAAGATCGAAGTGAGTGTCTACGACTCAACCAAATTCAGTTCAGAATTCTGATTTCAGCTTGAAAGGGCTCAATCGTCGAAGACATTCTTATCTCCTGCTGGTGAGTCACTTCTCTGCTCTTCTGCGCTTCTCAGTCAATTCAGATTGCATTCAAGCTGTCCGATATGTGCCGTGCTACAAATGACCCACGAAATAAACCATCAGGGCGATGGCGAATATCCTGGCCCTTCTTCTTGATCTCTCCTTAACTCTAACACGTCAAGTGAATGAAAATAAAGAATTAGAGAGAGAGCAAGAAGCTTTATTTAGATTTGAGAGTAAAAATTAAGTTAATTCGAATGAAAAGTTCCATTTTGGACCAGAGTTCCAAATGTTCCAGAGCATTTGGCTCTCAAGTGTGATTACGGTGATCTGAGTAAGCGCTGGAATGTGTCATTGACCGCCATCAGGAAGTCGTTCGTGTTCAGGTACATTCCTTTCTTGACACTAGCCGAGTTTTTGGATTAGAATTCATTTGGCAGGCGTTGGAATATTAATTTCTGAACGAGTTTACTTTTTTATTCCGTAGATGCATCCGGCCAAGTCCTTGGTCATTTTCCCCGAGTCGATTGTGTCGACACAGGCCTTCTCGAGCAGCTCGGACCATCTAAACGAAGGTGAGCATTCAAACCGAGTTTGTCTTATTCACCGACTCGGCCTACTTGATCAGGGCTTGATTGCCGTCCAGCTTTCCTCTGTGGGCAAGACCTCTGGTCCAGGCGAAAATGCTCGCCACAGGATTCGTTGATGTTTCATTGCCCTTTTGGTGCTCACGGTAGTGGCGAGTGACAGTTCCATGTGCCGCTTCGGCCTCGATTGTCTTTCCGTCCGGACAGACAAGCACCGAGGTCATGAGGCCAAGCGAGCCGTAGCCTTGCGCCACAATATCTGATTGCACGTCGCCGTCATAGTTCTTACACGCCCAAACGAAGCCGCCGTCTGACTTGATTGCCTGCGCGACCATGTCGTCGATGAGACGGTGCTCGTACCAAATTTTGAGCTTTTCAAACTCTTGTTTGTAGTCGCTGAAATGATTTCGAACTGAGAAGCCTCGTCATTCTCGGTGTCCACTCGTTTAACTTGCCTGTCGTATATTTCTTGGAATATGTCCTTGAATCGACCGTCGTACCGCTTCAGAATTGTGTTCTTGGTGGTCATGTAGAGCGGATACTTTTTCATGATTGCATACTGAAAGCAGCTGTGCGCAAAGCCCCTGATCGACTTGACAGAGTCTGGTCATTCGTTATTCGACCGCTTCACTCGGACCAAGCCTACCTCGTCTGTGTTGTACATGCCCAGAGCGACGCCGGCGCCTTTAAAGTTGAACACCTCGATCTTTTGCGGCTCACTTCCGTCACTGGGCTCAATTAAGAGCGAGAAGCGGCTCGGCTTCTTCACTACCAAGTCTTGCGCTTTGTACTTGTAAAATCGAATCGAGTCAAACGAGAGTAGAGCAGGAAGCTTCGACTGGCTGCCATCTACCTGATCACCGAACGCATGTCTGCCGATCACAATCGGTTTCTTCCAGCCAGGCACGAGCAGAGGAATGGTCTTGCAGATGATCGGCTCTCTGAACACGGTGCCGCCGAGCAGATTTCTGATGGTGCCGTTCGGGCTGAGCCACATTTTCTTCAAATTGAACTCCTCGACTCGCGCCTCGTCCGGCGTGATGGTCGCACATTTGATGCCGACGTTGTACTTCTTAATCGCCTCTGCCGCATCGATGGTCACTTGGTCATTGGTTTGGTCGCGATACGGAAGGCCAAGGTCGAAATATTTTATGTCAACGTCCAAGTAAGGCAGAATGAACTTGAATTGGCTCGTTTGAGTGTCAAGACGATTTGAAGCAGAAGCTGAAAGAGAATTTTACTGTTTCTTTAATTTTCGCCCAAATGATTCTGGTCATTTCGTCGCCGTCCAAATCGACGACCGGATTGTCGACTTTGATACGTTGGCTCGACGCCACTTAAACGCGAGAAAGGATTAGAAATGGCAGCCTGCGATCGCTCGCTATTTGCTCACATCCTCTGACGCCCATGCGCAGCGCCGGCGATCCCTTGCGAACTAAAGCGGCAAGCATCCTCTACTCAAACAAATTCAACTGACACTGGCTTAAAATTTGTGCACGGAGACGATTTAAGACTGAATGTGCAAAAGTTTTGGGGCGTGTACGGAGACGAAAGAAGCCAACGAGCATTTGCTATCGCTGAACATGACTGGAGACGAGACAGTCAAGTGCGAACGGTGCATATAAACATGCGCTTGGCCCGAGCATTTCGCTCGAGCGACTTGACCTTGCACTTGTAGATAAGAGTTTGAAATTGTGGCCAACCACGAGTCTTTTCGAGCTTCTTCCTTACGATCCTCAGCGAAAGAACATTGGCGATTTGGCCAGCGAATCAAAGAGACATTTTATTTTTAACTTTTATTTTTAATTAATTAACAGAACATCGGTGGCTGGTTTAAATTATTTGTAATCGATTGTCAGAAATCGAATGAAAACGTCTCTGGGCGTTTAAATTTTCAATATTCAAAACTCTTTTATGTCCTTGGAATGGCAGCTGGGACAGCTCTCCACGTCCATGAGGAATACAATTTTCGGATGAGCTGGACAGCTTTTTCTAACGCGTCCCTTTAACGAAAATAGAAAGCGATGACGATTAGAAAAAGTCGAACACTTGACAAGGACATGAGCAGCCACACGTACCGTCCAATTGTGCCCACAAGAGCAGCATAGAATGCCTGAATTGGCACGATCGCAAACGGGACAAAGATCTTCGTCATCTTCGGCAAACTGTTTAGTGTTGTGCTCTTGCGGACTAGTGTCCAGACCGGGCAGTTTTGGAGCTGATCCTGCAGCTGCTTGGGCCGTTCCAATGCACTGTTTAGGAGGCAGGGTCGGAGGGGGCGAATGCACTTGCTTCAGTTGATTGACAGAACAGCCTCGTCCTCGACCTCTTCCTCTCAACACTTCCATTTTGTCCAGTTGGCTTTTTTTTTAAATCAAGTGCACGTCGTCACTTTAGTTCTCGAGATCGCTTTTGCGGCGGCTCAGTTCGCTCGGCTTTGTGGAGAGGAGCGAACACGAAAAGCGATGCGATGCACGACCATTGAATTCTTCGGCCCTCTGCTCGCAGACAAATGATGTGACTAATCGGACGCATACGCAAAGGTGAAGGCCGTGCACAATTCGTTTACGCGCCACTCTCATTGACATCAATAGTTTTACGTTTGTTGGATTCCACTTACAATTAGAAGCCATGAGCAGCAGCAGCAACCGGCGTAAAACACTTTTGGCCAGCGAGTTGCCCGCGTTTGGCGCCGACGTTGTCGACGAGGAACATGAACGTCGCGCTCGCATCTCCGGTACTTGAACACTTCTAATTTGTCTTCTCAAAACTTTCGTTGAGTATTATTTTGCCGATTCAAGGTCGTTTCGATGGTCTCACTTCGTCATCAAGAAGACAGCGAACCAAGACTCAAACCGACGGGTAGACTATTGCTTTGAAAGCCTCCTTGAGTTCAATATATCAATTCTCAGTCTCAATTCTAGTGCGAGAAAGTCACTCGCTCCGAACGCGCTCCCTCAAGCGCCCAAGCCTACCGACGAGCAGCTCTCTTGTCTGTACAACAATTGCGTAAAGCTGCTGAACGAAAACGTAAGCGCCATTCGACTTGTGTCAAACAGAACTCTCAAGTAGAAATGAAACGTTTTCGCAGAAAATCAACGTCAAAAATGCGTTCCAACTCAAACTCATCGAATACATGGCGGACATCGTGTCGAGCAAAGAAATTGTCGGCGGCACGCCCAATTTCCAAGTGGTCGGCTGCACGATCGACGTCGGCACGAAAATATACGCCGCGCGTGTAGACGCGCTTCACCAGAACACGTATCAGATGCTGTCCGGACTGGCCAATCCTTCTGAGCAGGGCAGCGGAGAGGAGGCGGCGAATGCTGAAGCGTTCGAATTGGGCGACGACGCGGACGCCGGCGACGAAGAAATGGGCAAAAAGGCCAAGGCCAAGAAGAAACGAATGAAAAAGAATTCTTACATTGTGGAAAATCTCGACCTGATCACGACCAAACTTCGCGACGACATAAAATACGACGATCTCTACTTTTCGCGTCTGTCGACTTGTATCGAGAACGAGGGCATTGGCGGCATACTGCTCAACAAGCTGCAATTCATCGACGACAATCTGGCCATGTACATAAATTCAGACGAGCCCATACTGGAGGTGACCAGCGATCTAAAGAAACAGTTCTTGGCCGATGTGGACCTTGGCTCGCTTAAAAACAGCCTGGCCGTGGTTGACTGGAAAACGCTGGCGGTCTGCTCGGGCATTTCCAAGTTTCGCTTCATCGGCTGGAATCTTCAATCGGAAGACGAGATATCCAACATAATTGAGCAGATGAACGCCAAAAACGAAAAGCTAGAGGAGCATCGCTTTGAAACAAATCAACTTCAGCTGTCTCAATTAGACCTGTTGAACAGCACTGCGGCGCCCGTGTTTGACGACGAAAGTCATGTGGCCGGCCTGGACCTTGACGATGACGGCGCTGGAACCGATGTCGTCGATCCGGGCTATGGCTTAGATCCATTGGGCAAACTGGACGATTTGCGCTCAATCAGTCGGTCGGTTGCCGATTTGACCACGTTGATCACCAATGCGCCCTCCGACTACTCTTACTTCAATCTGACCAAGCTGAATATGCACGAGCTGCCCAAGCACGTAAAAATGGTCGCTCGTCAGATAATGAGAGACCAAGTAAATGAGGATAAAACACAGCAAGGAAAAGCAGCCCAGGCGCAGGCCAAAAATCGACGCGAAGCGCCCAAAATCGACTTGAGGATAATGACCGATCGACTCAAGTTCTTTAAGATCACGCGCAAAGCCACCTATTTGTGCGACAGGACACTGGAAAAGCGAGGCGAACGACCGGTGGTGATCGAAACCGAGCGGCAGCATCAGTTCGAGTCGCGCACCATTCTAGAGCCGTTCCTGAAGAAAATGAAAATAAAAATGTTCACTCATGACGGCCACAGCCTGGACTTGATCGAAAACGAGCTCGACGCCGAGACCGAGGAAGGCCGCCGCAACGATTCGGGCTGGAACGCTTCGATGGGCGTCGCCGATGGCGCGGACCACAACGAACCAGACGAGTTTGACATTCCGTGCTCGGCGAATACAAATCAGCCGTTTATGGGCGAATTCGGCCCGTCTCAGCCGATGAGCGAGTTCGGCCAGATGAACGAGCCCGGCATTGAAAGCCAAGAGTACGAGGCCTTGACCGGTCCTCCTAAACTTGACTTGATTGACGCACCTATGCAAGTGAACGCCATCAACATCGAGTACGCAAAAACCTCCAAGAACATCGACGTCAAACGGCTCAAAGCGGTCATGTGGAATTTGATCAGCAACAACCAGGAAGCGGCAAAGGTGAAAATCTTTCCAGCAACTCTTCGCTTTTAAACAAACGAATAAAACGACAATTGCTAGCAGGAGAACATAAACGTAGAGGAAGAGAGCGGCGAACTAGTGAAGCGAAAAGAGCCGCCAATGGCCATAAATGCTTCGTTCACGGACATCTATCAACAGCTGAGACCGCCCGTAATCACAGAGAAAATGTTCGCCGATCTGTCGGTGGCGATCGCCTTTCAAATTCTGCTCTATCTTGCCAACGAACATGTAAGTAGCAAACTGTGCTCCTATCCGATTTGGCACAACCCTAAATGTGTCGCGTTTCGATTTCAGAATCTTTTGCTTCGAAATGATCCACTCGGCTCGGATGTGACAATTACTTCAATTTAGCTCTTTATTTTTTTTTTGCATTTACGAGCCTTAATGTTTGAATGTTGAACAACAACAACACCGGCCCAGGTGTGTCGAGACCCAAATAATCATCAAGTCACTTAACGCGTCCGAGCGCAAGGTCATCTCACAGACCCTCAAACAACTGGTTTCTAAAATCGAATTCAAGCAAAAAAAAAAGTTCATTTTTGCAGATAATAAATCAACATCGCTTGTTAGTGCTCTGCAATTCAAATCAAGCAATCGGGGTGAATTGGCTCAATCTCAGTGACGCTAGTCTTGCGGTGCGCCCTCAAGTCAGCCGTGCTCACTTGATAGTCTTGATCGCGCTTTTGCAGCAGCTTGTCATCAAGCTGACCGTCCTCAGTGAACGTTTTCATCAGTTTGGGCTCACCGAACGGAAAGTCCGGATGAATGTCCACTTGCCAGGTGTGCCAGGTCTTGCCGTAGGTGTTGACGAACCAGCGCATGTCGGAGTCTTCCATTAGTTTTGGCACCTTGGTCTCGGTCAGCTGCCCGGACATGACTTCATAGGCGTGCGGGTGCCAGAGCTTCCTCTCCTCGGTCGGCAGGGTGTCGTAGATGCGCTTATGAATCACGTACTCGATGCCGATGAGGCGCGCGTTGGACGAGTTCTGATCGAATATCATGCACTGGTGCATGTCCTCTTTAGGATGAGAGCACAGATGCAGCACAGCTACTTGACGTTTTGGATCGTCTGCGTAGCAGTGAAAGCCGGACAAGTTTGTACAAATTGACTTGAGCGGCTCGAAACTTTGAATCAGTCCCTTGCTCTTGTCGGCGATAAGCGACGCCCAACTCAAATCGGATTCCATTTTAAGGCCTTGAAATTTGAATTCTAAATTTCAAATAATTTTAAGCAATTTTTAAGGCTCTCTTAAATACAAGCGTTGACTCGGGCCCGCAATCCCTGCTCGCTGGTTAATCTGTCTAGGTTGGAGAATTACTAAAAAAACCAAGCAGGCTTGTCTATTCTATTTTAAGAAGGAGGTTCTATTCCTGGAAGGCTTATTCTCATAGGATTTGACTGAAAACTCCTCAAGGTCAATTCAGGCCAAACATTCTTGCGTAACCCCACCCCAGCCCGAGGAGCTTTAAAGAGTAATTTCATTAAAATGGCCTCCAAAGGCAGACAAGGAACCGCCCAAAATGCATGAAAGATTAGATGGTTTTTCTCAACGGTTCATTCGGCAAATTTAAACGAGCGAAGCAGTAAGAGTTGGAAAAAAGGCTCAATCACTAATCAGATGGCTTTGATTTTAACTTGAACTAGAAAATAACAAAATTGGACAAAACTGAATTGCTGTGTGAGCAGCATGAATAGACGCTGTTCGTTTTAGATGGGCAGGGCTGGCTCAATCTTAATACCTAAGAATAAGCTGCCGCGCCAGTGTTTGTTTATCAGTCGCACGTGTCTGTAGCCTGGTCGGATGCTTGTAAACTTGATCATGTATTCGCCAAGATTATCGTCCTTGCCAAGATCCTGGTCTTTCACACAGAAGCGGACGAACGCGAGCTCAGGACAGTTTATGGAAAATGACATGTCCTCATTCCACAACGGGTTGAAGCCGTTGTCTTTGATGGCCTTTGTAGACTGTTCTCTCTTGTCACAAGGCAGACCGTCCAATTTCACAACAACATAGGGATCTGAAATCTCGCCGTCCTTTTTCTTGGGCAAACACTGGGCGCTAATTATCTTCAAGCTGAAAACAACCTTGTTTCGCATGGTTCTCGGGTCTTGCGGATCAAAACTTGACATGGGATCGCGTAAAAATGCCGGTTTCAGTATGTAGCCACATTCGCCGTTCTCGGCAAACATCGCCTTGTTCAGCTGCATCGAGTGGTCTTTGGTTTGAAAATTCAACGCGGCTAAACGAGGTTATTTAGACAGGTCCTTGGCTCGGAGTAGAGGGGCCCAACTTACCGACTTGAATTCCGTACTTCCAATAGTCCATTGGGTCAAAATTGCTGCTGTCTTGACGATAGAACGCCGGGTAGACTTTGACCAGAAACTTGGACGTGTACTCAATCACTTTGGACACGTGCTCGGCGTCGAGAATCTTTTTGCACTTGATCTCCGACAGCGATGACATGTAGTTGTATTTGTAATGGTTCAGGGCATACTGAATGCCCTTGAACGGAGCGCCGTGCAGTACATTGAGCAAATCGCCGAGCTCTTTCACTTCGTCAAATTCCTATTCAATGCAGCAATTAGCTCGGTGTCGGCTCGTTTAGAAAGCAGGCAACCAGCAAAACAAAGCAGAATCATATCAACAGAATCATAGTGATCGGACCACTTTGGATAGAAGCCGGAGCTTTTAACTACCGCTTTAGATTTAACAACAGGCTCAATTGACTGGATGGTCGGGTTATTTTGTTAGGTGGAGTTAAAAAAAAAATGTTTAAAAGGCCATCGTGCGCCCACATGCAATTAGTCAAAGAGATGAAAAAGACCAACAAACCTCTTCTTCCTCTGACTCGTACTCATCGTCAAAGTCGTAGTTGGCCTCGTCTGGCTCTCGGCTCTCTTCTAATTTGACTGGTATCGGCTCTTGAATTTCAGGTAATTTCACTGCTGTCGGCTCTCGGCTTCGTATTTCGGTGATCATTCGATGAAGATTCGCGTTCGGTTTCTTGTGAGGTTTTTTAAACTATTTTTGGCAAATTTTCTTCGTTAGTTAGGAACAACAAGCCGAATCGAATGGTTCAGCTCACTTTCAAGATGATTTTTCTTTTCAGCTGCTCTAGTGTCGGAGGCTTGTTCGGATCAGCGTTCTTTACCAAATAGTCTTCGGAGAGAATTAAATTTCGCCAACCGACATTTCAAGGTGGACGGGCTCTTTACCGGACAGATGCTGCTTGATGAGCTCCATCATTACGTGCTGCTGTCTGGCTGAGCAGTGCAGTTCTATGTTAAGAATGAGCGGGTACCTTTTTTTCCAAGAGATTTCAATCAATTTCTGAGCATCTCAGCTCGGTGCTGTTCATCTGATCTTACTCGCTGATTCGAAACGCACAATCCCTGATCGCGATTAGAACGTCCTCGAGCAACACTTTGGTGGTCAGTGTCTTTTTGTGGAAAATTTCCGGAACACCTCGACTGCCGTCGTGGCAGTCCACTTTTCGAAATCAGTCTATGACTCCATTCTATCGGCCAGCGACAATCTGCTTACATTCGACCAGTCTGGCTCCTTTCATTATCGCCGACACGTAGCTGTCAGTTGTGCTCTGGCTGCTAATCTGATCGCCGGTCAAGTAACTTTCGAAAAATTTGCCTCAATCGAGCCGCAATCAGCAAGAAAAAATTGAACATGTGTCTGGCTTACGTGTTATGAGACGAATTCACAAAGTAGTTGTGGATGGGCAAGTTCATGTCCTGGTAGACAGACTCTCGCCTCGGATCGTCTGCGTATTGCCGTATGTCGTTCAAATAGGCGACGAAGCCGTACAGGGAAAACTTTTGCTGGTATTTGGCATCGGACGGTTCGAACTCCTCAATGAGCTGTTTGCATTCGTCTTTACTTAGATCCTCCTTGTAGTGCACGTGCTCGAATCGGCCTCATTCTGAATTTTGGCATTTGTTTCAACTTACTTTTTGATATTTTCTTAGAAACTCTCGAAACTTGTCGAGCTCCATGAATTGCGGTATGTAAGATTTGTTGGTATCACCCAGACAAACACTTAAAGGTGGGCAGAGTTCAAGTTATCTTGGACTGCGCTCTCCGACATATCTCAAGTTGGAAACAAGTACTCACAGTTGAAAAAGCGAGACCATCTCTCGACGCATGTACAGCTGCTTGAGAAGACTTTCGAACTCCCGCTCGTCAAGAGTTCCGTCTTGGTCGCGATCCGAGAACTTTATGAGACGTCTGACCTCTTCTCGTTTCAACTTGAGGTTGATGCTCTTGAGAAATTTCATGATCTCGCTCTCGCTGAGCTCTTTGTCGCCCGACTTGTCGGCCAGCTTGAAGTAGTTGCGCATTATCGAGTCCGTTTCGGGCAGGACTCCTTTGCTCTTTTTCAGCACAACAAGCAAATAGGCCAGCACACGAAACCACCGGTCTCGGTCCTGTTCGCTCGGTGCCATTAAATTGAGCCATTTCTGATGATTGCTGTGCACAATGACCAAGGCCAAGTTTTCCATCTCGTTGGCTTTATCAGCATTTTTAAGGCTCAGTCTGAGCTTGTACGATTTGAGCGCGTCTGAGGCACATCCAGTTCTCACGTCGTTTATTGAATTTAATGGATCTAGTTTAACTAAACAGTGACGCACAGCCGAAGTAGAGAACGAAAAAAATCTAAGCGGACGCTTACAAGTCTTTTCCTGTTTGCGAAATTCCTTCGTGCTGGCTGTCAGCTGATTGCCGTTCAAGTCGAGTGTGTACGTTCGCGGGTTGAATTCGTTTTTTCGCGCGTGCAGCTTCTGAAGAGTCATGCCCTGCTGTAAGTTTTGAATGTCGTCATCCTGCAGCTGAATCTTCTCTTCGTAGCCGTAGAATTTCTTGTAAAAGTCGGACATGGCCCAACCTGATCTGCAATCGAATAGTAGCGACTCTTTAACTTTGCCGGAAAAGCTTCCCGGAGCAATTTGCTCGAGGCAAACAACTCTCTCGAAAACTAAAAAAAGATTCACGCATGAGGCAGAGCAAACACGCAACTCCAAACGAGATTCTAATTTTTAATTTGTTGTTTAGCACCATATTTAGACGAACTGGCTGATTGGATTGCCTCACTCTATTCAAGCATTGGCATGCTGAAATGGTTTTTATGCCAAAATTATTTATTTAAATAGTTTTGCATAATATATTGAAGGCATAAAATGGCGCTTGAAATTATCTACTTGGGTGACACAATGCGCTGTTTAATCAACGCCAATCTGAAACGTATTTATCCAGGTTGCCTTGGGTCTGCTCGATCAAGTGATGTTGACTCAACTGCACTCAAACCTAGAATCGAAACAAATCTTTTTATCTTTTAGCTTTCTCCCTCTCTCTCTCTCTTTCTCTCTGTTTCATTTGGAGCTCTTTTTTCTTTCACTCTTGTCTGTCTTGATTCGCTCATTTTGCTTTGTTCCTCTCTCTCTCTCTCGCTGGCGTTCGTTTTTTCTTTACGCGCCTGCGTGCACCTTTATCTTGGTTTATCCTAAATATTTGGCTTCTATTATATTGACTTGAGTTGAATCTCGACTTGAGCGACAAACTCGATTGTGCATCAACGAGTCATCATTCACGCAGAGATTCAATTTTCGAGGTGAAAAGAAAGTAAATAGAAAAAGTGAGAGACCATCTGTGCTCTGAATTGTTCTTCATCTTCTTGAAAAATCTGGAATGCGCTGACGGACGTGAGGATTGCCTCTGCGCAGGTCCCACTTTTGGCCGCTCGTTTGTTTTAATGAGGCAGACGCGTTGTTCTTACGCATTCAATTCGGCAGCATAAAGAAAGGGCAAATTGAAAGCAAAATGAACAAAAGCATGCCCCATGCGAAATAAATTGCCGATGCCAATGATCACACACGACATGACCTGTTCGGTCGGAAATGTCCCTGTGCGGTCGTGATCCAACTGTGTAGTAAACTTAATTTCGCGTGCAATTTGTTGTTGTGCACGAATTGTATAATTTTTAGAGCGAATTTGAAACGATCGAGCTTAGAGAGTGCGTTTGACAAAATATACTAAATTACAAAGCGGACATTTGATCTTGCGTTCAAATAAATAAAATCGAAGCGGAGCCAAAGAGACGAGAAATAATGTCGTCGGCCGGCAACTGGTGTTTGATGGAAAGCGATCCGGGCGTGTTCACTGAGCTCGTCCGCAAATTCGGTACGTTGTGGCCATTCTGTTTGCAAGACTAGGCCCTCCTTCTTATCGTTCTATTCGACTTTTCGACAAGGAGTGAAAGGAGTGCAGGTTGAAGAGCTCTACTCCATAGACGAGCAGTCCTTCTCTGAGCTCCAGCCTGTTCACGGCCTCATATTTCTGTTCAAGTGGACGGGTGATCAGCATGTGGACGGAAAAATAATAACAAACTCGGACGACAAGGGCGTCATATTCATAAAGCAGGTGAATCAGTCGTTGCTTTTCGGTTCAAGAGTTCGGCCCGATTTGAACGAATGCAAAGATCGTAGAGAACGCGTGCGCCACTCAAGCTTTGCTCAGTGTGCTGCTTAACCTCGACAGCGAGGACGTCGACATTGGGCCTAACCTCAAAGAGTTTAAATCTTTTGTTGCCTGCTTTGATCCAGATGTAAACGAGCCAGTTGCCTTTTCGCTTCGAATTACTGCAGTTCAACTCATTCGCTTCTCTTCTTCTTCTTCTTCTTCTCTTGGTTGTCTAGTCGCGAGGCCTGGCTCTCTCCAACTGTGAAACGATCAAACAAGCACACAACAGCTTCGCAAAGTAACAACATCATCAGCCATCTTTGACTCTGGCGTGAATGCAATTTATTCTAGGCCTCAGTTCTACGAAATAGAAGACAAAAGTGGCGCCCGAGAAGATTCGTATCATTTTGTGGCCTACGTTCCGATCAAAGGACGCTTGTACGAGCTGGACGGTCTGCGCGAGGGGCCCATTGATTTAGGCGAAATTCCGGCCAACACCGAATGGACGTCGGTTGTGGGGCCTTTTCTGGAGAGACGCATCAGCAGGTTCACCAAGGGCGAGATTCACTTCAACCTGATGGCACTGATCACCGACCGCAAGCTTCTCTATTCAAGAGAACTGGCCATTCTCACTGTAAGCAGTTTATGACTGTCATTGAGTTGGCCAGTTTAATGAACCGCATTGAACAGGAAGCCGAAGGCATGGACGAGAGCGCGTTCAGAATCGAAGAGCTCAAGAGCCTTCTCGAGGCCGAAGAGCAGAAATCCTTGTCCTATCAGGTGATTATTAGCTTTAGTCTGCAATTTTATCACTCGGCTCTTGATTGAGGTATCGATAATGCAGAAAGAAAATGTTCGCCGCACACACAACTATCTGCCGTTGATTGTCGAGCTGCTGAAGGTTCTTGCCGAACAAGGAAAGCTCGAGCCGATGATCGAGAAGGTCTACTCAAACAGGCAGAAGAAATTCTCATCGTGAGAAGAGGCACACAATTTAGACACAATTTTGACAAATTCCGATTTAACGAACTATTCTCATTTTCGCTTTCAAAACGAAATAAAGCGTCGATTCAAATGTAAACGATCGCTTTGGATTTCGGCCAATTTTATTCTGAACAGCCAAGGTCAAGCTGTTGAATGGCTTTGACCGCCTCGGCAGCGGCCTTAATCATCGAGCACAGTTCTATGTTGTAGGTGAGACTTTCACTCTTATCCAACTGTTGCAGGGCCCAGTTTATCTTCGAGTTGAGAGGAGCCAGCCTATAAAGGCTTGCTCGTGTCTCACCTTTGCCAGTGGACAATTTCGCTCTTTCTGGCCGCACTTCGACTACTCTAGTCGGCTCAGAATTCAGATCGCTGGTCGCCATCATCTCCACACTTTCGCTTATCTCGTCGATCGGCTCTTTGTCCATGCGCGGCTTCTTCAACGCCTGAACCTCTGCGCCACCAAAAGCAGTTAGTTATGACGAGTCAAATGATCAATTCAAAGCAATCGGCTGCTACCAGGATCTTTGCATCCAACGCAGTAAGTAGGCTCGTCCCGACGTTGCATAAGAATGCACTTGAAGTTCAGAAATGAGAGCCAATTTTCAGGTCGCATTTTTGGACTCCAACGCTCACCTGACACACTGGACACGTTGAATTGAGCATTTTGTAGCCTTTGAGTAAAAGCTCGCCCAGTCGCTTGCTTGTCAGGTCCGATATCTCTCTCTCCATCTCTCACGTTCCTTTTTTATTTATTCAAAAAACAACGCTTCTTTGCCTGATTGACTGCACACGCACACACACGCAGACACTGTTGAGAGGGCGAGATTGAAACTCGCAAGGTTTTGTTCTCAAAGTTTTGCTTTCGATTAAAGAGAAAATGATTGGCCCTTCACGTGACCAGTCCTTCAAACCCGAGTTTGCAAGAAGAGTTAAAGACCGCGTCGAGGCCAGAAATTGGTTAAGGGACAGAACAACAAAAGAAAAGAGAATGAGCGGCAATCTAATTGAACTTACTTCAGTAATTGAAGAAGCTGTGCGACTGGCGAACGAGGCCGAGAATGAGAAACTCGAACGACTGGCTCGATGGCTAATGCAGAAACTCTGCACAAACAGGAGCGATATCCAAGCGGAACTGGCCCGAATTGAGGAAAAGGTCGGAATGGAGAGTGTGACGTTGGCAAAGCTGAGCGAGTTTTTGCAATTCGTTTACTTACAAGCCGCCTACGAGCTGGTCAAGCCTGAGCGCCTTGGCGCTCGACTGGATAACCTGAGCCTGCTCAACGACAAAATGGAACTGGTCACGTTGGTCTGGCGAGAAAGAGGCAAAGAGCTCATCGAGCACATGAAACAGAGCAAGTCTCTGTCGCAGTCGAGTCTGCGAAATTTCAATTGGACAATGAGTCTTCAGATTGCGAACGAGAAATGCGCCAAAGCCAAGGAGCCCATCGCTCTTTTCCAGTTCGTGACTGAAAGCGCCGCTAAAACGAATCAGAGAAGCCAAGTGGAATTTGATCAAGAGTCGCTGAGCAGATTTCTTGACCAACTCAATCGAATCCAAGCTCAAATCGATCAACTTCAAGCTTAGATAGTCAGTTTTTCCCACCAATGAGCCGAGACGGCCAATAAACGATGAATTGTTTCCATTTTTTTCATAAAACTTTGTCTTGTGAAAAAAACTGCTGCTCGAGCGAACTGCGTCTGTTTGTTAATTCGAATTAAAATGGCTGGATTAGGCAACAGCGTTATTGATTGGCTATTCGAAGAGTACAAGGCCGTTTAAGAGACGCAGGCAACATTATGATTCGTTTCTCTGCCACTCGATTACATGATGACCAAGACAGGACTCAATGGCCCCTGCTTATGCAATCCTTTCCCCCCTCTCTCTCTCTCCCGCTCTACCCTAATATGACCTTTGCCTGACACGTGAACAAACCGGGCGATTCTATCGACTCGTCCATTTACTCGGTATCCACCGCAACCGGGCAGGAGAGATAAGACTTGACGAGGCTCTACTTGAACGCTCGAACCATTTTTATTTAGACGTAAATTGAGTAGAACTGGACTAAATGTGCGACTCGCCGCTTAGTTTGTCACGCGGCTCGGCTCCGTCAGCCGCTTGGAACTCGGCACTCTCTTGCATCGAAGTAGATGTAACGCAAACAAATGAAGAAACCGAGCCGGCTTGTGAAACCAACGAGCAGCTGTTGAAGCAGATCGCTCACCACATCACATCGGAAGTTATATTGCGCAGCTCAATGGCTCACATGAGCCAGAAGCTCGATCAATTGAAGGTCAGTTTGGTCACATTCGTCTTTATTCCACAGAGAGTCTTGAACCGAACGCTGTTTCAGGAAGAGTGCGAGGACCAGAAGGAGACAATATTACGCTTCGAGCGACGAGAAGCGTTTCTGCAAAGTCAGATAAACAGCCTCAGATCGAACAGGCGCGAGTCCAAGTGCACCGAGGAGAGCATTTGGTGCAGCATTTTGGGCGACGAGACCATCTACCTTCAGCCTGCCGATTTGTTTCGTCCAGAGACCAAAGACAGCACCCAACTCTCGCCGGCCACTCTGATCGAGTCAACCGTAATTTGCACTTTAGCTCAACCGCCTGAATGCTCTAATGGACGAGTTAATCTAGAGCGGGAGCAGACCACGACTGAGCTTCATTCTTTCGCAGCAAGAGGTAACTCACACCATTCAAAAGCGGCCAAATTGAATGCTAAGCAAAAGAGAAACGCAGCGTCAACTGAACGAGTGCGAGAGCAAGCACGAATTGGAAATGAGAAAGCTAAAAGAGCAACTGAACAAGCTAATGAGCGGCGACCTAAGAAGCTTTCAACAAAGCCTGGAGTCGACAAGCATTGTTAGTGACCGTCGTGTGACAATCTCAAACGAATAGTTAATTAACAAGCGATTGTAGTTCCAAGAGCCCAAAGTGAGCTTCAGATACGTGCTCAAGAGTGCAGACAACCACTGTGAACAGGTTAGCACTATTGCTCTACATTCATTTAGAAGCCCGGCAGCTCGTGCGGGCTTCTAATTTACTATCGATGAAGGCTTTGACCTGCCACCAAATTAGCTTACTGGTGTGTCGCGTTCTGAGAAGAGGCAGAAAGGAAAATAATTTTAAGTCTTTGCACTCTTGTGATGCCAGCCGGCTGTTCGAGAGCGAGCCTCTGTGTGTGTGTTATTGAACGACATAATTGGCATGCAGCAGGCAGTTGAAAAGGTCATTTTGTTGCTGTGGGAGATTTCCACGCTGGCGACTCGCATAATTCGTTGTTCGACTGTTTGTTACGGTCGGCGCGCTTGAATCAGAGAGCAAGCCACTTGATCACATTCACTCTCGTCCGTTCTCAACCAACAACAACAACAACGAAATTTAAACGGCGCGCACTTGACTTAGATATCGCAACCAAAAACTTTAAAGCGCGACTTGAAAACTAAAACCACTTTCTTCTGATTTGAATAGCTTGTCGACGAAATAGAGCCGTACTCGTCCAGACTTTCACTCGATTCAGACGGCCTGCAGCGACAGAGTCTTGGCTCGAGCGAATCGATATTTTCTCAGAGCTCGCTAGAACAACATTTACAAGACTCGTTGATTGAGGAGTATCCGTTAAGCCAGGATACAACTGTGATTGATTCAACTCAACGGCCTCTCGTGGACATGATCGACTCGACCGCAGCACCGTCCGAATGCGTGCGCTCAATCGAGAAGCGAATCCGAGAGGTGAGCAACTCTAGTTTGTTTGTTCAAACTCAATTTTAATTGTGGCTGCCTGCTCTGTTCAGCAAACGTTCATTATTTCAACTCGAGCGACCAACAATCTGACGATCGGTGGTGGCGACGACGATATTCAGCACCAAAATTCGACTGACAGGTAAAATCCGATTTGTTTGCGCCTCGTCGACTTTGATCCAGAGCGAATTAATTAAAACGAAATTCATTTCGATTAGCCAAGAAACGCTCGAGCTTCTCAAACGACTGTTGACCGCCGGCATCGAGGCGCAGAAGCTGATAAACTCGCAATTAGCCGAAATGGAGGCAAACAAGTCCGAGTATGGACGGGCAATAGAGTCGTATGAAAAGCTGCTTCAAAGCGACGAGACAAGCGACCGACAGCGAGTGGACGCGGTCGGAGACCACCTCGGCCAGAGTGTGGCCAAACTGTGTCAATTGGCCAGCTCTCAGACTTGCGCTCTGAACGAGCTAAAGCGGCAGGCAGAAAGAGAAAAGCACGAGCTGAACAACCGACTGACCTTGGCCGAGCAACAGCTAAACTCAATTGAGAAAGTAGAGCCGGCGATTGAAAGTCTATCCAGCGAGAATCGGAGTCTAGAAGAGCTGGTCAAAAATCTGCAGATCGACGTGGACAAAAAGCAACAAGCGATCGACACGTTTAAGAGCCAACTCGAGCAGAAAGAACAAACAATGAAAGAGATCGCCGATCAACTTGAGAAGAGCAGCGAAGAAGTGAGTCTCCTTCGCGCTCAACTGGACGAGGCCGAGCACCAGAGGAGCCTGCTAACTCGTCAAGTAGAAGGCAGCGATTTAAAAGGTAAGTCGAGACAATAATTCGGATGAAACGGTTTGAGTTGAGCAAGACTTTTCTGCTCTAGCGCTTGTGCAAAGTCACACTCAACTTATCGAAGCCAAGCAAGACCTTGAATACAAACTGAACAAAGACGCTGAGCTGTCACAGCAGCAGATCAGTGAGCTGGAGAGCACCCTGGACAGCTTCAATTCAGAGATGCAGGAGATGAAAAATCGCTACGAAACTCAGCTAAACGACTTGGCCGCGCAGATGGAAGCGGTCGAGCAGCAGCTCAAATCCGAACGAGCGTTTAACGAAGCGCTCACAGCCGAGCGGGAGCAAGAGCGCGAAGAGTTCGAGAGCAAAGTCGACGAGCTCAATCGTGCAGTTGAAAAACAAGCGACCAGGCTGAGAGAGAGCGAAAATCTCATCAGCAGCCACGTAAGTGTTTCGTTTGCAATATTATTTGCTTCGTCGCCTGTACCTCTTCATTTCTAATTCGATTTTCAAATTGGCATCTTTGTTTTTCAGCATTCAGAAGAGCTCGAGTTTAAGGTTGTCCCCGATTTAGTGCTCACGTTGCTGCATGGTGCATGTGTAGAACTGTTGCCCCCCTCTCAAAACCCCCGTCTCTAACCCGCTTGTCTAATTGTGTTTATTTTGAATGTTGTTGTTCGAGTCGGATGCTTGTTGAGATGTGCACCGCTCAGTGAGTGCAGTCATGCTGTTTTCATTCAATCGATTGTTCGATTCACATGTTGTTTGAATAGAAGCAACCTTGAAAATGATTTGATTCTAATCTGTGCTGGTCATTTAGGCGAAGGATCTAGAACTGCGACTGCAGGAGAGAAATGATCGAATCAAAGAGCTCGAAGTGATGAACGACGAACTACAGCGTCGCATAGACGACCTCGAGCGACAACTGGACTCTCAGCTCGACTTGGAACGAGACGCAATCGAAAAGCAACAGCAGCACAGAGAAGAGATCGACCAGCTGATATTGGCCGGCAAGCGCAAAGCGGACGAGCTGAGCGAACTGCAAGAAAAGCTCAACGAGATAGAAAGAAGCAAATCGAACGAGCAGCGGTCGATCGAGGTGTTGCAGAGCGAAAAAGAGCAGCTGGCACAGGAGAAGAACAACATGCAGACAGAGCTCTACTCCTACATGAACCGGCTGTCTGACTTGCAGATTCACAAAGAAAACCTAGAGATGCAGTATCAGGTGGAAAAAGAGCGCTACGAGGAAAAGCAGAAATCGTTGATCAGGGCGGTCAAGGAGCGCGACGAGGAAATAGAAAAAGTTCGCCAAGAAATGTGCGATCTGAACGAGCACTTCAACGATCGGCTCGAGGCCGAGATAAAGCAGCTGAGCTTTATCCGCGAAGAGGACGATCGATTCGAGGCTGAGAAATGTCGAACGCGCATTGTCGAGCTCGAAGAGCAGATTGACTCGCTCAAGCGAGAACTCGATTCGGCTTTCGTTCAGATTGAGCAGTTCAAGAGCGAATACGTTCCTGTTCAGAGACTAAATGAGCAGGAAAAGTGTCGGCAGAGCGTTGAAGAGCAGCTCAGACTAGCCGAACAGACAGCCGCTCAACTCTCCCGTCTTGACGAGGAGAGGAGGCGGAAATTGGTCGAAGAGAGCATTAAATTTAACGAGCAAATCGAGTCGTTGCGAGCCAGTCTGGAGCAAGCCAATCAAAGAGTTCAATTTTTGGTAAGAATTTTGAATTTAGCGAACTAGAGCGACAAATTGAAATTGAATTGATTAGGAAAAGCAGGCGGAACAAGATCGAGAGACCTATTTGCATTCGCTCGATCAGACGGAGAAGGCAAGAGAAATTGCACTGCACGAACTTGAAGGGAAACGAATAGAGTTGGAGACGGAAATCAAGCGGCAATCAGCAGCTGAAACAGAGCTAAAAGGTCTTAGGCAGCAGCTGGAAGAGAGCCGGACAAGCCTAGAAGAACAGGCGAGCCAAATAAGCGAGCTTGAGAGCAGACTCAAGAAAGCCGAAGAGAAGAGACGAGCTCTAGAGGAACGAGAGCAACAGCTTCACCAAGAGCATCAGGAGCTTAACGCGCTAGCAAAGCAGTGCCAAGCCGAAGTCGAAATGTTCAAAAAGATTCAGAATGATGCCAAGCAGAGAGAACAAGACCTGTGCATGCAAATAGACAAGTTGGCGGAGAGCTTAGCTGCCAGCCGAGCAGTGAACGATGCTCTTCGTACAGGCCAGAATGAGCTGCTCAATGAAGAGATGAGAAGATTAAAAGATGAACTTGAACATGCTCAAGCGAGCCTGGCCGAATGCAAACGTCGAACGGAGGCAGAGATCAATCAGCTCGAGTCACAACTCGCTGAGCAGCGGGAGCAGATGTGCCATCGAGAACAAGAGGCCGCAGAGCGGATCTCGATGCTCCACGCGCAGCTCAATGAAATGAGGCAGTCGAGAGTGGAAGAGGAGCGGAGACAAGCTCAACATCAGCAGCAGCATCAACTTGGCAGAGAATTTGAAGTTCAGTACAGAATCGAGTCGAACCAGCGTTCATCGTCGCCTGCCAGCGTCAGCACCGTGTCGTTTGATGGCCTTGCCAAGCAGATAGAGGACGAGTTCAACATTGCCAATCAACTTGACCAGTGTCTGTTTGCTCGTGTGCGCCAAAACGAAAGAGAATTGGACCAATTGAAGCGAAAATTGTCCGAATCGGGCTCGTGCCGAGAAAGTATAGAAAAACTTAAAGCCGAGGGTGTCGAGTCGATGAGCATAAGCGACCTGCTGCTTCTAAACTCCGATTTAAACCAACACGAGCGGCTCAGACTGCTTCATTTGTCGCAACAGGTCGAGCGAAGCAAAATGGAGCAAGAGATTTATCACTTGAAGAAAATACTCGCCGAAGTGAGTGGACAGAACGAGGGCCGAGATGTGGACCAGGTGGCGCTATTGAACAGCATCGGCGAGCTGTTCAAATGCCAGCGAGAAGCGTTGATTGCCGAACTACGCTGCTTGCTGGCCTCTCGCTCGACAGAAACTGAATCACTTCAAGAGGCGACCGCACGGCTCGAAAAGAAATTCAACGAGCAAGCCGAATGCCAGAAGCGATTTGCCGAGTTTGTCAACTGTAAAGAGCGGGCTACTCTCCAGAGCAAAATAGAACGATTAGAGGTCGAACTTGAACGTCTGGCGAACGAAAAGATCGACGCCGAGCGCACAATTCGCCTCCTCAAACGCGACCACAAACTGGCCGAGTACGCGCGCGATGCCGAACTGATCAAAGCGAAAGATCTGCTGCTCAGTCTAGAGGCGGAAAGAAGCAAGAATTACGAGCTGATCGAGAAGCTGAACGGCGAGAAAAAACGCAACCAATCGATGCAGCAGAGTTTAAACGAACTCAACGAGCAGATCGGCGAGATAAAATCAAACTTCAATTCCAAGCTCAAGAGCCATCAGTTAGTCTGGTAATTATTCGCAATTCTGCTTCTGACCCTCTCAAATGATCTGAACGCTTTTGGACTTGAAGTGCCAAGTTGGAAGAAGAAAAGCGCAAAAACAACGAGTTGAAGGCAACAGTTGAAAAGTTAACCGACGGACGCAGGTCGAACAAGATGAGCGATTCGGCATCGATCGGCATTGAACGACTTAGAAACGCTCTATTGCTATTGGCCATTCGACAGCGAGATGTTCTTCAGACATTCAGGTAGGCTTTTACGCTCTCAGGCAGGACACACGATTAACTCGCATGATCTTGTTTTATTTAGCGCCAAAATGCCCGAGGTCTGGTCGTCGGCCAAGAACGAGCTCGACAAACTAGTCGATGAAATTGACAAGGTCACATTGAACAACTCGAGTTCAGAGCTCGAGTACGGCAAGTTGTCCAGGCAAAACGCGCAGCTGATCGACTCGCTCAAGCAAGCCGCCTCTGAGAGATGTTCGCTGAGAGAGAAACTGAATCGGCTTGAAAATGAACTTTGGATTGCCAAGAACGACTCGCCCGATCAAAAGCTTGTCGAGGTCGAGCGGCAAAAGCTGCGCAAACTCTATTTCCGCTATTTGCGTGCCGAGAGCTTTAGACGCTCGCTGGTCTACCAGAAGCGATTCCTCTTGATCATGCTGACCGGCTACGAGGAGACAGAACGGGAAATACTCGGCACACTTCGACTGACCGCCAATTCTTGGGAAGCGCCCAAAACAAACAGTCCGTTTTACTCGAGCAAGTTCAAGGTCCAGACTCCATTGAGCCGTTTCAGGACAGGTGCCATTTGCATAATCGCAATCAGCCGCATCAAATTCCTCCAACGAAAGCATTCAAGCTACAGTCTAAAGGGAAGCAGCGCCATTTTAGCCTGATTTTAATGTGGACTGGCAAAGTTCATTCACAATTTCTGTAAATCAATCTTTCTCCTCTTTCCTTTTTTTTTCTATTTTACAAAAGCGTCAAAATTGAAAATAAATCAAACCACAGCCAATTAGAATCAGAAAAGCGAACGAGTGGGCAGTTTGAGGAATAGTTAACTTTTGCTCTCAATCTTTGAATAAATCTTTAGTAAGTTGCCAAGAGACTTTCGGTTGACTTGATCGAGACGAGCGAGAAAGCGATTAGCTGTGACGCAAGCCAGATATTGAATTACGCCAAAAAGCAATCAGGCGGCGAATGAAAGCGAATCGAACGCGCATCTCAAGTGATTCACTTTATTCTTTGTTTGTTTGCTATTTTGAATGCGGCCAGAGACGCATCTAATTTCACACAGGCTAGTGTATACAATTGACCAGGCGCTCAAGCCTCTATCAATCAGAATAGCGGTGGTGGCGACGCGCTCTCGTCGAGTTTCACTATGCAGCTCGATGACTGCAACATCAACAATGGGCTTTTATGTGCTAAGAATATTTTCGCTCTCGAAGTAGCAGCTGCCATGGCGTGCAAATTTACCTCTGGTCGAAACTTGTCTGTGTCTCTTCTGTGCTCGGCCTCCTCTCTCTCTTTCTCTACTTTGCTCTCTCACTCTGTATGTCTCTGTGGTTCTCTGTTGAATACACCACCTGCGCCTGCTCGTAGCAGAGGCCTCCTCGACGCGTCTTGATTTGACCAGAGATTATTTACGCTCGTAAGCGTTAGCCTCATTACCCGAGTAAAGCAGAGTCTGCACCCAGTCAACCTGCGTCTGTGTGTATGGCAATTTTATATTAACGGTGATCAGATCGAGAGTAATGAGTTTACGGCGCGCAAAAATCAACTCGCTCGAAACAATGATCGCTCTCTGGATGGGTGGGTCACTCGTTCATCATGCTCATCACGTTTAATCTGTTTCATGCAAATGAACTGCTCGCCGCCCAAATCAAGCGTTAATCCCCATTGAGAATTGTTCACATTACTCAATAATTGTTGATACTAGTTGCGCCCATAATTCAGAACCGGACCGGATCGCTCGAATCTGTTTTAGCCGTGCAGTTCAGTTGTTGATGAGCAATTGTTTCATTGCCCAGTGCCATTTAATCCATCGCTTCTGTTCTCTCTCTCTCTCTGTTTCTCAATCTCGCTCTCTGACTCACTCTCATTTTCACTGGCTATGATCAAATCGGCCGTTCAGAGTTGTGAATTGATACGGCAAAAATTTAGCCTCTGAGCAGCGCAGTCCGAATCCCGACGGTCGACGCCTGCAAAAATAAATCTGACTATGGCCGGCCAATGGTCGAAATCATGCCATTAATCATAACTTGCGGGCCTGTGTTGATTTCTTGTTCTCTCTCCACAATGCTCTTCCGGCCATTTGCCTGCGTTTTTGGCAGCCTACGTCGGCCACTCTAAATCTAGGCCAATCGAATTTCCATGCCTGGCTTGATCTAATTAGAGCTCGATTGCTCGCTTGTTCTCTATACCTAAAATCTACCTCTCGGTCCCTCCCTTTCATCATCATCTCGGCCGCTTTTTTTTTCTTTGTGGCTGTTGCTTTTTCTTTCTTGTCCGAATTACTGTGATATTTTCGAGTAATCAATGATCGCCTCTCAACCGTTCACTTTCTCGTTTATTACTTGTAATTAGCGCAGCCAGCCCATTTAATATTCGGCAGCAGGAAGTGGCCTAAATTGACACGCAGCGAGAAGAAATTAAACGTCAGTTAAATGGCGCTTGCCTGCGCTCTCAGCACTCGAGCGGTTTTCCTATTTCAAGTGGGATCCGATCAACTTAAACTAGATCAGAATCAATCAATTTAGCTCATCAATCATGGCTGTGAGTTGAGAGAGGGCGAACGAGCGCCGACGCTATTCTGACCGATCGGCACTGACATGTAAAAAGCGCTTTGACTGTTAATATTTCTTAAATCGGCCAACTGATCTCATCAGCTTCTATTCATTATTGCTATTTATTATAATGCCTGTCGAGCTCAGCCTACCGGGTTTCGAGCTCAGTTTCGAATCGCCGCAGATAGCAGCGTTCGGCATTTAGCAATCGCAAGCATCGTCTTGAAGGCAGCTTTGAGCGCCGACCAACAGGCGAGAGCCACTGTGAAATGAGTGGATGGATGAGCAGTTGATAAGGTTGCTGTCGGCTTATCTTCCTGCTGGTCGGCTAGGCACGCTCGCCTGGACTGCAGACTGCAGAGCGCATGCCACAGTTTACATTGGCATTCAACGCGCCGGGCAGCCCGTCCATTGGCCCCAATGGCATCAACCCGCCTGCTTGCTCTTAATTATAAACATATTTTATTGTAGGCGCGCGTTCCTGTTCTAACTTTTCGCATTAACGTGAGATAAAGAAGAAGAATAGGAGAGGGCGAGTTAGGGAAGAGGAGAGAAAGAGTGCGGGCAGAAGCAAGCCAGCTTTATGGCCAGTAATGTATGTGCCAGCAATCGATGAATGGGAGCACGCAGCTACTGAAAGTGGGTTCAATGATATTGATAAACAACAGCTCTACGAATAGCAGCAGGGAAAGAAGTACATCATTAGCATCAAACGCAGGCCCTTCGCTTATCAGGTCAACTGGCCAATAGCTAAAAACTGGACCCATTTCACGCCAGCAGCAAACCGGCAATTAATCCGATCTCGATAAATATCTCAACTTGACTCTCTATCTTCTGCCATCTACTATTCGTTCGCAATCTTAATCTTCTACTTCTCTTGAGCAACAAACGCTGCTTTCATGAAAGCACTTTGGACTCTGCAGTAGGCGCGCCTTTCTTCTTTGTTTGATATTGCACCGTTCTATTTCGTTTACAAATACGTTCACTAATCCACCGATATTGCCAGAGCAGCAGCTCCTTGTCGGACCCCATCATCGTCAGCATCAGCTTGATTCAGCCTGACCGCTCCTTTTCAACACTCTCTGCACGCTTCTAATCATTTTTAAGACGCTTGTCGATTGAAGACGATTTAGAACAATGAGCCATTAGAAGTTGGAGATCATGATTCGATGCCTTACTCTTTCGCTCGCGCTCTTGGCTGTCCTCTGGCCGAGCGGCTCTTACGTGCGCGCGTTCAATCTCGAGCTGGAAAAGGTGATCATCCATCGGCCACCGTTCACTCGCGGCTCCGAGTTTGGCTTCTCAGTGGCTGCTCACACGTTTCAGAAAGAATCTTGGTAACTCCCGTCCTTGCTGATCCCTCATCGGCTTTTGCCAGATTTACTCTTGATTGTTCAAGGATTCTGGCCGGCGCGCCCAAATCTACCAAACAACGATTCCACCTCGGATCTGCTCTGAGCGAGGAAGGCAACGTTTTTCGTTGTCGAGTCGACTCGCCCAACAGCTGCTTTGTGGTTCCGATCGATGTTGAAGGTAGTCCGCTGACCTCAAATGTGAAAAATTTCAAAATTTGATTTTATTATTAACAGAATGGACAGAGACCAAGGACCGACACGGCGTCTTCTACGGCGAGAATAAAACCGCCCAAAGACTCGGAGCGACTTTGAGTGCAGCTGACGGAAGCGTTCTCGTATGTCTGAGTGAGAGCGTCTCGAGCGCGAAATCGACTAATCAGGCAAATTTAAGGCTTGTGCGCCCAACTATCGAAGAGTGTCTCGAGTGGTCGGCCGCCAAGAGTTTAGATTTGAGCCAGCCGGCGCCTGTTTCATTCTGAGCGACGATTCGCCTAACGCGCGCCATTTCTCTCCGTGTCGTGACTGTAATTGCTTTAATATTGCTGGCTCTCTCTCTCTCTTTCCATTGAGATTTTTCAATTCAATGCAACAATCAGACCTATGGGGCCATCACAGACAAGGCTATTGCCAGGCGGGCTTTTCGGCCGCTTACTCAGAGGTCTGTTGTGTGTTGTTTCAGTCGGCGAATCTTACACTCATCGCTAATCTCTTGCAACTGTATCTCATCTCTTGCAATTATCGCAACTGAACTGTTCAGAAGGAGTCAAAGCTTTTCATGGGCGCGCCTGGTGCATGGTACTGGCAAGGTGAGTGCATGCGAACTGCGACGATCTGGAAATTGCTTTCTCATCCGGCGGCTCTACTAGGGATGGTGTTTTCACAAAACACTCGACAAGAGACGCCAGTGACCGAGTATCCGACTCGGAGTGGTCCGGCCGAGCAAGACGACAGCTACCGCGGCTATGCCATCTCGCTCGGCCATTTTGACGATGACATTTTTGAAGGTTCTTATTCGCTTCAAATGAGCCAAAATCATCTCATTCATGATTGCTCACCACAGATGTCGTACTTGGCTCTCCTCGTGCTGCACATGGCTTCGGCCGAGTTGAAATACTCGATTCGAGCATGACACTATTGCATACAATCGAAGGCGAACAGGTGAATAGGAAGTTTTAAAGGCTTTTCTGGTCACACATATGGTCACGATGGTCTCTGTTTCTAAAAAGCTTGGCTCGTTTTTTGGCGCCTCTGTGATCACGCTGGATGTGAACAACGACAGGTTGGCTTAATCGCTCAAGTCTCAGTCTTCTGTTTGGTTTAAAAGGCGCACTTGTCTAGAGCGACCGACATAATCGTCGGAGCACCCATGTTCACAGCCAACAGAGACAAGAAGATGTTCGAAGCGGGCCGAGTTTATGCACTGATCAGAGACAGGACTCAGCCCGGCTTCGTGTTCCGCTCCACTGTTATTGACGGAACTGAGCCAATGGCCCAGTTCGGCTTGTCGTTGACGAGCATCGGCGACCTCAACAACGACGGGTTTCAAGGTTGGCAAAATCTTGCTTGCAGTCTCTTTTGTTCGAACCGTTTAAGCTTAATTGGTGACAGACATTGCGATTGGCGCTCCGTTCGCCTCCGGAGGCGGAAAAGTGTTCATTCATCTCGGAAGTTCGACAGGAGTCGATTCCTCTGCTTCTCAGATAATCAACGGCTCCGATTACAATCTCAGCTCATTCGGCTTCTCGATGGCCGGCGGATCGGATCTAGACCACAATCAGTTTCCAGGTGATCCTCACCGGCTCAAGCTTCCCTTTTCAGAAGACAGACTCTCACGTCCTCTTTGCCAATTTCAGATCTCGTTGTCGGAGCTTACAAGTCAGACTCAGTGGTTTACATCCGGTTGGTTCTCATCTGCATGAAATAGTGACTTTGATCGACTTCATTTGCCCATTTTTAAGGAGCCGTCCGGTCTTGAAGAGCAAGATCAAGTTCGAGACGAGTCCATCGAGAGTGGACTTGACATCGAGTGGCGACTACTGTGCCGTCAACACCTTCTGGTAGGAGAGACTCGCACACTTCGCTCAACTTTCCTCAATCCGAATTGCTTTTACGTTTGAAATCAGCCTCAAACTCGACTACTGTGTAGAGTACTTGGGCAAGGCGGTGCCGTCCGTTCTAAGTAAGCAATTTCTGACTGCGTTTGGCTGGGTTCAAGTAATTTCACGCGGACAGAAATCGGCGGTTTGATCGAGCTCGATTTGGACAACCGAAAAAACACCAGTCTCCTGCGAGCCGTTTTCAAAGAGACCGGAACTTACGAGTTCCGATTCAATTTCACCTTTCGAGAAGGCAAGCCCGAATGCTTCAGGAACATCGTGCTTATCAAAGTAACGAAAGCGGAGTTTTTCCTTTGATTAAACGCAATGTCTGATTGACGCTCAATAGAACACAACAAGAGACAAGTTCACGCCGATCAAGTACAAAATGAAGCTCTCAGTTCCTCAGGCCAGCAGCGACTGGAGCTTGTATCCGCTGTTCGATCCGAACGATGCTTCGTTCGAACCGCGAGAGATTCGATTCCTGACCAATTGTGGACAGGATGACGAATGCGTGCCTGATCTCAAGATCGCCGCTTTTCCGTAAGATCTCGACTCGATCGAATTCCAGCTCGGAGAATCGTTTAATCTTCTCATGTTTTTAATCGACCAGCTCGACCAGAGTGTACGAGCTCGGCTCTCAGACCAGCTTGGACATTCACGTGTTTGTTGAGAACCTTGGCGAGTCGGCGTTCGACGCGCAAACAGTCGTCACATTGCCGACCGGAGTGCATTTCGTAAAAGCGATCGCTGGAGCGGCCTCGTCGTTCAAGGAAACTCTCATTCCGTGCTCTCAGCTTAAAACAGACAACTTGACCAGTGTTGTTTGTGACATTGGCAATCCTATGCCAGCCCGTTCTCATGTAAGACTCGCTTCTAAAGCTTCGTGGATGTTGCGAGTCAACCCATTCTTTCAAGGCCAGCTTCATTATCAGAGTGGCTGCCAGAGAAGAGAGACTTGTGTCCGACCAGCTCATTTTCAACCTGATCGCCAAAACGTAAGGCCCAAGCTGGTCGACCTTCTTTGACTGAATTGAAAAAAAAATGAAACAAAGCCGCAACTCGGAGCAAAAAACCACTTTGGCCAACAACCAAGCCCAGGTGCAGGTCGAGTTGAGAATCCGGCCGTCGATTGCGTTGATTGGGTAATTTGAAATCTTCTACTTAAACAAGCGTCCTGTTTTAATTTTTTTTTCAAAGAAAAACCCTGCAAGAACAAGTCAAGTTCGAAGCCGCTCCGCTCGACAAGCTTTTGAACGAGTCTGAGATCGGGCCCGAGATTGTTCACCAATACAAACTGATAAACCAAGGCTCAAGCATAATAAAGTCAAGCGAGTTGATCGTTGCCTGGCCTCAGTATGTGCGAAAATCTCGCCTCCCGCTGCTCTACATTTCGCATCTGCCCGAAGTCGAGGGGCCAATCAGATGCCGAATGGACCATCATCTGCTCGATCCGCTTCACTTGAACGTAACGAGTTTGACTCGCTTCGCACCGCAGCCGTTTCATGTTCGCTTGTAGACAAGGTCAATGCGAAACAGCCATGTGAGCCTGGTCGACTCGACGGCTCGACTTCTTCATGTTCAGACGCGCAGTGAGATGAGAAACGACGAATGCGAGCTTGACATTGACAAGCAGAACAGATTGTTGCTGCTTGGAACGGGCAACCACAAAGACCGCTGTGGCCTCATCTATTGTCACATTGGCGCCTTGGCTCCTTTGGACTCGGCAGAGGTGCGCATTCGCTTTCGCCTTAGATCAGATTCGCTACAGAACGGGGTAGGTCGATTAAGGACGAATTTTGCATACTGGTCGGTAATGTTTCGTTTATGTGACAGCCGGACGAACTGCGAGTAAAAAGCAAAGGCCTGAGTGTGATCAAGCATTTGCCGTTTGAGCTTCCGTTCGAGCTGGACAAACAAGGATTTGTGAGCAAAAGCCAGGTAAGAGAGATTGGTTTGCATCCCGTGATCTCAATTTTACAGCCAAAGCTCGCCCCTAAACGCTCGATCGAACAGTTTATTCTTCGTTTTTGTTGTGTAACTAAATGAGCTGCAAAGGGCGCTTGCTGCTCGAACTGGTCTAGAACCATAAATTTTAAATAGAAAGAGGTAAAGGAGCATAAAGTAAGAAAGAGGAAAACATAATTAAGGAGAGAAGCGATTTAAATGGCGCAAGAAAACAGATCACCGTGTTGTGAATGAATGGTTGTGGCGTGGCCGTGTCGAGGCGCAGAGCGTTTCAGTAACGACCGGATCGAGATCTCTGTCTGTGGCCAGAGTTGCAGCAGAACAGGAAATTCAAGATGCGTAAGAATGCGTGGCGGAATTTTACGTGCAAAAGCGAATACAATATCGGGTTGACTGTCGAGTTGAACCAGAGCAGCCAGAATGAGAGCTCGTAGACATTCTCGTTGACACAAGTGGCACACACCGACTTGATGAGCGTCAGAAGAGTGTACGGTGCCTATTGTGTGTGTGTTAGAGAGCAACAAGTTTAGCTGAATCGAGTCAGTTAAGACCGATTGGCTAGTCAGGCCGACTTACCCAGCAAAAGAAGAACACAAACACGAGAATGAAGAGCGAACGGGCCGCTTTTTTGTCCCGATTCAATGACGAGCGGCTCATCTTGGTCATCTTCGGCTCGGGCGCTTTAGAGTCTCGTCCGTTGGTTGAAAAACTTCGGTCTTTTTCGCTCGCTGCCGCTCTGTCTGAGTTTATTAGCCTCTGCGAGCTGTCTTGTGCAGCCTGCTCGTTGGGCGCACACTTTTTGTCGACGTTTTCGTCGTATGAAGAAGATCCGCTTGAAGATGTGGTGGCGCCCTCGTTTTGATTCACAGCCGCTTTTAAGCCCTTCAACGGCACACTCTCGTCCGGTTTAGCCTCATTTGCTGTGGTGTGGCTGGCGGGCTTGGTGGCCGGCTTTTGGTCGTTTTCTTCGCTCTTGAGCACAAACGTTTGCTTTGTGCTTCGAATCAGGCCCCGAGATCTCTCTCGTATGTTCAAGTAGACCGCAAAGTTAAGCGAGCAGATGGTCAAGAGTGGAGCGAAAAACTCGACGCATGCGGTCACAGTCAAGTAAATGAGGTTGTTGTGAAACTCTACTTTGCATTCGCCATCTTGAACAGTCCTCTTGCCGGCGATGTACTCCCAGAGAACAATGGCGGGAGCGTAGTTCAAAAAGGCGATGAGCCAGACCGCGGCCATTATGCACATCGCCTTTTTAAGCTTCTGGCTGGCCATGTAGTCAAGGCCACGACTTACCATCAAGTAGCGGTCCATGCTGATGACAACTATGCAGAGGACACTGGCGCTGCATACCACGTAGTCGAGCACCAGCCAGATTGTGCACGCGATTCGGCCAAACATCCACTGATGGTTGTAGAGCAGAAAGGGCGTGTAGAACGGTATTAACAGGCCGATGAGCAGGTCGGCGATCGACAAGTTGAGAATGAAGTAGTTCGAGTACTTTCGCAGGCTTTTTTCGATTATGAAGGCAACGATGACAAACACATTGCCGGTGATTGTGACGAATGCGACCATGGATGCGAACAGCGCAATCAGAACGGTCATGCCCGGCGAGTAAGTAAGCTCGTTTGAGTTGAACACAAACTGGCTTGAGAAGGAGGCCATTTGCTCGAACACTTTTTTACTTTCCTCGACGGTGAAATAGCTCATGTTGACGAGTTGGCCGCTCTTGTTCATTTGTTGCCATCTTCCGGATAACTCCATCGCTAGGCTCTATTCATCTGGGAATGGTGCAGAATAGTCAAATTTTTAGATTAGATTGGTGCATTGGGAAGCGATTTGCTACCGGCTTTTCTTTCTTAATCATCACACCACTCAAGCGAATAGTGAATGAAACTCATTTCAACTGTTTCGCTCATTCTCACCCAATACTCACTTCATGTCTCGTTCGCTTACAATCCCTGAGCGCCAGAGTTGAATGAGCACAGCAGCAGCTATCTTATGCAAGCCAGTGAAATAAGTGATTTAAATTAGATTTAAATTAGCAGCAAATAGCGAATATTTATTGACTTGGTCTCAAGTCTCTTGTCTAGAGTCTTTGGCAAACGTCAAATGGCATAAGCACTTGTTTAGCTGCAGCAGAATCTAGCAATTAAATGCGATAGACAAATTACTTGCTTGAAAAGAACTCGAGTGCAAAGAACAAGTGGCTGGAGAGTCGAATCAGCACTTGTAATTGGAAATCGACTAACGCTCGCTTGTTCTGAATAGGTGAACAAGTTCGGCTCGAACAACTCCCAGCCGTGTTGAATAATTCAGCTTAATCAACACTCTTGCCCGTTCAAGCACAAAGGCTGAGAATTAAAGTCTCATTGCTAGAGCATTTCATGCGCTAATTTCCGCCCAATGCGTTCCGGTTTCTTCCGATTTGCTTCTTGCCTTTCTACGCTGCCAACGCTTCCTTCTTTTGTTTTGAAAAGAAACAAAACTTTGCCCGCAAGCTTTCAGCACTTTCACTACTGTTCTCTTTCACTTTCTGCCATTCTCTCTCTCTCTCTCTGTTGCACTCTCTCAGCATGTAGCTCTGCATGCAGGGTTCGTTCTTTCATTCTCCGACTCGACTGGCTTGTGCTCGCTCTCATGCTGAATTTGCTTTTCATGCCAAAGTCTAACTGACTGCTGCTGCTGCTGGTGCAATGAAATTTTATCAAATTAATCGATCGGTATTGTCACCGTCACCGCCGCCGCGTACAAGCTACTAAATGCGTGTTTTTTATCCACTTTTTTCCTTCCAACTTTTTTCTTTCTCACAAACCACGGTTAAACCACGAGCAAATAATTGGCCAGAAACAATCAAATATTTGCTCGTCGTGTTGTTTATTCGTCATTTGGATGCTTGTTGCGCGCACGTTGTGGAACCTTTTGGTCGCCAAGCGAACAGTCTAGAGTTGGTGAAATGTTTAGGAAAGATGAACCAGGGCCAATAATAAGCCAAATTGGCTCGTGTGACGCAAAAGAATAGAGTGCTGTGCGTATGGAACTTACGCCTGTGCAGTAATAGGAGAATACCGTCGACTAATTAGATAAGCATAAATCACATTCCCACTGAATCCTAATCAATCGGCATCGAATCTAACCTTCATCCTTCCTTTAACCCTTTTTCGGCGCGTTAGAAACAACTCCGGCAACAGCGCCGAATCGGAAGCGAAAAAGAGCTCAATTTCCTGCCTCTCTGCCTGTTTCTGTGGCACTGGGTGCGCGCCGTCGCTTCTTGCTGGTAATTTTTTTCGCTCACACACTTGTACCTACTGACACTTGTTGAAGCATCAGCAAGAGCCTGCTGACTTGACTGCCTTATTAAACAAACAGAACTTGATTACACTGGGCAAATGTTTTAATGATGAAACCAATCGCCTGTTCGACTAGCATTTAGATTATAAACATTTTGAGCCTAATTTGTTTAAGGCATGTTTACTACACAAACAGACCAGCTGCTGCTATCTGTTCTCATCCCAACTGTTCTCGCCCTCTATTTTTTTGCTCCATTTTAAAACTGTTTACTTATCCTACCACACAAGCGGCAGGAAGCGTGCTTGCTGAAGTCATGATGTAAACACAAGCTGAGCTTGCAATGAATTAGTCAAGTATGAGCGCACTCGCCGAGCCTTGTTCCATTATTAGCTAATTTCGAACCGGCTCAGTCGAGCCTGCAAGCCTGGCTTCTAATAGATCGAAGCAAAATGATAAAAACCAACAAGCTTTTGGCTGTGTCTGATCACGATGATGATGTTGTAATAATTCTCTAATTAATCATGATGACGATTTTTCAGGTCGAAACACTGAGCTACTCCAAATGGCGCCGACTTAATTCAGTCAGCGGCAGATTGATAATCCTATCTGTGCTGGCCGGGCTTTTGCTTTTAGGCCTTCTAACACTCGTCTTGTGGCAAGTAAGCTCAGAAATGAAATTGGTCGCGCTTTTCTTCTTTTTTTCTAAGCAAAACGATATTTTGAGTGCGACTTTTTCCGGCGACCGGAAACCGACCGGATGAGCGACTCGAGCGAAGAAGAAACCACAACAAACGAAGTGATCGACATTGGAAGAGAGTGCATGCAAACAGGCCATTTCAGTCAGACTGGTCGTGATCGCAGCAAAGAGCAAATCGTGATAGCGAACATGCCGGGATTAGCAATACCAATAACATCAACGTCGTCGATAACAAGGGAAAAGCCAGTGCTCGCAGCATCAGGAAATAAGGCTGTTCTGGCCCAGTACATAAAGTACTCATCGCCAAGCACGCAAAAAAGAGAACTCTCATCCGCTTGCTCGAGCACGTCTCTTCGAACTTTCCAAAGGCAAACGCCAACTGCAAGCCATTCGACCGAGCCAGAAGATATGAGAGCCCTTTTGGCCAAAAATAGCGGTGAGACGAGTCACGAAGACGCTAAGCTCGCCTGCTCTGCGATGCCGCCGTTGCCCAAGAGCATGATAAAGCTTCAGCAGCACAAACAGCGCGTTAATCACAAGCCTCATTCGGCGATGGCTCAGCTTTACATTTCTGGTCCGCATCGCCAACGGCCCTAAATCATCTAAAAAATTTTAACTCTCATCTCTGTTCATAAAACGCATCACGTTCACAGTTCTTATTCTGATAAATTTCACTCTTAATGCTACTCTTTAAAAGCATGCTTTCTTGCGCTTCGTATTTAAAAACAAAATGTTTTTAAGCATTCAGCAATTGGTTTTTTTTTGCGTCCAAATCAATGAAAGCGATCAGCGCACAGACCCATTGTTCGTTTGGAATATGGCGAGAACCAATCGAACCTCGAAATAGAGAGGATTTTTTATTGGCTTTGTTGGTTTTTATGCTGAAACTGTTGCCAATCGAACTGATAAGATAGGGCGATGACGTGCAGACTATTTTGGAGGAAACAACAAGAAACGTGAGGCCGCGAAGCGAACAAAAAGCTTCAGGGCTGGCCGGATGGCGTAAACCAGATGAGACAGAGGCATGTAAAAGCTTGTCTCGTCAATACATCACGTATTCAATGAAGCGATGTTAGCTGACGCAAATGCATTCACCTTGTATTCGATTTGATTTGGCGGAAATTGAAGCCAAGTAAAGAGGCACGATCAGGCCAAGTCAAGCAAACAATGCCAGAAGAAGAGGTTTCTCATTAGGAAAGCAGAATTTGATGGGATTTAGATGAAATCCGTTCGGGCAAGCACAAAAGCCGTATTCGCTAATAACTGTAACAATAACGAAGAGTTTGCATTATCTGCTGCTTTATTCAAAGCCATGCTGTTCGCGTGCTGAACCCTAGAACATGCTTCCCTTTACAGGACTTAGCAGGCACCGCTTGAATGGGAGCCAATTAGCTCATCGGCTATTTTTACTTTTCAAACGAATCAGAGCAAAACAAGAAGAGAGAGAGAGAGAGTGAGCTGAATGGTGACACGAGAAGAATGATTCTTGTCTGAATGAGCTATTTTGCTCGCTACTCACTTGTTAGCATTCGACTGACTTGCTCAATAGAGGAGCAATTCAATAGGAAAGGAAATCATTGACGCATGAGACGAAAACTGATGAGCAGCCAGCACGTAACATCAACGTAAATAAAAGATGCCCTTGCTGCGTTGCTAAAAATAAACTCCCATAGTTTACTCTTTGCTCTTTATAGCTTTCAGCTGAGTACTTTGCTCTCCTTCTTTGACGACGATTGATAAATGAATTCAGAAGCGCGTTTGATGAAAGAAAAAGGTTTGCGAGTATGGCGACGAGTGAGAAAGGGTACAAGAGTAGGAAAGGCTCTGGAAATGGTGTGGGCTTGGAGGCCGTTTGGCGAGCGTTTAGAAATCGGCCCATGTTCGTGATGCGAGAGAACAAGGAACTCATGGAACTGCGCGAATGCTCACGAAAAGCCAAGCCTGTGCGCACAGTTTGCATAACGCCAAGCCCAAGTGCTTCTCTCAAGCCTATAGTTTGCATGAGTCAATCAAAGGTTTCTAAACTGAGCTCAACTGTGCAGAAGAAAAATGTTCTTATTCGCCCGAGGAAATAGAAAGCAACTGACAAGCATGAAATGACGGACAGCAAACTACTCGACCAATTTGACGAGTACTTTAGCGCCAGATGCGTGGATCGTGTAGCCAGAGTTAAGCCGCCGAACGAAAACTTGGAACTCGCCTATTTGAATGAGAGCGAAGAGAGTGAAACAATGCGGTGCATTGAGATGCTGTGGTCTGAACGAATTGCATCGCTTGCAAGGCACTTGAGCAAGACTCTCAAAGAAGATGTTCTCAATCAACCAGTCTCTCTTGCTTGTCAGTACACGCACACAGACGTTCAAAAGTGTAAAAAATTGGCTGCAATCGGCCTGATGAAAAATTCACTTGAGATCATGTTCAACTATGGCTGGATGAGCTTCTTCGCCTTCTGGATAGGTTACGAGCGCGAGTTCGAAAATCTAATTTGCGGTAAATAGAATATTGAAAGCGCAAGAGGGGTGATTCGTTTTGAGAAATGACAAAATTGAAGACGAAATGCGAATATTAGAAAAGGAACTGCGCGTGTTGATCGGAGATGCGGCGAGGTTAAAGAGCCCGAAAATTTGCCAGCTCGCTGACTACATAAACCGGCTTGAGTCGAGGAAAGATCTCAAGGCAGGCCTGGATAACAATCGCTCAATTGATCTCTTCCGTCCTCACACGAACGTTCTTTATCAAGGTCTTGATTGTGATCGAAACCAAGTCGTGGCCTCTTTATGACGAGTTCGAGGCGCAGATAGAGAAAATGTGCAGCCTGAGAGTGGCACCCAAAGAAATGTGCAAGAGCAAAGAGCTCGTTTCAATTGTGTTTGAGCACTTTGACTGCGCTCTGGTCGAAATGGACATGTTCAATCTGTGCTCAAGTGAGCTGCGCTGTCCACAGCTTTTGATTGTCGAGTACGAGACCAGAGCGATTCAGGACTCGATTAAATTCGACTGGTACAAGTTCGAGCTGCCCGCTCAGCTCGATCGACGGCCGACCTATCGCATCCGAGTTAGCCAGGAGCTGTTCTTCAGCAGCGAACTGGTGCAATTATTGGAGACCAACGGCTCGTTTGAGATCGAGCAGAACACGCCGGGCTCGGTTCATGTTGTCCTGAACGATTTCGTTGCGATGCAAATCGTATCGCTCGCCAAGCAGAGTGATGTCGACCACGTTGTTCAGATGCTTGTGCGGCTCAAGAGAGACTCATGTTTGAAGGTCATTTTCCTGCTTCTGGTTCGATCTGACTCGTCGCATCTGTTCGATGCATTAAACGAGTGGACCAAATCGAGTCAAACAGCCCCGCACATGATCGTTGAGGACATGAGGTCTAGGCCAGAGCCTAGTCAACTTCTTGAATGCCTCGAGCTCATTGCTGAGTTCTCGGCCTCTTCTCTTGACTCTTCATTTCGATAGACTGACTTCATTCCGCTGAAATATAATAAACGAAAAGTCCGACTCGGTGACAACTTGAGAAGTTTTATTTCGGACAAATTATGCCGAGCAGTTAAAATTAGAGCGAGCGAGCTTCGTGTGCATTTTAGATTTCGTTTTTTTTTCTTCTCTTGTACGCATCTATCGGTCGTGGCAGAGAATTTCGAAGCGGAAATGTCAAAGAAGAGAAGCTTGCTGGCCGAGTTGTGCGGGCAGTCAGAGCTGCCAGACGATCAGGAGAGCAGCGACGATCAAGATTTTGTTTACGAGTCGCCGACCGACTCCGGCTCGCAATCAACAGCCGCCTCCGGTGAGTCCCCGTCTTCATTTGCTGTGGGATTTTGCATCGAAATTTTCTTAAAGACTCGGAGAGCGCAAGCGATCAAGGCTCGACTGACAACCAAGACTCGAATTTGAACGATCTGACGGTCAAAATAGAGCCAGAGAGTTTCGCAAGTGCGAAAACCGAGCAAACGCAAGCCAAACTCTGCTGCGTTTGCCTGAACGAACAGAGGTTGGTGGCTTTCTCGTTGGCCAGTTGCTCATTTCCGATGTGATTTGCTCATTTTGGCTCATGTTGTGTGAGAAAGCTCTGCACAAGATGAACTTGTTTGCTGTGACTCGTGCGGATTCTACGCACACGAGGGCTGCTATGGCATCGGCGACAGCGAGTCTAAATCATCGACCGACTCGTCGGCCTCCACCGAGCCTTGGTTCTGCGACGCGTGTCTGAACATAAACTCGCCAAGTCGACCGGCATTCGTCAGGGGCGCGATCAAAGGCGACCAGTTCTCTCGCATGTGTGAGCTCTGTCCCAACCTGAACTGTGGCCTCATGAAAGAGACCAGATGCGGAAGATTTGTTCACATCGTGTGCGCTCTTTACACGCCGGGCGTTTCTTACGTCAATACGGACACTCTCTGGCCGGCGGTGCTCGACGAGATAGCCAGCGCCCAGTGGGGCAAATACGTAAGTGGGGCAAGTTCAGGGAGTCGTAGTTCTGGATTGAAATCAATTTGGCGCAGATCTGCTCTCTTTGCGATGATCTCAACATGGCTCGGTCGGGCGTCTGCATAAACTGTGACGCTGGCCTCTGTAAATCGTATTTCCACGTCACTTGCGCTCAAAAGCACGGCCTGTTGGTCAATCCTTACGAACAAGTGAATAGACCGCCTGAATCAACTCGAGTCCGAGCTCTGACCGACTTGTCTGAATAGGCGATCACAGACCCGTTCTTTGCCAACTGCAAACAGCACAACGAAAAAGAAAAGATCAAAGCGCGTCGTGCTCGCTATTTGGCAATGATCAGTTCGCGAGAACAGCTGCGTCTGCGAAACGCGCCCTTGTTCCAGCGCTATGACGACTCGGTAAGCGATTAGCTCAGTGTTGAGCCGAGCGCCTAGTCAAGCAACTCCTCGTTAGGACCGGGTCCGTGTTAAATACGAGCAGGCCAAGAGGAGATACGAGCTAATGAAAAGCAAGCAGGCTATTGAAAAACTCGAGCTGGAGACGAAGATTCCAAGGTCTGGAGTGTGATGAGCTGTTCGATCGCATACTGATGCTCTCTGATTTAAGAATGTTGTCTACTTGTCCGTCGGCTCTTACTAGTCTTCAAACGAAGGCCGTCAGATTGAAGAAGAGCAGTGACATGACGTCTAGAGAGACTGCGCCCCCGATTGCGCTTACAACCCAGTTTGTCCAATACCATCAAGGTGAATGCATTCAACAGGGTGCCAGAACGCCGATTCAAACTTGAGAACTGAACAAGCAAACTTTTGAAAAGAACGCGAACGAAACATTGCCGATATGAGCGAACGACTGAAGAAACTCAAGGAGAAGAAAAAAGTGCTGATCAGCGAGAAAGAGACGTTGAGAGCGCAACTCGAGCAGGTAGCTGGGCCGTCTGTAGCTCGCTGTAACTAATAATTGAGTTTGAAAAGAAACACGAGCTGGTGAGCAGTCTGGAACAAGTGCAGCAAGAGCTGGAGAAACGGCTGCAGGAGTACTTGAAGCTGCCCGAATGGGCAAGTGTGATTCAAAGAGGCCAGAGTTTGAAGCTAGCTTCGAAACGTGGTCGCAAGAAGAAGCAGACCAGTGAACAAGAGACACCCGAGGGCGAGTAGGTTTTAACGCAGCGCAACTGCAAGCAGCAGCCACTGTTAGCTGGTCTGATTCTAGATGCTCGATCTGCGGCTCAAGAGAAAACGCGCACTTGCTTGTCAAGTGTGACACGTGTCTCAAAATATACCACATCGGTTGTCTCACGCCGCCGTTGGACAGCGTGCCGCGCAAGAGCAAGCTGTATGGCTGGGAATGTGTGAGTTGCGTAAAGCAAAAAGGCAGCGACCAAAGCGAAGAGAGTCGATCGGAAGAGACCACGAGCAAGCGGCAGAGAAAGCCAAAGCAAATACTTGACCTGAGCGAGGGCGTAAAGATCAAACGGGGTCCTGGAAGACCGCGAAAAAGCAAACGAGGCCGCAAGCCGAAGAGAAACGGCTCACTCGACTCTGAGCTCCTACAAGCCGGCAGCAGTCTGCGTTCGAGCAGCGACTCTCCTTCCTCGACCAAAAACAGTCAAAACGAATCGACGAGAAGTTGTGAGCCTCAGAAAAGCAACGATCGGTCGGCGATTAACACATCGATAGACGACTGCATTGAGGCAGTAATCAAACTTAGTGAAACCGTCGAGCAAGATGCCCGGTCGGATTCACAGTCGATTGATTCAAGTCCGGTCAAACGAGTAAAACGGACCTAGACCTGCTCACTCTTTTCGTTTATCCGAAATTATTAAGAAAGCAAGCGCTTGTCGAACGCAGCAATAAACCTACTACTCAGAGACTAAAATTTGTTGCTTTCAATCTCGACGAGGACACAAGCTCGGCAAGGAGTTTATTTGAAGTAAATTTTGGCGCCGATTTGAAATTTATGAAGCCGCATAATGACCACGACCTGCACGTGATTCGAATCTTCTTATTTTGTTGGGCTCGTTTATGCGAACTTGAGAGTAGTGCAGCAATCGGCGCATGTGCTCTTTGGTTCTCAGCTCGAGCGCGCTTAGAAGAATATATAAAGCGAGAAGACGAAATAGAGAGAAAGAGAAATAGTCAGCTCACGTAACAGTCAGAACTGATTCAAAAATTGCGTTCGTTTGAATTGCATTAGTTTGTTGCTTGCTGAGGTAGACTGAGACAATGAGCGTCGCCGAAGCTGTTACTTCCTACGAGTTTGACTTGGCCTCAATATTGAGAAAGCACGCAGAGGGTGGCGATAAGCTCGAGTTTGAGTTTTTCATAAACACACTAAAACAGCGTCAAGCTGATCCGGGCCTGCTGGCCGAGTTTGTTGCTCAGGCGAAAAATTGCGTTCATTTGTTCGAGCCGAGCATCTACGAGCATTCGTTGATTCACATCGTGTTCTGTGAGATCAAATGGCACCAGCAGACCGATCCTGCTCTCAGGGATCTTTTCGGCACGTTTTTAATCGAGCTCACCAGTGCGTACACCAACTACATATTCAGGTGTGTGCACATGATTCTGAAGCTGTTCAGCGCGGACGCGCCCGACTGGCACGAGATCGGGCATCGCCTCATGGCGCACATACTCAAACTGGTGCCCGCCTCCAAGACCGTGGTGGTCAAAACGGCCGACTCGGCATTTCCCTACATGACCAAGGATGCCCATGTGCAAAAACTCTACGTCGAGAACATACTCAGACTGGCAGAGAAGTACGATGAAATGCGGCAGGCCTTGTTGGAGGTGTGCGTGCAGAAGATGCTGAAAATTGACGTCAGCTCTCGCCGTGACCAGATTCTGGACGAGGAGGGCGAGATGGGAGCAAACGTTCCGATGAAGCATGCGCTCGCCGATCGACTCGATGTGATGATGCAGGCCATGTTCGATTTCATCTGGCGAACTTGTCACGATGCCAACTCGAATCTGGACTGGTCGAGTACAAAGTCACTTTACAAGCAGCTGCTGTTCGTGTTCGACAAATACATCCTGCGCACCTACGGCTCGTCGCACGTTCAATTTCTAATGTTCCACATATGCAGCTATCGCAGCCTGCTCAGCGAGGGATTCGTCGACTTTTTGTGGAAGAAATTCTCCAGTCCAATGAGCTGCTCGGTAACGAGGCAGGTGTGCGCCTTCTATCTCGGCTCGTACTTGTGCCGAGCCAGCTACGTTCCACTGAGCACCTGTGTCGCTTCGCTGCAGCTCATGGCCAACTGGATTCATTCTTATGCAGCGCGTGCGGCCAAGCTCGCCTCCTTCGAAATGCATCGAACTTTTTACGCTCTCACACAGACGCTCTTTTACATAATTGTTTTCCGACACCGGCAACTGTTCCACGAAGAGAACATGGCCGTGGTCAGACAGTGGAAGCTGGAACAGATCGTCAGCAGCAAGCTCAATCCTCTAATGTTCTGCCAGTCGGCGATCAGCTTCAGATTTGCGCAGATTGCCCTTAAATACCAGATTGTCTACTGCTATTCGATTCTGGACGCTAACAAGCGCCGAAGAGTCAAATTGGAAGAGTCTCAGCTCAGACAAATAAGCCAGAGCGATCTGAAAGAGGCAAAGCACGTGGCCCAGGCGGGCGTTAACACCGACGACGGCTCCAATCCGCTTGATTCTTTCTTCCCGTTCGATCCGTACCTGTTGAGCCGATCTGGCAAGTATGTAGAAAAGCTTTATGTCGAGTTCAGCCAAGTGAACGACTCTGAGGATACGGACGACGAGGAAAACGGCGATGAGGAGGACGACCACGGCATTGACGTCCACATGCAGAGTGAACAAGAGTCAAGCGATGACGAGAGCGAGAGTGGACAGGTGCGGCAAGCGCTCGCCAATCTGGAAGTGGCCAAAACAGAGTCGGAATACGAGTACTCTCTTGTGCACGCCCTAGAAGATGATGATGACGATTTCAATTTTTAGATCCGTATACTTCCAACTGTCCTTGTTATTGTTCTGTTTTGCCTCTTAATTGAATAATCGTTTCATATGAAGCTTGCGATCTTGTTATAGATTCAAGAGGAGAGCAAGGGCCCTGGGACTAAAGCTAGCCTTTTTTGCTGGCCGAGTCGGGGTTGGCCCAGTAATGCAAGGATCAATAGAGAGAGAAAGAGAGAGAGAGAGATTGGCACTTGTTCTGTTCGTTTTAATTTATTGACCTTATCTGGTAAATTCTGTTGTCAAACATGCTCGTTCGGGGCAAAATTTTCAATCGCATTCATAAGCGGAACAGTCGGTGTCGATGGTTACACAGTTTTGAATTGCGTAGCGCAATTTCTGCTCAGCGATCTCGGCGCTGCTCAATATATTCACGTAATTCGATTCAGTCGAAGCGAATTTGACCGCCTTACCTTGGATAATTCGGAAAGTAGATCGAGCAGCTGCACGTGCTTACTTCCGGGTAGCTCTCTGGTCCCCTTAATCGATCAAATTCGATTTATTCTAGTTGCACTGTCAATCTAAGAGAGCTCTGCTTACTCGTCGTACAAACAGAAGAGTATTTTGACCGGCAAACGCTTTCGTCCCGTGATGAAACGCAGCAGCTTACTGCGCTCGGCGTCGCTGAAATTCTCCACTGCCCTCCAGAAGAATTCAGCCTGTCGACTTTGCGACAACTTGAGCTCGTCGTATGAAACTTCAAAAGTTGATTGGTCACCACCGGGATGAAGCGGAACTTGACACAAGACGCCTACCCGACATTTTCAGCTCGTCTATTGAAATCTTCTCCGAGCCGCAGATGTTCTCCTCGAACTCGGTCCAAGTTAGAATGGAGAACGGATTCGTGGAAATTACAGACTCAAGGCCTCGTCTTATGGCAGCAATCTGACATGGTCACAATGATTTTCAAATGCCTCAGCACTGATCCTCTTGCTTCAACTTGCCTGCTCGTCCGACTCTTTCAGTCTCTCCTCTCGAACTAGGCGACAGTAGAGTGCCCGCTCTTCATATGTCACGTGGCTATTTACACCTGAATAAGGCAATTGGACACAAGTGCCGTCGCTTAGAAAGCAGTTCCAGTCCAGAATGCTTTCATATTTTGAGTTGAAACTGGCCTCGTCAGCCAACTCGATGTCTTCCAATAGTTTGACCTTTGACACAAACGAGAGAGGCCAAAAAGACTGATTTTTGTGCAATCCTGGAGGCAGGCAGTTGTTTACCTGGACGGCGTCGACCGTCTGATAGTCTACTTTCCAACTGATGGTGTCGCCGGCCAGCTTTTTCCAGAAAAAGGGCGACAGATAAAGAGCAAGGGTCTCTCTAGATCTCAAACAAGCGCCCATAAGTCGACCTATGAACTCGTACTGATCAAACAGCTTGCAGCTCGGATTTGCGATGAACACGTCGCCGAACACGTTCAAATCGGTTTGTCTCTGCGGCGCGGAGAATCAATCGAATGCTGTTCAGCAAAGAAAAGATGGAGAAACGGCAGCGTACATGATTGGGGGTGCGGATGAAAAACGGCAGACGAGGAGGGTCGGACGAGTTGGGACAGAGCTCTTCGGCGATGTTGGATAGACTCTCGCGAAAGCCGCCGCCTTGGTCGATTATTCCTTCGCCGATGAACTTGCACTCCCACCATTGCGGAGTGTCCAGTTTCCATCTGACATGTTCAAGTTGACCAGAAACTGCCAAGGAGAGATGGCAAAGCTCTCACCTGAACGAACAAGTGTGGCCCAAGTTCTTGTAAATCTGAGTGAACACGGTCTCGCACTCGTCTTGTTTGCTGTCGGTCGTGTTGTATTCGAGTCCTCTGTTGATGAATATCAAATCAGGCGACCGCGATTGACTAGGTATCGATTCGACAATTGATCTGAATAGCTCCATTCGCTTTGAGGACGGTGTCAAAAACTTTTTCACTTTCTGGCACCAACCAGCCGGTCAGAACTGTTTGTTGAGATCGAAAGCAAAAACTTTACCTGAACATGGGCCGGGAACAGCTCGCCGTACTTCCAAACTGGCAGCATGCAGTTCATGCAAGCGTCGAAAAGATTCACAAATCTGATCAGCTGCTCGCAGCGCTTGTATAAAAAGCTCAAGTCGAAATGGCCGAGCTTTGGATGTTTGTCGATTAAATAAGCCCAAGTGAACATGTCGCGCGGTATCAGCTCGTTCTGTTCCATCTCCTGAATGAACAGCTTGAGACCGTAGACGCGGCAGTTGTTGTACATGCCTGTCTGCTTGTGAGCAAAGTTTTCGTTCGACGGCAGGTTTCAAACTTACGTTGAGAAGAATGAATTCGAATTTCGATGTACTTGTAATATTGACGACAGTTTGACAAGATGAGTCGTTCGCCGCCGCCGTCTCTTCAGTTTAGAGATTCGTAAAGTTGAATTGTTTGAACAGAGCCCATTTTGGTTACCGTTTGAGAAAGGTTCGATTCAACTCGGTCAGACCGTCGTTGCTTTGGCCAGCCCAGACGCTCACCTCTCGAGGCATTAGTCGGCGAATATTTGGATTGACGATCATAAACAGTTTTCTATTCATTCAATGACGACAAGCAGGTCGACCATGGTGTTAAAGAAGATGCTGCAAGAGCGGTCGGTGCCTTACTTGATCACTTTGTCGGGTTTTATGTAAATTCCGATCGAGTGATAATCGGTCAGAGAAGAGTAGGCGTCCGACTCCCAGTAAGTGTTCGGGTCAAGTGACATCAAGTTTGACGAGCACAAGACGCTCTAAATTGTTGCGATAAATTGTCGAAGGAAAGAGTCCACTCTGCGAGCGAGAGTTTACATTGTAGCTGGAGCAGTTTATTGAGTCCACGTGAGGTACGACTGAGCCTGATCCGTCAAGATTCACTCGATTCTTTACCATGTTGATGAGCTCTTCGTCGTGCTGCTGAGACCAGCCCTGAGGCAGGCACTGGCCTTCTTTCATCAGCTCTCTGTTCGGATTGAGCTCCAGTGCTCGTTGTTTGTTCGAGCCATAATGTGCCGAGACGTAGTCAAGCCACCTGGAAAATCGTCCAGTTGAATTGACACCAGACCGAATGGGTAATAGAGCTCACATTTCTCGAGTTTTGCTGATAAATGAAAACGAGCACTTCAACGGCGGATTGGCGCTTTTCAAAACCCAAAGTTTAGGTTCAAGCGAGTCTTGTCCGTCTTTGTCCGCGCCTGACTTGAGCTGAACAAGGCGAATGATTAGCGGCAGACGGTGTGAAATTAAAGCAAATGGAGACCTTGAGGCGCTTGACAAACACCCAGATGCCAAGTTCATTGACGTGTAAGCGTCCGTCGGAGAGTAAATAGTCAATTTGGTGCCAGTCGACAGCGCGGTTCGAGTTGAGATACTCAAAGCTGTTTACAATTCGATTGAATTCATCAAGCGATCTGACCGGCTCATCGAATAGGAGCAGATTGCTCTCCGAGTCGTTGATTATGCCCGGAATGAGCATGTCCGCCTGTTCGGGCTCTACGAGCTTGTACCAATGTTTGCGTGGTTTGTACAAAAGCGGCAACGGAAACGGCCTCGAACTGGCCAAACATTCAGCGCATTCCACAAAGCACTTCAACAGTGCCTGGTTACGTTCGGTCTCTTTGGCCAGATTCTCTCTGATTTTCATATTGCTCGTCTGACAGCCTGGTTCTTATTCATGTTATATGTGCGCTCTTGTTCAGCTTCAAATGACTCAATGCCGAGGAATTTTACACTTTAACGCAGAATGCAAATAAAACTTCTCTTTTAAGCAGCCCCTCTAGGTGCTTGGAGTGTTTTAACCACCCAATCACTGAGCCAGCCATCAAGTTGGCCTAAATTTTGTTTTTATTTTTATCAAAAGGCATCTAGTTAGTTTTCTTGTTTGAATGGGTCCACACTGGATGCTGCTTTTTGGCGAACGCCTCAAGCCCTTGCTGTGTGTCCTGGTACTTGAGATTGTCTACCATCGTTTGAGCGGCCAATTCATACGCTCTCTCCAAGCTCGCTTGTTCAGCTTGTTGATAAAAGCACTTTTTGCCAAGGGCGACTATAGACTGGCTATTGGCCAGAATCCTCGCAGCCATCAGCTCTACGCCTTTTTCCAGCTCTTGCACGCCTTGCTCGTGATCAGGAGCGAATCCAACGTCGACTAATTCACTTATCAATCCGCATGTCTGGGCATCTCGTGCAGAGATCGGGTCGCCAGTGAGAAGCATCTTCATGGCCACTTTGCTGCTCACAGCTCGCACCAGTGCCACGCCGGGCGTTGAGCAAAATATTCCGAATTTCACTCCCGGCGTGGAGAAACTGGCATTGCTCGAGGCTACGATCAGATCGCAGCTGGCTGCCAGTTGATATCCGGCCGCCGCGGCCAGGCCGTAAACTTCGGCGATGCTCACAATCGGCATCGAACGAAGCCTGAGACAGAGCTGAGTGAACCGATCGAACACAATGCGATGGTGATGCTCGCCTTGTTCGGTTCTGAGCTCTTTCAGGTTGTGGCCCGAGGAGAAGACCGTTTTACTCGACGAGGACAGAACCAGAATCGGATGCTTGTTGGGATCAATTTGATCGATTGCTCTCTCCAGCGCGTCGATCATCTCAAGGCCGAGTGAATTCCTCTGACGCTCGTTGACCATTCTGACTCTGACCAGCCGCTCGGACGGCTCCAGTCGAACAAGGTTGGACGAGAAACGTGCCAGAGGTGCTCTTAAAGCTGCTACATGCTTTAGTTTCTGCATAATTTTGTCACTGTGCGTTCGCCGATCAAAACGTCAAAACTCTATTTCGCACTTTAATTTTGATTTGAGTTGTTATGCCGTGAAAAGAGCGCACAGCTCTTCCAATGATGCTTTTTCGTTTGATTTGTAATTTTGGAAAGCACGGCAACTAGGCATCGTTTCTCATTGCGGCTATTGAAATGGACTAAGAAATGTAGAGCTCATAAGATCGTAGGTACTCGGGTCCAGTCGGGAGAGAAAGAGAGCATTTGCATACGAGTGGACTAATCATACGGAAACTAGAATATCGCGGGGAGGAAATGAGACAAATTCGGTTGAACCATGCATCCACGGTGGAGAGAGAGAGAGAGAGAGGGGAGGAGACTTCTAAGCAAATGCATGCATTCAGCCGAGTAGACTGAAGTCGACGGGGGGAGGGTCCAGTCGGTGTAGACAAAGAGAAAAGAGAGATTAACGACCAATCTGTCGGACTCTGCATTTGATCACACAGGGTACAACGGCTTGACAGCGACAATAGAATGAACACGCGCTCAAGCAGTACCAGCAACGCCATGGTCAACATGAGAGTGACCGGCAATTCAAGCCAAGGCAACCGCAAGTACATGGAGGACTGCTACAAGATTCGCTTTCAGCGCAACACCAGCTCGACCTCGCTGAGCAGAGGCGCACTGCAGCCCAATGACATCCTCTTCTCTTACTTTGGCATATTCGACGGCCACGGCGGCAAGGAAGCGTCTCAATACTGCAAAGAGAAACTCTACTGGAAAATAATCGAGTCGGACAAGTTCTGGTCCGACTCGGACTCTGACGTGTTGGAGGCGATCAAGGAGGGCTTTGTCAAGTGCCAGACCGAAATGTGGGAAGAGCTGCCCAAGTGGCCGCGTACACCTTCTGGCCTGCCGAGCACATCCGGCACCACTGCGACTGTGCTCTTCATTAAAAAATCAAAAGCTTATGTGGGCCATGTGGGAGACTCAGGACTGGCCATAGGCTACTGCAAGTCTCGTACATACGACGCAACCACTCAATTAAACACGCCGTGGCTGGGCAAAAAGCTCACGCGCGACCACAAGCCAGAAGACCCGATCGAACTCAGACGCATTGAGAACTCGGGCGGCGCCGTCATGTCCAAGAGCGGGGTCAATCGAGTCGTTTGGGACCGTCCTGTAATGTCAAGGATGCAAAGCGCTCACGACATTCGCTCTGATGAGCCGAGGACACCGTACGAGTCAAACTACCTTCTGAATAAGCGCGACGTGCCCACTGAGCGAGTGCCTTTTTTGGCTGTGGCCAGATCACTGGGCGACCTTTGGAGCTACAATTTGAACAAGCGAGAGTTCGTCGTCTCGCCCGTGCCAGACGTGTTCGCATTCGACATTGATCCGACCATTCACAAATGCCTTATATTGGCCACCGACGGCCTCTGGAACGTAGTCAAGCCGAGCGAATGCGCTGACCTGGTCAGAATAACAGACAGAGAGACTTTGCGCCTGGGCAAGTCGAGTGGTGCTGATGCCCGCCTTTCCAGCGCTCAGCCCTTTCTTAATCCTTCACAAAGACTGGTGAATTTGGCAATGCAGCGATGTGGCGAGCGAATGATCCGAGCCGACAATACGACTTGCATCACGATTATGATCGATCTGCCCGAGAAAGAAGACGACGACTTGAATGACGACCTTCCAGACCTGGACGAGCTGACCGACTGCTGGCTCGACACCGATCATTCGCCGAGTCGATCGAAATTCGAAACGCCGCTCGAAGAGAAGCGGAGTCGATCACTCATCAGTCTGAGACGCCGTCGCTGGTCAGCGTCCAGCGCGACCAAGAGCCGCTCTTCCTCTGTGCATTCATTGAACAAGAACAACATAAACTACGAAGACCGCAACCGGAGACGACTGTTCGACGACGAGAACAAGGAGGCCGACGTGAGCAGTGGCGCGCTCAGCATAAAATCGAAAAGCAGCCGTCGCCTTAACATGTCATTGGCCTCCTCAGCTCGTCGGCGTCTATCGCGCAGTCTGCGCAAGTCTTTCACCGACCTCTACTCGTTGACCAGCGGAAAGCAGCGCCCTTGCCAGCGAGGCGCCGACGAGTCGAAAGAAAACCAAATCGAGCGAAATTTAAGAGAAGCAGGAGGCGCAGAAAAGGCCAAATCGAACAATCGATTCGCCCGACTCAAGCAGCGACTGATGCTCACCAAAAACCTATTCGCGAGCAGCAAGAAGCGGGACAACAAACTTGAGGCAATGAAGCACATGTCCATCTCGTCGCCCAACATCGAGCTGGGCCCGAGACGACGAGTGCCTCGAGCCGACGCCAAAGAAAACCCGCTCGATCGCACCAATCAGTCGATTTCAAGCGCTTTCAGGAGTTACCTCAAGCGATCGAACAAGGTCATTGACGGATTGTCTAACGCGCGCTCGTCCGATCTCTCTTTCAAGTCGTGCGTTCACTCGCCCAGTAAACGAGCCAAGTTTTATTAGGCTCACCAATGTCGATTGCTTTTCTAGTTTCCTACTATTATTTATGAGGCCTCAGCCAAAATTATCTCACAACACTCTTTGCTTCCTCTTCTCTTTATTCTCACAGACCAACTCGTTCTGTCTCTCATTCAAGCACAAAAACTCTTTGTTGTTGTTTTTTACTCTACTTCTAGGCTGCTCATTTTCATCTATTTTATTGAGTGTCTGCTTGTTTTTTTTTTCATTCTGTTTTGGTTTTCTTTTGGTTCTCTGAACTCTGTTGATATTATCGCTCAAAAATTCACTTGTGTATTATACATGCATCTGCTGCTGCTGCTCAGCGTAAGCAGGCAGAAACAATTCCCTAAGAAATGGCAATAATCTCAAATAAACAAAATTTTTAATCACTCACATCTTGGCCATTCGGCTTTGTCCGCTCAGAGACACACAGAGCGCTTTCTGCTCTCCGAGTCATCGCCCTTAAGTTGCAAGCTTCAAGAGTGTGTGCTCGATGCAAACACGGACAGACGAGAGGTTCAAGAGATTATAAATAGAGACAATTGTTGGAGATGAAGATTAACTATTTTCTTCTATTCGCTCGTCTAGTCAAGCGAGAGAGCGTCTTTCGCAGACGCATCGGAATCATATGGAGCAGGCGCAGACTGTTTGCATGCAAGTTTTGTTTGCGTTCGGGTCGGATTTTCTCGAGCGCGGCGTTTAGAATTACGTGCCGCAATTCGTGTCAAGCGCGCACTTGTCAAATGAACACGAGCGAGCGAGAGGACAGGTGAAGTCGAATTGCTGGACCAAGATCGAGACGATTAGCATTAAATATTTGCGACGGGAATTTATGTATCCATAGTGAAAAGCCTGACGAAGCGAAACCCGTACAAAAAGGCGGCGAATGAGCTCGACGTCGATGAGGATGATGGTGATGATGATTGAATGGACGCACGATTCGAGTCGCTCCTGAAGACGTTAAGCTTCGACTGTTCAACTGCCTATGTGCGTACGTTGTGTGCACAGGATGCGTTGACTTCTAATTAATTCTGCTCATCATCGTCCATCAATCAATTCTATCCATTACAAGCAAAAAAAAAAGAAGAAAAATAAAGAAAGAAGGAGAAAAATAAGAGACCGCAGTCTCCAGAATCGCGCAGCAGCCTCCATCGTCGCATGATTAATTTAGAGCGTAGTGTGCCGCCGCCAAATCAGCGACCATCTCGTTTCAAAGTTGCCTATTCACAGTGAAAATGACGCTATTTACCGTGATTGTGCTCATGCAGTTCTATTCGATCGGTTCCGGCCTATCGACCTATTGCCCAGAGGAATGCAGGTGTCTGTGGGCAGTCAACAGACTCGAGTGCACTCTCATACCAAAATCGAATCGCACTCTGCCCGCCGGCCTCTTGGCCAACTTTGACGAGGCATATCTATACAACACTGGGCGTCTAGCTCAACATTCACTTGGCCAAATTCCTCTTGAACACATTCGACGACTGAGCTTCTACTCGGTAAGCTCAATTGAGTCACGCGCCCTCCTCGGACACGTCCAGTTTGTCGAGCTGATTTACACAAAACTTGAGAGAAATGAGCCAGGCGCTCTTGACGGCCTCGTATGTGACACGCTATCATTCATATCTGTGGGTGAGAACAGTCCGCTCGAGCTGGACTTATTCGCTCCATCAACCAAAGTAAACAATCTCGTACTCGACTACGCGCCGAGCAATCCGATAGTTCATCTCTTTTCTAACAACCGTTCAGCGAACAAGAGCGGTAGCAGCAGCAACAGCAGCTGGAAGTCGGAGGCATTGGTGAAGCGTGTTTACATCCAAGAAGCCAAAGGCTGGCCCGTGCTTGATCAGTCGTGGCTGCCAGGCTTTGTGGGAGTCGAGAAAGTGCAAATATTCTTCACAGATATCCAGGCGATCTCGTTGTCATTTGCCGAGCTGCACGGCCTCTCTCTACGGCACTTGACAATTCAACACTCAAAACTACAGTCAATCGACTCGGCCGTATTTGACTCGTTGCCTTTACTCGAGTTTCTCGACCTCAGCTCGAATCCGATCTCGCGAATCGACAGCTGGGCATTCAGTCGAACTCCTCGTCTCAGCAATCTCATGCTCCAGCACTTGTCTGACTCTTTGCGTATCAAGTCCGTTTGCACATTTTCTTTCCTCTCTTGTGGCTCCGCAGTGAAGCTTGACAAAACAGCCGCAACCAAATGCGTGACTTATTTTCTAAAGCGACTCGAAGAACCCCACCGGCCGATGGCTGAAGAGTGCGATTTAGATTCAGAGCTCGGCGCTTGTCCTCGTCTACCGAACCAAACCGATAATTGCCTAGCTAGACCCACCACCACTACCACAACGACAACAACAACAACAACAACACCGAAAAGCACAAAAGCCGAAGAGCTGGAAAACGAAATTTACAATTCAACTGCAACTGCCCTGGTCTCGGCAAACTCTACCCAAGATGCGAAATTTTATCTGGAAATTGAGTTTGAAGAGCGAAATAATGAAAAGCAAAACACCTCGAGTTCTAGCACTTTGACTGAAATGCCTCTTTCGACAGGTCAAATGTGGAATGGTGTGTTTGAGAGGCCGTCCGAATTCAACAGGAGCTCAAGTCGACTTGATTCGGCTTTGTTCTATCTGCGTATGTTGAGTCTGGCAAAAACATCCGACTCTTCAACTTCTTCTACTTCTACTTTGACAACTGCTGAGACAGATGGCCGTCTTACTTCAGCGACTATTGTGTCGGCAAATCGCACGATTGAGCTGCCCAGCCGAACTGAAAAGGCTCAAGATGGAGCGCCCAATCCGAACAAAGACGCCGAGTCCGGCTCGTTTTTCTTTATCATAATCATTTCGTTGCTCGGTATCACTTGTGCGATCCAATTCGTGATTGGCCTTTGGGTTACGCAGCAGATTTTGCTTAATCGCAAAAGGGCGCTCATATATCCGCAACTTCAGGCGGCAGTTCGTAGCGCAACCGACTCAAACCTTGTTCTGTGTGAAGTAGAAGAAGAGCGAATCTCAATTGGTGGCGAAGCCGACTTTGCACCGACCCAGACAAGTAGTTGGTTCCGATTGACCAACTTGAGCACAAGAAAACCGATCGAAATTCTTCCCCACTAGCAGGCTATTCTTCAAGTTGGCAAATCTTAGTCGAGCAAATTCTTAAACACGGTTTTGATATTTTCTATTTTGATTGAGACAAGTTTAGAATGTAAAATATAATAAAAAGAGTAAACAATTGAAATTCGAAATTCGGACAAATTGCGTTGCTCTAGTGTTGGTTGGGACCATTAGACTTGCTCTGGCTCTTGCTAAACCGCGGCCACTCTAGAGCACATTTTGCTTTGAAAAGTGAGAATAATACAAAAAAAAATGAGCTCGTCGCTTAAACTGAGCACGTCAATCGATCCTCAAAGTGAACTTGCTCCCTATGATCTGGTATGTAGGGCAGAAAACTGCTTCGCCTAACGTCGCTTATCAATGTCTAGAAAAGTTCGGCACTAAAAGCAAAGCACCTGCCAGCTTGTTGGACGTAAGTTGAGATTCTATCAAATTCAAGCTGTATCGACCGTGCATTTCAATGCGATATTTTCAGGACGATTACATTCCCAAGAGCAGCATCGGCCCCTCTTATCTTGCAAGAGAGCAAGTTGAGCCGTACGAAACATCCAAGCGTCGACAAAAAAAGGACCGAAGGGTAACTAGAACGTTAAGAGTGGCCAAAGAAAAAGAGAAACTAAGAACAGAATACAACAACTCAGACGGAGAGAGAGAAAACAAATGGCAAGCAGTGGTTCAACATGCCTGTGGGAGAGCTAACAGAAGAGGCCAAAAATGACTTGATGGCCATTAAAATGAGAGGCAGTCTACAGAAGGACCGATTCTACAAGTCGAACGATTCAGATCAACTGCCCAAATATTTCCAGGTGAGTACAAGGGGTCTTAAATTGCAAAAATTGATTTAACTGATTGTGAAACATTTAAAACGTAGATGGGCTCGATTGTAAACGATCCGCTCGACTACTACTCGTCTAGAGTACCCAAAAAGCAGCAAAAGAAGACAATAATCGAAGAGTTGATCGAAGACGCAGACGTAAAGAGGTAATCGAACTTGAGGCAATTATCATTTAGGGATCATGACAATCATTCGAATTCAAAGGTTCGCCAAGAAAAGATTTTCTGCCATCCAGGCTCGCGAAGAGCATAAGCGGAAAAAGCTCAGTCAGATTGCAAGAAACAAATCGAAAAAGAAAAATAAATCAGTACAGAAATAAATGCTCAATGCTCAGGAATGAAGTAAAGAAATTGCAGGTGAAATGTGAAATTAATAAAAATGGAGGGCAAAAGTTGACATTGGAAAATGGCCACGTTGACACGATAACTCAAGCCAAAGGCCCGCGGTTGCCTAGAAATTCATCCATGAGTGAAATGAAAGGGGAGATTAAAATAAGGTGAACTTGAGCATAAGAAGCTGCGTGTGCTTCAATTTGGGCATAATCTGGGCAATGTGATTCACGCCGAAAAACATAATAAGAAAATTAAGGGACAAAATTAACAAGAGAGAGCTAGAGGACGGTAATTTCTCAACAAAAAGACGGCTGGCGCAATCAATTGCCATATAAAGGAGCGTGAACGAACGAATAGTGAAAATAGAGCCAAAAAGCCGAACTGTTACAAAGAGAAAAGTGAAATCCTTGTCGTAAAAAAAAGCAAAAAATAATAAGATGGTGTCTGCAATCATTGAAAATCTAAAACTTTAGAAGAAAACATGAGCAAAGGAAACCTTGAAAACTCGGTGTACCGCATCGCGCCGTACCACTACATCCACGTGCTGGACCAGAACCAGAATGTGACTCGGCTGGAGATCGGTCCGAAGACCTTCGTCAAGCAGGACAACGAGAAGGTGATCCTCGGTCCGGAAAAGATGATCACCATCCCGCCGCGCAACTACTGTGTGATCGAGAACCCGGTGCTGCGACAGGCCGACAACAAGGTCGACTTTGACGAGAACGGACAGGCGCGTCTGGCGTTCGCCGACCTCGAGATCCGCTTCACTCGGGAGCCCTTCCCGCTCTATCCGGGCGAGATTCTCAAGCAGAACATCACTCCTCTGCGAGTGATCCCGGCCAACTCGGCCCTGCGCCTTCGCGCAATCCTCGACTTCGAGGACGAGACCGGTGTCAAGCGAACAGCCGGCGACGAGTGGCTGTTTGAGGGCCCTGGCACCTACATTCCACGCAAGGAGGTCGCCGTCGAGGAGCAGGTTCGCGCCACCGTCATTGCGCCGAATCAGGCCATTCGGTTGCGCGCTCGCAAGGAGTTCACCGATCGCTCTGGCACCAGCCGTGTGACTGGCGAGGAGTGGATTGTGAAGAAGACTGGCGCTTACTTGCCGGACGCCTACGAAGAGGTTGTTTGCGTCGTAGGGGCCTATGTATTGACCGAGAAGCAGGCACTGCACATGCGCGCCATCCGAACATTCACTGACTCGTTGGGAAAGAAGCGTCTCAACGGTGAGGAGTGGCTCATCACCATCGCCGACACCGAAATGCACATCCCGGACGTGAGCGAAGAGATGGTTGGCATTGTCAACGTCACCACACTCAACTCGCGTCAGTACGCCGTCATTCTCGACCCGATCGGAGCCGACGGCAAGCCCCAGCTCGGCCGCAAGAAGCTGGTCAAGGGAGAGAAGAACTTCTTCCTTCAGCCCGGCGAGTCCCTTGACGGCGGCATTCGAGACGTTTTCGTCCTCAGTGAAGACGAAGGCCTCATTTTGAAGTGCGTTGAGGCCTTCCAGGACGACAACCAGACCCAGCGCCAGCCCGGCGACCGTTGGATGATCAAGGGCCCCACCGACTACGTTCCTCCCGTTGAGGTCGAGGTGGTCACCCGTCGCAAGGCCATCCCGCTTGACGATAACGAAGGAATCTACGTGCGCGACATCAAAACGGGAAAAGTGCGCGCTATCATCGGTCAGACATATATGCTTAACCAAGACGAAGAGCTTTGGGAGAAGCAGTTGCCGCCTGAGGTCGAGTCCCTGTTGTCTCGTGATGCTCTTGCTGACAGAAATGTTCGCTCTGAAAAAAATACCAGCAATCGTGACAGAATCAAGCATCAAGTAGTCGCCTATAGAGTTCCGCACAACGGAGCCGCACAGATTTATGATTACAAAGAGAAAAAGTCTCGCGTGGTTTTCGGCCCTGATTTGGTTATGCTTGGTCCTGACGAACAATTTACTCTTATCAGCATTTCTGGCGATGTTCCGAAAAAACCAAATCAAATCAAGGCTCTTTGCTTATTGCTCGGGCCTGATTTTTTCACTGATATCATTCAAATTGAGACAGCTGATCATGCGCGCCTTTCACTTAAGCTTTCCTACAATTGGAACTTCAGAGTAAACAAGGACGATTCAACTGAGGCGGCGAAAATTTTCAGTGTGCCGGACTTTGTTGGAGACGCTTGCAAAGCGATCGCCTCAAGAATTCGCGGCGCTGTGGCTTCTGTGGCTTTTGATGATTTCCACAAGAACTCGGCCCGAATAATTCGAACATCAGTGTTCGGCCTGGACGATAAAAACAAGACCAAGGATGAGTTTGTATTCAAGGAGAACAATCTTGTCATAACCAACATTGATATTCAAGCCGTCGAGCCTATTGATCAGCGAACTCGGGACTCACTCCAGAAGTCGGTTCAGCTGGCGATCGAGATCACCACAAACTCTCAGGAAGCTGCCGCCAAGCACGAGGCAGAGCGACTCGAGCAAGAGGCTCGAGGCAAGCTCGAAAGGCAGAAGATCATCGACGAGGGAGAGGCCGAGCGAGCCAAGCGAGAGCTGCTCGAGCTGCAGGCCCTCAGCGCCGCTGTCGAGAGCACTGGCCAGGCCAAAGCCGAAGCACAGTCGCGAGCCGAGGCTGCCAGAATCGAAGGTGAGGCCGCTGTCGAGCAAGCACGACTCAAAGCGCTCGCGGCCAAGATCGAGGCCGACTCCGAGCTGGAGAGACTTAACCAGGCCCGAGATGCGGAATTGAACTATGTTCGTGAAAGAAATCAGATAGAATTGAGTAAACAAGAACAGACAACTGAGATTGAAGTGAACAAGTTCAAACGAATGGTTGAGTCGATCGGAGCGGGCACCCTCAAGGACATGGCCTGCGCTGGTCCAGAAATGCAGGTCAAGATGCTGCAAGCCCTTGGTCTCAAATCCACTCTCATTACCGACGGCACAAACCCAATCAATCTGTTCAATACTGCCAACGGTCTCATTGGCGCCATGACCAAACGAACTCGTAATGACGAAGATGAAACTGATTAGGTAGAATGGGTCGATGTTTTAGTAATTGATTAGACTTAGATAAAAATGAATAAATTTTAATCGAAAATGTGTAAAAATCCCCCGAATATGAATTGGAATGGCAGATGACACTGCCATAAAGGAAGAATTAATGAGAATATAGAATCAATAAATTAAATAAGAATTTGACTATTAAAAAAATATTTCTTCAATTTAATCAATTAAGAAGAAAGCATGAGCAAAGGAAACCTTGAAAACTCGGTGTACCGCATCGCGCCGTACCACTACATCCACGTGCTGGACCAGAACCAGAATGTGACTCGGCTGGAGATCGGTCCGAAGACCTTCGTCAAGCAGGACAACGAGAAGGTGATCCTCGGTCCGGAAAAGATGATCACCATCCCGCCGCGCAACTACTGTGTGATCGAGAACCCGGTGCTGCGACAGGCCGACAACAAGGTCGACTTTGACGAGAACGGACAGGCGCGTCTGGCGTTCGCCGACCTCGAGATCCGCTTCACTCGGGAGCCCTTCCCGCTCTATCCGGGCGAGATTCTCAAGCAGAACATCACTCCTCTGCGAGTGATCCCGGCCAACTCGGCCCTGCGCCTTCGCGCAATCCTCGACTTCGAGGACGAGACCGGTGTCAAGCGAACAGCCGGCGACGAGTGGCTGTTTGAGGGCCCTGGCACCTACATTCCACGCAAGGAGGTCGCCGTCGAGGAGCAGGTTCGCGCCACCGTCATTGCGCCGAATCAGGCCATTCGGTTGCGCGCTCGCAAGGAGTTCACCGATCGCTCTGGCACCAGCCGTGTGACTGGCGAGGAGTGGATTGTGAAGAAGACTGGCGCTTACTTGCCGGACGCCTACGAAGAGGTTGTTTGCGTCGTAGGGGCCTATGTATTGACCGAGAAGCAGGCACTGCACATGCGCGCCATCCGAACATTCACTGACTCGTTGGGAAAGAAGCGTCTCAACGGTGAGGAGTGGCTCATCACCATCGCCGACACGGAGATGCACATCCCGGACGTGAGCGAAGAGATGGTTGGCATTGTCAACGTCACCACACTCAACTCGCGTCAGTACGCCGTCATTCTCGACCCGATCGGAGCCGACGGCAAGCCCCAGCTCGGCCGCAAGAAGCTGGTCAAGGGAGAGAAGAACTTCTTCCTTCAGCCCGGCGAGTCCCTTGACGGCGGCATTCGAGACGTTTTCGTCCTCAGTGAAGACGAAGGCCTCATTCTGAAGTGCGTTGAGGCCTTCCAGGACGACAACCAGACCCAGCGCCAGCCCGGCGACCGTTGGATGATCAAGGGCCCCACCGACTACGTTCCTCCTGTTGAGGTCGAGGTGGTCACCCGTCGCAAGGCCATCCCGCTAGACGATAACGAAGGAATCTACGTGCGCGACATCAAAACGGGAAAAGTGCGCGCTATCATCGGTCAGACATATATGCTTAACCAAGACGAGGAGCTATGGGAGAAACAGTTGCCGCCTGAGGTTGAGAAGCTTCTCAAAAAGGACCCTATTCTTTCATCATTTACTACCGAGGGCCTCTCTAAAGAGGCTGTTGCTCCCCGAGACAAATCACGAGTAGTTACTTATCGTGTACCCCACAATGGCGCTGTCCAGGTTTATGACTACAAGTCTAAGACTGCAAGGTTTGTCTTCCCTCCATTTTCTTATTCGTGTTTATTCTTAGATTTTTTTAGGATTATTTTCGGCCCTGGACTTGTCATGCTTGGTAACCATTCTCTTGGTCAATTTTTTTCTGTTTTTATTTATTCTCCCTCATCTGTTTAGATCCTGATGAGCAATTCACCCTTCTCAGCATTTCGGGCGGAAAGCCGAAAACTGCAAACAGAATTAAGGCGATTTGTCTTCTTCTTGGACCTGACTTTTCAACCGGTATAGACCATTTTCTTAATTTTTCTCTTTGAACTTCTCCTACCTTCCGTTCAGATATTTTCCAAATTGAGACGGCCGATCATGCGAGACTCTCACTGACGCTCTCTTACAACTGGAGATTTGACACCTCAAAATGCAACGATCCGAAGGAGGCCAGCAAACTGTTTAATATTCCTGACTTTATCGGCGACGTGTGCAAAGCGATCGCTTCGAGAATCCGAGGAGCAGTTGCCTCGGTCAATTTCGATGACTTTCATAAAAACTCGGCTTATCTTATTCGCACTGCGGTTTTTGGCATTGACGAGAATAAGAAGGTGCGAAAGGAGCTTTTATTCAGTCAAAACAATCTGGTAGTTACAAGTGTGGACATCAGAGCTGTCGAGCCGGTCGATCAGCGAACTCGAGACTCACTCCAGAAGTCGGTTCAGCTGGCGATCGAGATCACTACAAACTCTCAGGAAGCTGCCGCCAAACACGAGGCAGAGCGACTCGAGCAAGAGGCTCGAGGCAAGCTCGAAAGGCAGAAGATCATCGACGAGGGAGAGGCCGAGCGGGCCAAGCGAGAGCTGCTCGAGCTGCAGGCCCTCAGCGCCGCTGTCGAGAGCACTGGCCAGGCCAAAGCCGAAGCGCAGTCGCGAGCCGAGGCTGCCAGAATCGAAGGTGAGGCCGCTGTCGAGCAAGCACGACTCAAAGCGCTCGCGGCCAAGATCGAGGCCGACTCCGAGCTGGAGAGACTTAACCAAGCTAGACAAGCAGAGCTTGCGTATATTCAAAAAATGAATGAGATTGATATCAACTATAGTCAGCAGACTAGCAACTTGGAAGTTCAGAAATTTGCATCGATGGTTGAGTCGATCGGAGCGGGCACTCTCAAGGACATGGCTTGCGCTGGTCCACAAATGCAGGTCAAGATGCTGCAAGCCCTTGGTCTCAAGTCCACTCTCATTACCGACGGCACAAACCCAATCAACCTGTTTAATACTGCCAACGGTCTCATTGGCGCCATGACAAAGAAAATGCGAAATGATGACGATGAGACGGATTAAACGAATAGAAATGTTTGTAATGTTGATTTCTTAGATTTAGCCGTTCAACTCCAAACGAATAAATGTTCCATAAGACTGACATTCTATTGAGTGAATCAAATGAGGGTCGGAGCCGCTTAATAGTCTAATGAGCATTCTCAAGTTCTTATTTTGGCGTCACTTTGTGGGAAACCCATTTATTCTTCAGTTTCTATGGTTATTTATAGTTACCGTGCATTTGAAATTTCTTATTTCGGGTTGCGCCTGCGTCATAGTTGCAATGGAGAAGAGTGAAACAATAGCCAAAAATGTAAAGATCGAGATGGACGAGGCCAACTCGACCATTCCATCTGACCTGCTGGTGCATAAAGATCCGCTGAGAGAGGCCAACAAGTATCTATTTGCACACGATGTAGTCGAATTGTTTAAGGTGCTTGTTGGATCGTTTCTCCTTCTGTACTCAGAAGATCTTAATGTGTTGAGATTTAGACTCTGACAGTGAATCTGGTTCTGAAGAAACCAAAAGAGCCTGTTCGCAGCATGATTGAGCAGCTCAGACACATTAAAGAGGTTTGTAATCATCATCATCATCATTTGCAGACTCGATTTTAAGTAGAATGAAAATCAATCGAATAGGAAAATTGACTCGGCCCTAATTAGCCGAGTCTGCCTTGGTCGGAAGTAATGAGCAAACGAACATGAACAACATATGGAGCATTTATTCGGCAGAAGACGACGCGCAGAAGCTGTTCAACTGCACCCTTGCGAATGGTCTGCGTCGTTGGGTCATTCCGCTTTTAGCTAGTTAGCGCGAATATGTTAACTTAATCGTAGTCGAATAAAGCACTCGGCGCTCTCTTTATGACTTTGGCTCTCGTCCTGCTTTGGCCAGTGGCCGAGTAAGTAAAGTTATGGGGCTTTTTGAAGCGCTTTGGCGCGGCTGCTGGTGTTTGCAGAGACAATCGGGCGCTTGTGAAAACAAGTCCAATGCGTCTCATTAATTCGAACGCGTTTATTAAATAAGCGAAATCCAATGAGCAACAGAGAGAGAGAGAGAAAAGGGCCATCGAGTTGAAGGGTTTAATCAGATGCTGGCACCTATGCGTTTGACGTCGCTACTCTCGCTCTCCTTGTTGTTGACCAAGCCAAATCCAATCGAATCACGGCCATTGCAATTCAGAATGAATGAATGCAACAAAAAAAAACAAAATAGGACTGAGCCGGTGAATTATCGAGATCAGATCTACTCGCTCTCACTTTTGTTATTCAAGAGTAAAAACACGAGAGAAGAGATAAGGGAATTAAACGAAATATTTAGCCGAGCGCAACCATGCCTGGCCAATTAACGCCTATTGGTCAATAGGTTAAGATACATCGCCTCAATGCGGTGGCGGCGGCAGCAGCAGGGCCTTAATTGCATAATTGAATGCATCATTAGATGCCCTCTTCAGCGCTCATCCCTATGCAGCAACAAACCAACGGACATTCATCTACCTCAGCAGCGGCCGAGGCGGCAGTGTATAGTGGCCTGGCATTTTCCGTTTGCAAACATAGCAGTAGCGCTTCTACGCCTTATTAATGACCAGCCCTGAAACGGCCGTGATTTATTTTGCGCAAATATTTTCGTAAACAAACGGCCTCCGTTTGCGCTCATTCATCATCATCGTTGTGATCATCCTGCTCTGCCTGCCCCATCCTCCTCCTCCTCCTCCTCATTTGGATCATCAACGCCGCTGTGCTTGCCATCATTAGAATGTTGTTGTTGTTGTTGGTTTATCGGTGTTTTTTTTTGTAATTGTTATATATTCTAGCTCTGACCAAGTGATAAACAAGCCCAATCCGGTCAGTAACAAGCCAGGCAACATTTGCGTGGGAAGATTAGGGGCCGACTCGGATGTAATTAGACTCGAACAGTGCACCATAAATTCTACATTAGAGCTTCCTCTCTCTTATTCGCTTTTAAGCACTCTAACTTTGCCTCAGTAGATCGAATTTGTACTCAAAGCCTCTGAGCTCGAGCTTCAGTTTACTAGTCAACTCTCCAGACCGAGCCGAATATTTCAATGTCTGCTTGGCTCTTTGCCTTTTATTTAACTCTGCTTGCAACCTGGCGTTCGCATGCAATAGCCAGCCAAAGCGATGAGCAAAACAAAGAGCCAGTGTTGAACATATTGGATGACCCGAGAGCTCCCGGACAATCGCCTTACGACTTGATTGTGAGCGAAAGGCGGCCGTACGGCTCCAAAATCGGCAATGTAAAAGAGATCCTCGCCGAGAGAGGACTCTGGAATTCCAACTCAAACGGAAGCAATTTCAAGCTGATTTACTACTCTCCGGTATGGATACCGTCGACCGAGGTCAGCTTCGACGATCAACAAGCGCCCATATTTCAAGTAGAGGCGACCAGCGGAGACATTTTACTCAAAACTCCGGACGAGCCTCTGCTCGAGTATGTTTGCCTGAAGCGCAAGCTGTGCGCTTGCTTCAGCTGCATATTCAGTCTGAATATAATCTACTCTGGCCTGAATCGGATAAACGCCGAGATCGTTCGTGTGTTCATCGACGACTTCAACGACCATCGGCCATCATTCTACACCACCGAGCAATTATTGAACGTGAGCGTCTCTGAATCGAGTCAAATCGGAGACGTTTTTAGACTGGAGCAAGCAGCCGCCTATGACATGGACGCCTATTTCAATCGAGTCTCTTATTACGTCAGTGATCTCGGTGACCTCAAGCGACGATCGAACCTGTTCGATGTGCGATCGATCGGGGCCAATTCAAGAGACCTCGAGCTTGTGCTCAAGAGCCATCTGGACTACGAATCAGCCAAGCACTACGAGCTCTTTGTGGTGGTTCACGACAATGGCCAGCCGTCGCTGACCAACTCAATGCCGCTGGTGGTCAATGTTCTCGATGAAAATGACAATCAGCCGTTGTGCGAGAAGAGCTTGTTCATTGAGAGCGTGCTCGAGAATCGACTTCAGCAGCATTTGGTGCAGGTGCGTGCCTCTGACGCCGATTCGGGTCTGAACGCGATGCTTCGGTTCTCGATTGAAAACGGCACCGACTCGAACTTTGAAATAAGCCAGCACACCGGCTGGATACATTTAAAAGAGCCGCTTGACTTTGAACGAGCCCAGCAACACGAGCTATTTGTGAGAGTAAGAGACGGAAGAGAGAACAACGCTGGCCACTCGGTATTTTGTCGAGTGCGAATCAGAGTCAGAGACCAGAACGACAACGCGGCCCAATTCCGCGTGATCAAGTCGCTTGACGAAACGATCCAAACAGGCTATTACTCGCTGGACGCTCTGTCACGTCAGAGCCAAGTGAACCTCTACGAGAACAACGAGGCCAACACGGTGCTCGCTCTCATCCGCGTTTTCGACCAGGACTCGATTGGCCACTACAAATTCGAGGTGACTTTCTCTCGTCTAATAATCATCTTGATTGATTTCGTCTAAAACTCGAACAGGTGCACTCTGCCTACGAACACGTTGACGTGAGCGCGTTTGAAGTCAAAAAAGTGGATCGGTCAGATCGAGAATTCGAGCTGATCGCGACTCGCTCGTTCGACGCCGATTTAATTCAACATTATCGACTTCGGATCGTTCTGCTCGACTTGAACAAGATTATTGACGCCGATCAGAACAACGGCTTCAGAGTTGAGTCGATGCTTGTTGTCAACATACTCGATCAGAACGACAATCAGCCTCGATTTGTTCGCAGTCGGTTTCAGTTTGAGATCGCGGAGAACACGCTTCAGATAAACGAGCGGCGAACGATCGAAGTGTTTGACAAGGACTTTAGCGACCAGAACGCTGCTATTCGATTTGAGCTGCTGCCTGTGAATGACGCAGCCGCCGAAGACCGGACAAAGAAAAGGATTTGGGTCGACTCGTCTGAGCCCAATTACCCGATCTTGCGTCTTCAAGAGCCGTTCGACAGCGAGCTTGATGCTGAAGTTTTCGAGTTCAAATTGATAGCACTCGACTGTGACAATCGAACGGACGAAGCGTTCATTGTGGTCAAGATAACTGACGTGAACGACAACGTGCCTGAGTTCACAAACGCGAACGCAACGTTTCAAATCGTAGAGAACATGCCGCCGGGTACAGTCGCCGGCCAAGTGATGGCCGTAGACGCTGATCGATCTCTGGTCAATTCGTTCGTTCAGTATCGTCTCAAAGGCGACAAGTTGAACGCCCATTTCGTCCTTGAGCCGGACGGAGTGATCAGAACAAAGCAAAGGTTAGATAGAGAGAGCCAGGAGCATTTCGTTGCGCAAATCGGCATTTCCAATCGCGACGGCCCCGTCGTTTGGGCTTCTTTCTTCATAAACGTCACCGATCAGAACGACAATCGGCCCGTGTTCATATACCCCGATCCTAACAGCCCGTACGTGGCTGCCAGCTCTTCAAATGACACCAAGCTCTTTGACCTTGTGGCTTCAGACGCCGATCTAGCACTGAATGGTCGAATTCACTTCAAAGTCAACGATCCAACCGGCGTTCTGTTCATATCAAACGCAACAGTTTGCACCCGAGTCGGCCCCGAAGTAAAAAGAGTCATCAGAGTGAACGTGACGGCCGAGGACGAGGGCGAGCCTGCCCTCAGCTCGACCTTGGCATTGACGGTCTACTTGAACCATGCACGCCATGAGCTGCCGCGAAGGTTGATTGAGTCGAGCCATAATGGCTGGCTGCAGGATCACGATGAGCTTGTTTCTAAAGGCGCTCTATTGTTTATGCTGATCATCGTGCTAACAGCCATCGTTGCCATTTCACTGTTCGTTCTGCTGATTGGATGCAGAGAAAAGGAAGACAAGAAGAGCTCGGCAGTAAAAGCGACCAAGTACTCGACGCCAGTGAAATGCATTGGGCAAATGAAATCAATATTGAGATCAAAGTATAGACGAAGCGACGACGACGGCGGCGGCTTTCAAGACGCAAAACAGTCGATACAAGCGAAGCTTACGGTTGGCTTAATTCTCAAAACGGTCAAATTTCATATTCATTCATTTTGATTTTCAGGTGAAAGATGCATCGAGCAGCGAAACAGACTCTAACTTGCTGCACTCGGCATTCGCCAACAGCTTCAAAGTCACCGTGAAACGAATCGATCCGACCGACCGATCGTCGTCCGACAAGAGCGGCAAATCGAGCCCAGGCACTTATCAGCACGAAATCAGCGAGGTCATATGTCCGAGTGAATCGTGCAGCTCACTGCAGAGTAGAGCTTACATTCAGCAGCAGCAACAACAACTAAACCAGCAGCACCGACACTATCAGCAGCAGCAGCTGGGACTGCAAATGCTGCCCGATGGGTCGTTTTGCTCAAACGCTGATGAGACGGGCAATTCGTTGCGAATTTTGAACGACAGCGACATGTATGCGCCTGTGAGAAACATCCAGGAGCTGCGTAGAAAAGGCGTCGAAATAGACGAGAGCGACTCGTTGGACTCTGACTCGCGCACATGTGACAAGTTCAATCTGAAAAGTGAAAATCTCTACATCAAGTCGTTCAAGTGTAGAGTGACTGCGTTTAACCAATGCTAGACAGTCGCTTATTTGGTTAATATCCTCGATTCGCTGTGCTCATTCAGTATTTGACCACTGTTGACCAATTCCATCGTGATCTTGTTTCCTTTCTCTTGTTCCAATAAAAACGTTGTACATTCACAGAAAATAGAAACGCCTCGATTTAAAGAGCCGACTCGAGTCGAATAGTGTCTCTATTGGCCGCTTATCGACTCTGTTCAGCTCTTGTATGATCACGACCTGTTTGGCGCGACTCTCAAGCACAACGCTTTGTAGGACCGAAATAGAGAGACGGCAAAGCTGTTTGAAGAAGCCGGAGCAGAAGCGGAGGAGTGACCGCCAAGTTAAGTATTTGTGACGAGTTTGTTGTGCGGCCTCTAATATTCTGTGATCTCGAATGACGGAGTGTCTCTCTTCTCGATCTGGCATTTCACTCACTTTTCCTCAATGAATCCAAAGTCTGAGCTTGTAGAGTGCAACAAACTGAATTTATTTGCAGCCGAGCTTTGCAATCAGTCGCCGAGCCAAGTGATTACCCAGCAGGCGATCAGGGCTAGCAACCTTCTAGAGGCTCTACAAAACGATTCAAAAACTCAGAGCGAAATAGTTCAAGATGCCTTCTGCCGCCTCTTCGACTTGATCCGGGCGAGCATCCGTGAGACAGTCCAATTCGCTTGGCTGTTCAGCAACAACCTTGTCAGTAATCTGTTTTGACCTCTCTACTTGGACCGAATTAACTGAAAAGTCTGTCAAGATCTTGAAGAAATTCATTTTGGACTTGTTCGCCAAGCTCATCAACAGCAAGCATGTCTCTCTCAGTCGAACTAAATCGAGCTCGTATCGAGTACTCGTCGAGCTGATCAGAACCGAATGTGACCTGGAGAACTTTGAAAAGCTCAATCCGACCAGTGTTCAAGTCTATCGCCAGTTTTTCACTTCTGTGCTCAGCTCGCTAATCGATGTCGGTGCGAGCCAAGTCGATCTGGACGGTTCCCTGCTCGTCCTGGAGAAAAAGAGCAGTGAAACGGCCGACATCAAGCGCCTCATGTGCTTCATGCTCATATTCATTCCGTACCCGGACTTGTTGCATATCGGGCTATTCTCCGAACGCTTCTCTGCTCTTTTAGACGGCATCGTTAATCCGGACCTAAATGCGCAAGTAAATGCCGCATTTAAGAAGGCAACTTCAACTCACCTCTCACTCGTCCACTGTTTTTTCTTAGCTCCTGCTCGCCGTGGCCATAAACGTCTGCAACTGTCTTAAAGTGGCCGACGCAGAAACCGACTATGACCAGACCAAGCTGATTGTGTTCGAGGAGTGCTCCAATCGTACGCTCACATTTCTTGAGATGCACGTGCGCACCAAAGCCATTCGGAGCACATTAAAAAAGACCTTGAACATCTACTGCTCGCACTTGAAGAACTATGTGGCCAAACACGGCCTGGTGAAAAACTGCGAGGAAGACGAGAGCTTGGCCGGCAAATGGAGCCAAGCGTTGTACACGATCGTCATCTCAATCGTAAGAGTTCTCCGCCTCGACTTTGAGAACCAAATGCTTCAAGTGGACATTGAGCTCGTCATTTACTTTTACGAAATTCTTCGCGTAAGTGAAATCTGTCCGCCTAGATTCGAATGATTATCTCATTCAGGCCTCTAAAGGACAACATGGACAATCTCGGAGAGTCGGACGCCTACAGCATCGCACATAAACTTGTGCCGATAATCGTAAAAATTCAGAACTGGGCAATTGGCAAGGGCCGAGCGTCGCCCCGCCTTTTTGAGCTTTCTTTTGATCTGCTCGAGAGCTTTGTGCCAAGTGAGTGCTCCACTCTTTTCCATTTTTTTCTATATTTTCAACGTCCCTGTCAGTAATCGAGAGCGCATTTCTGTACGAGCATTGGAGCACTGTCTATCTGATGGTGAACGACGCCATTCTGAAATGGGTAAGAACAAATGAATTGAAGCGTTAACTCGATTGACGACTGACTGTCTGATAGAATCCGTCAGCTTTCAAGCTCATCACGTCCTTATGCCGACTCTCGTTCGAAGAGGACATGCTCGTTTACCTGATTGACTTGGCAGACAGCGTTCAGAACTCGTGGCAATGCCGACTCGCTTCATCCAATCAGCAGAGTCTGAGGGCCTACTTCATAGAGCCGATCCTGTTCGCTACGGTCGATCTGACTCGAGTGTTCGACCAGCTGATTCCCGACTTTGACGAGGCGAAGCTCAAATTCGAGGAGCTGCTCAAGCCAATCCTCGACACACTGCTCACTCTTTTCAATCAAATGCCTGACGAGCAAGGCGTGCACATGCACCTCAGCTATCTCAATCGTCTGTTTGCGCACAGGTTCCAGTATTTTGACGGTGAGTGTGCATTCTTTCTGAATCCAATCATGGCGAACCTAAACACGTACGATGCTTCAGAGACCTGCTGGAGCAACGAGCTATTGTCTGCGATGACACTGCTCGAGCGACTGATCGATCAGAAACTCAACTACCAGCCGAGTGCGAATATCTACTTCAAAACGCTCTGCCTCTTGTCGTAGGTCCATTTCACCACTCGCTTCTTTAATGCGTCTTTTCCAATCGAACTCTTGACCAGAACGATGGACGGTTTCTTCAGCAGCGCCAGTCTCGAGCCTTACCGCTTTGTGATTCAAAGTTACGTCAAGCGTGCCGAGAGCCTAACAGATGTCGCCCGAGACGGACCCTCTTACTTATAACTCCTGCACCTCTCTTTGAACCGTTTTTTAATCAACTCTTAAGTCTATTTTCAAACATAACGCCAAAGTTCTTCTGGTTGTGTTAGTTTGCTTCGTTGCCAGCTCTTTGTTTTCCAATAAATAAACTCAACAGCAGTGTGCGCACAAACCTAATTGGCTGATTTAGAGGCGCGTCTAAAGTGATAATAGCGAATGAGCGAATTAAATTGAACGGTCACGATTCTTTCGCTCGGCTGCCTGCTGAGAGCTCGGTCGACTCGGGATTTGATATAAAAAAAAAGGGAGAAAGTAAGCATAGAGCCACAGAGGGAGAGAGAGAGAGAGGGAGAGTGAAGATTAAGGAGTGAAATGGGAAGCCAATTGCCTAACCGATTATGGTCGAACGGGTCTCTTGCAGAGATAAGATTAATTGACGCTGTTCGAATTCGTGTTGCGAACGGGCTGCCGATCGCTCTACCTGATAACTAAGGATTGCTCATTGGGCCGAAATAAAATCAATTTGCTCTGATCAATTAGGCTGCCATATGCTATTGAGGTTCACATTTTTGCGGGATGTAGTTGCATCTCGCTGACTACAGTTCGCAATCTGCCAGTTGCTGCCCGACCAAAGTTTGCTTCAATGCAGAACTACTTGAACCCAGCCTCGTTCAGGCAGAGAATAGGACAAGAGTCGCACCACGCGCCAGTATTTGCTCAGCCGCTCGTCGCCGCGCCCTCCTATCCATCACTAGTGCTTCCACACAATGGACATCATCATGGCACCATGCTCGCTCAAGCTGAACTGGTCAACCGCGACACCTGGTCCGTGAAGAACTCTCAATTGAGTTGGAAGAACGAGTTGGCTCAAGGAGGCGGCGGCGGCGGCAGCGGTCACTACTCTCTTTCCTGCTATGCGAACGAGTTGTGTCAAAATACTTATCGACATGCCATATTTACGAGTCAAACGAGCAACAATCTAGCCGAACAGTCGGCCGGCTGTATTCAGTGGTCAAGACCTGAATGTGAAAACTCGAATAGAAGCTCTGATAGTGACGGCTCCAGGAACGGCGCCACTCTGAGAGAGCGCAATCGAATGCACGTTCTGAACGATGCGTTCGACGAGCTGAGGAAAATAGTGCCGCGCAGCAATCTCAACGAGCATCAGCGTCTGTCCAAAATAGCCACTCTGCGTCTGGCCATTCATTACATCGGAGCGTTGACTCAACTGCTCGAGAGCAGCGGAGGGTGTCGTCCGGTCGACCCATCCGCGGTGCCTCCTCCGCCTCGTAGAAGGAGAAGGCGAAAATTTCAGAAATGCGAGCCGCCGGCCAGCCAGAAAAGCGTCAAATAGCTTTTTGCTTCTGCCAAACCAATTCGATCAGAAATAAATAATTTTAATTGCGATTGTTGTTTGCCGAGATCTTGGGGGCTAAAGAAAAGACCAGAACGACTCGAATGTTTGGTTTGAATTGAATTTTCATAAACAAGCACACACACACACACGCACGTGAATAGGACGTTGAGTCAAATTCAAAGTAGAGCAGATGGAGCGAAGTGCCGAAGAGAAAAGGCAAATAATTGAAGAGCTGGAGAAGAGCCTCGCTTCTCGCTATACTGACGACGACCCGAGCTACGTAAAAGCGATGAAGGAGCGAGAAGAGCCACCGATCGCCAGCATTAGCCGTCACACTCGAGAAAAGCGATTTCACAACGACCGAGACCGATTTCATTCGGACCGAGACCGCTCTTATACGGATCGCTTCAGCTCCGATCGTTCAGATCGACACAACAACCACAAACGGCCTTATAACGACAACGGCAACGAGCGAGCTTATCGACCGTAGGCCAATCCTGTTGTTGCAAAACGAACTCTCAATCAATCTGTTTGGACTTGTACAAATCATCATCTTCTTCTTTCGAATAAATTTCTCCTTTTTTCGTTCAAGTTTAGATTGAGAATTTGAATAGGCGAAAATGCCGCGAACGAAATGCAACGTTCTAGACAGAAATCGGGAGAAAGATTTGTGCCGAGTAGCGACCAAGTAGGATGCCCAGATCAAATTAAAAATTGTCCACTTTTCAAACAGATCCCAACAGAGGCGTGGTCAAGTTCTTCAATGTGTGCAATGACCAGCAGAAAGAGATCGAGGATAAAATCAAAGTGGAAGCAGGCGCATCGGAGCGTAAAAAAGACAAAATAGTCAACTCGATCGACAAAGGCTCTTTCCTCGACCGTCTCAAACAAATCAACGAGCAGGAAGATTCGTTCTAATTTAATAAAAAAAAAAATTTCAAATGTTGAGTCAGTAGTTGCAACGCCAGTTGTTCGGTTTACTAGTCACTGGACCTACCAAAGTTAAATAAATGAGAGTCAATTGGCTGTTGCATAAACTTTATTCAACGGCTACACCGACTGAAGAGCGAGAAAACAGAGAGAAAAGCGACCGAGAAAAGGTTATTATTTTTGTTGATGCTTTTGGCTGCGGAAAAAAAGCAATAATTGAGCAGCGACCAGCCCGTCATTCAAAAATGCATCTCATTCGATTAAAAATTGAGATAATCAGAGCTCAGTAAAACTGTAGTCGCGTTCAATGTTCAAACAGCGGAACAGAAAGGGCGAAGTAAATGCGATATTGAAGCCCATCACCAGATAGGTCAGGTAATTGTAAGGCAGCTCGACTCGCTTTTTCTTCCTTGTCTCCGGATCGTGCATGTCGAGTCGATTGAGATGACAGAGAAAGCGCAGGAGACTGGCTTTGCAAAGTTGTCTGGTGGCGACCAGAATCACCAGGCCGAGTATTGTTCGAACAAATGCATGCAAGTAGCCGATCGCGCTTGGAAACTGCACGTCGTAAAGCGGCGGCTCATTTGGCTTGTGCAAGAAGCCCAACAGATTGTTGAAGTAAGCGCCGACAGTGAAGCCGACCACGGTGCCGATTATGATTGTTGTGTCACCGCGGGCCGTGCTCCACTGCTTCAACGACGGATAGAACTGGCACATGCAATAGCCGAGCGTGAGCGCAATCAGCGGCGAGTACTTAAACTCCAGCATGAACTGATCGATTGGCTGCAAGACCGGAATGGTGAGCAATAGAACCAGCATGGCGTACAGCACGCCCGCGATCACATCCAACAATGAGTGCATGCCCAGATAGAGACGACTGCAGCATACCCAGCAGCAGAACAAGCCGGCAATCAGAAAAGAGAGCGTTAGATCAATGTTGTAACGAGTGTACGAAAGGCACACCAGCGATATGGGCAGGCCGGCACTGACCATCGCATGGGTGGACGGAAAGCCGTACTCTGCTCTATATCTGTCCTCTAGCTTGACCACTGGCGGTGAGGCCGGCCTCGGCATGCACAGTATGTCCTTGGTCGCTTGGCCCACGTACATGAATATGCCCCAGAGAAAGCCGACTTGTCTTGCGATGGCGCCGTCCACGTTCCAAAACCAGAACGGAAAGAACAGACAGTAGAATATCTCGTTGCCCATCGCGGCGCCCAGCTGAAACACGTAATACCAAAATCGACTGTGGATCTTTGTGCTGGCCACAATGTGACTGTGGTCAGTCTCAAATTGACGAACATTATCTGACGAAGCAGGTGTCGATTCCTCTTCATTGTCACCGTTCTGCACTTTTTTTGCTCTTTGTCGAGTCTGAGCCGAGAGATGAGCCGGCTTGGCTATCACCGGCTCCTCGTCTCGAGCCAAGTCGTCAAGCTTGTCGACTACGTTCAGGCCAAACGACGTTTTCTCAGGCGACGACGGGCTCGAGTTGCTGAACTGAGAGTCAACACCAAAAACTTTTTGAAATTTGGCCACCAGCTCGGCGTCGTTCAAAAAGTCGATTAGTGCGTGAATGCTATCAGCCAACATCGACATGCTTCTGTCCGTCGATCCTTGTCTCTGTTTGGTATCTACAATAGTCAGCAAGTTAATTATTCACTCAGCGTGCGAGTTGGCGTTTGATTGTTTCTGTTTGAATTGACGCCGTTTGCATGGCGTTCACTGGATTCGAAGCAAAAATGAGCGAGAGGAAAGAGAGAGAGAGAGAGAGAGAGAGAGAGGGTGAGCGGTGAATAAGAGAGAAATAAACAAGAGAACAAGAATGCGCAGTACGTCATGGAGACACATTATCGAAGCATTAAGAGCGAGAATGGTCTCAGACTAACTGGCTGCGCTGGGAGCAATTTAAACGACACGACACATTTCTCTGACGTCGACGAGGTCGAAGAACAATCCAGTGACCCCGCGCACATGGCTTCAGCACGAGCTTCACTCGGCTAGAATGTGTGTCAGATGATTAGAAGTTTGATACAAACCAATGCTCTCCGAGCATAATCTAATTCAATCGGGCCGCGTGATCGCAGCCGAACACTTTTACCCTCTTTGAAGCGCAATCCCTATTTCTTCTAATGAACTTTCAGATATGATAATCGTATGAATAATGAATTTAAATGAATCGGCTACAAAACGCCGATTGTATTTAAATATCGGCGTGGAAACGAATACGCCTGAAACAAGAAGATGAGGAGCGTATGACAGACGTGCTGAGATCTACGTGCCGACTCGAGCTGGATTGAATTTCTCATAATTCAATCCGGTCGAGAGCCATTTTTCATTTTGCCTTTTGCACAACGCGCGAAAATTAGACTCGACTGAGCTCGCCATGTTCAAGCCAACAGCCTCGACTCAATCAAATTAGTCAGACAGCTCACGAATCGATATTTGACGCCATCTAAAACCCAGTAGAATGAAAAAGCACATAAACACACACACACGCAGAGTCTCAGTCCAAGACGACAAAATGCTAATTTCAGCATTGATATTAACCTTGAATTTGAGTCTCTTTCTTTCTCTTTTCTTTGTTCATCTGAAATAGAAGACCCTTGGTTTTTATCAAGCGATCGCGAATTAACCCGATTAGAGCTCCATTAAATGTAAATACGATATCTCGAACTGAACCAACAGTAGAAAGAGATTTTCACCTTTTTTTTTTATTTTAATTTTCTCCTTTGAAACTGGTGCAGAGCACACACACCTGGAGTTCGAAGCATATGCAGCATGTACATATCAGTTGAAGAACAAGAAAAGAGATGAAAAAAACGTGAATAGGGAGAATTATTTAACCAGTAAAAGGGAGTAGACCCGTCCGAGAAAGGTGGATAAAGGGTCGAGAGAGAGAGGAGAGAAGAGATTGTGTCGAGCCCAAATCGTTTAGGATTACTTTCTCTTTTGCGACACTTACCGATTCGAAAATCGTTGAACGAAAGGGATCGGAAACAACGAGCGAAATAAATTGAGATTTGAAAAAAAGGGGAACTTGAGAAGGGCTCCGAACGTTGAAGAGCGGGAAGCGTCTTGAGCTGGTGGCCGCCAATCCTCCAATCCGGCGCATAATAGTTCTCGAATACGGACGAAGAAAAGAGCCAGGGACTTTGCAGTTATAATAATGACTATCCGTGCCCCATAATTTGAATGACGACGCCTATGATGATGATGATGATGATGCGGGCAACAAACGTCATTTGGGCCACTGTGTATCGGAAAACCATTTGGGGAACGCTTGCTGCAGCCTCAAATATTTACCCTTTTCAGCAGTCGTGCAAACTATGCAGCATTGATTTTAATGTTTTCACTCTCTTTCTCTATTTCTCGTTTTTTTTTTCTCTCATTCACTTGGCCCACTTCTCTCTCTCTCTCTCTCTATTTTTCGTCTTAATTTGAATAATACACTCGTTAGGGTGTTTTTTATCGAATTCGAGCTCTCTGCATTCTAAAGCTCGTTCATTTAATTTCGGTGCGGCTTTGGGCGGCCAATAAAGCGCCGGTACGCAACAAGCAACCGATCCGACAAGAGCCGAGCGCGCTCTTTGTGCAAGTCTATTAATTAAAGCGATGCCTGACTGAATCCAACTGATCGAGCGCCGCATCTAGCACTTGCGTAGATTCGAAAATTTGCTTGTTATTGCCCAAAAGCAACCAACACGTGCAACGGCGTGTTTGTCAGTCGGTATTGGTTCACGTCCCGCAAGTGAGTTTCGGACGCCGATGAGTACGTTACAGACACAGGCGATTGCAATTATTTTCATTTGCATTCTAATGGGCAGTTCGAACTACGGTTAAAATCATTCGGCCTTTGTTCGATCTGTGATGTTGCTTCAATTCTTTTTTCTACTTGTCTTTGTAATCAGGCCAAGAAATCAAGAACGTGAGCCCAAGAGTGATAGAAACGCATAAGCAGCGATGCAGAGGCACAGAGACCAAGAGAGAAAGAGTGTGAGAGAGACAGAGAGAGAGAAAATTGGACGAAAATAAAAGAGCTCGGACACAATCAACACGCTGTGCCAAAGTCTATTTCTAGCCGACTCATCTCTTCCTAAATATGCCAGTTCAATCAACTTAAACGAACTGATTAATTCAATTTTGTGCTGCTGCGTTTGTCTAAATAGGGCGGAATATAAACAAACACAAACGAACGACTTATGCTGGTCCATCGCGTGCCAACAAAGCTCGAGAACAAGCTGCCGCTGCTGCTGCAAGTGAGTAGACGCAGCGGGCGAGGACCGGCTTCGATTTTCAAGTGCCGTAAAAAGGAAAGGCATTTCTCTCTCTCTCTCTTGCCTACGCTCTTTTTTGCCATTTCTCTTCTCGAAAGTCAATTCTTCAGACTAGTTAGCGCATCGACCCCCCAGCGTCGTCTTGTTGTATGCTACGCCTGGCGGCGGCTTTTAATCGACAAACTTTCATGTTTAGCGGGCGGCTATATCCGAAAATGCCGAATTAGAAAGCATTCATAGGCCAAGTTTGGTAATGACTGTCGGCCGACGGTCTATTTGTTGTTTCAGTGCTAGAAGCAGACGCAATAGCGCATTCTAGATCGATAATTTTACAATCGTCTCGCGGCTCACATTAAGCGCCAAGCGGCGGCTCGATTACGCAATGCCATAAGGGCAATCATGTTCAGCATCGAGCGCGCTTTCAGACCGCTACTTTGTTATGTAAGCCGCTCGCTCTGGCATAATTCTCGCCTTTTTAGCATCGTATCTCTCTACTTGTACGCTTGCGCTTAACTGCTTGGCTGACTGGCTGGCTGGATGAACGGATGGGTGGATCGATGGCTGCATGAATACTTGTTACTGCCGCTTTCTTGCCTCACAGATAATAATATTATTCGAGCGATCGATAGATTCTGTTCGTGTTGCCTAATCATCATCTGCTCCGAGCACTCTACCTAAAGCTCAGCGCAACACAATCAGCAACTTTGGCCTCTTGTTCAAAGAAATATTTTTTTTTCGGCCAAGCAAAATGCGGGATACCTTTGAATATAAACAGAGAAATTCTATTCCTCTCATCATCGATCTTGCGTGTGTGCGTGTCTGTGGCAGCTTGTGTGCGTTTGTGTCTATTGTTGTTTGCAACAAGCTCACGCTGTGTTATATCGCGTTTTAGAGGCAATGAGAACCTAAATAGAATCTGAACCGAGTGGGAGATGGGAGCGCCAACAGCCAAGCTAGAAACCGTGGTGATCGTGAGCCCGTTCAAGGTAAGTGTAGCCACCAATAGGTGCAAATTGGCCAAAATTCCTCTTTATCGGTCATGCCCACCGTTGAACCCGACGTGTGTAGGTTCTGTGCTTTCTATTAAACATACTCTGTGCCGTGCTGCTACTCACCGCATTTATATCCTCGTTTTGGCTGCGTGTGGGCCAAACGAGTCGATATGGTGTGTGGTACGAGTGCCACGAGCAGCCGCAGCAGCCGCAAGAGGCTGCTGACGACTACCTGCCGTCTGACGAGTCATCATCTCCTCAAACGATGCTCACTTGTGCACTTATCGACAAAGGTAAAGCGCATGCGATCAACTTCAATGGTTTGGTTTGAACGAGTAAAGAGCAGAATTTTGGCATTTTGGCAAGCGGCACTTGGCATTCATTCGCTTGACTTTTTCTCCTATTCATCTGATAGATTAACGTTGTGATATGCGGCATCCTGTCCTCCTCGCTCCTGCTCATCTCGCTGCTCGCCGACTATTGGCTTCACTCGGCCGATGTGAAGCAGAGCTTGTTTCGCAACTGCACTCTGGTCAGCTCCATTCCTTCTTTGGCTAATAGCATTCGAGCTCATGACAGCGATTTTTACATTTGCGTGCCCATTAAAGGCGTTTGTAAGTGTTCAAACTGACACCTGTTTAACCTTTTGAATTTGATTACTCTCAACTTGACTCTCATCCAAAAAATTTCTTCTCGCTCACATTTCGCACCGCGTTTTAGTTTGGATACAAATATGCGCCGCCATGATTGTCGTGAGCTTGGTTTGCTCGGCAATGGCCATCTGGCTAGTAGTGCTCGGGTTCAAACACAAACGACAGCAAGAGCAACGACTTCGCTACTACAAGGCTGCAATACTTGTGAACATTGTCGCTGGTAAGAGTGGCCTCTTCGCAATCATTCAATCTGGTCTAATTGGTCTCTAAAAAAGTGATTTGCAACCTGATCGCCGTGGTCCTCTATCCATTGATGTTCATCAAAGAGCTGAACTCGCGCAAGAACGAGAAATGGTACTTTGGCTGGTCGTACGGAACCGCATGGGCGTCGGTGGTGTTCTTGTTCGGCGCCAGCGTTCTGCTTATCTGCGATCGCAATCGAGAAGAAATCTACTACCGCGAGACTCTCTGCTTAAACGACGCCGAAGAAAATAACTTTGAAGAGAATCAAGAGGCAAAGATCAAAACCCTTCGACGATGAACTTTGTCTTTTTTTTAGTCAGCCAGCTTGGCCACTCTCGCTCTTATTTTCAAGCCTGTTTCTGTTTGTTCTAAGTTCGTTCTTTACTCTATTTTCCTCATTTGTTCGAGAGAGACTTGATGACAATTGGTCTACAGCTAACACGATTCTTGTGGAGTTCTAGCTTCCTCGTCGATTATTCATCCGCAGTCAAACAGTAGTAGAATAAAGGCACCGCGTTTTTAATCTTTGATTTCTACCCTTCTAAAGACGATGCTTTTGTTTTTCGTTTCAAATCAACCTTCTGGTTTTGAAATTTTCAATAAAATCAGCCAAAGACTCACACTAAGTCTGCCCCAATGCTTGCTAAAGTTTTATTTGTCTATTCGACTAAACATGAATGAGGAATCTTCTTAAACATAAATGATTGTCTCTGTTTAATAATCAAATATTCTTAAGTTTGGGTTAAAACAGATAAATTTTGGCTTTCACTTTAAATATTACGTTTCTGTCTCTTTCTCTCTATTAGACTAAAATTCAGGCTTTTGATAAAGAGTGCCAAATCTTGTTGAGCTGGTCGGCGAATTTCTGATCAAAGAAACATTTAATAAGGCGAAATAGAAAATGGGATTCAAGTGGCTCACCTTTCCGCTCGCTTGTTTGCCGTGCAGCTTAAATTGGCGATCGATGAGCGAACGTGTCGAAGGCAGACCGAAAATTCCTCGCTCTCTACTTTTGAAGCTCAACTCAAGTACATCCTGCTTGACGCGCACTTCGCTCGTCATGTCAACTATTTCGTGCGACCATTCGAGCTGTTCACTTCCGAACATTGTGTCCTGTACCATCATCACATGGTTATTGGTGAGCAGTAGTAAATGCCGATGCTCGTTATTGCTTTCAAGGGAAGCTACAAAGCGATCGGCAGCGAACCGGCCGCTTTTCAGCCGCAGGAGAAGTGACACTCCTTGCGCTTCTTTGAGCTTAAAGGGTCTGATAATGCCATCCTGATAGATGCAGCGAGGCGGCCGAGCTCTTTCCACCGACTCTTCTTGAACGACCACTTTACGAATGCCTTCGAGTGACTGGCTGGTGAAATCAATGAGGCCTCCGGTTGGCTTGGTCACCATGCCCAAGAGACCCTTTCCTAATCCTCCAAGAGCACCGATCGCACCGGACTTGGATCCTTCGAGCGGCTTTTGCCACACACCGGCGACGCCGCTCGCCACGCCCATAACCAAGTTTTGTCCGACGTTCTGAACGAACGTGGTTTTTCCTTCCACTTTGCGCTGCCTGTTTCGCTGGTGCTCTTCGTCCATGCTGAGAGTGGCCAAGCCTTTTCCCAAAGTGCCGGTTATTTTGGAAAATGCTCCGGCCGCGCCTCCGAGCGTGTTTCCGAGCAAGTGGCGAATTCCGAGAGCAACTCCCTCGGCGAATTCGCCCGGACCTTGGACAAGTCCCGCGTACGGCTCGTAGAACAGCGATTCTACGCCCTCGGCTAGACCGCGGACCAAGCCGAACGGATTTCCAAGCACATCCAGGCCCAGCAGGAGTATGTAAGCTTGCATGATCACTTGCTTCTGGTAGTGGCCAGTCACTTGCTGTGTAAGCTCGTCCAGTGAGTAGACGGAATTTTTCGTCTCAAAATAGCCGAGTTTGAACACCACGTCTTGAATATCGGTGAGAGCCAGACCGATCGACTTGAAGAACGGATTGTTAATCAGCGGATTCTTAACTTGATCGGTCGAGCCTGACAGGGAAAAGCTGAGGTGAATTTTAATGGGAGAAATATGAAGCAGGTCGAAGAATATCTTTTCTGCTTTTTGCTCGACATTGAGCTCGTAACAAGAGTGAAATAGGCTGCGATAGGAGCGTTTGACTTGGAGCAGCTCTTCCGCAAATTCAATTTGGTATTTTAGGCTTGACGACTGCTGGGCGGAGAGCAGCTGTTGTTGTTGTTGCGGCTCTTTCTGAAGGAATGCCATCAAAGCGTTCAAGAACCGAATGTCGATCTTGACGAAGAACTCTTGCAGCAGAACTTTGAAATATTTCATCTGATTGGTGTTTGTTCGCTTGCAATGCGACATGATCATGCTGAGTTCAATCAATGGCTTGACTGTTTTGGCCGCAACCGAGCGCGGCGGCAGCACTTTGGAGAATGCGACCGGAAATATGCTGTCGTGCAGCTGATTGTCTATTTGAAGTTTGTGCACCATCAAATGAACAGTGCTCTGCTTGTCCGAGCTGAACAGACTCAGGTAGAGGCCGGGCGCGAACTGGCGCTCAATATGAACTTCGCGTTTGCCTATGTAAAGCACCATTCGCTCAAAGTCGACCAAATGGTCATCGTCCAGATGCACTAGCTCGTAGGTGAACTTGTCGCTCTTTGCCTTATTCTTGTAATTCTGATGCTCCGCTTCAAGTCGCTCGACCAAGTGCATGGGGAAAGCCTTGAACACTTGCGGAGTTCGGCTGTTGAGCTTCTCGCCCCAATTTATGGTCGAGCTAGACAGCGAGGCCAATAGAATCTCTCTCTGATTTAAGTCATCGACCAGGGAAAAGGACAACGAGTTTATGTTCAGCACGTACTCGTCGCCTTTGATTTGCTCGTAGCCGACCACTTCGTCGTTTAGATTTTCAAGCGAGTCGACGAACATGAGCACCCGCTGAAGCCCGTCCAAGAAAGAGAGAATGAATCCGGTCTTGTTTGGCGCCAGCTCGAACGTGACATTGGCCGATAGCGACTGCATATCGTAGCGTTCGTTTGCTGTTTGGCCACAGCTCCACTTTAGAACTCTTTTGCCGATCGGGTTCTTCCACGTCTTGATCAGGTATTGTCCCGGCAGTACACACATCTCATCGCCTGGCTCGTCCTCTTGTCCAATTGTCACTAAACTCTCTTCCAGTGCGTTGACCACCAGCACAGGCGCCGCGCCATAGTTGTAAGGTTTGAACACAATTCTCACAAACTGCTCATTGGGCAAGCACTCAACCAACAGCGCCTGAGCATACGGGTTGCGTTGAAAGTCAAGTACTGTGGAATGCTTTTGACTGAACCAGAACGGGGCGCTGAATCCTATGTCCGACTTGGTTTCTTCTCTTGACTGCAACACGCGAGCTTTGAGCGTGTTGCTGTTTTTCGAGCTCGCCGGCCAGAACGGCTCAATCGTATTGGGCTCGATCGTAATACGTTCATCTTGCTCTGACTGAACCAGCTCGAGCACGTGGCCAGTATTGTTCACCAACATGTGATAGGGCGTCAGCTTGATTATTTTTGTTAAACCACTGCTGCTCAGCTGAATGTCCACGCCGATCTCGTAGTTTTTCAGTTTCGTCTTCGACATCACAGTTCCATTGTTTCCGACTGCGTCGACCAAAAACGGCTTCGACCACTCAGCTTGCGTTTGTTGGACTCGGAGAGATACGCTCTTTTGCTTGGCGTTGGCCAGACTGAACGGAATTTTGAAAAAGCTTGGACTCTCTCGGCAATCGGCGTCTATCTGATTGATATCTTTCTCCTGGCCGACAAATCGATACTCAAGCTGCTGGCCGGTGAAATTCAACACCCAGTAGGGTGAGAACAGACTCAACTGGAGAGTTCGCTTGACCAGGCAGCCACTGCATTCGGCTGTTATGATCTCACTCGAACTCGATCTTAGTTCAACTGACGCAGTTTCCTCTTTATCAGTCTGCTCGTGTCTGATCGAATGCGACCCGTGCCAGTTGCGGACGCCGTCGCTCATTTTTATAAGCAAATGACTGTCGTTTATCTTCGCCTCGTTCAAATGGATCTGCGCACCGGGCTCCAATTGTTGAACAGCCGATGCGATTCGGCTGCCTTTCTCTCTCACGGTCTCCACCTCGACCGTGTAAGGCAGAAGATTGGTGAGAGTGGCCACGGGCTGCAAGTAAATCAAGAAGACAAACTCGATCTTGTTTACATCATCTGTGATGTTGATGGGCTGTTTGTCAATGTAGACTTGAATGAAATAGCGATCGTCGTATGAGAGGAGCTTGTGGGAGGCTGACGAGGCCCAGCTGACCACCTGCTTCTCTAATTTCTGACCGCCGACGCAGGGCGCTAATTGAACAAACTGACTGCTGCCCAGAGCGAACATTTCAATCGGCAACGACCAAGCTTTGCCCGCTTGGATCGAAAACTCGTGCCACTGGCTTTTTTCAAGCGAACTTTTCGAGTAGTCGCTGGGCGCCACGTCGACTGGATAGCTGACGTCTACATTGAATTGAAGCCTGTTGATCACTTGCACTGATGAGCGAAGGTAGATTCGCCGCTTGTCAAGCTGGTTGACCGTGTCACAGATCACCAATGTCTCCTGGTTCTGGCTCACTCTGCTCATGAATGTGCCACTCAAGCCGGCATTGGTCAGCTTGAATTTGGCCGGTTTCCATCCGCTGCAAGAAACTTGAAGCATCATCGAGTCGTCGGTGAGAAGTCGGTTTGATTGGTCCTGCTCAACGCTCTTAAATGAGCTTGTGTAGTCGTTTTGAAGTGAAATGGGACAAAAGCTGTCCGGCTCGAGGTGAACGTCGACAGCGTTCAATGCGTTCGCTCGCTTGATGTTGGCCAAATCTTGAAATCTCAAGCCGGATATGGCATGCAGGTCAACCGACGAGCCCAGGTTGTTCTTAATCAAATAGCTGAACGACACGCTCTCGGCGTCGTGCTCTTCCTCTTCTTCGTAATCGTCCAAGCTCATAGTCGCTTCCTGGTCTGCAAGTTTTGTGCCGAGTCGAGACCTGAGAGCCTCCTCTTCTATTTCTTCTTCATCTTTTGCCTGGTCCAGAGCAGTCTGGCCACTTTTGTCCGCTTCACTTGCATCGGAAGTGTCTTTCTTTTCATTCAGCTTGTACTTATCGCTCAATTTGCTCAGCAGATCCATCATCGTTCTGGTGAACACGATCTGCAGCGGCACAGTCGAGTGCAGGTGAAACGTTCGGATTGACTTGAGATTGCTCACATACTTGTCTATTTGCTTCGAGCTCTTTTTCTTTTTTTCTGCTCTGGCGTCGCTCAAAGTGATCATTTCGAGCGAAACTTGAAAGGCTCTGAACTGCTCTTGATCTATTTCGACTGGCTCGATCACTGGCTCCCAAGCAGTGAGCGATTCGTTGAAATAGGCCATTTCAATCTGGCAGGTGAGCGCCGCGGTTGGCAAGCCTGTCCAGTTCATTACTTGGCCGTCGAGTCTCAAGTCAAGTCCAATCAAAGGCAGCGGCTCACTAACGCCTGACTCCAGCTTTACAAATATTTTCGATGTTTTTAGCAAAAGCTGACTGCTCTCGTTTTTAGTTGCGCTGGACGAGCTCGGAACAGATTTATCGCTTCCGATCGATACGTTGTCCCAGTCGCTGAGCAGGCCGCCGTCCTCCTTGGTCTGAGTGAACCAGAATTCCGACTTTTTGAATGCGACCGGCTCAAACAAGGCGTCGAGCTTAACGCCAGGCTCCATCTCGATCGATTCAGACTCGCTCTTAAACGCCTCGCTGATCGATTTTTGTATCGAGTTCATCATGTGAATTGACGTGTTGAGCATCAACGGGCACAAATTCAAGTTTATCTCTCTTAGGTCGATTGTGAATGACTGATTTTTAGAATTTTGATCTCGCTCGTCGATTATGCCGGTCAGAGTCATGCCGGTGGGCGAGAGAACGTGATACTTGCGTCCTTTTTCAAATTTTTTCAACTTGCCTTGCCTGAGCTTGACCATTAGATCGTTCAAGGTCACGTATGTTTTGGTGAGCTTGTCCTCCGCGTTAAGTCTCAGTAATATTGAGCCGTCTACAATCAACGCGTTTGAACTCTTCAAATCGAACTGATCCTCGAACAGAATGAATTGGGGATTTTCAATTTTAACGTCCACGATAAGCTCAGTGGGAATCGAGCTCTGACTGAACGACGCTTCGCTCAGATTCATGCTGTCCGTTTCGCTCGACGCATCGCTGAGGCTCACATCGCTTGATTGGCTGCTCGGCAGTCCGGACACGAAAAAGTCAGACAGCAACAGCAAGTAGTCAACGTTCACACACATTCTCAAGCAGTTTAGAGAAGCGTTCACTCGCCTCTCATTTCTGAACAGTTCCTGGCTTGCATGTTGTTCCTGGCGAACTGATTTACTCTCAGCCAACGCGAACAGCATCGGCTTCGGTACGGCATTTTTCATTTTATATCTTTGCACCAGCTTAGTGGCTTGTCCTCGGTTCTGCACTTTTCTTGTGTCATTGAGCTCAATATCGTCGAGCATGAGTAAGACTCTCAACGAGTCTCTTTCATTCTCGCTCTCCTCGAACATGTTCAGTTCGAATTTCAAATTGTTCAAGGCCATTGTTGAGAACAAGTGACCGTCAGACCGAGCTACGTCTCCCACAGTCAATTGCTGTCCATCGAAATGTTTTGCGTCTTGATCATAAAGACGAATAGCGATTGTTTTTAGAGCAAAGTTGATGTTTATGTTGGGCACCTCGGTTGAGCTCGAGCTTTTCAGGTCCAAAAAGCCTTTGAACTCGCGCAACGACTGCTTGTTGTAATATTCATTTATTTTGCTTGTCTTCTTCTTTCGTTTGGTCACCCTTTGATTGGTCTGCTGCGAGACGAACGCCAAGTCCGGATCGGCGAATTCGGTTTTATCGTTCAAACTTTGGGAAAATCGCATTAGGAATGCGAAATCGCCTTTTGACAGGTTCACTGTCAGACCGCCATATTTGGCATCCACACAAATCGGAACAATGTCGGAGTATGGCTGAGGATTGAGGTTTCGTTTAATTTCAATGTCAAGGTCAGCAAACTCGACCAAGCTTAGACTCTTCTCGGCCGCTTCCAGTCTAAATCTGGACACGTGGGTGTCGATCAGACTGATACTCATAGCCTCAATGACAGGAACTAGACCACATTCCTGGACCAGTTTCACTTCACTGCTAGATTGATTGAAATAGTCTCTATTGATTTCGTTTTGGCTTTTCACTTTGATCAAACCGCAGTCTATGAGAAGCGCCTGTGAAACTGCTGTTTGCGGCAAGACAATCACCGGCGCGTTAATAGTAACATCCAGTTTCATTCTGTAGATAAATTTGAATCCCTGCTCGTCTTGGGTGTCACCAGTGGCCTCTTCATGGCCTCTGCCTGTTTCGAGTTTGCCAGCTGCTATGGCTTTGCTCTCTGTTTTTTTGGACGCGACGTACGACTCGCTGCTACTCTCGAGCAGCCTCATCAAGTCAAGGAACGAGTTCAAATGCGAGAACATGAATGTGAGCTTCAATTTTGAAACAACCGCCTGCACGTCCATGTCAGAGTAGTTCTCGTCCAGATAATGTCTGAAGTGATGCTTCTCGAAGAGATAGCGAGAAGCGAGCGCCGAGTCGCCTTTCGGCGCATGGTTCAGGCGAATTTTGACTTTGACCAGATCTTGCTGATCTTTGTCCAGAGTGAGTATGTGCTGGCACAGAGTGTTATAGCTCAAATCCTCAACACTTATCGAGTCGAGTGAGAGCTCCACTTCGGTTGACGAGCATTTTCCCCACGCGCTTGCTCGCAGCTGGTTCACGCTTGCTTGAAAGTAATTCTGATAGCTGGTGCAGATGCGCACCTGAACGCCTTCCATACTCGCAGTCACCTTGTACGCAGTCGGACCCGAGTCCAACTCGGCAGCGAGAGATCCAGGGCGAGCGACCAAAGCTTTTATTTGCTCGCTTTTATGCAGAGGAACAGTCGAGCCGCTCTTGCTCTCCAAAGTCTGATTTATCAAGGACTCGAGCTCGCTCTTGTACTCGTCTAAATTGGACGATGTCTGAAGACGAAACTGAAATGACTCGGCGAACTGCAGTAGATTTCTTAGCGCCACCATGTTCACCGTGAAATGCAGCGACTTCATTTGAAGAGCCACTGAGGTGAGCACATTTTGGTGGACAAGCGACAACGTCGGGCTCATCAGGTCGGTTTGAACAAGCTCTAGGTTGATTAGACTCTGGTCGCCTTTTTTGTCGGATGCGGCCGACTCGATAAGGTAGAGGGGCGAGCCGCCGACATCGTTGAGCAGACCATACTGGCAAGCGATTCGTCGCAAATAAAACTGAAGCTGAGTATCGTAGGACTTGATTTGTCCAATCATGCCCAATGAGTGAATGTCAAACGAAATGAAATCAAAATACTTTGCCTCGTTCTCGCGCAGTTTAATTGTGACCTTGAATATTTCGAACGCGAACTCGAGTGTAACTGCTTGCTGCAAATTTTCGGCCGGCAGATACTTCGATCGACGATTCAGCTTCTCGAGTTGATCGAGCGAATCGCAGGCGGTGACAAATTGCTCATCGTTGTCTGTAACCATCTCATTGAGCTGCTGAATTGGATCATTGGCCACACCTGTGCTGTCGGCAGACTCGTCATCCAGCAGTTCTAAATAACTGGCTCCATGCTCGTTGTCGCTCAAGGCCGACTTTGGAAAGGGAATGCTCAGAACGAGTTTGAGTAAACTTTCAGCTTTAACGTCGGTCAATGCCAACTCAATCAATGGCAGATTGCCAAGCACCTTCCAAGCGGGTAGTCGCAGTTCATCCAAATAAACGCATTGGTGAATGTCAATGAACAGATCGAGCGGAGTCAGAATGTAAGAGTCTGCTTGCTGTGTGTCCAACTGGCTCTTGTCAGACAGCAGTTGAATTTTAATGTTGCTCAATGAAATCTTGTACTTGTGATAAGAGGCGTCAATGATACGCGCATCGGACAAATCGCCAGTAAACTCGGCCGGGTCTGGTCCGCTTGAGGGCGTCTCCTCGGACTTGATCGACAAGTGGCCGAAGTTGAGGCACAGCAGACGTTGATCGTCCTTCAAGCAGCCTCCCTCGGCAACGATCAAGAACGACGGCTGAATGTCAATGCTCAGATCGATGCGCTCGATGTTCTGCAGCTTGTTTTTCATATACAACAGAGAGCGCTCTCTTGCCTGCGCAATTGTTTTCAGAGCGGCGCTCTTGAGTCTCTTCTGGGATGTGCTCGTTCGGAAGAAGTAGACACAGTTGTTTATGGTGCATGCGTCGTAGGCAATTTTAAGCGACTTGGACTCAAAGCGAATTCGCCGAGTGCACTTGTTATCGACCGGATTGAGTTCAAACGAGAACTTGGCCAGCTCGCTTTGACTCTCTACTGGCTCGATTAGAACGGGCGCTTTTTCCATGATTAGCTCACTCGACGGCAACTTGTGGTCATAAGCGTCCCACGAAGAGCCGATCAAAGCCATCCTCTTTACGCTCGAGTCGAGTGATATTCCACTCTGAACTGGCCGCTGGCTGAAGTTCAACTTGAGCTCTTCGAGTTCGAGACGAAGAAGATCCCTCTCCGCGATGTACGCAGCCCTTTAAAGGTCCCGATTACAGTTCTTGTGGACTTTTCCAAGCAGGAGAGCACTCACCGGTCAGAATCCTTGTACTCGCCGTCGAACAGAGCGAGTTGAAATGTGCCGAGAACGAAGCTGAGTTTGATGTTGACATAATCGGACGGGTATTTGGCAAAGCTCTGGTCATCAGAGTAGCCGATCGCGTCGTACAATTTGATCTTTTCGTTCTGTGACAGTTTCAACGCTTCGTTGATTTTTTCCTTATCCTCGTTGGCGGTGGCTGCCGACGAGGTCATCCACGACCACCAGCTCTGCTGCGCTTTCTTCTCACTTGCTCTGGCCACTTCCATTTCAGCCTGACGTCTTGCAAGCACCAAATTGAACACGTCGAGCAGTTCAACGCATTTCTTATCCAAATAGCTCAATCGACGCAATCGGCAATAAATTGGCAAATTATTCAAACCTTTTCGCGCTCGAGCTCTGGCTCGCTCAGTTTGGCGTTGCTCAGCTTTTTCTTCAGCAGTTCAAAATACTCGCGTCTCGTTCTGGTGACCAGTTTGATGCGCTCCCACTTGTACTGTTCTCGTCTTGGGCGTATTTGAGTCTCGCAGATGCTTTGGTAAGCAAATTTCCACCTTTATCGGCCCCCCAAAAACAGGCTTAAAACTGAATCCGAGTCCGTTTGTTAAATGTTTTCTTTACCAAGCAGCCGGTTGGAACTTGGTGTTTGGATGAAACTTGCGATATTTGGCCTTCAATTTCATGTGATCGATTGCATTCAGCGTATCGGTTAAATCGAAATACTTGAACGAATAGAAAAGTGAGCCCAAGCATCCAAACTAACTGATTTGTTTCAGCTTACTTGAAGTCGGTTGAGACCGAGGGCAATTGACTCAAGGGCTATGGTTACATCGAGCATTGGATTCTTGAAGTTGTTTTGCTTCGGCTTCATGTTAAGAACGCTCTTGGCCGTCAGGCTTAATGGCCGCAGAATGTAACTGGCCCTCTTGTGAATCTCTGAGCGATCGGTCATTTTTCTCATTATGGTTTTACGATCCTGGTTGTAGGTGAGTTCCTCCTCCGAGTTCGAGTAGATGCAGAACGAGTTGAGCAAGGCCAATTTGTTGACAAACTCGGTCTCTTCCTTAAGATAAGTCACATTCCAATTCTCGTCCGTGGTCTTCACTTCAATCGACTCCAAGTAGAAGCCGGACGCGAACGGATGCTCTGGCTTGGTGACATCGTCCTCGTAGCGAACGTGAATGTCTCTAATTTGAAGCTCCAGATTGCGAGCAATCTGAAGTTGCAGTCGCTCGGTGAACGTGTCATTCTTGTCGGCACTGGCATTGCTTTCGCTCGCTTCGTTTAGAACAAGATCCTGAAAAGCTCTTCAAGTCCTTTTGACTTATTGGTCTTAGTTACCTTCGCTCGATTTGGATTCGAGCAGCCTTTTCACCTCATTGAGCTTTTTCTCAATGCTCTCGAGTCGTTCTCGTTCACCGTCGGTTTTCACGCGTGATTCGGGAGCAAGCAAAACTGTGAGGCCTTCGACCGAAGCTTTCACACTCTGCGTGTACAGCGACTTCCAAGGAATTTTGAGGCGAAGAGTTTCTTAACCAAAGGCTGTCTTTAAGCAGCTTCTACGCAGAGACAGGAAGAGTCTTACTCAGATGGCCGGTGACCACTTTGACCGGCAGATTGAGCTCGTCCTAATTTCGAGCAGCTTGTGAATGTAATCAAAACGGGACAGTTCAATTCGAATTACCAACGCGCTTGTTTTCAAGTAAAGATTTTCCAAGACGACGTCGCCTTTTTAAATCATCAGAATTAGAAATCGGACGAATCAGAGCTGGCAGACCGGGGCAACTGACCGTTCCATATTCCGATTTTGAGCTTGGAGCTGTCGAAATTCTCAACATAGCTGCTGAGATATTTGTCGAGAAAATAAGCAACAACGCTTTCAAACACCATTGTGCTTCTAAATGCGCATCTTGTTCAAAATTTCGAGTGCGATCTAGATGATGGGTTAATTTAGCGCGCGAAATATGCGAGCGATCCGAGTATGAAGTGAATGCAAGAAGAACAACTGCATCAGATGACTTGAGCAGTGCCACATGATCGACAGGTGTTGCATAATCTCGCAAGGGCGCGACTTGCTTTCAAGTTTTTCTTCCTTCCTTCTTAGATTTGCCCGTTCTCTGATCTTACTTGACCCTCTAGACCTTCTCCCCTCCCTCGCCCTAGTTTGATTGAGGTTCAATTTTCAATTTTTGCTCACTCGTTTGACTCTCCTCTTCCCCACGCCCTCCGCCATTTGGCATTCAAGTCTGTTTTAACCCAAAGTCATCTATCATGTCGAAGGCGGCAAAATGCTCATTTGGGTCTTGATAAAGCGCTGCCCAGAGCCGCGATTGCTGAATGTTTCTCAATAAATAGTGTTGAACGGTAATTTATGCGTTTCTGCTTTGGAAGAGCATAATGACTTCTGGCCAGACGATCAGTCGTTTATCATCATCAGCATAATTGGCATATCTGGCTGGAATTATCTGCACTCTGAGAACCTATTGACCGCTGCGACCTACATCGCGGTGCGGTTTATAAAACCATCCGGAGCGGGATTTCATTCGACCAGAAATGTTTCTTCAGTTTTTCTCGCTCTTGATAGTTGCGTGCGCGATAAGCTCGGGTAAGACAACTTGACCAATTGAGTCTACTTCACCGCATAGAAAGTCTTCGATTTTAGCCGAGCGCCTGCTGGCGATCACTGTTGCCACGAGCAAAACCGACGGCTTTCAGCGCTACTTGAAGACAATTGAATCAAACAACATCAAGCACCAAGTAAGCATTCTGGAAATGAAGCCGAAAAGTTGCATTGATTGAGCGCCAATTTTAGGTGCTGGGCACTGATCAGGCCTGGCTCGGAGGTGACGTCAACAAAGGACCTGGAGGAGGACAAAAAGTCAAACTGCTCAAAGAAGCTTTGAGCCAACTGAAAGACCAAGACGAACTGGTCGTTTTGTTCACTGATGCGTAAGAACCTGATTTTTACATCGGCGAATTGTCAAGTCCATAAAGCGAGACGATTTCAGCTACGACGTGATCGTCCTTGAAGGAGAAGAGCAAATACTTGAAAAATTCAAAAACTCGCAGGCACGCGTGCTGTTCGGCGCCGAGCCATTCTGCTGGCCAGACAAGAGCTTGGAAGAAAAGTATCCGCCGGTTGAATCGAACGAGAAGCGCTTCTTGAATTCGGGCGGCTTCATTGGATATGCCAGCGATCTGTTCGCTTTGATAAACTCAAAGCCGATTGAGAATGAAGACGACGACCAGCTCTTTTTTTCTCTGCTGTATCTTGACGAAAAAGTCCGCGATGAGCACTTGATCAAATTGGATCACAAGTCGCAGTTGTTTCACAATTTGAACGGAGCTAGCGACGAGATTAGCATTGAGCCCGATCAAACAGGCGATCGTCTAGTGGTGATCGATCGCCTTCACGAGCACTCTCCGTCTATCCTGCACGGCAATGGACCGAGCAAGCTCGCTCTCAACCAAATATCAAACTATGTCCCGAACAAGTACAAGCCGAGCGAACAGTGCTACGGCTGCCAAGAGGACACCATTACCCTGCCCGCAGATGTGAGAGCCTTGAATCTGAATATTTGCTTTCGTTTTCGTTATTTTACCTGTTGCTCAAGGACAACGAGTTGCCTCAAGTTAGCATCATCCTATTCATCGAACAACCGACCCCGTTCATTCGCGAGTTTTTTGAGAAAATCGTCGCGTTAGATTATCCCAAGTCGAAAATCGCTCTCCTGATGCACAACAGTGTCTCATATCACAACGAGCAAGTCAAAGCGTTCTTTGAAGACCACGCGCAAGAGTATCATTCAGTGAAATATTTGAGCGCAGAAAACGACGCTGACGAATCGGCCGCTCGATCCGAGGCTTTGTGAGTGCAAACGAATTCGGCAGACTACTACAGCTCGTTCATTAAATTTTGATCAATTTAGACAAGAATGCGTTCGGGCTGAGTCGGCGTTCTGCTTCTCAGTGCACAGTTACGTCCATTTGGACAACCCGGACACGTTGAAGCATTTGATTCGACAAAATAGAAAAGTGATCGCTCCGATAATGATCAAAACAAACTCGCTGTGGAGCAACGTCTGGGGCGCATTGAACGAGCAAGGCTTCTACGCTCGATCGGCCGACTACGTGGATATAGTCAAGCGAGAGAAGCTGTAAGTAGGCGTCCAAAACTCCAGTCACTGCTCTTCTGCTCAAGTCAATCTGCTTTAAGAGGCGTCTGGAATCTTCCCTACATTAGCGGCGCAGTTCTAATCAAAATATCCGAATTCGATCCGAATGAGTTGGAGATCCACGATGACAAGCTCGACTCGGATCTTGCTTTCGCTGCTCATTGCCGAGCTAAAGTAAAATCACTTTTATTTTCATTTGTCTCCCATCTCGTTAGAAGCGTTGTTTTCAAGGGCATATTCATGTTTGCGACCAACATGCACGCATTTGGCCATCTGCTTGATACTGACAACTTCAACACGAGTCTTATTCGACCCGAAATGTACGAGATATTCGCCAACTTCGAAGTGAGAAACTTTTCATATTTTATTATTTGAGCAATCTGCTGGTCTCTGACTTGTTTAACCATTTGGATCAAATTAGGACTGGACTGCGCGCTATATTAGACCAGATTACTTTGAGGTGATCAAGGGCAATCAGGAGCCTCTTCAAGTGGGTCACAAATTCATTAGCTCGCTTCAAGTTCGTTTCTACTTGAGAAAAAGCCTTGTCCTGACGTCTACTGGTTTCCGATCTTAACTGACGAGTTTTGTGACGATCTGATCACCATGATGGAACATTACGGAAAATGGTCGGGCGGCAATAACAATCACAATGTAAGAGACAATATTAAAGCAAATGATTTCATCAACTCAACTTCATCTTGACCGACCGACCTCAAGGATCCACGTCTTGACGGAGGCTACGAAAACGTGCCCACAGTTGACATCCACATGACTCAAATCGGCTGGGACAAGCATTGGCTTCATGTGCTCCGCATGTTTGTTCAGCCAATGCAGCGCAAAGTGTTCATTGGCTATTTCCACGATGTGAGTAGCAAAGCTGCTTGGTTTATTGATTTCGTAACTCAAACTTGGAATAGCCACCAAATGCCATTTTGAATTTTGTGGTTCGCTATCGTCCGAGGGAGCAAGACCATCTCACTCCGCACCATGATGCGTCCACTTATACACTCAACATAGCATTGAATAGGCCCAAGATAGACTTTGAAGGAGGCGGCTGCCGTTTTGTGAGATACAACTGCAGCGTGCTGGACACACGCAAGGGATGGGGAATGATCCATCCTGGCCGACTTACTCATTACCATGAGGGCCTTAGAGTGACAGGTGGCACTCGTTACATCATGGTCTCGTTCATTGATCCGTGAGCGAATTCAGTCTCTTGCTGTTTTGGATTGCGGTGAATTCCAGTGTCTGATTGCATGTTTTCAAAAATAAAATTTAAACGCAGCCACTGCTTTGAGGAAAAATGTTTTCTTTTTTTTTTTATTTGACAAATGGTTGTTCTTGGTAACATTCAACAATTCCACCAAGATCCTTCTCATTTGACTCATGCCTGGTCCATGTCCTGTGTCATGTCATTTACACTTCCTCCACCTCCTCCACCTCCTCCATTGATCGGTGTTTGCATGCAACATAAGCTTGCGATGAGGAGTAAGAAGACCTGCTTCTCCACTGGTACCTGTAACTGTCAAATTCAATGATTTTGTAAGTTCCACCATCTTTGGCCTTTTGAAAATAAGGAAATTTTGAGCATCCTGTTAAATGATTGAGCAAACGGTCACTAACCCAGAAAGTAGCCGAATCACTGCCCGCATTTACGCTGTTGAGCATTTCGCTCCGTTCGTCTGAATCGAGGTCCCAATCCTCTAAATCGATTACTGACCAATCTGATCCTCGGTTAGCGCAAATAAAATTTGCATTCTCGCGGGTCGTTAGCTGGTAAGTGATAAATAGCGAGTAAGTTTCGCCCGACAGAAGCTCATCATCTCCTAAATTTCAAATCGCTTAAGAAGCCTGGCAGGTTCATGAATAAATCTATTTACGGCAGTATTTCTCGTCGTAAAAATTGCTACCAGCGGGGCAACTTGTTTTCAACTTAGAGAAATAGAAATCAAGGGAACTAGACGAAGCAGGTTTACCGGCATAAGCTCTTAGTGCACTGAAGGCTGGTTCCATTTTTACACCCAATATTGACTGAACAGGGTTCGTCAAAGCTGGGGAAATCCTCTGATGAAATAAAAATTAATTTCGATTGAGAGTGGATTAAATTAAAAATGAAACAAATATAAAGAAGGAGCTCAAATGAATGATTACCACAAACAACTCCGTTAAAGAACTGGTTCTCCGGGCATCTTTATAACGATACAAAAAGAAGATTAGCGGTAAAAACACAAAAGAGACAAAGAGAGAGACAGACAGACAGAGGAAGACATCAAGAGACAGACCAAAAGAGGAAGAAAGGAAGGGGAGAAGCGAACGGTTGAGCAGTGAATTACGTGCAAATGCCGCTTGATGAGACCTGGTCGCATATGAAGGTTGGCGCACAGGTGGCTTGCCTGATGCAGCTCTCAGAGAATCCAGCACTGCAGGCCTCAATGGAGCTCAAGTGCCAGACGGAAGCCAGTAAGACGACGAATATCGATTTTAATGTCATTATTTGTGCCATGTCATTAGAAACACTTCAAACGTGTCAAATAAGCCAGTGGCCGATCAAGCGAGATTTTTTATAAATTCGCGCACTAATCGCTCAATTCATGTACGCTCTGCTGTCATAAATTAGCTTCCTTTTCTCATTGAGCTGCAGAATAGCGGAGTAGACAAAGTAGTTTTGACTTTGAGGTTAAGAAGAGGTTTGGAGGAGTGCTACTAAGAGGTGAGCACTTGCAAAATGTCTGGAGACGAGAGCGTGTCTGGCTTCGACAAAAGACAGGCTAGTCGAGCTCGTTTGCTTCAAAAGCTCATCAAAAGCCCTCATTCGGAACATATAACGGGAAAAACCACACAAAGCCGTTAAATTTGTGATCAAGTTCGCGCTTGGCTAAATCTGCCTTGTTTCAAGCAAATTAATTTGTGGAGCCTTATGCTAATATTCAATGTTCTATTGATGCAGTTTGCCTCTTTGAGTCTGGCTACAGGAAGAGAAAATCATTCGCAGCGCAAGAAGGCATTAAATTAACGCGCTTCTCTCCCTGCAGTACTCGGCCGACCATTTAATGAGTTAATTATCTCGCTTAAAAGTTGCCATCATCATTCTGAAAACCAACAGAGTAACTCAGGCCTTCACTTCTCTGGTATTTCTCCTTCTCTAAGTTATCCTTATTTCTTTTCTTTTCTCTCTCTTTCTCTGCCTTTTTTTATTTTCTCTTTCGCTCTCTATTTCTCACACTGGGTCTCTTCTCAAGTGTTGCATTTTTCTCTTTATGAGCTCAAAGAGTCTGCTCGTCGATTTCGCGAATACCAACTGTTCCACTTAGGCGCAAAAAAAAAGCTTTAGAGTGCTCCCAAAGCGAATAAGGCTCCGAGCGGCGCTCATTATCTCTGTGCCTTGAAGAAGTGCCTTATCTCGAACAAAATACAACCGGCTCGTTTTGAACCGTAAAATTCATCTAACATTTGGCAATTATTGAGAATAAGCAAGTCACGCTTGATATTCTATTGATATTCAGGTTTTGTTTGGCAATGCAGAAAATTGCTTGCAATTATCTATTGCAACAATCTATGTATGACCTTGAAATTTTCAAAAAGACGGAGACGACTAGCTCGCTTCTCATTCGATGTGGCATAAAAGCTGATCAAATTACAACAGCATAACGGCAGACGGCCTAATCCACATTAGGAAATTCTAATTCTAAGATAATCAATACCATCATATTCCTTGCCCATAGGGATCAAGACGTTGACGTAAGAAAATGGTGCCAAGCGTCAATTACATGGTTGTGCCATGTGAACGCTTTCGATGCGCCAAAATATTCTTGGAATTTATTTAATTATTTAATTGTTGGATTCGTAGACTAGCTATGCTCCGTCTTCTTCTATCTAACCAGACTCTTAAAAATCGAGAGGATGGGTAGAGTGCGATATTAAAAGATTGATGCAATATTTAAGGTTGAAACCAAACCGATGAAATTTCATCTTTGATTTAGAGTTCAAAAGCGGCGCCGGTCAATAAAAAAGAAACCAGGAAAATGAACGAGAGCGAAAGAGAAGCCAGCTGTTGGCAGGAAATACATTCTATGGAGCTGCTCAGCCGCACAAAACTGATCAACGTGTACGCCACAACTGCCATAATATCAATCGGTCTGCTGGGTAACGCGTTGGCTTTGTTTGTGTTCATTCAGAAGCGATTCCGCATTCATTCGTCGAGCATATACTTGTTGTGCTTGGCACTATCGGACGGACTGTTCTTGCTGATGCATTTCTTCGAGGACACCACCCGAAGCTATATTGACGCATTTAGCAACGGCGCCTATGCCAATCTACGCGACGAGTGCCACTATTTGGTCGAAGCCGATTTGGCTAAAAAGAACATGAATGAATGGGTGAGAGCCACTCTGCGAACCATAAGCATCATAGACCAGTCGAACATGTTCTGCCGTACCGTCAACTATTTCCGCTATCTACTTCGATTCGTCTCCGCCTACATAATAGTGACGTTCACCATACAACGCGCCATCGCTATCAAATGGCCGTTCTCACAAGCCAAACTAGAATCGAACAAACTTGCGTGGACAATCATTTTGATTCTCACCCTCTCAGGGTGCATATTCACTGCCTGGGTGCCATTTCTGTTTCGGCTGCGACCAACGCCCGCTGGCAGTGTCATTCTGGACGAGTACTGTGATGTTGAACGCCAGTTCTCTTCAATCTACTTTCACGCCACGATTGTCTACGTGGTGATCACCATGCTTTTACCCATCATCTTGATATTCATATTCAACTTGCTGATTATCGTTCACATTTGGAAGGCGAGTCGAGCGCGTCAGAACTTATCTGCGACCAGCGAGCAAAACGACCATGCAGACGCACTGTTGAAAACAACATTGAGTCTAAAAAGCAAGCGGACCGCGAATCAATCACTAGTGAAGCGATCCGCACCAGTGTGTTCAGCTAGCGTTCGCAAAAAGAGTACGAACGAATCGTACAAGATCACGCGAATGCTCTTGTTCCTTTCCTTTTCGTACGCGTTTTTAAATTTGCCCTACGTCGTCTCCTGGTGCGTTTTCTTCTATTTGAGCGCATTTGGCAACGATCTGAGCGTCAAAGACTCGTTCAATCTCTTCTCTGTGCTCAACATCTGCGAGATATTCTATATTCTCAACTACGGCATTCACTTTTTTGTTTATTGTGCCTCGGGAAAGAAGTTCAGGTCACAACTTAGAAACGCGCTCAGCTGTTCTAGGACATGAGTTTGTAATCAAAAAGTGAATTAAAATTGAAATAAAATAGGAACGCAACACCAATCTACGCAGAGAATGCTTATATAAGAAATAAAAAATTGAATAAAATTCACTCGTGCTTGAATAACCAAGGTCGATCTTAGACCGCTCACTTTAAAACGAGGAAAAGCACAAGACGAATAACAACGCTTCGATCTAGTGCGCAGACAAAACTCAATCGCATGTAGGCATAAGCTCGATTATTGCGTCAAAGTGCGCATCTAATCGATAGACAAGCTTAGAATGCGAATCAGAGCTTATCCGAAGCTTTTAAGGTTTAGATAAAGAAGGATCGAGTTTTTGTAGAATTAACAAACTGCTTGAGGGAACTTTGAGCTGATCGAGAGCAATGCAGTCGAGCTCAATAATTCCGCTTCTTTGCGTTCTATTCGCGTTTCCGTTGATGTCGAATGGACAACTAAAGGCCAAATATGGCGAATACTGCTTAAGGGATTTATCGTGCGACCCGGCCACTCGAACAATTTGCATTCAAGACAAATGCCTGTAGGTTGAACTGATTTCGGAGCAAATTGAAAATTCAAAAATAAAAAAACAACAACGTGAAGATGCGATCACAATATGTATCATGACGGCTCCAAGTGCGGTAAGTGATCTTGATTAAACAAGGTTTCTGAAAAGTAAAAAATTTGGAAAATAGTAATCAAGCCGACATACCGAGAGTCGTGCTCACCAATACACGGCTGCAGAAATGGAACTGGGCTTATATGCGATGATGGAATATGCAAGTAAGCAAACCCTAATAAAAGTCAAACTCCAACAATCAAATGCAAAATTTTGCCGAAAAGTTGTAAGGAGGACGAAAGCTTTTGCAACGAAATGTGTGGTAAGAAAAAAAAAGGAAAAATTTGAAATTATAATCTAAAAAATATCAAGAGCAAAATAGGGCCTGGTGTATAGACGATTTCTGCTATATCGCGTTACACAAGCTATCAAACTACTATCAGGCTAATGCCTTATGCCAAAAATACCCTCAAGGATCTTTAATAAACCAGGATGATGCAGAAGACAATGATGTAAAATACATATTGTCAACAATACTCAGTAATACATGCCGCAACAACATATGGGTAGGCGTATGAACAAATGATAAGAAGTAAAAATATCTAAATAAAATCGTGTGGGCGGATAAAGTTAGATGATGCGTCGGTGTTGAAGAGAACAGATATACAAAGAAGAACTAGAACGTATAATGCAAACAAAAAGGAAAAATTCTTAACCATATGCAAGATCGAAAAAAATCAATTACCAATAGAAATGGGGCTTTTGAGAGAGATCCTGGGAAAAAACAAAGGTAAGAAAGAAAACAAGAAATTCCAATAGAAATATCTATAAAAAAAATTAAATCAATTCGCATCGATTAAAGAAACAAGACTCGTACCCAACGAATCTTTCTCAGAACAAATAAGAGCTTCGGCGATAAGCCAAATAGCGGCGACAGAAAATCAGCCCGGTTTGACTCCATCTTCAGAAATGACAGATAATTTAATAGGCATTCCGGAAAAAACCAATGATGTTGAAAATCATGTTGAAATTAGTAACCGACCTGACGTGGTAAGAACAGCATTAGCCAGCGAAGTTATTCCAGCCACAACAGAACAGCCAACGGTCGAGTTCGGTATTGCTAACAAGGACGCTCCAGCCACTACCGAGCAGGCTGTAGTTGAATCAGCCATTTCCAACGAAGACGTTCCAGCCACTACCGAGCAGGCTGTAGTTGAATCAGCCATTTCCAACGAAGACGCTCAAGCCACTACCGAGCAGGCTGTAGTTGAATCAGCAATTGCCAACGAGGACGCTCCAGCCACTACCGAGCAGGGTGTAGTTGAATCAGCAATTGCTAACGAGGACGCTCCAGCCACTACCGAGCAGGCTGTAGTTGAATCAGCCATTGCCAACGAGGACGCTCCAGCCACTACCGAGCAGGCTGTAGTTGAATCAGCCATTGCCAACGAAGACGCTCAAGCCACTACCGAGCAGGCTGTAGTTGAATCAGCCATTGCCAACGAGGACGCTCCAGCCACTACCGAGCAGGCGGTAGTTGAATCAGCAATTGCCAACGAAGACGCTCAAGCCACTACCGAGCAGGCTGTAGTTGAATCAGCAATTGCCAACGAGGACGCTCCAGCCACTACCGAGCAGGCTGTAGTTGAATCAGCCATTGCCAACGAAGACGCTCAAGCCACTACCGAGCAGGCTGTAGTTGAATCAGCCATTGCCAACGAGGACGCTCCAGCCACTACCGAGCAGGCGGTAGTTGAATCAGCAATTGCCAACGAGGACGCTCCAGCCACTACCGAGCAGGCTGTAGTTGAATCAGCAATTGCCAACGAGGACGCTCCAGCCACTACCGAGCAGGCTGTAGTTGAATCAGCAATTGCCAACGAGGACGCTCCAGCCACTACCGAGCAGGCTGTAGTTGAATCAGCCATTGCCAACGAGGACGCTCCAGCCACTACCGAGCAGGCTGTAGTTGAATCAGCCATTGCCAACGAGGACGCTCAAGCCACTACCGAGCAGGCTGTAGTTGAATCAGCCATTGCCAACGAAGACGCTCAAGCCACTACCGAGCAGGCTGTAGTTGAATCAGCCATTGCCAACGAGGACGCTCCAGCCACTACCGAGCAGGCGGTAGTTGAATCAACAATTGCCAACGAAGACGCTCAAGCCACTACCGAGCAGGCTGTAGTTGAATCAGCAATTGCCAACGAGGACGCTCCAGCCACTACCGAGCAGGCTGTAGTTGAATCAGCCATTGCCAACGAAGACGCTCAAGCCACTACCGAGCAGGCTGTAGTTGAATCAGCCATTGCCAACGAAGACGCTCCAGCCACAACCGAGCAGGCCTCAATTGAAGCTTCAATAGCCAACGAGGACGTTCCAGCCACTACCGAGCAGGCTGTTGTTGAATCAGCCATTTCCAACGAAGACGCTCCAGCCACTACCGAGCAGGCTGTAGTTGAATCAGCCATTTCCAACGAAGACGCTCCAGCCACTACCGAGCAGGCCTCAATTGAAGCTTCAATAGCCAACGAGGACGTTCCAGCCACTACCGAGCAGGCCTCAATTGAAGCCTCAATAGCCAACGAGGACGTTCCAGCCACTACCGAGCAGGCTGTAGTTGAATCAGCCATTACCAACGAAGACGCTCAAGCCACTACCGAGCAGGCTGTTGTTGAATCAGCAATTGCCAACGAGGACGCTCCAGCCACTACCGAGCAGGCTGTAGTTGAATCAGCCATTTCCAACGAAGACGCTCCAGCCACTACCGAGCAGGCCTCAATTGAAGCTTCAATAGCCAACGAGGACGTTCCAGCCACTACCGAGCAGGCCTCAATTGAAGCCTCAATAGCCAACGAGGACGTTCCAGCCACTACCGAGCAGGCTGTAGTTGAATCAGCCATTACCAACGAAGACGCTCAAGCCACTACCGAGCAGGCTGTTGTTGAATCAGCAATTGCCAACGAGGACGCTCCAGCCACTACCGAGCAGGCTGTAGTTGAATCAGCCATTTCCAACGAAGACGCTCCAGCCACTACCGAGCAGGCCTCAATTGAAGCTTCAATAGCCAACGAGGACGTTCCAGCCACTACCGAGCAGGCTGTAGTTGAATCAGCCATTACCAACGAAGACGCTCCAGCCACTACCGAGCAGGCCTCAATTGAAGCTTCAATAGCCAACGAGGACGTTCCAGCCACTACCGAGCAGGCTGTAGTTGAATCAGCCATTTCCAACGAAGACGCTCCAGCCACTACCGAGCAGGCCTCAATTGAAGCCTCAATAGCCAACGAGGACGTTCCAGCCACTACCGAGCAGGCTGTTGTTGAATCAGCAATTGCCAACGAGGACGCTCCAGCCACTACCGAGCAGGCTGTAGTTGAATCAGCTTTTGTCAACGAGGACGTTCAAGCCACTACCGAGCAGGCCTCAATTGAAGCTTCAATAGCCAACGAGGACGTTCCAGCCACTACCGAGCAGGCCTCAATTGAAGCCTCAATAGCCAACGAGGACGTTCCAGCCACTACCGAGCAGGCTGTAGTTGAATCAGCCATTACCAACGAAGACGCTCCAGCCACTACCGAGCAGGCCTCAATTGAAGCTTCAATAGCCAACGAGGACGTTCCAGCCACTACCGAGCAGGCTGTAGTTGAATCAGCCATTTCCAACGAAGACGCTCCAGCCACTACCGAGCAGGCTGTAGTTGAATCAGCCATTTCCAACGAGGACGTTCCAGCCACTACCGAGCAGGCTGTTGTTGAATCAGCCATTTCCAACGAAGACGCTCCAGCCACTACCGAGCAGGCCTCAATTGAAGCCTCAATAGCCAACGAGGACGTTCCAGCCACTACCGAGCAGGCTGTTGTTGAATCAGCAATTGCCAACGAGGACGCTCCAGCCACTACCGAGCAGGCTGTAGTTGAATCAGCCATTTCCAACGAAGACGCTCCAGCCACTACCGAGCAGGCCTCAATTGAAGCTTCAATAGCCAACGAGGACGTTCCAGCCACTACCGAGCAGGCTGTAGTTGAAGCCTCAATAGCCATAGAGGACGTTCAAGCCACTACCGAGCAGGCTGTAGTTGAATCAGCCATTTCCAACGAAGACGCTCCAGCCACTACCGAGCAGGCCTCAATTGAAGCTTCAATAGCCAACGAGGACGTTCCAGCCACTACCGAGCAGGCTGTAGTTGAAGCCTCAATAGCCATAGAGGACGTTCAAGCCACTACCGAGCAGGCTGTAGTTGAATCAGCCATTTCCAACGAAGACGTTCCAGCCACTACCGAGCAGGCTGTAGTTGAAGCCTCAATAGCCATAGAGGACGTTCCAGCCACTACCGAGCAGGCTGTAGTTGAATCAGCCATTTCCAACGAAGACGTTCCAGCCACTACCGAGCAGGCTGTAGTTGAAGCCTCAATAGCCATAGAGGACGTTCAAGCCACTACCGAACAGGCTGTAGTTGAGGTCGGCAATGCTAACGAGGACGCTCCAGCCACCACCGAGCAGGCATTTACAGATATAGCGACCTCTACCGAAAAAGTTTCCGCTTCCACTGAACTATCTGTTTTAGAGAATTCGACCGCTGTTGCACAACCCAAATTTACTCGGGATGGTCTCGGATACTGTTATGGGCAACTTTGTGCCCGATATCAAGGCCAAGAAAATACTCTTGATTTAGCCGCACTCGCATGTGAACGTGAGATTAAAGTTGTTTATTCCAATAGTTCTTTTACCCAAAATGATTTCGAAATTCTTGCGGACCATATGCAAAGCGTTGATCCTTTTATTTCATCTGAAAATCTTCTCGTGGTTTGTTTTTTTATTTAATATGTCTTATTTCTTTCTTTATTTATTTTTTTTAGACAAACGTCCCTGTATCTTACATTCAAGTCAACTCTACACAGCCAATGAAAGGTTTTGTCATGTTTCTCTTTCTTTTAAAGCTTTAATTTTTATTTCGCCTTTTTAGTTGATAACGAAATAGTTTCTTCAGCTATTCGAACTTTAATTTTTGGCGGAGAAGATATTGATATCCAGAAGGCTCCTCATAACGCCGCTTTGTTTTATAACAATTCTTTTATTTGTACCGGCTCCCTTATTCGTAAAAACGTTGTTTTGTCCGCCGCTCACTGTGTTTTTGGTTTGAACTCTACATTATTCTCCATTCTTCTCGGTACAAATAATCTCATGGATCCGACCAGCCCTTCAGGACCCTTTTACTTACGCGTTGTTAATATCAAACCGGTAAGATTTATTTTTGGTTTTTATTTAATTCTTTAGACTATTCGCCTTAGCATCCTGTGTACAACCCAAGCCGATTCACTGATGATGTGGCTCTTTTATTTTTGGAAAAGGAGGTTCCTCTCTCTGACAAGATATCCCCTATTCGTATTGTTCCTGCAAACATCAATTGGCCCCCGGCAAATTCAGCAGTTCAAGCTTACGGCTGGGGCCTCACCCAAAATAATGTTATTCCGGAGATTCTTCAGCATGTGAACCTCACGGTCTTTTCGGACACTAGTTGTCGACAAACTTATCGCTCTATTGATTTCAATAGCAGCCAGTACTTGTGTGCTGGCTCTCCGTCGCAGCGTAAGGGCGTATGCAACGGCGATTCCGGCGGCGGACTTATCGCTAAATATGAGAATGAGGACGCACTCGCGGGAATAACTGCGTTTGGAATGAGATGTGGACAACCAGGATCGCCGGCGTGAGGCTTTTTCAGCTTTTTTCTCTTTAACTAGGAAATGAATTCCGCCTTCTTAAGGGTATTCATGAGCGTTTCCTTCTTCCACGAATGGATCATAGAAAACAGCCGTGAGTGATCTCTAGCTAATACTGACCTTTTTCGTCGTCCATTTAATTTTATTTCAGGAGACACAGATACACAAAATAACGGCCTTCTGGTTAAAGATTCCACGAACGGTACGGTGAGATGGAGGATGGACAAGTCTCCAGGGAACAAGAAAGTTTCCGCCAATCTGCTTTGCTATTATCACAAGCCAGAAACAACAAGCTTATGAAATGCTCTGAGAGAAAATATTTTTAGTTAGATTGTGTTTTATTCTGTATTGCTCTTTTAGTCTTATTTCTTGTTTTAGCCTTAACTTCGCCATTCTCTATTATTCCTTTTTTGCATTTAAAAGAAAAATAATTATCAAGTCGAACTCAAACGCTAGTTCTCTAAAATCTTAAACAATTCATTAGGGTTATTCGAGTCGAAAGTAAAGCTTGCAAATAGACCAATTGAAATTCGCCTAATTGGCCAAGTGTTTGTGCAGATAAAAGAAAGAAAGAAAACATTTGGCTTTGTGATTCTGGCTGATTTGTATTGAGATGGTCAGAAGAGAAAGAAAATAAACTTGGCGCTTTCTCACTGTGGCGTCAATAACTTTGGTCAATATAGGCGCTCAACTCACCGAACCTGAGGCATGCCAGCCATATTAAAGCGAACACAACCGAAACAACCTAGTCGAACAAAAACAACAACACTTGTCGGTTGCGGCGATTGCCCAAACTTGTGCGCCGAGTTTGCCCTGTTTTCCTTCCATGATTAGTGTAGAGTTATAATCTCATTAAGCTATAGTTCTGCTGGATGCTTTCGATCACGATGATGATGAATCGCTTTTAGAACGAAGCACAGAAGCGCTTTGATGCCTGTTTATTTGTGCTAAATCGTTAGCCAACTATTCCAATTATCTCACCAACTGAAACACCTACAAACCAATCTTTAGAGCCTCTGCCTTCTCATAACAAACGAGCCTTGCTTCAATCGGAGGTTTCTATTTTCTCATTGTGTTGGCGAATTATACCGAAACGCCTGGTCTCTCTATGGCTTTTAGTCTGGGGCCTTATTGTTGTGGCTGACTGATCAGACTTTAGTTGTCAATTTGCTTTTTGCGTCCTGTAATCGGATGAGATCATATCAGGCTGCGGTCAGTCGGCTCGGCACCACCAACTCCAACGGCATGTCAAAACTTTTCGACACCGCCAATCGATGCTTGCTGCCTCAAGATCCACTTTTCGATTTGGACAAATCTGTCACGCGAACTTTCCGCGCTCTTCTCCACTCTTCTGCTTCCTTTTCATTTTTCATTTGCGTGCCTATATGGGCGCGTGTGTGTGTGTGTGTCAAGCGCTTATTCGCCTCTTAATCTATCAAATTAATTTGCAATATCTGGATGGACAACATGACAGCTAGAAGCTGGCCGATGGGACACGGGCCATTTTAAACCACATCTGCTGGAATTGGCCAACTAGTGTGAGCTAGATTAACGGTTCTGTTCACTTTTTGCTCGCTCGTTAGGTCAAACGTGTTCTTAAGCCTATTTGACGGCTATGATGAGGTTTACCGCTCGTCGTCATCATCATGCAATAATCGAGCATCGCTAATGTGTGATTGTTATATATAGGACCGAGCTAGTTCGTTGGTGGTTTGGTGCTTGTTTCATCGCTCGTTTGCTTAAAAGAGGCAGTTCTCTCTGTTTGCCTAAATATGTCGTACTCCCACTCCCAAGTTACTTGCTCACTCTCACTCTCTCTCTCTCTATTTTAACTCTTCTTGCTTGCCCCCATTTACTCATCCAGTTGGACAGGATATTGGTTGTCAGCTTTGATTGCGCTCTACGTCTATTTTATGTCAAGCATGTTCTGTAGAGACTGCTATACAACCGGTTTGTCCTGACACTCATTGTTGTTGGCTTTGTCTATCGATAAATTGCACTTTATTGCGTAACTTCTTGTGCCATTCTTCAAACGCGTGTAAACTTCTCTTTCGTCTATTTCGGTGCTCTTTTGTTCTACGATCATAAACACATTATTTGGCTGCAGTCGAATTTCGATCTGAGCAATGGCCATCACCCGTCCACTGTTGATCTAAATTTTCAATCGCCTCGGGCTACTTGTCTACTCTAATGAGCTAATATTCATTTATTGACTATGAGCTTGCTTGTCAAGCGACACTTATTGATTGACTCGTTGCGAATCAAATCATCATGCTGCAATAATTTGTCATCATTTCCAACGGTTCAGTTGAATATTTCTTTTCTCCAATAAGAACATTTTTCACTGACTATAATCGCTTCATGCTTGGACGATTATTATGCAATTTCAGCCTAGATAGATTAAAATTACTATTTCTTGTGTGATTCGATACGGTGGCAGCTGTGCAATAGTTTAATTTGATCTAATTGGAGTCGCTTCTTAGCCAAACACAATTTTCCTTCCGCTCTTGATCCCGATCTCTTTTCTTGCCCTCCTTTTCCTTCTTCTTTTCCCCTCGTTCTCTCTCCTGGCTCGTGCGCCTCACATGATGTGCTCTCCTCTTGCTTACGTAACTCGTTGCTTGCAACAATTAATCGATATTTGAGTGAACGAAATTACCCAGCCAGCGAGAATAATTACTTATTTTACCTGGCCTCTTAGACCTTGCTTCTCATTCTTGTAGATTGGCGTCGAAATACGAGCAACTAGATGGAGACTTCATTCGGTCGGACAGTCGAGACTCGACTCTACGACTCGGTGAGGCTCGATCGAGAAGAAATCCGCGCCCTAATCGAGCGAAACAGTCAACTTTTGCGCTCATGCAGCATCAGGAGACCGACTCGCACCGCCGCTGCCTCAACTCTTCTGTATAGAAAGGCTTCCAACAGAGCAGCCGGCTCTGGCTATTTGAGTGATTCAGAGCCGCTGCGATTTGAGAGCGTTGCCAGGAGAGGCGAAAGAAATGTGCCCAGAGCAGAGAATGTAAGGGCTAGGTTTTGCCGCGGCAATATTGAGCCGACGCCGAGAGAAGCCAGAGCATGCAGCTCAACAGGCGAGCGGGAGCCACCAGTTACTATTCGCACCAAGCGTCCAGACTTGTCGCAACGTGCACTTCTACTGAGCGACTCGTCTAGTTTGGTGCGCAAGTTTCTAATCGAACGGCAGAAAGAAATCGAAAAGAAAAAGAAACGAGAAGAAATGCTCTGGAGCCGTTTGCACGAATCAGATGCAAGGGCAGAGGGTTCAGCGAGAGTCTCTTCCAGCCGGACTCTGCCCCGCCGCCTCCAGTCGGAATACAATTCAACGCAATTAGGCCACAGAAGCCATTCAACGATATCTCGTTCTGACAGTGTCGACTCGAGAGCCAATCCTAACGAACATTTAGTGCCACTTGAGAACGCTCTCCAGAGCATGAACGAAATACTTCGTAATTTGACGCTTAATTTGGACACAAATAGCCAAGTGAGCGGCCGGAAAGAATCGGGCCATTCTAGACCAGCTCAGCCAGTCTTTGGTCGCACAGCTCAGCTGGACCGAATTGCTTCGCCTTGTCACACCTCGGGTATTCCAGGTGAGCGTCTGATTCATGCGATTTCGATTCGAGGCCTTTTAAAATTCGCATTAAAGCAGCAGCAGCAGTAGAATGGCAAGCTGATCAAGCGCACAGTAAAGAAGCGAGAAAGCGTCTTCCATCGTCGTCAAGTCTTCTGAGCTCCGCTCTCACTTCAGAGAGCGATTCAAGCGGCTCTCTAAATTCGGCGGGCACCAACTGCTCCGCAGACAGCAATCGAAGTAGATGGAGCCAAGAGGCCAACAATTTTCTTCAAACCAGTTCGCTTGGCCAAAAACTGAAACGTTTTCTCTCTATTCGATCGTCGTCCAGAAACCAGTATAATTAAACAAGTGTCGATTTGTGTAAAATAAACAACAACAACAACAACAACAACAGAGTCAAACAGAAGTGCAGCGTGATTTGGAAATAGAAAGTCCACAATGGGGGCGAAACGAGAGGCAGAGAAGGGTTAGAGGCGATGGATTAGTTGGCGATTAAATGGTGGAAATCCATCAAAAAGCGATTTGCGTCTTGATCGAATTTGATGACCCCTTTGAGCCGTGGCGCATCCCTCCGTCTCTCTCGCTGTCTTTGTTTCTCGTTTACGTGCTGGTCTCTCTTAATCGTATGTGTTGGCCGAGTCCCTGGCGCCTTAGAACAAGTTTGACGAGGTCACGAAACTCGCACGGCACATATCAAATTCAGGTGGAAGAAGTAATCGCTTCAGACCGTGCCAGCTTTAATTGGCCTTTATCTACCATGAATCAAATAAAACAAGAGTAGAAAACAAAATAGCCCAACAAGTGGGAATCGTGATCATCATCAATAGATGACAAACATCATGTGGGCTTTTAAGCATCGCCAATTAAATGGCGGTCGTGGCTGTCTTGGCCGTCGTCGGTTTTGGTCGTTTTTCTTGTTTTGGTTGTTGTCGTCGTTCTCGTTAAAACGCAGTCGTCCTTAATTTGTAATCGCTTATCTCCTCTATCAGCCCTCTCGTTCTCTCTCTCTCTTTGTCCGTCTTTCCTTACCTCTGACTGGTGGCCAGCAATTTCGCGATAACAAACTGCAGTGACAATCAAACGAAGATACTCGGCCTCATTTCGATCTTATCGTCGAGCAAAGGCGGTCGTCGACAAATCAGAGGTCGGTTAGAGTAACTTGCTTTCTCAATGTTCGAGTCAATTGGCCTGAATGACTTGGCGCAATCTCTTTTTATTTGCACTGCTCAATGAGGCGAGCAGTTCGAGCTTGACGCAATTTAATTATAGGTGTTGTCCTCATCGTTGAGCTGTTTTTTTCACACGAGTTTGACATGGGAAAGATACTGACCACGTCCAGACACACGTCCCTTTGTTTTACGCAACTCAAACGTTCAATTCGTTTTAGATTTGGTTCTTTTTCAATTGCACACAAAGCAAATGAGCGAGTTGCGAGCACCGCCAACAGTAACCCAGCAAGTAGCAGCAGCAGAAGAAGAAGTCAAGCGAATATGAATGCGCCCGAGCAGAGCAAAACAAGTCGGATACCAAAGCCGAGCTTCCGTCCGTCTGAAACCAACAAATCAGCTCCAGCGCCAGGCATAAGCCCAACAAAAATTCAAAAGCCGCGATTTGTGCCCAGGCCGCCGTCTAAAATCGCCACGTAAATCTCAGCCAATAATTCGCCTCTGAACTGTTTGCGTAACGCCCTTCAATTGTTGTAAGTGTTCAGCAGCTGCGGTCAAATCGAACGACAGAAATAGAGAAAAAGTCGACTGGCCAAGCAAAGAGTCCTGGTAGGCAAGCAGAAGAGGAGGCTAACCGGTCTGATGATAGTCAACGGGAAAAAGTCGCCAATCAAGCAGCAAATCGCATCCAAGTCGATTCAAGCAGTCAAAAAGCGCAGACAGCGTGTTCTGATTTGATGAGCCGATGCGAGGCACGGCGGACGTTGCGCCTGCTAAAAACTCGAACCGAGACATTCAAGAGCCGATTCGAAGAGGCGATTGGTAGTACTCAGGAAAAAAACAGTTTAAATGTCTCAAGTGAAACGAGCGATCACTCTGGAGAGTCTGTTGAGTCGACCGGGCAACCGGACACCAAAAATGAAACGTAAGACAAGCGAGCGTTTGTTGTTGCTCTTTTTTTTACGATCCTTGCTCGCCCCTAACTCGGATGACTGACTTTTTTTGATTGATTGAAATAGACGCGCCTCTAGCGTGTCTGCACTGGAGAGCACTTGTTGGCTAGTCGTCGTCGTCGTCGTCGTCTAATGGCAAGGTCGGCTCTTCGTTAAATAATTACCGGCTCGTATTGAGGTCATGTCTTGCCGGACAAAGTGAGCGCTTGTTTGATAAGAAGACAACGACGAAGCGCTCCAGTGATTGCTTCAAATGTTAGATAAGCGCCTGCCGCCCAAGATGAAAACAGGAGCATGCGGCAGACTATTTTGTGTGTTGGTAGAGAGCGCGTTGGCCAGGGCAGCTGCCAGATAGAGAAGAGTGAGAAGCAAGACGCAGGTTGGACGTGTTGAAAGCGGCAGTCTGAGTTGGCCAAGTGCTAGTCGATCAAGCAGTCTCATAGGCGGTTAAGCGATTAGGCCATTGACAGGCGTCTGAATGATTTGCTGCTCAATTATTCATATTAAAATGAGCCGTGGCGATGAGAGAAAGGCTCGCGCGCGATTAGAGCGAATTTTAGGCCAAGCAAACCGACTAGTGAATGGACAATAGAGCGGGTGCAGTCTCTTTAAGCGCTGCTGCTTGCAGTTTCTAGACTCTGCTGCTGCTGCTTGGGCGGGCGAGCGAGTGAGTGAGTGATCCATTCACAATTTCATGCGATTTCCGAACCGAGAGCAGCCGAAGGCGAAACAATACAACTCGAATTGTATGAATGAATGAGTCGTTTAATGCGAATGCAAATCTTGTTTGATGCTCGTTATTGTCAGTGTCACTCGTGAATATTCGCCCATACTCGCCATGAGTTCGCAGTGACATGAGATTGCGTGCTCTTTGGCTTGCTTGCTCAAAAGAGACGCGCGCAAATTTCTTCTTCTACAATCTGAGAGCGGATGAACGAATAAATTAGTTTAACGAGCAGTATTGAGTGACCAATTCAACCCGTTATTCGGTGCGGTTTTTTTTTTCTATTTCAGCTTCAGAACACCATTGCGCTCAATTAATTTCTCGCCGCGACCTTTGCTGTAGAAGCGCAGAAGGATCTGTTGAAAAGCCCTGAACAAAACGGGCTTCTGTTTAGAGAGAGTCGAATGCGTCGATATTGGCGTTTTAAATTGCGCCGCCGCCGCCGCCACGACGCGTGTTCACACTCATTTAACCTGCTCAACTTGGCTGAATGACCGCGAATTAAAACAATTTTCTACACGAGCCACATAAATCACCTAAGGGGAGGAGTGCGATATTTTGAGAAGCAGCAAGCGGCCGCCGAGTAAGACGAGAGTCGAGTTGGCGAGTAGACGAACTACTCGATGCCCACTGCCCGCTGTAAATACTCGAGTGTCGGCTCGATTTCAGCTCGCTCGAGTAAGCCTCTCTCTCTCCTACTCGGCTTGTTTGCTGCCTCTCAGACTCAAGACTCCCAGAAGCCAGTCCCTAGCTCAAGTGGTCACTCGTTTATAAATAGAGAGGCAGAGAGAGAGAGATTTGCATGCGATTCGTATTGCCTTCTAATTACGTGAGTTTGAATAAATCAGGCCGGGGGAGGCCGAATAACATGTTTGCTACTCAAATAGCCAAAAGGGCAATCTCCTAGACCAGAGAGGCCCATTTGTTTCTATTCAATATTTCGTGCGTCATTTGCATTCAAAGTTGCCTAGTTAGTCGGTCGCTTGATCATTTTGTGCTAATTAAAATCGACTTTTGGCAGCAGTAGCTAAAGCAGCCGGAGTCCGATTGGCAGCTTAGGCGAGAACGGCAGCAGCAGCAGAGGCAGATCCGCTCATGCCAATGAAAGAGCCGATCTCATCTCCACCATGCTTGCGCTTAATCCTCATGAACGCTCTAACTAGCGAACGCTTTATTTCAGGTCTAGTAATCATGTGGTCAGCTCTATTGATACCGGCCAAGAGATGTTGAGTCTCAAAATGAGGAAAACAATGAAAAATGGCGGCAAAAGCAACTCGTCTGCCCATTTGAACAAATCTCAACACGAGCCGGTCAAAGCTGCCGTTCTGCAGAGTCGGCCTCTCAGCCAGGAAGGAATCATAGAAGAATGCAAACAGTCACTTGAAATGTTGATAAAAGAGTCAAAGTGGAGCGCAAGACTTGAGCCGCGGCCCAGAGCCCATCTTCAAGCAGCCGCGTCAACCTCTTGTATCGTGTCGCGCGCCAACAAGTCTCAGTCCCATCTGGAGGCAGTGCACGAATCGCCGACCACTGACTATGGCGAGCCAAGAGACGACGACATATCTGCAAGTAAGATTTTTTCTCTTTATAAACTAATAACGGTACGTTTGAACCGCTCAATGGAGCGTCACTTGGCCCATGAATTTGGTTTATTTAATTAAAACCAGAAAGAGCAGAGAAATTTGGCTCAGGTTCGGCCGCATGCTGCTATTAAATGGGGCGCCGCATCTCCGGCCACTTGACACTCTGAGTTTAAATAAGCTCTGCATCTTGGTGGTTGTGTATCAGCAGCCGACCATCTAATCGTGAATCGATAACAAACTAGATGATGCGATGGCCGCAAACAAGTAAATTGAGAGCAGCACTGAGTGCGATTGATCAATTGGTCGGTTGAATTACGCCAACAACCAGGCCATTAGACCGAGCTTCTGTGTGTGTGTGTGTGCGCGGGGCTAGTCGAGCTCGAGTATATTGCAAGCAGAAAGCGAGAATCGATCGCTTAGACCTAATCACACAAAATTCGGTGGAAAGCCTCAAATATTTGTTGAAGCGCATTTCATTTGCTTTGTAAATTCAACCAAGGCCCGATTGAGCCCGTCATCGTGTTTCATTTCGCGCCCCTAATCGTTGTCTAAACCAAATTTTAAATTGAAGAGTTTGCTCAAGGAGCCGAGCCAGTCGCGGATCGATTATTGCCATCGCAAATATCGCCTCTCACATCTGCTTGCTCGTCAACGTTCAGCTCAACGAGCCGCGAGTCGCGGCCAGCCTCAATTGTTCACTTGGAGTCGACCGAAAAGGTGAGGAATTGGTTCTGACAGAAATGCGACAACTAGCCGCGAACTTTGGTCAAATGGCAAAGTGATAGCCGACCAGACAGAGAGAGAGAGAGATGTTCTCAGTCGGTCTGTATGGATAGGCGCACGCTTGACCTCTACGCACCGCAATTAACTCGAGCCGCCTTGTATGTTTTCATTCGCTTGAGTATAAACAAAACATGAAGACTCTCTATTGTGTGCGGCCTAAGTTGTTGGTCAAATTTGGCAACAAAATACGAATGAGCAAGCGAGCGCGGCAAAAGAGAGACGAGAGAGAGAGAATTGCAAGTCATCTCTCCCCTTTTCCACTCTCCGTTTCTTTCTCCCTCTTTTTTTTTTCATTTCTTTTTATTTAAATAAGATTATTGCCGTCGTTCGTTTGACCGAACGAGCGACTGCCCGACTGGCTGAGTGACTCAATGAGTTGAATTGTTTATGTAAAATTGACCAATAGACGGTCGGTCGGTCGCTCACTCGCTAAATCGCATCATTTTCCTTGTTTGAACTTTTGCTCATCGAGTCTGAGTCATCAAAAAGAGAAAAAGCGACATCCACAACAGAGAGAGAGAGAGAGAAAGGGTGAGAGAGGGAGGGAGAGAGTGAAAGGGAAAATTTTCAAGTTGCTCATTCACTGAATTGTGTCCCAATGCTTTGCGCGCATCCCAACTGACCCATTGGCGTCGTCTAGTTGTCGCTCCATATTTAATTAATAACTCGTAAATGTCTACACGCTCTAAATAGGAAAGGAAGTTCAAGTCGTTCGAGTCCAACTTCAACGAGCAAAATTATTCCGCGTCGGCTGCAATTGACTGCAAGCGCTTTAGCACAACAAGCGAAATACTCAACAAGGGTAAGAGCTTTGAAATTGAATTACCCTTGTGAGCCATTACGGCCGAACGCCTTGCTCACTCTCCCATTCATTCGTCATTTGTTCGACTTTTAAACTAAAAAATCTGTATCAAGGTGAGCCGCGCGCGTGTTTGGCCGCTTCGTGGGCTACTCTGAACGGACCGTTTCAAATCGGACTTAAATCGGCCGAAAATCTGCTCGCATCGAATATGGACAGAAAAATGATGAAAGCGGCGGCCGACCACAATGGGCAGCAGCAACAACAATCACGACTGCAACAACCACTGCGAGCCTGTCCACAGCAGGCGTCGTCAGCAACCGCCAGTCGAACTGGCCTATTCAAAAAATCAAACCAGTCGTGGTTCGCTCAGTCCTTTCGCCGCGCCTTCCACAAGATAGATGCCAAGCGCAAGTTGAACAAGAGCCAGACTCACCTGTTCGAATCGAACGCGTCCAGCAATGTCGATGACGAAGAAAACAGGCCGTCAGACAACGAAGAGAATGAGGAGATGGAAGAGCATAAACGCCAGAACATGCCGCAGATAAAGAACGCTTCGCTCATTTCCAAACGCTCGTTTCGGTCCGAGTCTGAGTTGATCAGACGGCAAGATAACGGCCAAGACTTGAGATTCACAGCAACAGTGGCAGCTGCATCAGGCACCAACACTTGCGCTCGACTTAATCAAAATTCGCACAAATCTGTCGCCTCGCTTCTGAACCACTACGGCGATCAGGGCGGTGGCCCTGTCAGCATTCAGCTTCAAAGCAAAAAATGGTGAGTAGAGCCCGAAAACGAAACGCTGCTCATCTCAAATGGTAACACTCGTGGTCAACTAGTTTGAACTGCAGCCTGAATGAGAATCTGGTGTCGAACTTGAAGAAAAAATTGACTCAGACAGAGAATCAATTGACCGACATTCGACTCGAAGCTCTCTCGTCCGTACATCAAATCGAGCAGCTCAGCGACCTGCTCGAGCGCGTCAAGAGTGAGATGAGCAATTTGAAAACAGAAAACGATGTTCTCCGCGAATGCTTGCTCAACGTTAAATCGCACCGATTCAATCTCAACAAAGAGCAGAACGGTGAGGTAACAAGCGACCGGCTGCAAAAGCTGTTAAAGAGCGTCGGAACCGACTCTTATCTTCACGCATACGGTAACTGCCTGTCGACCAGACTAAACCTGTTTAGTTAATACATTTGAATCTGAAAGATTTCATCCTGGACGACGAGAACGAGCCGCTGCTGCGTAGAGCGTTCGTTCAAATAGAAAGCTCTTATCAGCAGCTCGACTCGAATGAAGCAAGTTCTCAGGCGGCCTTTGACATTTGCAGCATAAACTTGGACAGTAAACTGAGCTGGGAGCTACTCGACGGAATAGTCGCTTACACCTTTAGACGTTATGTGCATCAAATAGACAAGTACAAATCGCTCGGCTTGTGCAAGGATTCGGTCGAGTGCTATCAGATCGGCTCAGTTGTTCGACACATGAACGAGGCCATTGTGCCCGACTTGCTTCCGTTCGGCTATTTAGTCGGCGCTGAGCCATCCATTCGCATCAGACTAAAAGGTATCTATAAAACCGTCTGGCTTTGAACTTCTCGTTTATCCTCACTCCCTTCTCTTTAGACTCTATCGATCGACTTGACGCATTAAGTTTCGAGACACTCACCCCAAAGTACCTGCTCGAGGACTATGTGAGCGTGCTGGCCAAGCACCGCCTCATCGCCATCGGAAGTCCGTTCAAGTTCGGCAAGTCGTTTCTAATGCAAAAATTGGCGCAGTTTTTTGTCAAAAAGTAAACTTGTCCACTGTGCCTGTCTAAACTGATTTGTTGATAAACACGTTCGAATTGAAACCAGCTGGTCTAGTCAGTTTCAATTGATTCATCTAGACCTCAAGAGCTGTGACACACTGGAACTGCCCAAGCTCACTCCGGGCGCGTGCAAACTCGTTCTACTCGACAACTTTCGATTCACATCGGGCGTTAATTGCCAACAGCTGTTCAATGCAATCACTTGTCCCAACTCAAAGTAATTAATCACTTTGGTCCTTCTCATCGACCAACTAACGGCACTTTTACTGACTAAAGCGTGTTCATGATCATGGCCTTGGACAACCAAGACGTTCAGTCGAATGTTCCGCTCGAGCTGAAGCGCTGCATAAAGTAAGCGAAAAGCTCACTTTTACTCCGTCTGGGTTTTGGTGACAATTGTTTCTAACCGATGTGCCTCTCAAGATGGATAAATCTAAACTACGACCAGTCCTACTTTCTGAGCGCATTTCTCAATCGACGTCTGATTGCGTTTCAATCGGCAAACTTGGGAAAACGAGATGCGTGCTTCTTGCTAATGGAGCGGGTTGTCAAATTTCTGGTCGATTTTTACAAGCAAGTAAACGAGCTAATCGTTAAATGCGGCATGGTTGAGCACACGCTGAGTAAGACGCCGCTTTATTTGATCGCATCACTGTAACACATCATCCAACTGGTGCATTCAAGGTCCCTTGTACTGCATGGACTTGAAACTGGGAGGCAACGAATCTGAGCGCTGGTTCGCAGAGCTCTGGAATTATACCATTCAGCCGTATCTGGGCAGCGTGCTTCGTCACACCAGCGGAGTAAGATATTGTCAGACGCCAGTCAACTTTTTTGTCAAATAATCACGAAATGCGAAGCTTAAGTGCGGGGCAAAGGGAAGCGATTTGTTCGAATGGGTCAGATGCAACTACCCGTGGCCAAAGAGCGGCGGCCAATGCGACAAGCTGGCCCGGATGGACATTGAGCATGAGGAGCAAAACAACTGGAGCCAACGCGTCTCAAGTATTTCAGCCTCTTCTTCCTCGGACGAGTCGAATGGCGAGAAAAGAAACGTCGAGCTTGGCCATCAAAATCAAAAGCTAGTAAGTGTATCACACAACCGCTTAGCGCCGAGAAGTGATCAAGTCTGAGCGAAAAAAAAATCAGGTTTCGATGCTGAAGCGACTTCAGAACGCCACGCGATCGAGCGGAGAGGACGCATCAAGCGGCTTTTTCGACTCTAGCTCATCGTCGGCCTCAGTTTCGCCCAACACTCCGAACACGCCGGAGAAATGGCGACGGCAAGAGCCGGAAAGGTTTGGCAAGCACAATGTGCCGAAGCCAAAAATTGAATCCTCTCTCTGAAGAGTTTTGCTTTTTATTTTTTATTTTTGAACAGATTTAGTTGCTCCCAGTTCCGATCGTGCCTTAAATAAACCAAAATTTACAACAAAAAACTCAAGCGGGAAACCAGAGGATATTTTGCTGTCTTTCAGATATTTTTGTTTATTATCTTTTTGAGTCGCAGATAAAGTGAAAGATCGTTCAAAAGCTAGCTAATGTAGCCAAGTCTATGCAAATGTATGCAAAAAATCCGTCCAAGTCAACTTGTCGCTATTCAGCCGGAAAAAAGTCCCGAAAAGAATGAGCCTATGGCGCTTATGAAGTTGTTGATTGTCTCAGCAAAATCCTGATCGATTTGAGGAAGTGTAAACTGCACGCCGTTGGTCGTGGTGGTTGGATTGGTGCTTTTGGTGGTTGGATTGGTGGTGGTTGTGGTCGAATTGCTAGTTTGATTGGCGCTTGGGGTGGTCGAATTGGTGCTTACGGATGTGATTTTGGTCGTGATGGTAGTTGTCTCTTCGGAATTTCCTTAGAAAATGTTGAACATTCCGATAAAAGCAATGTGCGTGGCTAGCGTTCAATCAGCTTGTCTTACGATTTTGATTGAGCCATTCGATAAACCTTGACATTCTTGTGTAGATCCTACGCAATTAAAATTCTTTAAATTCAATGAGTTGAAAGTTGTCTAGTTTGGCTATCTTACGCAGCATAACCAGGTCGGGCGCACTCAAAACCGCTTGATGTTAGGCCAGCGACAACATAGACAGCCGAACCATTTACAACCTCGCGAACATATAGTGGTCCGCCTGAATCGCCAGAGCAAGTGTCTTTTCCTCCTGCCAGCTCGCCGGCGCATACTTGACTTGACGCATCCAATGGGCCATAGACTGACTCGCAGACAATCATCGGATAAATATTCAAGTCCACTTGAAGCAAGACTGAAGAGGTGGGACCACCAAAGGATGTTGAGCCCCATCCGACGGCAGTGGATTTTAGGCCTGCCAGTGGATACTCTTCCGACTGATCGGGCAATCGGGCGGGCTGGATGGCAGCAGTAAATGTGACCGGTGTTGAAAATCGCAGAATGGCAAAATCATTAGCATATGTGGCCGTATTGTAATCCTCATGCTTGCGTTCAGTTTAAGCAAATGGCCGAATGAAAGAGAGAATGAAATTGCAAGCTTACCATAATGATCTGAGAAACAGTTCGCATTAGAATGGGCCCGAATTGCGGACCGCTTGGCGAAATCTGACTTTTATTGTGAACGCCGAGATAGACCTTGAAGAGCCCTGCTATCCTGCCTTCAACACAGTGAGCTGCTGTGACCAGCGTGTTTTCATCGACCAAGAATCCGCCACAGGTAAACTGGTTTGCATAAGTAATGAGAGCAGAAGACGGCCAGCTATTCGGCACAGCTTCTTCGCCTCCCACTATTTTCAAGTCGTTTTCGGTATTTCGGCTGACTCCTTTAATTTTCTCATTTTTCGCACGCAAGTTTCTAACTTTGCGCGCTTGCCCAGAGCCAATCAAAACGAGAGCCACACAGACGAGAATATAAAACTGTCTACTGAACATTTTGGCTGAATAGACTGTTGAACCAGCACACGCGCCTTATAAAGGGAGACTCGGAAATAGCTAAATCGTAGAATGAGTTCCGCTCCATCGCGTCTAATTAGAGCAATCAAGAAGTTGAATGACGAACAAAACAAGTCTAGAAAAAGAGAAGCGACTCAGACCTGCTTTTGTTTATCAGATTGCTTCGAACGAAAAAGCAGCTCATTCGTCATTTCGTGCATTCAAATGCCTTCCAATCGCAAGATCTATTTTCCTGTCTCAGTCTATCTAGCTTTTTGACTAGACGCTTTCGCAACCTCAATCATTTCATTATGTAATCGATCACCTTGCATTCGTCTCGCGCGCTGTCAGTGTTCGTTCAAGCCAAGAGACGACGCCATTTCACTTTTCCAATTTCTTCTCAAGGGTTCGCCAAAGCATCTCTATGAGTAATCAAGACACTCAGTCGAATTTTTTGCTCAAATTCAAGCGTTGCATTAGGCAAGCGACAAATCTCAACTGAAATTTTGCTTCGAGAATTAGCGCTTTATTTGTCTAATTTCAAAAAGCGCAAACTACTCTTTAAAACAACTCTAAGTTGTACTAAGGTCTCAAGTTAAGCATAGTTCGGTTTTAATCCCCCAAATTGCATCTAAGTCGCCTCTTTTCAAATCAGTTGTTCACAGGCGACGAACAAGCACCAGACGACCAAGAGGGCATCACAGGCGCAGTCAAAGGATTGGCTCCTGATGAAGAGAGTTTTTTAATGGAAGAAAGATTTTGCGAATCCCAGTTGAATATCCCAAACCTTTTGTTTTCAACCAGTTAATATAATAGCTGGTTTTGGCGTATACACTTAATTGGGATGACAGTGTTTGAATTGAAAGTCTGCAAAATATTAAATACTTTCATACCCGGCTGTGCCAACTAATCCACATTCAGGACCGTAAGAAACTATTCCGACATTGATGTATGATGTGCCGTCTGAGTTCAAAACGAACAGAGGCCCGCCCGAGTCACCTTGGCAGCTGTCCTTGCCTCCGCTCAAATCTCCCGAGCAGATTTGACCTCCGGTTAGATCGTAGCCGTAGATTTTGGCGCAGACGTCAGACGAATAGACTTTGAGATCAACTTGAAGCAATACTGACGATGTAAAGCCATTGTAAGAAGTAGTTCCCCATCCGACTGCAAACGAAGTGCTCCCGTTGCTTGGATAGGTCTGAGTTGGGTCTGGAAACACTGTCCTGCTAATGTAGTTGTTGAAACGAACTGAACTTGACAACACGAAAAGAGCGATGTCATTCAATAGAGAATTGTCATCGTATTCGCTGTGCTAGTTGCAAAAGAATTTTAGATTATTGGCGGTTCGGAGAATGCGTTTAAAAATAAGACCGAGCTGCATGGCTTACCAAAACGATTCTTCGTACATATCGCATGACAACTGGTGAAACCTGGGGATCTTTAGCCCTCAACACGCCTCTATCGTGAACTCCAAAGAACAGCTTGAAGTCTGCCGCCGTTCTATTGTAGACACAATGACCTGCAGTGACCACCGTGAATTTATCCACCAAGCTGCCACCGCACGTGAACCGATTTTTATAGTAGATAGCAACAATAGAGGGCCACGCGTTGGGCGCTGTTTCCGTTCCGCCAACTATTTTTGCGCTTCCATTGCCGAGCTTGTCGCCTTTAACCGACGCTAAGTTGCTTAAGCAGAAACGAGTAAAGCAAAAGCGACTTACAGTTGATTCTTGCGATTTGTGCAACCGTGAACCAGACCGATATTGACAGTAACAAGAAAGTCATTCTTCAGCCGTTTAATCGTGTAAGCTCAAAAATCTTGAAATTCCAATCTGCAGAAATTTTCACATGAACAAAATGAGGCCTTTTAAATTTTTGTAGATTTTTTGTTTATTTTCTTTTAGAGCCGCTAATGTAGACAAAAGATTGATAAACGACAGCTTATGCAATCAAGCGTCTGGGAATGTAAAAAACTCCCCGTTTATTAAAATCTAGCTATTCGGCCTATAATTGCCTACGATTTAGTTATTTTCTTAATGGGTTTCTCAAAGCAATTTTGAAGATTATTGGTAACGGTCAAGTTTATTATGTTCGAATTTCGATTAATAGTCATAACCAGATGCTAGAAACTTGGAAAAAGTAAATTTTAGTTTAAAAAAAAAAAGCTAGCGCCAGCAAAGTAGTCAGAAACTAATTTTTGCTCAATAGGAAAATTTAAGTCATTTCAATAGGAAAGCAAAAAGATAATTGGCTGTTAAACTAAAAATTGACGCCATTTTCATCGAACACACGGCAGGCGAATAATAAACTTGAAAAAATAAAGAATTAACTCAAAACACAAGTTGAATTCGTTCTTAAACTCACCGTTATCAATCTCGTAACTGGCTGTCAAGTCAACTCTTTGAAAAGGATGAATGAAGAAGAAAATGCAAAGCTTATTTTAAAACTCAACCTGAATCGCTGTTTGGCGCAGCTTCTTCGCCTCCCACTATTTTCAAGTCGTTCTCGGTATTTCGGCTGACTCCTTTAATTTTCTCATTTTTCGCACGCAAGTTTCTAACTTTGCGCGCTTGCCCAGAGCCGATCAAAACGAGAGCCACACAAACGAGAATATAAAACTGTCTACTGAACATTTTGGCTGAATAGACTGTTGAACCAGCACACGCACCTTATAAAGGGAGACCCAGAAATAGCTAAATCGTAGAATGAGTTCCGCTCCATCGCGTCTAATTGGCAGCATAAAGAGGTTGTATGTATGTCGAACAAAACAAGTATAGAAAGAGAGGCGACTCGCTTTAAAATTTTTCTTGTTTTAAAACTGTTCTTCATTTAGCCGAACAGAAACTGCCAAAAGTAAGTTTGAGCAGCTATTTGAATTTATTTTGAAAATGTCCCAGTCAAATAAAAATGGATGCGAACTTCTATAAAGTGAAGCTAAGAAAAAGCGTCCCAATGTTAGTTTGAACTGAAAGCCAGAGTCAGCAATGAGAGGAACGCGACTAAATGCGATATTTGGGATTTTGAGGAACTGCTCACAGTTGTCGGTTTAGCACCTTACACAAAGTGTGCCTTAAAATGAGTCATTTGTTGGAACTGAATTTCGTTTACCTTTGCTGATCATCCAGTTGATAAAGTAGCTGTTCCTGGTGTAGACACTTGATGAGTGCGTTTATAAATCAAGAGTTTAATACGATTGCTTAATATTCTGTTACCCAGTGCCTCCGACCATTGCACACGTAGGCCCGTAAGAAACGATTCCCACGTTTATATACGTTGTGCCGCCTGAGTTCAAAACGAACAGAGGCCCGCCCGAGTCACCTTGGCAGCTGTCCTTGCCTCCGCTCAAATAACCCGAGCAGATTTGACTATCATCAATTGAGTAGCCGACCAACGCACAGGTTGCAGCAGAATAGACATTGAGGCGAACTTGGAGTAAAACCGTTGATGATGAGCCACCAGAAGAAGTGGCGCCCCAGCCAGCTACGTATGAATAGCCACCACTTGTTGGATAAGTGTTGGACTGCTCTGGGAACAGGGAAACTTGAATGTAGTTGTTCAAAGTCACCGGGCTTGACAGCTTAAAAAGAGCAATGTCGTTCCGCAACGTGGAATCGTCGTAGTTCTCATGCTGAAATCGAGCAACAAAAATCAAACAGACTTTGCCAGAGAGCGACAGGCAATCAGCCGAACAGGCATTGGATTACCTCAATGATCTGAGAAACAGTTCGCATAACGACGGGTGAAACTTGGGGATCACTGGCGTTCAATACAGATCTATCGTGCACCCCGAAGTAGATCTTGAAATCACTAGCTACAGACCCATGAGTACAATGAGCAGCAGTCAAAACTGTTTCGCTATCAATCAAACTGGCACCACAAACGAACGAGTCTTGATGGTAGACTACAACGATGGAGGGCCAAGAGTTGGGGACAGCTTCTGTTCCGCCAACTATTCTTGACACGTTGGTCTCCAGTTTTTCACCTAGAACTTGCCCTTTAAATCCAATATTGATTGAGAAAAGCATTGAGCGTCAATTCACTGCCACCTACTTGTCGCCATTCCGCCTATTAAGCCTAAGAAACCTAAAAATAAAAAGCTAACGCTCGGCCTTATCATTTTTCTCTTGAATTTCTCAACTCCAAGCAGAAATGAAATGTCAGCTATTTGACATGCCACTCTCTTAAAACAATTGTTCTTTTGAACTTTTGTTTCAATTCTGTAGAGTTTTTCGCTCGCAGACATTTGTTCGAGGTTACGAAACGCGATTGCTTGCCATGGAAACCAGACATTTTTTAAAATTCATGCTGCTCAAATGTAAATAACTTAGACGCATTGGTTTGTTTTTTCAATTATTTTAAAATGGCAAAGACTAATGCTCTGACGTAAACTGGCATAAAACGAGAATTTTTTTCTCTTCATTTTAAGGACAAAGCACAGACGCCAAATCAAACAGAAACCTTTCAGGACCGACTCGAGTCGAGTCAGCTCGCCAGAATTAGTGGTCTAGTTCGCTATTTCTAACCGCTCCAGTTTAAATTGTTTGCTTTTTGTCTCTCACAATCGTTTTATTTAAATGAAATGAGGCTTTAATAGAATTATGTTCGCTTCAGTCAATTTCAAATAGAGAAAGCAAGAAAGCGATCGGAACGATCAAAGTAAAAATCGATGCCATTTTCATCGAACTCACGGCAGGCGAAGAAGCTTGAAAAAAATTAAATATCAACTTGAGACGCAAGTTAAATGCATTTCTTAACTCACTTGGGTTATTAATCCAGCTGATGTAGTAGCTGGTTCTGGCGTAAAGTCTAAAGAATAGGATAAATAAAGAGAAAAAAAAATGCAAAGCTTATTTTAAAACGCACCCTGGATAGCCAGCGCGAGCACAGCCGTATCCAAACGAGACAATTCCCGCGCTCACATAAGTTGTGGCGCCGTTCACAGTGTCACTCACATACAAAGAGCCGCCTGAGTCGCCTTGGCATGAGTCTTTGCCGCCGGCCGTTTCTCCCGAGCAGATCTGTCGCGCTGAATCAATTACAGCATTCACTCCTATCGCCGGATAAACTTGATTGCATTGAGTTGAGTCATAGACGGTCATTTCAACTTGAAGCAGAACATCGGATGAGGAGCCGCCCTCAGACGTTGCTCCCCATCCAACAACCCATGAGCTCTGACTCGAAGTCGGATACGTCTCAGATTCAGACGGCAGCGAAGCGAGCTGAATCTCGTCGCTCAGGGTCACATCACTTGAAAGTTCTAGGAGAGCAATGTCATTGTAATATGTGGAACTTGAGTAGTCAGGATGCTATTCAATAATCAGTTTCTGTGTTTTGAAATTCAAGAGAAGAGTGGTTACCTGGTAAATTTGGCTCACAGTTCGCATTACAATGGGCGAAACTTGAGGATCTGTCGAAGAGATGTCAGTTCTATCATGCACGCCCAAGTATACTTTTAAAGTGCTTGCGCTCACTCCATCGGTGCAATGAGCTGCAGTCAAGACCATGTTGGTTTTGATTAGAGTTCCACCACAAGAGAACGCGTCGTTTTTATAAATAATGGCTGTGGCCGGCCAGCTGTTCGCAGTGGCTTCTGAGCCGCCGACAATCTTGCTTGAATTGTGCCTCTGACGGGCCTCATCGAACCTGTGAACACTGTTCGATTCTACGAATGTTTTTCAAGAGAACTCAGTAAGCATTCAAAGTTAAATGTGTCGAGCGCTATCTTTACCAATCGATTCAACTGCCAGTAGTATGGCCAAGGTAGCCAAGATCATCTTCATATTCATGAGTGTGTTCTTCATATATATGAGCTAGCGATTGGCCTTCAAAAAATTGGGAAAGACTTCACCAAAGAGTTTTTTTTAAAACGAGAATGAGCATCGTTCGATGCCGAAATCGACCTTTTTATTCGCAATCACTTTATTTTATGAAACAACAACCAGAAATTCAAGCTGGTCTGAGTTGAAAGAAAGCAAGTCAGTTTCGTCAGCAATTAGAAATTTCTATTTTCTTCTAATTTGAACGCTTCGATTATCTTGGAATGAATAGCCGCCATCGGTATCATTTTGATTGTTACAAGTCCTTCCAGGGGAGTCGTGAAAATAGAGAGCGATTTCAAAACGAGTCAAGTGTGACGGTTGCGTCACAGACGAATCACGCACTCGAATCTATTTCGGTTGCAAGATGATTCAAGCCATAACAAAATTGCAACTTTATTTTATATTTATGTTGATAATTTCATGAATTTCAATCTTGAAAGTCTGTTGAGTTGCACTCTATTGGCAACAGCATTCTTTCGACTTGGCGGGCTGGTTGTTGGAGAAATTCCTTAAAAGCGCAAGTAAGAGAATGAAGAAAAAAAGATAGAGCTGATGAGAGGAATGGATAATTTGATATTGGCCAATAAAGCGGATCGGTGTAGATAGACGGCAATAAAGCATAAATTTGGACTTGACGAATGATGAATCGCATTGAAGGAGAGAATGCCCTGTGGCCAGAAGCCAACACAAGCGTCTGTCTTTGCGTTAAATTGTGGGCGCTGATCGCAAACACAAAGCAATTGCAGAGCGGCAATGATGGTGGTGGCAGGGGCCAGATGTTTAATCAAGCGAATATTCATTGCTCAATAAATTTCTTATCGATGGCGGGCGCGCGCGTGATTTATTAATTTTCGACGATGGAGGCGATTTCGATCGCTTGAGCGGATCAACGCAATCGAAAGTGTCGAGCAGACAATCAAAGTTAGAAACAGCATTAAGGCGCGTCTTCCACAATCCACACCGCCAGTAGTGTGAGCTCACTTTCGATGATGAGCTCTTCTTGTTCTCTCGTCCGAATTGCCGATGCTGCATCGTCTATTTTCTTAACCTAATCGTTTCTTAACGACCGCGTGCGCGCTTCTTCTTGAAATAATAAAGCTCGCGGGAACTGCGTAATCAGGGCACCGACCGTTCGACTTTTCAGAGCGGCGCGGAGCACTTTGGCGCCAACTTCCCTGCCCTGAATCCACTGTTCACTCATTCTGATCGTGGTCAGTCTGCTCGATCGAGGCTCGCCCGAACAGAAATTGCGTGTGCAATTTTCAAACATCATTTAACTGCCCGGTCAGGTGTACATCATGACTCATTTAAACCGCGTGCTAATTTGCTCGTTTTTACTCAAGCGAAAGGGAACAATTGTGTTGGTCTGTCTGCGTGTGTGTGTGTGTGCTAAATCGTCTTTATCGGCTCATTCTTTTCAATTCGGCTTTTAGATCTGTCTGTCCGTCTGGCGCCATGCTCAGTAGTAGTCAGATGCTTTGGCGTCCGTACTTAGGGCTTATGAAATCGGATATGAGACGATGGTGGTCACATTTGCTTGCATTCTAACTCGGTTCTTGGGCGTCTGAGAGCGCACAAAGCCGGCTGCCTACTGCCTCTAGTTTAATTGGCTACATCACGTCCTACGCCATATGGACGCACTCTCGCGCTTGATCGAGTAGGAAGTGCTTTGGCCGACACGAAGCTTGCTCGTCGTAGACCGATCGAAAGACTCTTAATGCCTCCGATTTGCATTATTTAATTAGAGTCGAGCGTCTCGAGAGCTCAAGGAATGTTTCATGGTCGAGGGGGCGTCGTGCTGTGTACGACCACTCGAAATCGTATGCATGCATGTGCGACTCTGTCTGAATGAATGTGAATTGGACGGCTAGCTTGGACGAGTGCAAGGCTCAGACTGCTAATTAAACCGGTCATTGATGATGCGGCCGGATAATTGAAAACCGATTTCACTGGTCATCCAGTTGCGCCTCTCCAACTGCAATAATCGTCTCTCTTCCACTGCCGGTCTCTGCCCCTTTTTCGCCCGCCTCTTTGTATATATTTGAGTCTGTGTGTGTGTATATATGAACGAAAATGAGGAGGCAAAGGATGAGGATGCCGACCCTAATCGTGATGAAGATTATCGTCATCGTTTGCGAATTGGCGATTGCTTGTGTTACTGGTTACTAGTTGAAATTTGATTCGAGAACAATTTAAATTACAAATAAGAACCAACAACCAAGCAGCTCGTTAAAGAGAGAGAAAATAATTATCGAAAGAACTTGTCAAAGAGAGGGCTTGGATTCTGCACCTGAATTCAAGTCGCATTTCATCTACAGAATAGGGTTGGAGGCGAGAAATTGGGGTCGGATGCGGGCGGTTTGATTAGAGGTTACTGCAAGCTCTTGACCATGACAGACGGATTCGGGTCAGTCAACTGACATGCACAATGCCAGCACTTGTTGCAGGCTCAGGTGAGAAGACGCTGTAGGCGCCAAATGTTCTAAATTGAAATTCGATGACCGCCATTTGGATGGCCATTTCATTAAGGCTGCGTTCAAGCTGCGAACAGCTGGCCCTCGTGCGTGTTTACCCCTTGCTGCCGCCGCCGCCGCCGCCGCAAGGACTTGAGCTCAATCAATTAAACATCATTCCTCCGTTTTGTTTATCTATTTCTAGAAGCAAGTAAACAAGCGGACGTGACGTCCACTGCATTCAACTGCGCTGCATGCACGACCCCACACTCACTCAATCGCTTATTCGCTTTATTTTCAGCTTTTCGCTAAATGCCCACCCCACTCGCTGCAGCAGCAGCAGCAATACAAGTACATATTCATAAATTGATAAGGATTCAATTCTCAAAGTTTATTATCATCTCAATCGGTCCGAGCAAAAATGACCGGTCAGCGATCAAAGCAACAACGAGCAGGGTCCGTTTGATTACGTGCGAATGCACTCAAAATCATTGTTTCTCTCTGCCTCTATTTTAGCCGTCTCTCTCAGCTCTTTGGACGCACTTGAGAATTGCACGCTAGAATAACAATCACCGCGCCGACGACGCAACACACACAGCGTTGGTGCTCGCAGTTGAGTGTGCGTATTGAGAGAATAGCAAGCGAAACATAGAAAGAGAGCGAGAGAAACAAGTAAGTGGAGCCTGCATCAAAGAAAGAGAGAGCGAGAGTGCTTGGGTTGGTTGGGGAGCGATAGGCCGACCGCCTCCAAGTCAAGTGTCCGCACGTATCTTATCTCGCTCGCACTGTGAAAGCCAATCGAGTCAAACGGTCGACGTCATCGCTATCTCTTTTCAAAACCTCATCGTCGTTTAGATTCATTCGAACGTGTCAAGTGAATAAGGAAGAGATTGTTTTGGATTGTGAAAGCCATCATCATCGTGATCGCAACCAGTGTCGGACTTTTATTTGCAAAGAAAAGTCAAGCAAGCAGTAAAGCAAGCCATCGCGATGCTAGCCAGATTCGGGTAAGCGGCGTTTATTCTTTGGCCTTCCAAACTAATCCCTTTTGAGGCTAGTTTCTTGGCCTCATTGTTCTCTATTGTTTCACTTTTCGCCTTCTCCGCGTCCTCCTTTCATTATTTATCTGTTCTTTTGTATTCGTTCGTTCGCATATAACCGTGGTCGTCACTCGCGTTTGAAATCCTTCTGACCGAGAAGCAGTGGGCAAAACGGACGGATGCCGCTCAGCGATCGTTTGGCGGCAGTTTTTAGTGTTGACCAACCACAGGCGGCATCCGTTTCAAGTCTGCCGCGTTGCGGGCTCGCTGGCAGAGCGAGCGAGTCGCGCTAGTCGGCTCAAATACAAACACATCTGTTTGGCAGCTTCTGTGTTTGCAACAAGCGTTAAGTGGAAGAATGCATAGACACATGCCTATTAGAGAGCTCATTGTTTGCTTGTGAGACTCATTCAGTCGAGTCAGTCATTCAGTCGGTCTATTTATCATCTGCCAAAAAGCGCATGCAAATCGCTTTGACACGCGATTCATAATATGCGCGAGCGTCTGGTGGGCAGATAACGTCCACTTCCTTTAGGGAATGTCTGCGTTTCGAGTTGAATTGGACTACGAGCATGCAATCAAGCAGCAATGAATAAAAGGAAATGGGACCACTGACTCACTGACTGGCTGGCTGGCTGGCCAGCCTATTCAATCCGGGCATTGACTAGCAGCCATTTCGCGTGCTAATGCCTCTTACTGTGCGACTGTTTATCTGCTGCTTGGATTAGAGGCGATCGAGCGTGATGAAGCGACCAGTGCATCTACACGCCTGGCCGGTCAGTCGGCGGGTCCGAGCAAAAAGTCGGGCAGCAAGTTATTAAGTCGATAATCAGCCAGCAATTAATTAGGCTAGCCTCCCCTCTACTCCTCAATGTGTGCTGCCCGGCACCACAATTGCCGCTGCTGTTGCTGCTGCCGCCGCCACCCGGGCAGTCGTCTCTGTTGTTGTAGGGGCGGCAACCCGTGCAATTTGCTTTCGACTCAACAAACTAAAACTACAATAAATAACAATTACGCGCAGCATATTTACTCCAAATATTTTGACCGCCAATTTAGCCAATCTTGCAGCACACGCACATACAAACACACACTTTTTCTAATCCTACGCCACATCTATGCAGGCCTAATCCGAGCAGAATGTTCGCCGCGCTACTTTGAGCTTGCAGGCACGGTTTATTCGTTTGCATTTGCGAGAGCCTTAGAAATGAGAGAATACGAAACGAAAAGGAGAACTAGAGAGATAGAAAAAGAACGTGGCGGCCAGACCAGTTTGATAATTACGTGTCTGGTGAAGAGAGAGAGAGAGAGCGCGAAGGGGCATTCATGAATAATGGCCGTCTTTTCGCTTCGTCGCTCACCTAAGGCAGCGTCAAAGCCAACCGCTTCTAATAATTCGATGCGTAATCATTTACAAGATGAGCAGAGCTACAGAGGCTTGCCTGCTGGCTTCTATTTTCTCGCATTGACAACTTGGATGAAGAGCGTCGCAAATGCTTCTGTCCTCCGTCATCATCGCCCTGGTCTGCCTCGGCGTGGTCCTCATCATATTTTCTCCTTTTTCTGGCACACTTTCATTCTCGCTCTGCCTCTTTGGGGCCTCGTTAGCCATCCTAGCTAACATGGTCATTAGCTAATAAGATGCTTCGAGTGGTCGATGACTTAATCAAGTGGTCTTTATTTAAACGCCAGATGCGCCTCAGAAATCATTCACACGTGAATTTTCCATCCGATAGATCATTTATCGTCCAATTCACTTTTTCTGGAGAAGGCAGAGAATTAATCAAAGTAGCGAGCGAGCAAGCGAGAGAGGCAATCGGCTAGTCAGCGAGACGAGACCAAGACCGAGCCATAGAGAGAGAGAGAGAGAGAGAAAAAATAGAATGAAAATGCATTTAATTGAATCGCTTCTAATTAACTTTGAGCAACAGCAAATATTTACGGTTGAAGCCGTACGTGTGAATCGGGTTCACTCACCTACAAACCGATTGTCTTTCCATTCACTCATCTGGCTGCCGTTTCTTTATTTGTTTTCATTTGTTCAAATTCATGAGGTCTGGACAGACGGCGTCTACTGCGACCGGGTTCGATTAAGTCCTGTTGGACTTTATTCGTGACCGAGCGGCCGCCGTCGCCTGTGCATGCTGGATCGAATTTAAATTTCAAATTAATCAAAAGTCTCTCTCTCTCTCTCCGAGTTCACGTTATGTTGTTCTCTTTGATTGCCAGTCAGCCTGCCTGATTGCTTGCCTGACTGGCTACCACCTTTCTGTTTTGTTTTTTCACTTTCTTTTGTTCTATTTTTGTCCTTTTTTTTTCGGCTGCTCAATTGTGCGAGCAACTTCTAAGCCCCCGTTTGTCTAGACTTTCCAGTCCGTTCAACAAGCGCAAGGTCAAAGAAGCGCCCAATTCAAGTCAAATGCTGCAACAACCGTCGCAGCTCAAGGCGCCTGTGAGCCGTCTTCCTTCGAGCGGAATACCGTCGGCAAAAAGGCCTTCGGCCTTGCCTGTATTCGAGTCGTCGGCTAATCGAGTGCGTGTCTCGCTCAATCCCTCCGACTCAGGTATTTCACAATCTCTCCGGCCATATTCTTGTCTATCTGTCGTCGTCGTCTAAACATGCTATTATCTAATCTTAAGCAAATCAACGTGACCAGTCGAGCGCCGCTGCATCGAGCCGCTCGAGCTCTATAGATACAAACAGTGCAGATTTAGAACGGGAAACGACTTCAAGCTCGTGCCGAGTGTCGCGTATTGTGCCTCCGCAATCTACTCTTCAGCGCAAGAGCTCGTTTGGCGCCCATGTCTCTTCCAAGCCTCCCGCTCGTCAAAGTCAAGCAGCAGTGATCAAACCGTGCCAGCTCAGAGCACCTCAGCCGGCGATTCAAACACGCAAATGCTCGGATGAGAACGAAAGCTTTCGGTAATTTTCGCTTCCGGCAATTGGCCACTGAGCAATGAACACTCGAATAATTGCTCGCACTCACACACGCACACACACCCACACTGTGGCCAGAGGAGGACTAACAGCTCCGCCTCGCCACTCGTTTATCTGCTTTTCCAATCAGCAAGTGCCACAGACTACTGCTCTGTTCGTAAGAGTTCAATCGAGCCGTGATATTAAGTGTAGCCATCTGGAACAAAGTAGCAGCAAAGTAGAAAGAATAACTTTGACGGCTCTAATGAGATTAGGGCCAGTTGCGCGCTTGTTTGCTCAAGGCCGAAGAGCTGTTTGTTCTCGCGGCTAATCATGGCCCGTGGCAGGAAATGTTCGCCTCTGGTGGAGTAGATCGAGTCATGCAAAGTTAATTAGATGCGGCCAGAGCACTGTGAAATCATGGGCCGGCAGTGGCTGTGCTCGGTCAATTGGTTGGTTGCCTGATCGTGGCTGCCTCTTATCAAGCCCTGCTCACTCGCTCTCATCCCATTTTTGATTAATTAAAAATTATAACCGATCGATCTGGCTCATTTGGCCAGCTGTCTCGCACTAGTGGCCCTCATCGACTATGTAAATATTTAGATTAATTTTTGCCCTGATCGATTTATGCGTCTATTCCATTTTTCTTTCTTTCTCACATTCCGATACATTCGTCATTGGCGATTGGCGTTGAAATTGACGCTTCGATCGGCTACTCTCAATCAACTTGATTAAAAATGGTCCATTGTCGAGTGTTCATTTCAGCCATATTTATCATCTCTTCTCTCTCCTCTCTTATCTGATATGTGCTTTTAACGCTCGTATTTTGCCCTGTTTAGCAGCAGTACGGAAACTGCGTCCGCAGCCGCGCCCGCACAAAAGCCGTCGACGATGACCGTTCAAGTGGACCAAGTGCCATCTGCGCGTCCGAAAAGTGCGTATTCACTTTCTAAACTGTCACTTCCGGCTTTTTGTGCATTTACTCTCTCTCTTTCTCACTCGATTGTGAATAGACACAACTTTCGGTCTGCCCAAGCTTACGAAATTGAGCGGCGCCAAATCAAGCGTGCCCAACGCCTCAGTTAAATCTACGCCCACAACTACGCAATCAAACACGCCAACTGCGCCAACAGCCTCCAAGATCGCAATGAACAAATCGAAACTGCTTCGGACGCCGTCGATTCGAGTCAACAAACCAAACGAGTCGAGCAGTAAAATTCAAGCTTCCTCTCAAAAGAGTGAAGTGAAAATCCAAGTGCAAGGTCAAGAAAAGAGCGAACTGCCACCAGAAACGCCCAGCAAAGTGTCCAAAATCGCCTTTCGAATCTTGCCCACCTCTCAGGCAAAACAAGTCGCTTCAGCCAGTCTAAATGAAGTCAAAACACCAAGTAAAATGAGCACGTTCAGCAAGCCCCAGCTAGCACAGCAGCAGCAACCGCCACCTGAGTCACAATCGATGCAATCGCAGGCCATTAAACAGTCGAAAATTCAAAGAGAAGACAAGGACGAGCATCGAGCTGCTAATGTGGAATGTAAACGTGAACCATTAAGCGCTCGACCGGACGACGATTGTATGAGGATTGAGCTCGAGTGGAGTGATTGTGAAGATTTAAATTTGGAAAGCGTTGAGCTACTGCCGCACGACGACGATGCATTCAACAAGTTCATGAGCGAGTCCGATTCGCCGCGTCCGCCACTGGGCCAAACAATCGAAAGGTAAGAGATCAGCTCAACCGAGCGTGTTTTCGACCCTCTCTCCTACTCAAACTCGTACAATTGCGCGCGACTTGTTCACTTAACGCTCGAGTTCATTAAAAAAAAAAAAAAGTGGCTTCTCAGGGCCTACCGATTAGCATTTAGGCTGGCTGGCTGGCTGGTACGGACCTATTTTTAATTTCAAAGAGAATATGTCCTGCCACCGGTTTTCAAGTGACATTCAATTCAAACGCCGCTTTACTCGCCATTTACTAGGCTTCGTTCGCTATCGCTCGCGGTTTGTAGGGCAATTTACCTCGGCCTCGATTTTTTCAGCTCAGTGTGCTCAGTCCTTCAGCTCGGTCCTATTCAGATTATTTTAGTTCAAGTCCGCGACGATTCGAGTCGATTTCAAGGGACCAGCAAGGCGACAAGGGCTTGCGTTCGTTTAAACAAAGCCGGACTCCCGATGGACTTTCTCTTGATCGCCTTGAACAAGAATGGACCCGGAAGACAGTTATGATAATTTATTCTTGCAACAAGCTGCGCGCGCGCTCTAACTGTCCCAGTTTTCACTATTTGACCCAAACAGCGTGTGAGCGCGATTTGATTAATGGCCAAGGCCTATCAAGAGAACGGCCCCATCTTTGCTTGTTCCGGCAGTGATAATGCTCGTGCCTGTCTAAACGAGCGGTGTGTGTGTGTGTGTGTGCTCAGGCGTGCTTATGGCCGATTGGCTTTTCTATTTTTCTTTCATTCATTTTATTTTGGTTTCTTAAGAGTTCCGGCTCAATTATGCGAGAACATTGTTTGACCCTCAGTTAAATTGCATTTAACGCGAATAGTTCGAAGCAAACTCTTTATTATTTTGTATTTTCTTTCGTCAAGGGCGGAGAAGAGAGTCAGTCGGTTGGAAAGCAGCGGTAGCCCGTTCGACAAGCGGCCAGCTATCATGAACAACAAAACATTCGGCATGTCGAACACGTTGGACAGAAAGCCAAAGCCGATTGCGGCAGGTCTTCAAACGACCAACAGCCGCCTCTCGGGCCAGTTTGCAACGTTTTTGTCGCCACATAGAGCCAGCCTCAATCTGAATCCTTCGCTTAAATTGCCCAGCTTCAACCATTCTCATTCTGTGCCATCACAGGCGGCAAACTACGCGCCGAATCAGGTGGAAGCCGACCCGGCTCGACAGCACATACTTACACTGACCAATCAGCTGAGTACAAACGTAAGCCGCGTCTTGTCCTCTCCCGCGACCTCTTCGTTTGAAATAAATTCAAAACAACAGGCCCAGATAATATCTACTCTCGAGCAAACAGTTTCTTCTCTGACGCGTCGCCTTGAAGAGCTGAGCAGCAAAGCGCAAAAGAAGGAGGCGACCGTTAACGAGCTGAGAGCGTACATATGCCGGCTGCACGATAAATATCCCAAGATATTTGAACTAGAGCCACCGAGCACTTTGATCGACATGCGGCAGAACAGCAGCGAGAGTCTGAACAGCATGCAGAGCGCTCGCAGCTCGCAGGACGATACGAGCAAATTCAAAAAGCGAAGTTGGCTGCGCAGCTCGTTCAGTCGAGCGTTCAACCGCAAAGGCAAAAAGTCGTCGTTTGAGCCGAGCAAATGCTTGTCGGATGTAGAAGAGACAGAGTCGATATCGAGCCAAGGCAACAAGGTCGCTCTTGCCGAGATGAACGAGAACTCGAGCAATTTTGGCGACTTTTCTCTGCCCACCTCGCCAATGCATCAGACCTCATTCAGCCTTCGGTAGGTGAAATCTGATCGGCACTGTTCTCTTTGAACATTTCTAATCGAACCTTTTCAGTGTGAAGCCGAGCAACGACCACAGAGAGCATATTGAGCGCTTGCTGCGAGATCGCGAGAGCCAGCTTACTGATATGAGGCTAGAAGCGTTGGCCACCGCTCATCAGCTCGATCAAAGCAAAGAAGAGAACGCTCGGATGCGAAGCGAAATAGAACAGCTCCGCAGCGATAATCTAAAAATGCAAAGCACTCTTTCCGCCATTCAGCAGCAGCAGCATCAGGCCAACAGCATGAGGCCGTCGAGTCATGTGTCGTCGCCGTCGCCTTCCTCGTCGGTCTCATCGTCGTCGAATAAACTCTCGCTGAGCAACAGTAGCCACAATGTCGATCTGGTTGCTGTTATAAACTCTTCCGCTTCTTCATCCTCTTCCTCGTCTTCGTCGGCTTACTCAAGCTCGTCGCTGGCTGTCTGCTCGAGCGAGCGAGGATGCGAAAAGCTCAAGAGTCCGAACAGCATCATCGATCGACTCGTGTACGCCGAAACGCTGGTGCTGAACGAAGGCAAGCGAGTCGCTCTTTGTGTCTATCTCGGCCATTCGAGTGCATTGGTCGAACCCCACAACTGCTTCATGATCGGATCGATTTGCGTCGAGACCAAAACGAACTGGTCAGAACTGGACCGAATGATCAGGGAAGCGTTCTCAGCTTACTTGAACGCGCTGAATGAAGGCCTGTGTGACCAATTGGGCGTCGATTCTGATTCAATCGAGTCCTATCTGGTAGGCGACATGCTGCGAAATGCCGAAGATGCCGACTGCCTGCCAGATCTACTTCCCTACGGCTATTTGGTCGGCGACTTTACAAGCATAACACTGAACTTGTTCAACGCGCCCTCGCTTGACCGCCTCTGCTTTGACACTTTGATACCGCGCACGATCATGCAACGCTATGTAGCTCTGGTGCGTGAAAACCACAATCTGCTTCTGTGCGGCAGTTCGGGCACAAGCAAGAGCCACATCGCTCTAAAGCTCGCGCAGCATTTGTCTCTTGAATGCCAAATGGCGCCAGAAGACAGCCTCACTGTGCTGGACGCGTGTAGTAAATCGCGCGACGAGCTGCTCGACTCGGTCAGAAATCTGATCGAGAGCCAAGAGACAAAGGAGTTTTTGATTATCGTTTTGGATAACATACCGACCGGGGTCAATCTGCACGATCTGTTCGCCGTGTTTTTCAACGCCCGATTCTCAAACAGGTAGGCTCACTGTGTTCTTTTTCTCTTCTATTTTGGTCTTAAATTTCTCGCTCTCTAGCAGACGCCTCTACGTGATCGGCACAATGAACGAGATCAACATGCCGTCATTGGAGCTTCATCCCAACCTAAAATGGGTTCTGTGCTCGAACGAGTCAGAGTCTGTGCGCAGTTTGATGCCACGCATGCTCAAGCGAAAGCTGATTGACTTTGAGACTCGCAATCAAGTAAAGTGCGACTCGCGAAACTTTTTCAAGCTTTTGCCCAAAATTTGGAGCCACGTCAACAAATATGTGGAAGTCTACAACTCAAGCGAGCTGACTTTAGGGCCGAAGCTCTTTTGCTCGGCGCCTGTCGAACTCAACGACGCGCGTGAATGGTTCATCAGACTGTGGAATGAGCAGCTGGTGCCGTTCATAGTCGACACAGTCAAAGAGGGCGTTGAGGTGTACGGCTGTCGGTCAGACTGGCAAGATCCTTCTGCGTTTGTGTCCAGCGCAGTCGGCTGGGCTCTCTACGACCAGTCCATATCCGAAAGGATCGCTTCAATTCCGGCGCAATCGGTCGGACTTGAGGAGGCCGATGCTGCCGAAGTCGACTTTGATTTCACCGACGACTCACAATCAATTGTATCAAATCGAAGCTCGCTCTTTCAACCAGTGACCGACGCGAACAGATTCTCACAACCCAATGACGCTCAGTGTGACGACAGGTTAATGAGCATGCTCATGAAATTGCAAGAGAGCACATTGGCTTCCGTTGGCTGACACCAATCGAGCAGCCAACAAGCAGAACAAGACTAGAACAATACCGCTAAATCTCTTAATGAATTCTTCTTATTTATACGCTGTTATTCGCTGTTGCACCAAATTGCAAATAATCAAATGTTAAAATAAAATTACCGTAAAATATTAATAAAATATTATTAACGTTCGTAGAATATAGATAAATAAATAGCAAACTACATTTGAGTTGAGAAGCGCCTAAGACTGGCGAGAGAATTTTCAAATGCCCGGAATAGGCTGAAGCCATTTCAATAGTCTTAAGCATTGATTTATTTGCTTTCTTTTGAATGAAGCGGATGAAGCGCGATGAGTCACGAATGAAGCGGTTCGCTCGTTAGTTGCTAGCTAATGGAGAATGTTGTCGAACCAAACTCTAGACTGCCTAACGTCTTCGATTAAGCCAATTTATAAAGTTGGACATTCTTGCGTAGAACCTTCAGTGATGCAATTAAATTTAAAATTATGACGAGTTGTTTCATTAAGGTGTCTTACGCTGGAATTCCAGGCCGAGCGCATTCGTAGCCGCCTGAAGTTAATCCCGCGACCACATAAACCGGAGAGCCATCCACCACTTCTTGAACATATAAAGGCCCTCCGGAATCGCCTGAGCAAGTGTCTTTTCCTCCTGCCAACACGCCGGCGCATATTTGACTCGATGCATCAATTGAACCATAAACTGATTGGCAGACTGACGTCGAGAAGATATCCAGGTTCACTTGAAGCAAGTATCGAGATGAGAAGCCACCATAGGATGTCGCTCCCCAGCCGACCGCGGTGGACATCTGACCTGGCGCTGGATACACACTTGACTGACCGGGTAATCGGGCAGGTTGAATTGCGGCACTGAATGTGACCGGTGATGATAATCGCATTACAGCGAAATCGTTTTTAAGAGTGGAGCTTTTGTAGCCGTTATGCTGGTAACGGATTGTTTAAGAAATTTGATGAACAAGAGGAGCAAATTGCTTACCACTGTGATTCGTCTGACAGTCCGCATAACAATCGTTCCGACTTGGGGATTGTTTGCTCTAATCTGATTGCGATCGTGAACACCGAGATAGACCTTGAACAGGTTTCTACTCCTGCCGACCACACAATGAGCTGCTGTGGCCACTGTCCTTTCATTGACCAAGAATCCGCCACAGGTGAATTGGTCTCTGTAAGTAAGGAGTACAGCAGACGGCCAGCTGTTAGGCACAGCCTCTTGTCCTCCCACTATTTTCAAGCTGTTCTCCGGGTTTTGTTCAGCTGCTTCGATTGGCTCATCTTTTTGAAGCAAATTTGTCAGATTGCGCGCTTGCGAATGACCAATCGAGAGAACAGCCAGAAAAGCGAGAATATTGAATTGTTCACTAAACATTTCTCTATGAAATTTCCTTCAAAATAAGACGCTCACCTTTAATAGATGAAAAAGTTCCTGATCAAGTTCTGCTTCATTGAGCACTACGTCACACTTAGATTACAGCAATTGCGAACTTGAATGATGACCATTCAAGTGACGCAATGAAGAATAAAATGCTTTAAATTTGCGTCGAATATTTGCTTCGCTTTTAAAAAAATGATACCTCCTCAAGCCTTCCTACAACATTCGCTCAACTAGTCCCAGTATCTTTTCGATTATATTCAGACGCCTTTCTTTATCGCAATTCAAATCTTCAATGCAATTGCCCGCGTTGAATTCGTCTCGGGCTGTCGGTGTTCATTCAACCGCCGAGGGCTGGGGAGTGAATCTTGCGACGTAAGTCTGAGCAGCAATTTGAATTGTTAAAGCATTCAGTCAAGAATCAGAATAATTGCTTAGCTTAAGTTTTCGTGCGAAATGCAAGGGCATAGAACTCAGAGAAAATAATGCTCATTTGCGTCTGAAAAGAAAGTTTGAGTGTGGGGGGTGCTTTTTGAGATATTGACGGTTTTGGGCTGAAATGAATCAGATCAGCTGAATATTGGTCGGGCTGAAAGCAGATTTCAAATGCGAGAGAATGTGATAATTTCAGAAGTTTATTAAAATAGATATATTTCTGTTTGTGGATAGGTTAACCATAACGAGGAATGTTAAACGAAATAATAACAATTTACGGGCCGATTGGCTACCATTCGACACTCTAAGCTTGTCGGACAGGAAGCAGAGTCCGTGCACTATGAACAAGATGTAGATAGATGGTCGCTGCTTGCCTCGTTATCAAGCTCGTTGAGCAAGTGGCGGCAATTTACGCTTGCAGTCGCGGTGCTCAATCAAATCGATCAAAGTTGATAAATGTCCAACAGATAAACAAATGAACAACAAGTGAAAATAAAAAAAAAAAATAACGAGCAGACTTAAGCATGAAAGTAGCTGAGGCAACAACGAAAACGAAAATCACTTAGAACGGCTGTTTTGGGTCTTGAATAATACATTCTGGGCATTTTGCCATCAGATGCGGCGATTTAGGGTCCGATCAGCATCTGAACTTTTTGCTTGTGGCCGAGTCGATCAGCGTTGATTGAGTGAGCGCAAGCGGCTCTTCGAGCTGTCGCATTCGCTTGCCTCTGCTCAAATGGCCGAATTTATTGGCGTGATCAAGGTAATCGGCTGCGCGACTAAAGCAGAACAACGACTCGTTTCCGAACACGTTGGTGGCAGAGCATGGCAGACATTTGTAAAGCACTTGTTCAATGGCGACTATTTGACTGTTTTTGGAGCATTGGTGGCCGACGAATGCTTCTTTGAGCGTTGAGATTTGCCGGCATGATTTGCACATGTACTGACGACACGCAACATGTTCACTCAGGTCATGTTCGCTTAGACCGTATTTGTTTATTAGTTCACTCTTTCCGACACCGTCGAGGCTGTAGCGAAGCGGATTATCTATCGACGCGTCCGACATGGTCGACTCTATTTGGTAGAGCGCCTCGGAGCTCAGGCCAAGCGAGTCGAGCGAGCAGATGCCGCCTCCCACCGAACTGTTCAGAGCCGAGTAGAGTTGAGCGAGCATGGCCGGATTGGCCACAGGAGGAAAAATGGCGGCGGCGGGCGGCATGTAAAGAGGCGCCGTTTTGCTCAGCATGTTCGAATAGAGTAAATAGTTGTAGAGATAGGGCGGTGGCGTGCCGTTCAACTGAGCCATCGACTGGTTGGCCAGAACGTTCACCGAAGTCTGTTGAGACTTGGACAGCGAGGCGTTACTGTCGCATTCGTCCGGAGTGGCTTCGCCCTCGTCGTCGTAGTCAAGAGTGGCCTCATCGCCGCCCGACTCTTCTTCACCGCCGACTCCGCGACCGTTAAACGCTGAAATGCCCGATGAGCCGCAGCTACTACTGCCCTCAATTGAGCTCGCGTATTGCACAAGTTTGCTGAGATGCTGTCTTGAGAACAAATGCTCGCGTTGGATTTGAGGCGAGTGGTTGTATTTAAAGCTGCACAGATTGCACTCTTCCAATGCGTTTTCATTGCCCGCTTCGACACGGGCGCTCGGATTCTTTTTCTCTTTGGCGCGCGCGTTTTGGAACCAGACTTGCACGACTCGCTTTTTCAAATTTATCGCTCGGCCCATCAGTTCGCACTCATTCATTGTGGGCGTTTTGTATTCGCTGAACACGAGTCTCATCACATTCACTTGACTCTGACTCATTTGAGTTCTAACTCGCCTCTGTTGCTGCTGCTGCTGTAGTTGCTGCTGATTCTGCTGGTGATGGTGAGCTGGTTGAAGCGTTGCACCTTCTGAACGAATATTCCAGCTCAAATCAAGTGGCTTATCATCGCTCCAACCATTCTCGCCCTTCATTGGCTCGTGAGATTTTTGAGATGATCTGTGCTGTTGTTGCTGCTGCTGTTGTTGTTGAAATTTAGCCAAAAGGTCAAGCATCGGATTCGACTCGTTTTTAATATTTTGCTTTAAATATTGCGAATATAGACCGTTTGTTATTGAGCTGAATTGGTTGTTGGGGTCATCGGCGCCGGATAGTCTGGTCGCCTTGACTGCCTCGGCTGCTTTGGGCGATTTGACTGGACAGCGTACAGGCTCGGAGGAGATGGAGGAGGCTGCTGCCATGGGACTTATTTTGATAATTCCCTTCCTCTCTCGGGCCCGGGTGTTCTGAAACCAGACCTGAACGACTCGCTTCTTGAGCTTGACTTGTTTGGCAATTTCGTCGAGCATCTTCCGACTCGGATTCTGGTCCATTTGGTACTTTTGCATGAGAAACTCTTGTTGTTCGGGCAGAATGGTAGTGCGCAACCGCTTGGCGCCAGAACGGTTCTCGGCCGAACGTGTTGAGCATGCGCTGGGAGTGACCGGCGGCTGCGGCGGTTCAGAACGGCTCTCCTCCTCTTCCTCTTCTTCCTCTTCTTCCTCGTCATACTCTTCTTCGCTTTCTACTTTAGATGTTTTCAGTTCGCTCTGGTTGGGTTCGGTGGCCGACTTTGACTCGATCGAGGATTGATGACTGTCGTCCTCGCTCAGTCTATTCTCTTTTTCAGCGTGGCCGCTCAAGTTGGCCGCCGCTTGTACGGCGATCACTTTGCCGGTTTTCTCATACTCCTCTAGATTGAGTTGGGTCAGTGGCGGGTTGTTGAAATTGTATGGCGAATCCTTGTCTCTCTGTCGCTCTTTGAACAGCGTGTTCCTGAACCAGTGCTTTATTACTTTGCTGGGCAGGTCAGTTCGCGAGGCGATGTCGCTTATTTGCTCGTCGCTGGGCGATTTGTTTATGTCAAAGTATTGTCGCAGCACGCGCAGTTGCTCTTCGGTGATTCGGGTGCGTCTGCGTCTATTCATCATCATGCTGCTCTGATGCATTTCAATTCCGCTTGAACGGTCGTGACTGCTCGCATCCTCGTCGTCAATGGAGCCGTGATACCTTGCAGCGGCTGGCGAGGGCCGGTCAACTTTTTCCAGATGAGTGGCCGAGTTGGCTGCTGCAGCAGCAGCGACGGCAGCAGCTGCAGCAAATTGTGAATTGAACATAAATGGAAATAGAAATTGGCCGAGAAGACCGCTGCTGCTGCTGTTGGTGCTGCCCCCTGAAGAATTGCTCAGAATCGGACTAGTGGCTACTGTGTTTGCAGCTAAATTAAAAGCTGACGGCTTCTGATTCAGCAGCGAGTCGAACAATGACTTTTTTAGGCCGAGACTGGCCTCGGCAGGTTGCAATCGCTTTGATGCGACTAAATGATCAAGGTATTGATCGATTACAGGTAAAGCTTGCTGGCGCACACTACTCTCGCTCGTGGCCGACTGATGCGTTCGTTGTACATGAGCGATCAGCTCGCCGAGTGAACCGAACGGGTTATTGCAGACTGCGCACTCAAACGCGCTTGTCGATCTTGAGTCGTTAAAGTCAATTGAATGCTGAGATTTGGGCGCTTGAGCAGAAGACGCGCTCATTGAAACGGCAGATGCGAGCTTGGTGAATGCGATCGGATCGTGGCGGATTAGCTGTGAGATCAGGGCCTCGTGAGAGGACGGCGGACTCGAGCGCGGCTGCTCGTCGCTCTCTGATTCTTTGCCGAGCATTTTCTCTACAATAGACCGAAATTGAATTAATATTGGCTTCGTTTTCAAACATTGTGGCGATAAACAAATTGAGAATTAAAAGTCAGACGAACGGGTGTCATTCATCGATTCGGTGATAGACCAAGAGGGAGAGAGAGAGAGAGAGGGAGCGCGCGGTAGCGAGCGAAAAAAAAGAAGAGAGAACAAATAAGGGGAGCGAACAAAATGATAAAAGAAGTGCAAGGGACTCGATGGGCACTCAAGCGGTCGAGTGGTGGCGTTATCTGCGAGCATGATTTACGACAAATTGGCAGCGCGGATGACGATAGGGCCGGCGAGATAAGGAAACGATGGGATGGGCGGCGGATGTTTGCAAACAAGTTGCTCGCGTGCGTCCGACGCTGCTTCGTTCTACTTCAATCAACGCGAATAGAAATTAACTCATTTATCATCATCTTGATCATCAAACAGAGAAAGAGAGAGAGAGAATGAAAGAGAAAAAGCCCATTTAAACAAGAGCGTCTGCGTCTGAGCGGCCGCAGCGTGCGCCCGTTTTCAACTTGATCGAACGCGCATTTCCACTTTGGTTGTTAATTAAACACACACACACTCTCTCACTACGAAACTACAGCACACACACACACACAACAAAACAGCAGCGGTTCTCGTTCGTTCGTGCACGAACACGGGCATGCAGAAGGGCAAACAAGAGGCGGCGGCCGAACTCAATCTTTCCTCTCCTTAATCGACTTTATTAAATCAATTATTTGCTTCTTATTAAAATCAGATAAATTCGCTTTGCGTTCCAAAGTCATGCGAACGAGCAATTCAACCAGCGCGTCTGCAATTATGGGCGCTAGAGTGGGCGCCGCGTTTACTACTGCGTCCGTTAGTCAGTTGCAATTGGCGTCGAGAGAAACAATGAGCCAGTGGGCCAACCGATAAGCGAGCGAGCAAATTAGTAAAGAAGAAACGCCAGCTTGAGTGTTAAACGACGTATGCCAGAGCGAGAGCCGCAAATATAAAGAGAGAACAGAGCGAGAGAGCAAGAGTCTGATCGACGAGAAAAGGGAAAATATTTCAAAAAAAGAAAAAATAGAAAAAAAAATAGAATTCAAAAAGAGACTGGAAATAGGAAGGGTGTTGTACAAAGTGGCGATGATTGGCGGCTGCACCAAATTTGTTCTTTTCTCATCCACACACACACACACACACACACATACGAGCGCAGAGTCGCATACGAGCAGCTATGATCGAATTGAAGCGAGCGAGACTAAAGAGGAAAAGAGCGAGGAATAGAGAAAAATAAGCGAGCGAAACAATAAATAAGCGACGATTAATTGGAATTAAATTAAGCAATTAATTAATTCGGCGTTAAAGACGGCAAAGCAGGAAATGGACGGTGGCAGCAGTTACTGAAGCAGCCAAAACGGGTCCATATAGCGCTATTGCTGATGCTGCCAAGAACGCAATCAAGTAAATTGGGCTGCGCACAATTACTCGGCGCGTTCCATGCAAATGATGACACTTGCACTGCTTCAATTAGCCTAATGACGATGGCGACGACAACGTCGACAACAACGACTACGACGACGACGACTATCGACGCATGTTGGCATCGATTGTTTCGCCGCTCATTAACGCGCTCTCAACCAACGAGCCAGCAAACACACGCGCACGCTTGCTTGCTCGATAGCGCTCCTAAGGCTGCTAGTTCGGCTGCAGGTTAATGAAACGCAGCATTATTCGCCCGATCATTCGACACTCTAATTTAATATCGTGATTTAATTAAATCGTTAATTATACGAGCAATCGGCCCGGTCGTGAGGGCAAAATATATAAATGAACGGCTGTTGATGTCACTTGGTTTGACGGCAATGATTAAGCTCTCTATTTCTAACCTCTCGTCTGTGCTATGTGCCGCCATTTCTCTCTCTCTCTCTCTGTTTGCCTCTCTTCTGTGTCTCTGAGCGATTCTGTCTTCATCAACTCTTAATTTAGAGCGCCCAGGTCGGTTTAATTAATAGATTATGCGGCTGATGTGTTTGAAAAATGGCCCAGCGAGGCACTAATGAATTAACCGGTTGGCAATTTGATACACTTAAGAATAGAGACGCGGGAGGTTGTAGTCGTCGTCGTCGTCGATATTGTCGACTAGAGAGACCTGTAGACTCACATCACTCGCTCTCATATGCGGATGATGAGGAGAAATTAATAAAGAATTAGAGAGCGAGACTGAGAGACACAGAAGAAAATTGAAAGGGAATTAATAGCTCATAAATATAGAGGATCGAATAGGGCAGCAGCTTTGGGGGGTGAAGTGGTGCAGATTGCGGCCAGATACCCAGCGATCGAGCCATGCAAAATGAATAAGTGCATGGTGTGTGTGTGTGGCCAGGATGCATTGTATAGACGAAAATAAGGCTCGAGGAGCCAAATCAAATAGCAATAATGGATCTCGCTTAATTTTATTAAAATTTTAATTAATTCTTGCTCAAATATATAATTGATTTATTTCTTTGCTCTCAGCCGACTCAGTCGATTTGAGATGACAATAATGATGATGATGATGGCGAGCGATCGAGAAAATTAAGAAGAAACGACGACGACGACGAAATAAACGACGATGATGATGATGATTTTGATGATGAGGATGATGAAGATGATTAATTCGATTTAATAATGGCAATAATCATAATTGTTTGAGGTAGTGCCAGTAAATAAACGCGCGGAGACGACCGCGGCAGTAGAATAGAAGCGGATAAGTAGAAAGCGGTTTGGCCTGGCGCTGGCGGCACGAGTCAAAACGATCAAGCAGAATGCAGAACGCGAGAGAGAGACAGAGAGAGAATAGGAGACAAGCAAATAGAAAGAGAATTGTTCATGATGAAGATGACGCGGATAATGACTAGGATGGATATGATGGGGAGAGAAAAACAGTAGAGGATGATGGGTTAGTTGGACCATGATCGGACCAGATATTTAGTTAATTAATTTCCACAACAAAATGGCTAATTGCAAGTGCGCATTTCAACTTGCCAGAATAAAAATTGCATTCCAATCCAATTATTTCCCTTCTACTCATCTCAAATGAACATTTAATCGCTGCTGCTACTACTGCCTTATCTTAATTGTGCGTCATTAAGCCGACCGGAAGTGCAGTCTCATTTCCATTCCCATTGTCTCTCTGTGATCGCTCGAACCGAAACAACACAAATAATAGCCCGTCAATCTCAAACGCACCAGCTAAGCACAACAGATTTGAACGACGAATGACATGCGGAGACAAAACCAGACACAGAAGAGAATAATGAAGGAGCAGCACGAATAAGGGAAACGGCTGATTCGAGCAGCATCGAGTAAATGTAAAGGCTAAATTCGCTCACCTTCGCATCGCAGCTGATTGTCAACGTGCTCATTCTGGTCTCTGACGTTGTTCATGTGCTTGTCAGATTGCATGTGGATGCTCAGATTGCCTTTTGTGGTCGTCGAATAATCGCAAATCTCACACCGGTAAGGCTTGTAACCACACTTGTACTGTTCGCCTCTGGCCAGTCTCGGATGCGGCTGATTATCGGCACAATAAACGCAGGCGACGTTAGTTTCGGTCGAATGCTTCTCTCTCATGTGAATATCGAGCGTCTCTCTGTATTTGTAGTGCCAGTTGCACATCGGACATTTGAGTTTCTTGCACGCGTTTCTGGAATGCACCGAGCGACGACTGCTCGCTTTTTGATCGGTCGATGATAATCTGTCGGCGTCATTACATGTGCCCAGGACGCCTTGTCCACTCTCGCCACTCTCTCGGCTAGCCTCTGAGTTGTTGTTCAAATCCACCTGTTCGTTCGCATATGTTTCCAACAAGTAACGAACTATGCACGCAAACTTGACCACAGAAACGTCAACGAATAAGAGAGCGAGCGGGCAATCGTCCGGCTGAGATTCAAATTGAAGGCTTTCTGGTTCGGACTCGCTTTCAAATTCACTCTGCACAATGCTCTCGTCCTGATTTAGCCTGTCCAAGAGAATGGCGGTCTCCTCGCTTGGCACAAGCAAATATTGAGCATGCTCGGTGAGAAATTTTCGCTTCATCTGCCGTTGCATGAGAAACACTACAACGCTCTCGTCCTGGTGTTCGCTTTCTGTTCCACAAAGGTCGGCCAATATCTGCCGCTTCTGGTCCACTCGCGGCTTCAGGGCGTGGTATTCACAATGCTGCTCGAAATGATGAGGCTCGTCGAAACAAATGCCACACACGAGGCAGACGTGTCGCGTGCACGGCTCACCAGATTCATTGCTGAGTTTGGCCAATAACGTAGATAGACGGCTTGTGTTCAGGGCTGAAGATCGTTCGTCGGTTCCAGCAGAGCCGTCCGTTGCGTTCGCTTGGCTCATGACTTCATTGAAGGCCGCCCGTCACTACGTGTGTGTGTGTGTATGTCTGGATTGTGTGTATCAGAGAGCGCTAAAAAGCAAACAAAAATCGGCTGGCAATAGATCACCACTAAAAACAGACAACGCAGAGCAAATCTAAATATTGCAAAAATCAAATTAGAGCCAAATGGGAAAGTCAATGGATGGGAGCGGATGGAAGTGCAATTAAATCGAGAATAGGCGCGCATGCCCGCCAGTAGGCCTGCTTGTGCTAGCGTTTGCTTGGGGGACAAATGGGCGCCAGAAATTGGACAGAAAACTCACAACTCGTACAAGTGGCCGCTAATCTCTTTCTAATCACCAACTCAACGAGCAGCCCAAATTTTATTTACACAGATTTGCAACGACCATTTTTTACTAAATGGCTTTTGCCTAGTACACTAAATTACACACACACACGGTCATAAGCATAGCCGCCGTCGCCAGCGCAATCAAAACCACAACCACCACCGTCGCACACACACACACACAAGCTCACAATTCACAAACTGAAGCACACTCTCGCACGCAAGAACATATAAGCGTATGGCGAGAGAAAATTCTTCATCAAATCTAATTACGTATTAGGTAGCCGAGTCATTTGAGAGTGATGAGAAGGGCGCAGCAAACAAAAACAACTAGAACGAGAAGAATGAGAAGTAGATGAAAGAATAAGAAAGAGAAGAGGATGAAGCAACAACCAAGATGATGACTATGATGATGATGAAGATGATGATGGTGGCGACGATCGAGATGATCAAGATTGAGAGCGAGAAAAAACGCAAGTCGAAGTTGCATTGAAGGAGGCCGAATGACGAAAACAACAACGAATAGGCCGCCGCCGCCGCCAATCATGTTGACTAAATCGGGGGGAACGAGCACACCCGTGTCTAAATACGAGGCGCCTATTTATATAATTATAATTAAATTCCTAATCAAGCCAAGTGCGCAGCGCGTTCGTCGCCTCCTTAAACGACTTTTAATTGCGAGCCTTTTTTTTTTTCTTCAAACAAACTGTGGCCTCAAACATATGTTGCATCGACCGATCTCAATATACGCCGTGTGGCGCGCTTCATATTCTAATGAAGGCTCTGCTGCCCATTTGACTGTTGCCAATTTAAACTAACTTGGCCTATTTTGAATTAATTTCGACATCAATTCTGATGTTCTGGAGTGAGCGCAGCGATCATTTTGGCGATGACATTCTTTTGTGATGAAGCGGCCGCCTGGCGTTACGAAATTAGATCGGTGAGCTTCAGTTGTTTGCGTCTTAGTGTGTGTGTGTGTGAGAGTGTGTGCAAGTTTGTGAGTTGGAGAGATGCGAGCAATTTAAATGACATTTGCAAGAGAATCGAAGCGGCCAAGTTAGTTCAAGAGCGCGCTCACATAATTCGATTCAGATTTAATTATAGTTCAAATTTAATTAACCTTTCGTTTTCCCGTTGGCGTGCCGCCGCAAGAGCCAAACGAGATAGCGCAGTAGTAGCGGTCGCAACCACCACCATCAACGGTGGCAGCGGCTCAAGCGGGCGGCAGTGACTGCAGCCGATCCTATGCGGCAGTTTAATTAATTTGCTGGAGCAAATTTCAGGTGATGATGCCTCGCAAGAGCAAATAGCGCCGTTCTAATTAAACCTGGACGCTTAAACAATGCTAAATAGAGGTCTTCCACTCGATTTGAATAAAAGCGTGCACGTTGTCGTCCTACTGCTTGTCGAAGTAGTTCGGTCGATTGTCGTTGTTCTCTCGGCGCCCCTAATGCTCGTTGACGTCGACTACCCTTCTCCTGGCTGCCTCTCTTCGTTCGCAAGTCTACGATTTACAACTCGTCGTTTGTTCTACTGCTTTAAATCGCTTGTTTTTGTTGTCGCAGTAGTTGTTGTTGTTGTTGTTCTTAGAGCTTCTCCTCCTTCTTATTCTTCTTGGTTTTCTTCTTCATTTTTTTTGTCGGTTTCAAGTCGAGCATCACTGCCGTCGTGGTTGTCGTCTATTATTCATTGTTGGATGAACGCCAGTCAATCTTCCAAGCAAACAGAAGCCGTTTGTCCGCAGTCTCTTATCACTTGCCTGCATGCTGTCGATCATAAAGCTTAAGGAGCAAGTTAATAGTGTTAACAGTGAAATTTTAGCATTCGAGCTTAGAGATGAACATTCAAATGGAAATTTAAAACTAAAAAGAAAAAAAGAGAGAAACAAATTAGAGAGAGAGGGTGAGAAACAGAGAGAAAGAGAGATGGAGAGAAAAGAGGAGAGAGAGAGAGTAAAGCTTTGAATCCGAAATCGAGGGTTTGAAATGCGATCGACGAAAGTTGGAATTGTGATGAAGTTGATGATTTACGCAGCGCTCGCAATTAGTCGAAAGTGAGCATTGCACGGAACGGCCGATGCATGCATGGCAATTATTTTACTCTGGCTCAATTAATGCAAGCACCGATTGGCCGATTTGCGAGCGACCTTCACATTAAATCGTCATCGGTGTTGCTCTTCTACTTTTACTTGTACTCTCTCTCTCTCTCTCTTGCAGTATAAATAGAGATCCAAGTGAAAATTGTTCAAATGCTTTCTATTCAGACGGCAGTGGAGATTATGGTCGCTTGCTTATAAAAAAGACCAACACTGGCTCATCGCTGCTCATTATTTGGCCGTTAACCCTTTAAATTGCAACAGTCTTGCAGTTGCAAGTCAAACATAGAATAAATGGCTGGGTAGATGAAAACGAGCAATATTATTCTTTGATTTTGCTTTTAATTAATGCTCTCTCGCATCGCTTGAGAACCGACGCATCTGAAGGGGCGAATAGTCAAAATCGAGAGAATAAAAAAAGAAAAAGTTCAGCAGTTCGACGCACCTCTTTGCTCGAGTTAATTATCTAAGCAATTATAAGTTCATCAATCAATTAGCGATCTAATCGGCCGACAATTAGAATCGAGCGTGCCCCGATTCTCATGCCTTATCGCATTCGCTGGCTACATGTAATCAACGTGCAATCAATCAGGTCCACTTGAAATCTCTCGCTCTCTCTCTTTCTCTTCGAATCTCACTCTTTCTCTCTGGCTTTGGGCCTCTCTTGGTTTTTCATGTTTGACTTTTGACAACTCAGTTTGCAACAGCGACAGATTGAGAAATGCTCGCTGTCTCAATTCAGTTGTCTTTTAAGGACAAGTAAACTTCTTTTTACATTCTAATTGAGCCATTGATAATCAAATAATTGCAAAATCAAAGACATACACACGCCAACATTTTGGCTAGTTATTTGCTCAAATTAAAAAAAAATATAAAAGAAGATCCGTTTGAAAGGTGAACAGGTCGCCGAAGAACAATAGGCAATTAGGACAGTGTTGATCACGTAGAAATATCGCAGCGATCGCAGTCAAGCCGATTACGACGAATTTTAACTGAAATATAAGACCAACACAGGCGGCTTGAAATGCGCGCCTCAGTTGTGCCCTGAATATTACACACATAAATATATTATTTCTTTTTTTTTATATTTTTTTTATTTCAATCGAGCTCGCTCGTTTTTTTAATTAAACCTTGGCAAATATATCTAATTAAATGAAATTCGCTCCAATTTAAATCGTGCCGAACGCCATTAATTGAAACGAGATAAAAAAAAACCAAAGAGAGAGAGAGCGAGAGAACGCGATACGGGTGAACCGCGTGGCTTGGCCCCTCATTCTCCCTTTTCCTCCATCATCTATCCCGTTTTTTTTCCCTCCCCTCCTCTCTCTCTCTCTCATCCAGCTCGTTCGTTCTCTCTGAGGCTCTGGTTGAATTGCTAGCCAAATTGAACGTAAATCGAGCGGCATGCAGACTAGCCGACACATGCTTGCCGTGGTGGCGTTCAATTTGCCGCCACCGCCACAATCTGGCCAAATTTCAGTCTATTCGTTCAAGAATCCTAATTAGCTAATAGACTGCCGATTAGATGGATAAATGAGATTGATTGTCTTATCTCAATTTGCTACTGATGCTGAACGCTCGCTCATCGAATATAGCGCAATGATACGGCAAATTTGAGCTTCGTATTGCTTCAGATTGTTGATAAGGCGGATTTTATTGTGAAATTGTGAAATTCCTCTGATCACTGCATTTCATAATTGGCCGGCAGTAGCAATTAAAAAAAAACCCAAAATATTTGCCAAATCGCTGCTGAGGGCGATGGATAGACGAGAGAGGGAGGAAGAGTGAGAGAGGATCAGTTGCAATAAGAGAATAAGATGCCAGGCCAAACAAGGCGATCGAGCAAACCACGCGTTTATCAATACTCATCGATGATTGATGTTGTAGAGAAAGGCGCTCCAGGGCGTTCAGCAATCGTATGCTTACCCAAGCAGTCAGAATTAATTAGCTTGCAAGCATCAAGGTAATTAATTCAAGCTTAGCTCAACCTTTGGTGCCATTAATTATCGATCAAACAATTAGCTCTACTATAACGCAAGCCGGCTCCTGTCAAGACCTCTCTTTCAAGCTACCTCTTCTTTGGCTTGGTCTCTTCGTGCAATTGCTCACCTTTTATTAATGCATAATCCTGAAGCGACCTTAAAGCCCACTCCGCCTGTTTACCCTCAAGAATTAAATACCATTCAAGAGATGCAGAGAAAGAGTATATTGCGGTGGAAGGAACTAATTGCGCCCAGACCGACTCGAATGCGTCTGTTATTTCAAAACACGGCCTTGTGTTGGTTAATCTTATTCGTCTGTTGGCAATCACGATTCCCGCTTCTCGGCTCGATGTCGAACAAGACAGGCTCTCTGTTTGGATGATAGGAACGGTCGCATATGCTCGCATTTATATACACTGTCGATTGATCGGTCCACGCTCCGTACGCTGTTGGTTGTTGTTTTTTAACAAACAATTGAAATTAATTTCACACGCAAAATTTTGAGGGGCATTTTTACCTTCGTGAATGTGACCGAATATGTGATATTTGGGTTTTATTCGCTTCCTGACTTGTTCGAGTAGATCCACGCAACCGACATGTTTGCCCGAGAGAATGGTGTCGCCATAGCCCAGAGGTGGTCCATGGGTAATCAGTATATCGGTGTCGGTCGGGATCATTTTCCACTTGTCGAGCAGCTCTTTACCGCGTTTTAACTGAAACGCGTTCCCTGCGTGCAGTGGCTGCCTTTTTATTTGAAAGACCTTAGATGTGATCGAAGCGAATTGGTAGGATTGGAGAATGTACCATGGAGAGCCGTAGATGTTCAATCCGAAAAGATTGACGCATTCATCTTCAAGGTAGATGCAGTTGGTCAAAAGTCCTTTCAGCATTTGGGCGTCTTTCTCTGAGCCCAGAGTGGGATCGAATCCGATTTCGTGGTTGCCGGCTATCACGATCTTGTGCTTTATGTCGTCGCGAGTGCCCATGTACTCGTTGAAAGCAATCACTTCCCTTCTGGTTCCGTACTTGCTAAAGTCGCCCGCGTGAATTAGCAAATCGGCCGATGGTATGACAAACGGCATTTGATCGATTTTGGAATGAGTATCCGATATACAAACCACTCTTATCTGACCAATCATTTTGCTCCTCGGAATTTAACCAAAGCAGACGGCACTTACCATGTTGTCGCGTCGTTTGGCTGTCAACGGCAGTGCAATGTATGGCTCGACCTTGCCTTCGTCTGTGAGTGTTTGCACAATTTGTTTTGCACCCTGAGGCTTTTTGCTGGTTGTTGAGATTTTCATTTTTCCGGCCAGATTGACCAGCTCGTTCAGACTGGCTGCCATCCAAAAATCTAAAACAATTTGAATTAATGAAAGCTGCACTCTATTATGTTTGTGAAAAGTATTTCGCAATCATGAGTCACATTGCATGTCGAAAAGATTGTTTTCCATTCATAATTTGCATGCCAACAAGAGCCATATTTTGACGATTTTCATCATTTTTCCCCCAAGTTCTGTTTGATAAAAGAGTCCAGTTTTCCACTTGGGCACTAAGTTTATTTAGTTTCTTAAGCAAACGTTATTGCCCGGCGTGATGCGCCGGTTGTCTGGCTTGTTGTTGTTGTTGCTCTTCACTTTGATTGTCCTTCAGGCAGCGGCAAATCAAATAGAATCGGTTTTTTGACCGGTCTGTAGCGTAGATCGCATATGCTGGCGTTAATGAACGTCGTTGTTCCGTCAGTCCACATTCCGTAGTCTTTTGTGAACCTCATTTAGATTGTGTTTCATTTGATTCGGACATGTGGATGGGTTCACCTTCGTGGATGTGGCCAAATATGTGAAATTTGGGCTTGACACGCTGCTGAACAGTTGAGAGCAGTTCGCAACAACCAACGTGGTTGCCTCCGCACGTCACATCACCGAAGCCAAGCGGAGGGCCGTGTGCTTCCATTGGTCAGGGGCTAAGTGTTTCGCACGTTGGCACTGATTTCTTGAATCACTCACTGATGAGAACGTCCGTGTCAGTCGGAATGTTGTTCCAGTGGCGAAGGATCCGTTCGCCTCTGTCCACATTGAACGCCCAGTCGAAGAATCGTGGCTGCCTTTACAGTTGAGGTTATAACCAATGGGCAATTCAAGTAGCGAGATGTTGTTAGACGAACCATGGCGAGCCGTAGATTTTGATTCCGAACAACTCGACCGCCTCGTCTTTGAGATAAGTCATGCCTTCGTTCAAGTAGCTGAGCGGATCGACTTGGCTCTCTCGATCGTTTCTAAATCGCCTGCTTGCTGTCGGATCGAGACACAGCTCGTGATTGCCGGCAATTATGACCTTGTGTTTGAACTTGGCGCCCAGCGATCTGATAAACTCGGCGAACCGACTGATTTCGCCCGGCGAACCTGTTTTAGTAAAGTCGCCCGCGTGTATTAGAACATCGCCGACTGGCAATGCATGCTGCATTCGCTCGGCTGCCGAATGTGTGTCAGATATGCAAACAAATCGAACCTTGACCACACTGTTTTCACATTTCACCACTCGGCACGATCAAGGCCCACTTACTCTGTCAGGGTGGATAGGCGTGTCAAGAGGCATTGGCTCGAGCGCATTTTGCTCAATTTTAACTTTAAGCTGCTGCCAGGCTTGGTCTGGTTGATTGGTGAGCGGGTTCACTTGGACTGGGCTCTGTGACGATGAGGCAAACATTCTCAGGCAACTACGAATCGGCTCTAGCTTTGCACATTTAAAAGACGCCCGCGAGTACATTAATTTCGCAATCGAGTTCTGAACCGAAGAGAAAAATGCTAAAATATGTCATTTATTAGTCATAAGTTGTTGTTTTTTTTATGAATTAAAATAGAGCCGGTATATACATCCTGAGATTGGAAATGAAGAAGAAAACAACAGCGCAAAGAAATATTAACCTCTAGCGAGTAAGAGAGAGCTTGAGACGCTTGGACGACTGACGACGGAGTACAGGCCGCTTGTGAAGGTCACTGGTAGAAGGGCGAGTCTCGTCGGACTCAACGTCGCCTAAATAGGCGTCGTCTTGCGTCTCTTCGTCGTCACTGCTACTGTTTGAGTGTCTGCGGCCTCTTTTGATCGGCGCTCGACGGTTCATATTGCGCCTTATCATAGTTTCGAGTGTACTCGGCGATAGACTATTGGCTACAACTGGCCTGACAAGTTTAGTTTGAGAGTCATTCGTATTTACTACTTCTGCAACTCCTGTTCCCGACAAGGACGTATCGGCGGGCTCTTCGTTACGATCGTCGTCGTCGTAATCGGACGACTCGGACGAACTCGAGCTAGACGAACAGGAAGTGTCAGAGTCGCTTGAGGAACTAGAGCAGGATGATGATGATGAAGTGGAATCAGAGGTTGAAGAGGAGGATTGGCTATCGCTATCGCAAGTTAATGAAGGATGATGATTATCATCTAGCGGCACGTCATTCACCTTTCTCTCGTTCAAATAGTCATCGTCCTCGGCATTCTCTTGGTCTAGAATATCGCACACCAGATCGAAGGTGCGCTTGAGGAGCACTCGCCGCCTAAGATCAGTGTTCTTAAGTCGGGCCAGAGCGCGCTGCTTAATAATCGTATATTCGAGAATTTCAAACGAGTCAAGTAAATGACTCTCACGTTCATGAATGGCCGACGTCAAACGGCCCAGAGGCTTCATTGTCACTCTGCTATTTAGCTCCACGTCTGTCCGTATTGTTTCATCCGCGCTCTGATTGTTTAGTTTGGAGTTTGATACTAAATTAGCAGTGAGCTCATAAAATCCGCTTTCAAATTTACTATGCTGGTGCTGAAGGGTGTGCTCGGACGCCTGTTCACCCTTGGCCGATCGATCGTTTGCTTGATTACTCGTTAACGCGAAGCAGCCCGGTGCCATTTTGAATCTATCGTAACGAAACGCGAGTTTAGTCAATTAGGTTGAGAGTTTTATGGCACTACTACTATGGCAATGCATCGTGCAACTACTAAATAGAGGCGAGAGACCGTAGAACGCAACTATGAAATCAAAGATGGCGTATATATACCCACTCCGGCTGCATGTACAACCCGGCTCTTATTGTTCAGGCAGAATTCATAATTCGCATTGAATAAATTTCCACCAAGCCGCCGAGTCGCCACAATTGTCTGGGCGAAAGCGAAAAGCCCAAACCTGGCAATTATAGCTATTATTGACAACTCGTGTCCTTCTCAGCTTGTAACCGAATTTTCAATTCAAACGAAATCTTCATTTAGATTCATCACCTGTTATTGTCTTTTTGCCGTCAATCTTCGCGCTTAAAACTGCTTGATCTGGGCCCTTTAGCAATGGCTGTCTGTTGTTCTCACTCGCCCACGGTGGTCAGCTGAGCAAGCTTTGGCATGAAATTATTCGCGGAATTTGTCTTGCGGACATTTTAAAACGTTTCACGCATTTATGTAAATGATGAGTTGCGCTCAAGTACGCGCGTGTTAGATTCAACTGTACTTGTCCGTTTTGCACGAGAGAGAGAGAGTCAAAGAGAAATAGAAACAAACGCTTGCTGCTTGTCGACCGATTTTTGTCGTTAAAATGAGTTATGTTGAGTCGATTCTTGAAAAGCTTCTTACGCCCGACAGCGATCTAATCAAACAGGTTGGCTGCGCCGGCTCTTTAGTCCAACTGTTTGAGTTTATAGTAGAATCGGTTTAGGCTACCAAACAACTGTTGGACTATTTCGTCTCGGAGAAATGCGTCGCCGGTCTTTTCGAGGTTCTTCACGCCAGTCAAAATAGCCAGGTAAGCCGAAGCAAGCCATTCTTCGCCCAATGAATCAAAATTTGATGCCTCACTAACAAGTATCGCTCTTACGCCGCCGTTCTCCTTCGCAAAAAGATAAAAAACTGGCGTTCATTGAGCGCTGGCGATCAACAAGCGTAAGCTTCGTTTGGCTCTTGTCAAAACAAATTTATTCAATTGGCTGCAAAGCTTCAAGATTGAGATCCTCAAGCTGCTGGTTGCCGAGCCCGAGTAAGTCAAATGGCCAGATTTCTCCTCGAGAGTCTTCTTAATTTGCAATTAACCAGCGCTGCAGTACGAAAGCAGCTGATGTGGCTGGGTGCCGCCGCTTATGCTCATAGTGTGAAATGCGGTCAAGAATGGCCTGAGCTGTTGAACTTGCTGAATGCGCTAGTCACCGACAACGACATGCACAAGAGAATGGTTCGGATCAGACGAGGCTCATAAAATTGTCGCTGGGCCTAATCACTTGATTCACAGATCGGACTTAACTTGTTGAGCATTCTTTGCGAGGAAGCAGCCGAACAGCTGAAAAGCCACTTTGCCGGCCTATTTCAAGTGTTTGTCACTACAATCTCAATCCAGGACCTTCAATGCACTCTTCAAGTCTTGAAGTAAATTCCGCCGGTTCTCTTCGGCTCGAGCAGAGCGTCTCTAACTCCACTCGTCTAGATGTTTAAAGTATATTGTGCCAGCGATGGACGAGAACGAAGTGGTTCGTAGCAATTGACACCTTGTTCGTTTGTTTCGCATTGCTGGCAAACATCTTTCCGACTAGAATTTATTGATTGCAATTTTGCCAAACATTCTGCCCGCCAGTGTTCAGCTGGTGCGAGCCGAGCCTGCCGATCAAACTGAAACGGTCACGAACGTGTTCGACTTCTATCAGACCGTAGTCGAGTTTGACATCAGCGCTCTGGCGCCGTTTGCCAAAACAGTGGCCGAGATCACACTCGAGGTGGATATTCATAAAATTGTTTCGCACAAGCAGCTTTTCACCATCGACAACAACAATTGAGCAAAGTTGGCCGCTGATCGAAGTCTTCACAAGCAGACCAGGATATCCGCAATGAGCTTCCTCGGTGTGATTATTGAGCTACAAAAAACCGTAAGGCTTAAGATCGTCCTTGGCCAAATTGAAACCAAACGAAACTCGTTCTCTCTCTTTCTTTGATTGATTCGTTCACAGATGCTGATCAAAAACGAGCTGATCAAGCCGATTGTGAGTGTGACGCTCAGCGCCATGTGCGAATCGACCGATCCGCTTCAGACCGGAGCGGACAACAAGCTTGATGTCGATCTAGACGAGCCGTACGTGGACGAGAACGAGAACATGCTCACGACCGCTATGCAGGTGCTCGACTACGGCGCCCTCTACTTCCCGGCAAAGAAGTACATTAAGACATTGGTGGAAATGGCCAGTCCGGCGTTGACTCAAGAAGACCATTTGCAGAAACGAGCTGCCCTGGCTGCTCTGGCCATCACCTGTGAAGGCTGTGCCGATTTCTATCGCAACCAGTAAGTTGGCATCTGTTAGAACCGATTCAGACAGCACGTAGTTGACCGTCTGAAATAAGTTATTTAGAGTTTTTGGTCGATCTGTGCATCAAGGCCATGCTCGACTCGGACGATCGAGTGGTTCAAGTGGCCTACTACGCTCTGAGCCAGTTCAGCGAATATCTGCAGCCAAACATCGGCCGGTTCGCTGATCGAATCATGCGAGTGATGGTGGAGAGCATGGAACACAAAGTCCAGCTCAGAAGCATGAGTCGACTCACTCTCAGGTTTTTTGACGCCGTTCAATCATTTTGTGAGAATCTGGGCGATGACCTGGAAGCGTACCTGCCCACTTTGATGAGCAAGCTGATGACGCTCGAGATGCAATGCGGATCTTGTGTCAAACTGAAGCGGCTCATAATCTGCACGTTTGCTTCGATCGTTTGCTCAGTGAAGGGCTCATTTACGCCCTATTTCGACTACGCCATTGAGCACATAAAGCCTTATTTGATAAGCGAGCAGCTCGACGCCCAGCCCGGCGATCTAAAGCTGTTGCAAATCGAATGCATTGATCTGATGGCCGTCTTTGCCCGGCACATACCGCCCGAGAAGTTCACCGCCGGCCTGGTTCACAACAGTCTGGAGTTTGTGCAGAATGTGTTGAATACTCAGGAGGACCCAGAATTGCGCTCGGCTGTGTACGATCTACTGGCCGGCATTAGCAGCCAGTTTAAAGAGCAGTTGCCGGTTGATAGCATCATGCCGCTTCTGGTCGAGACGCTGCGCAATGACGAGGGCTTGAACATAATCGAAAACGAGAAAAGTGAAGGCCTGAGCGCGCTTGACGAGATCGATTTGTTAGAAGAGGACGAAAACGATGCGAACGAAGAAGACCTTGAGAGCGAGGACGGAACGAGCACTGACGGAGGCGACGGAGATGGCATGGAGGACGCTCAGAAAATGGTGATCGAGAACGAGCACATCGCCGAAAAGCTGTCGGCCATTTGCTGCCTCGAGGAGTTGGCCAAACACTCGAATCCGCAGCTTTTGCGCTTTTTCAACGAATGCTTCGACGAGCTGCTCACACTCAGCGCTTTTCCTCATGTGAACATTCGCAAAGAATCCTATATAACCATGTCGTTCCTGATCGCTTTTTACCACGACTTGTGCGCTCGGGCCGACGAGACCAACAAGCCGGCCATGATCAAGACACTGAGCAAGAAGATCAGCGAGTTTCACAAGCGCGCGGTCGGCACCATTAAAGCAGAGTCGAACCGCGAGATTGTGATGGCCGTCTTCGAGGCGATCAAAACCCTGTTGAGCAGATGTGCGCCGTTCATTCGAGAAAAGTTCGCCGAGCTTAAGAAGAACATTGACACGCTGAAGAAACTTGTACTGGAGGCGTTTCAAAATAAAGTAAGTCAACTAGTTGATTGTTCGATCGCAGTAGGCTGACTTGCAATTCGCCTAGATCTACTGCCAGACAATGAGCGACGAAGCGGAAGAGAGTGAACTTGGCGACCAGGCCGAGTACGACTACATGCTGAAGGAGTATGCGGGCGACGTGCTGCCCTCGTTCGCCTTGATTCTTCCACAGGCCGAATTCGAAGCCTACTTTGATCGCATGTGGGGCTATTTGTACAAGATTTTAAAGAGCGACACTTCATCGCCAGCCGAAGAGTCGTTCGTGATCGGTGTGATCGGCGAAACACTTCAAAACCTCAGTTCGTTGAAGGCAGCCATTGCCCAGCGGCTTTTTAATGGCAAGTCACTACTGCTCGCCACCTCTCGGTCAAAGTTCCAATTCAAGTGCGTTTCTTATAGAGTTCCATGGCTATTTGAAATCCAACAACCAAGAGACCAAGAGCAACACGATCTACACGCTCGGAATGCTGTGTCTGCAGTCTGACGGCGCCCTGCAGCCGTTCTACAACAAATTTGTGTCCGAGCTGTTGGAAATGAAGGGTCACGAGACAGACAAGCAGACGCTGGACAACATCTGCGGAGCTCTGTGCCGTCTCTACTTGTGCTACGGCAAAGTGAGTGCCAACCCGGCCGAGCTCGAACTGGTAAAATGAAACGCTTCTCGATGCGGCAGCCTCCTTACTTGCATTTTCGCATAAAAGATGCTCAAAAACATATTCGATCTCACTCCACTCCGACTCGACTTTGACGAGTATGTGACCTTGTTCAATTTGGTTCAAGTGCTTGTGGTCCATTCGAACAGTTCGGTAAGGAAGAGGTTTTTTTTTAAGTGAAGAAGATGCCGCTTTAACTTGATTCGATCCAGCTGATTCACTACTATCCACAACTAGTCGAACTTTGCGGCCTCATACTGCACAAGCAGTTGAACAGCGAGAAGCAAGAGCTCAAGCAGCTGGTGATTGCGTTCATAAACTTTGTGAACCAGAACTACAAGCAAGATCTGGAGTACATGCTTGGCCAGACAAAGCCCGAGTTTGCCGAACAGATCTCCAAGTGCCTAGCCTGAGCAGACTTGGCACTTTGTTAGTTGTATTGGATTCGTTCTCAATATTTCATTTATCAGCTTCCAGAAAATAAATTCAGAGGCATTTTCCTCTTCACCACTCGGATTGCGAATGTGTGTCGATTTATTTCATTTTGAAAAGCCAACTTTTATAAAGAGAGAGAGAGAGAGAAAAGGAGGAGAAGAGGGAGAGAATGAGAAGCTTGTGGCAGCAAGGCTGAAGAATCACATGAGGAGGAGGAAGAGTGTGAAATCATTTCTTGGCGTTCATGATACCCTCCAGCTGATTCTAAATAGCGAGAAATTGAGGTCAGAATTCTTGGGATGCAATCGATTGAAGTAAAGCTAACCTTGAGCTGTTGGTTTGTTTTCTTGAAGAAGGCAATGTCCTCGGCGTGTTTCTTTTCTTCGGCCGCCTTTTGCTCGGCGTTTCTCTTCTCGACTTGATCAATCTTTGCCTTTAGCTCAAACACTTGTCGCTCAAGATCTCGCTTGTCCTCTTCCAGTTCTTGAACTCGCTTTTCCATGTCCGCTTTTCCCTGCTCGGCCATGAGCGCCTTTCGCATGCCGAACGCCACACTGCTCTCGTAAAGAGTCTGAAAAGCCGCAATGGTCATTCGAATCTCGTCCCTGACTCGCAGCAGAAGGAGACCACGCTCGGCACAGGTGATTGTGACCTGTCTGATCAGCTCGTCTACACCAACTCAGTTCAGCACATTTGTCCGATCTCTTTAAACTGCCCGAACTTACCAAAGCACTGAGAGTAGAGCTCACGTCTCACTGGACAGATGCCCGTCTCTCTGGCCTGTCTTTGCTGCAGTCGCATGTTGAGCTGCTCCTCGAGGTTAATAACGTCCAGTCGAGTGGCTGGTGTGCTCGACACGTACTGAATTTTCAGCTGATTGTCTTCCATGAATTGTCTACATTTACACAGAATAAACAAAGTGAGCAAAAGTCGAACGGCACTCAGGTTGCTTGTCTCACCTGGGCGGCAAGATGGAGTTGAGTACCTCGTCGGCAGACTGCGAGCTGTCCGGCTCACCATTTTTGCGGCCACTTGTCGGGCTTGGTAGAGGGGCGCCATTGTCTGTGGCGGGACCAGCGCTGATCTTGTGGCTTTTTGCCTTTTCATTTACCGTCGGCATCAGTCGGCGGACACTCGCTCTCAGCTCTTTCATTTCACTCACCTTGGCTGTTCGCTTGTCGGTGTTGCGAGTCACAAGGACCGGACTGTCGTACTTTACAAGAGTGCTGGACGGCGTTTTCAGGCTCATGTTCAATCCTACCTCAAGCGGGTGCTTTTATTTATTATTACGACTATTTGCGCGCGCGCGTTAGAGAGGCCCTCGGTTTCTTGTTCTCATTCTGATTACGCGTTGCCATGGCGACCGAAACGTTTTTGTCACAATAGCAACCCGTAGTGTGCGCAAGATGGGACGGCGCACTCCGGTTTGACTTCAATTATCAATCAACGTTTGTGTGAGCTGAAGCTGGTTTGATGCAAACAGTTTTATTTCTCCTCTAACTGAATCAAAGATCAATTAAATGCTACGGGACGAGAATGATGAGTTCTAATCGAACAGATCAGGGTTTTGTTTTTTCTGGAAGGTCCAGCTACAAATCTTCCACAAACACTGACGGCCACGCTTGTTGACTGTTGAGTCGCTACGAGACGGTTGAAGTGATGCTTGGGCCATGGCGCTCCTTTGAAGGACCCGCTCGACAAGCGAGCTCTCAAGAAGCCACAATGGAATAAGACGTTCAATAACTTGATCCTTTACTGTGTTGGGAATTTGGTCAATTACGGCCGCCTCCATTTGTTGTTGTTGACTGGCACGATAGGCTCCTTGAAATTCATCCAACGACCGGGCGTTTGTCTCCAACGCGCTGGCCGAGATTAGCAACGAAAAGCAGAATGCAAGAGCGAGCTCAGACTTCATGATGGCCAAAATAATCTTCAAATACTTGATTGAGAGCTTTGGCGCTAGATCATCTCCAATAAATACCCTCTCCCAGTTGCGTGGGCCCATTCAATCTTGCCCAACATCGGCCAGTTAATAACAAGCTGCGCTTCAGAGTTTATTACACTGTCTCTTCGAGTTCAAAATTATAGCTCAGGCGTTCTGGTTCATGGTGTCGTACCGGAAGAGGCAGTTCATTGAGCTTTTGATTTGCCCAACAGATATTTATTTCTCTGCTTAATCATGTGCCGATACATGGGCGGGAATCCTGTGCGTTCAATTAAGTATCGGCCCTTTTGGCAATGTAGCATTTCAATTTACCTGGCACATAGGCGGCTATCCAAACGCAGAGGAAGTAGAAAAAATCGAACGATATGTTAAACGGATTCGGCAAGTTAATTGAATAGGACCGTCGCGACGTCATACCATAGACTTGGGCTGCTGCAAGCACAAGGCAGCCCGCTTCGGCCTAATTACTAGAATCAGGCGCTGAGCGAACGCGTGAGTGGCGGTTGTCTGACGTTACCAGGGCTCCGAGGGGGTAGAGAACGACGAAGAAGCTGTAGCTGCAAATCATTCAGTGAAAATCGAGCGTTCAACTCTGATCTCATGTAGCAAAGCCTGCTGCTTACCGGCACCATTTGAGAGGATACCAATCTTGGCCTAGAAGGGAGAGCGAGTAGTAGCTGTAGCGAGTCGACTCGGAAAGTGCCCAACACAAAGCTAGAGTTTGAAACGCGACCGAATTCTGGGCCTTAATGACCAGTCAAGCTTGGAGTGAAATGAATCGAAGAGTTGAAAAAAACAGACCTGGGGAAAGCGATTGACGACCACAAGCACCAGATACCTGATGAGAACTTGGGGCAGAACGACGAGCGGATTTGAGGGAACAAGTTTGGTGGCCGCGTGAAGCACTTCAAGGCTTGCGGAGACGAGCAGAATCTGCAAGGGATCTCTTACAGCCCCATAGATGGATCGCGATTCAATCAAGGCACTAATCGCTAGATAGAGCACGTAGAACCATCTTAAAGCGATAGAGTATGATCAAACAAATTGAATTTAGACGACAACTTGACAAAAAAGACTGATCACCCGACTGATGAGAAGAAGTTGTAGGCCAAGAGATAAGTTTTTTTAAGCATTTCAACCTCAAGATTTTTGCCAAGAATCGGCTGGCTTCTGAAAGTTGGGATCTAGATGCTGCTCGAGTCTAAATGGTTGACGAAAAGAACGGCGACTGAATCGCTGAAACAGAACTTTGTTAACAGTGACAGTGATTTAACGCAAGTTTATTGCATTTTTGAATGCCGCCAATCTCTCAAAAGGGCATTGGCCTACGAAACAAAACATAAATAAAAAGAGATGAAAAGAGAATTGGGGAGTGTTTGGAAACCAAGGAGATCAACATCTCCAGTGGCAAGGTGTTAGTACTGAACAAGTTCGTAGAGGAGCCATCGAAGGTATCGCGCTTCATAAGCGACCGTGTTTCGTCCTGGATGGAGGGGATCGCGGTCCATGGGCGTCTCCACATTGGCTTTGACGTTGCGTCCGTGGCCTTCACAGTCGGCCAAGAACTGTGCAACTTCGGCTATGAACGGGTCCTTCATGATCAATATCTGTTTGGCCATGTTCTCAAACAAAGCCAGAAAGCACCGCTTTGTGTAGAACCATGTGTCGGTGCCAAGCTTCTTGTTGTAGGGCTCGAGACTCTTCATCACACGACTAATGCCGAACTCGTAGTTGCCTTTGGCGCAGTACAAGGTTCTAAGTCAAACGAATCTTAATTCTATTTGAGCTCAACTGGCAGGCAAAACGGCTCGTACCCGATAACCAGATTGACTATGCAAAGATGGTAAAGTTTCCTTTCCGGATTGTTCATTGCCTCGTGGTCTTCTTCGCGCTCGATTTTCCTCATCAGCTCTTCGGCCTTTTGCCGTACGAGATTAAATGCCAACGACTTCCAAGCCCATGACCATGCTGCCTTACCTCTTCGTTCAAGCTGTTCATGATGTAAGTCACACACAAGTTGGCCAGAACGATCGGGCTAACGTTCAGAATCTGTTTTCAAATCTAAATGAACCGAACCGGCCCAGATTGATGATTTAAGAGACTTACGTTGTCATAGTGCTTTTTGACTATTGGCTCGTAGAATCCGATCGCGTCCTTGTATTTGCTATTGTCTTGCATGAAAAGCACGTGGCCCACGTTCAAACGCCAAACGTCGTGATCGCTGCAGAACTCGACCGATTTGTGAAAGATTTTCTCCATCGCCGCGTAGTTCTTCATGTCCCAGTAAATGCTCGCCTGCGCCATCAGGATCGGTATGTACCTTGGAAATTTTGAAGCAAATGAGCTCCACAGAGTCCAATATTGGCCACTCACTTCTCCAGCGTTTCGTCGTATTCGAGCAGGGTGCGCTTCACCTGGTCTTGGCGGCTGTTTTTCTTTACGCCTTGCATCTGCGACAAATTTCACATTCAAAAAAGGGCCAGAAGCGTTCAACACTGACACTTACATCTTTTGTCAATCGACGCAGAGTTTCGATTTGCTTTTGTCCCATGCTCTCTAGTTTGCGGTAAGCTTCTTCTGGCGATGTTTGCTGCGTTATTTTCGCCTCCAGAAATTCATATTCATACTTGATAGAGACAAATAGACGGTTCGAATGAGATCAGGCCTGTGGCCAAGAGAACTTAGAACCTACCGGCGTGAGGTAGCGCGAGCACAAATGCCCGTTCTCGGCTATTACGTCGGCCAACACGTCGTAGAATGAATATTTGACGTAGAGAAAGCAGAGATTCGGAAATGTCTCCTCGGGGAACGAGTCCTGCTGGATGAGAAACTGAAGTTTCTCGAAGCTTGAATTGGCCTCCTCGTCCATGTTTGTGATGGCCAGATTGTGCAGAGTGATTGGATCGAGCTCTGACTCGTCTCGAGGTGGCATATCAGTGAGCGCTTCTTTGGCGGCCATCACTGTCCATTCGATTAGACATGGGTCCAGTGAAGTGGAATCGTTCATGGTCTACTCACTGTTCTTGAGGTTGAATTGAATGGCCGACTTGAGATTGAACGCTTCGACAAGACACGACTCGTGCAGGACAAGAGTGTTGCCCACACTGGCCACCTCGATGCCGTCGGTTTGCATTCCGACGCTGAGTTCTTAAACTCAAACTGTCAAGAGAAAGCCAAAAGGACTCAGAGCCTGAGTTGTCTGGATCACCTGGATGCTCACGAATGCCCTTTTCGATTATGTCGGCGATGTGCTTCAGTGCCATGTCGTACTGATGCAGTTTGTAAAAGCAGATGGCCAAATTGTAAGAAATGTCTTGTGAGAGTCGATTTAGCCAGATGTAGAAAAAGAGGAGAGGAAATGAGGCAATTCACCTGCTCGGCCGCCGAACGTCTGCAAGGCTTTCTTAAACCCTTCCATTGCCTCTTCGAACTTGTTCTCCTTGACAGATAGAGAGATTTAGAAATGAAAAGACACACTGAATCGTATGTGGCTTACTTTGAACAGGATGCAGGCTCTATTGAGCTGCACGTTGGGATCGTCAGGCGGGTAGCGATCGACAAAGTCAATGCAAGATTTTATGTCGTCCTCGGCATATTTGATCGCCGCCTGTAAAGAGATCACGTTGGGCAAGAGCTCGCGACTCTCAATCTCGCTGAGAGTTCGATTGGCCTCTGCGTACAGGCCGCATTTGTAAAGCGACTGGGCAAAGTACAACTTGTACTGCTCTTGGTCGGGACAGAGAGCGACCAGCTGCTCGTAGCAATCTGACGAGTTGACGTAGTCTTGAATCTGATAGCTGCAGTAGGCCAGAAGAGACAGTGCAGCTCGCGACTAAAAATTCAAAGCGAATCAGACACTTGTGGCCCCTTTTTGGGCAAAATTTCAAAGCTCAACCTTGCTGTTCACTTGAACCTGATAGTTGAGAATGTCGATCGCATCGCGGAATTTCGCGTCACGGATCTGTGCAGCATCGAATTAGAATGGCGCTCGCTCGGAATCGACCAAGTAAAGCAATACCAGAGAATAAACGGTGCTCGTCGCTTCGCCCTCTCTCAGCTCGTATCTCATCTTCCCTGTTTCTATTTGAAGCTCTCGGCCCGGTCCACAATGTTCACAGTTGAATTCAAATTTTCATGATTAAAGAATTCCTTGCTTCCTAAGCTCGGCGGTGAATGGTTGCCATAACAACGCAGACAATTCTCTGCCGCTCATGCTACCCCTGACTCAACTCGTCTTTAGCGCTTTTCGGTCAATTTTGATCGACAACGTAATCCCCACATCTCGTCTTATCTGTGTAATGAGGACACGTTTGAACGCACCATGTTTTTCTATTTCTCCAGCCAGATAAGCCAGTCTCCCCCCGAGCGAGTCTCAAACGAATGAACGCACATGAGACTGTTTCAAGCATCAAAGACAACAGGCCTCATTCTCTATCAGACATCTTGTCAGTTGTTGCATTCGATACCGATCCATATCTCCCGCAAGAGCAGAGCCAAATCTTCTGAGCCAGGCATATTAAAGTGTCTGGCAGGATTGGCGTCAAGGTGGCCGAAATACTTGGCATGCCAACTTGGTGCCCTCGACTCTAAGCGAGCACAAATCTGATTCGGCGCGCAGACTGACGATTAATGCTTCGCTCTATGTTCTTCTCTCAATAGCAAGACATTCGTGTCGGCTAGGTTTCAAAAAGCGCGCATAATCAAATATCAGCAATAGGGATGCAACATGGCCATTGGGATTATGTCTAACTTATCGATTCGGCCGTTACATAATTCAGTTGGCTGGTTATTCGCCAGGCGCCTGTTTCAACCATTTGTGTGTGCGCGTGTGTGTCATTGCTGACTAACTCGTTTGCATTGTCACATAAATTATGCCATCATCGCAAACTTTGCTTCAATCCATAATTCAACAGCTCATTCACGACCACCATAAACTCATCCTCTTGCTTTGTAGAGCCAATCAACCAAGCACCAGCTCTCTAGCCAGCCAAACGAACGCAAAACAAAATGTAAGCCTCTCGACCGTTGTGCTCCTCGATTCGCAGTTGGCCACGCTTTTGCTCCATTTTCAGGGTAGAACCCGGCATGTCAAAGGCAGAAGCCAAAGCAGCGGCAGACAAAGCGGCAGCTGAGGCGGCCACCAACCTGTGAGTTGACTTTTGCTTACGCTCTTTCGGCTCAGCGGCTCTAAAACGCGGCGTCGCTTGATGTCCAGATCCAACAAACGATTTCAGCAGACCCAGGCCCAAGTCGACGAGGTTGTTGACATCATGCGAATGAACGTGGACAAAGTTCTCGAACGAGATCAAAAGCTCTCTCAGCTTGACGATCGTGCAGGTACATTGCATCGTTTGTCTCTTGTCATTGCTAATGCAATCGCCCGCAATCTTGATTTAACTCGTCTTGCTTTACTTGCACAGATGCACTGCAAATGGGAGCTTCTCAATTCGAGCAGAGCGCCGGAGCGTTAAAGCGGAAATTTTGGTGGAAAAATTTGAAGGTAAACGCTTATCACGTGCCTCGCTCCTCCAAGGTTCACCTGTTTCATCTGTTCTATTCAAGATGATGATCATACTCGGCTGTATAATCGCACTGCTCGCCATCGTCGTTATCGGTAAGGCCCTGCGACCCCACATGCTCGATGCCCAATCAAAGTTCTAAACGCCTCGCATTCAAGTTTGGATCGTAAACTCTGTAAAGCAAAATCAGCCGCCGAGCTACGCGCCGCCGCCACCTTCCTACACCAATCCACCTCCAGCAGCAGCAGAGGGCGGCAGAGTCCATAATCAGATCTAGATGGCAGCAGTTGATTAGCCCTCAGCACTTTTTCTCTATTCACATTGGAAAGCAGCGTGAATCTCGGGTCTAGCTAGAAACTTCTTCAATCACCTCATTCCACACACACACACAAAACCAGAATTAGCCGCAAACAAGCAAACTGCCCACTTCTATCGGTTTATCGCGTCAAAAACCACTTTCAGCCCTACCTACCTGTTGGTGTCAGCTCTTTATCATATTCGGCTCTAGTTTGAGCCATTCATTTTAAACCTATTTATTCGAAATATATTTTAGCTTCTCGTGATCTGAACTACTTGAATAAAAAGTCCCTTTTCTTTATTCTCGGCTTCGATTGAGTTTATTCACAAATTGGGCTAAACTCGAGCTCTCAGCTGGCCTGTGCGTGAGGAATAGGCCGCCTGTTAACTAAAACTTTCAACATCCAGATATGTCGTTGACGTTCACTTTCTTGCGCATGTGCCTGGTCTCGTTCGGGTCGAAGCCTTCTTGCTGCGAGCCGAACAGGGCCCATTCGGGCGTTTTGGCGATGTAGTCCATTGATGTAAACTGCTTGCCAGTTTGCTTAAACTCTTCGTACAGGTCTTGGAATCTTTCGTAGTCGATGAACGTGTGCCATTCTCCGTCGATTTTGAACTTTTTATGCGCCAGCAAGAGGCAGTTGGAATGCTTGTGCTCACAGGCGAGCTCATAGTCGTTTGACAAGAACGACTGAATGAGCCGAACGAACTCAATGACCTCCTGGTGCCAGGGCACGTTCTTCATCGTAAGCGTGCTGGCATTCGACTCGCCGCAATAAGTGACCGCTTTCACTTCGATAAAGTCCGGCCTGCCCAGTTTGATGAGTTCGGCGTACTGCTGCGCCTGCTCTGTGTTCCAGTCCTTGACCAAAGTGAGTCTGTAGACGGTTCGCTGCTGTTTCACTCCGAGCGCCTTCAGGCTCTGCAAGTAGCGCTGCCAGAAATCCTTGAACAAGGGCCGGTCGATTCGCTTCAGGCTTTCTTTAGTCGGCGCATCCACGCTCACGTAGAGCTGCGTGACTGGCTCGAGTGCTTCGATCGCCTCCGGGAACTGGGCGTTTGTGACCAAGAAGCTGGAGATGCGTTTGCTATGCAGCAGCTCGATGAAGCGGTTTATTTCCGGATACATGATCGGCTCGCCGACCAGAGACAAGGCGCAATGTTTCACCTCAAACGCTTCTCTCACGCGCTCAGATTTGACTTCTGGCACTCCTTTGTACTCGTTGATCATGGCGCAGTGCTTTTGAAGCGCTTGTTCAAATATGCTCTCGGCGCTGTCCATTTTCCACTTCCACTCGGTGCCCACCGGATTGGTGTGGTGACGCCAGCAGAAGACGCACTTGTTTGCGCAGGCGAGCGACGGCGTCGTCTCCATGCAGCGATGGCTCTCAATGCCATAGAACGTGTGCTTGTAGCAGCCGCCTCGACCTCTCAGCATAGACTTTGTCCATCTGCAGAGCTTAACGCCCGAGTGAGAGCCGATTATCTTGTAGCCTTGCTTTTCCAGCGACTTTCTGATCTGCGGCGTGACCATCTCTCGCGCCTCTCGCGGCTCCTTCTGCTCTTTTTTCGCTCGATGCATTGCCGTGCCAAGATCTTCCATGTCGATGAGCTTCTCTTCGCTCTCCATCTCTGCCTCGCTCTCGATGGCGCTCTCCTCACTCGAGCACTCGGCGCTCTCTTCTTGTTCTTCGCTTTGCTTTTGTTCATTTTTGCAACAAGAAGCGCTCGATTTGCAACAGCCGCCCTGTTCAGCCGGCCGCTCCAGGTTGCTTATCAGCTGCTTAAGCCAGTAGTCGAAATCGGCCTCAAGCCCACCGTGCTGACTCTTAATTGTGTTCTCATCGCACAGGTACAAAGGCCGGAAGCGTTTGGCGTCAAGAGCGGCCAGACTCTCGTCTATTTCTATCGCCGCCTTGTTGAAATTGTTCTCGTAGAGCGAATTGCCAAGGCCGCAGACGGCGAATTTCAGCTCATTGAGCTGATCTCGGCGGAAATCGATCGCCATCTCGGTCACGTATTTGTGGAACCAGGCTGCGTCCGGAGGCGGCACTCCGTCCGTGTAGGTTGAAATCACAATCACCAGCAAACAGGGCTTGCTTTTAGCCTGCAAAAGCTCAATTGAGTTCTATTGTGAAACAAAATGCCCCAAATTTACCAATAGAGGCAGCTGATCTTCCGGGTCAAAGTCCTTCAAATCTCGCAGTTCAATGTCGAAATTTGACAAGCGACTGCATTCGGTGAACAGTTGCTCAGCCAGTTGCTTCACGTAAATAATCGATCACACCTGGACCAGAGACAGAGCATAAAACCAGACCAACCTTGGATTTGCCCGTTACAGTGCCGAACAAAATCTTGATACTTGGCTTGATGAGCGGTTCTGTCTGCTGCTGAGCCAAGGGTCGTTTTATTCTGCTTTGATGAGAGAGCCAGCGATATATGAGCCAGCCAGCGGCGCCGCAATACACCGAAAGCTTTATGACTTTCGCTTTGTTTAACTCTGGCCGCTTCCAAAGTTCTGTGGATCGTTGATCAGACTCAAGCTCTTGCTTAACGTGGCAAAATTGCGCGGTTTACCTCTGAGTTCGGCCGCCACGCCAATGGATGAGGCCAAGGCCAATAGCTGCTCTGCCCTGTTCATCTTCAACTAACAAACTCTTTTTTTTCCTGAAACGAATGAACGCGAGCGCATAGAACCAGTGCAAGTGTTTCACTTCCTGCACGTTTGAAGCGAGAAGCTGCCTCGACTCTTTAGTCCCCCTTACACAATGTTTATTCATGTCATTAGCCCGAAGATTAAAACGATTCTATTTACAAATGTTGAAACTCGTCCGCATCGCCGGCCACTGAGCGCTGAGGTCGAACGTAAGTTACCGAGCTGGCATTCAGAGCCATGTGAGGCGCGCTGCGCTCTCTTCTGATAATCATCAACTGATCGTGGACCTGTGCGCCAAAGTAAGCTCCGAATTCGTCGGTCAGATTTTCAAACTCGGCGTTCGGTGAGTGCGATCGCTGCTGATGCTGTTGAGGTGCACGCGCGAACACCACTTGGGCCACTATTTTAACAACTTCGTCGCGAATCTTCTCGGCGGGCAGTCGTTCAAGGCTGCTTGTGGAAGTGCTGTCCAAGATCTGCGAGAGGCGTTCGCCGAGCTCTTTGGCCAACGGAGCCACGTAAGTCTCGCACACAGTGTTGCCGAGCTCGGCCAGACCGACAATGCAGCCGTACAAGGTGCTCAGACTTGTGTGCTCATTTTTCATCGACTTGAGATAGATGTCGACCACTCGGCGCTGGAGGCTGCTCAGAGTGGACGCGTTGCGGTGAATTATCTGCTTGATCAGGGCGGCGCTGAAGTCTCTGAGCGCAAAATGGTCATCGCTCTCGGGCCGGGCGCAAACTTGCTTGCCAAGCTGACACGACATTATGGCCGGAATGAGCTCGTGCAAGTACTTTTCCAGATGAACACTCGAGTTGTCTATCAACGACTTGACCATTCGCATCAGATAGATGAGAATGGGCATGTTCAGCTGGGCGATGTTCACGCGCACTCCTTCGCTTATGAACAGGACGAATCGAGGCAAGAGCTGATGAAGGCCAGGATCTGAGCTCAAGCTGCTCAGCGCTTCCTTTCAATCGGTTCTTTGTTGTTAAAGGTGAAATGAGAAGCAAAAGTCTGGGCTCACAGTTCGCTTTTGTTCGTCGGTTCCCACACAAGACTCGGTGATCTCTTTGAAGTAGATCTGTTGCTCCATGCTGAGCTCGTGAGGGATAATCTCCTTGAGCTTGACGCTCGTTTCTGGCAGAGCTCGGACTCCAGTCTCGCGCTGGCTTATTTGCTGCGCAGTTTCAACAATTTAGACGCTCCTACAATACACTCTTGTGATCAGGAATAGCTCACTTGGGACATGTGCTTGGGCTCGTCGAGTATTTGCGGGTTTTCAGGAACTGTCGGCTGAACGCCCTCAATGGCCAGCCAGTGCGCGTTGATGAAGAAATCATTCGGAAGCCGAACTGCTTCTGAGCTCTTGGCGATTATCTCTTCAAGCTCAAGAACCGGGTCTTCGGTGTAGAACAACGACCTGCCACCGGCGGTTGCGCCAGTGCTTGTCGTGCATCTGAACGGGGCCGGCTCACTTGATTCGAAGCCATAGACCGGCTGCCGAGAGGTTCATTCGGTTAGTTGGCCAGGCAGACTGGATTTAGATGGCGCGCCACTTACCTCCATGCCGCGTGCTTTCAGAGAGAAATCAATGTCACTTGGAATTAGGCGAGTTCGTCGACTGCGTCGAGTGAATTTCATCGCGTCCTGTTTTAGTTCATCACAGTTTGTGAGCTAAGAGGCGAGTTGGAATATGATCATGCAAGACACATACCATCAGCAACGACTTGATAGTAAACGTGAGATCGGCCACGAGCTCTTTGCACGCTTCCTCGCTCAGATTGTTGATGCCTATCGACTCGCCCATTTGCTTGATGGACTCGACGGTGGCGGCCTGCGTTGTTCCGATCGTGTCGCCACTTTCACCGTGGCCTGCGCTCTCGGCGCCGGCGTCGTTTCTCGAATCTGTGCCAGTGCGCACCATGGCTAGTCTGTTTGCTCTGTGAGCTCGCTGCCTTCTCTGTTTTCTACTCGCTTGCCATCTATCGCTTTGCAACAAAACATTCCCAACCGAACACACATCCGGGCAGGAGCGTGACACTCCTCTTGCTTCAGCGCCTTGTGCCATGCGCATTCAAACAGGAAAATTTGAACATTTTCTATTCGCTTTATTCGACCACGGCTATAAATTACGACTACGAGTTAGACTAGGAGTTATACATGGCTCTAGTAGATATTTATATCTTCGTGAAGCAAGTAGCCTCCGAAATTCGAATACATGTAACCGTGAACATGCGACGCGCGACTCTGCAGACGTAGATAGACTCGATCGTAGCGCTTTAGGTGAACGATCACGTTCTGAGTGGTGGTGCTCCACGGAAACGACTCGGACCAGACGGTCATCAGTGACTCCTGGTTGCGCATCACGCTCACTCCAGCCTTCGTTTTGGTCTGTCTTGCCCATCAATAAAGAAGAAGCAGAGCTATTTGACAGTGGCATACCTGTTGGTGACCGGTGGCCGATATGGTGATCATGAACTGGTAGAAGCCAGAGTAAGGCGCCGTGTAGACCCCCTCGCTCGGGTTGTAGTGATTGCCAAAGTTGGTCACTACCCGGGTGAATGCCAGAGTCATGTCGGTCTCGAACGGTCCTGTGTTGTTCTCCAAGCCGGCGAAAAATGCCGAGAAATTAGGCGGAGACGGATCTCGGGCTGTTTTACAATTTCTAAGACAAAGTGTCCTCAAAACGGCTAAACTGCATCAAACCTGGAACCCCGGGCAGGCCCGGTTCGCCTTGGTCTCCCTTCGGACCCATCCTGCCGGGTGGTCCTGTGTCGCCTTTGGGGCCGCGTATTGGCAAGTTGATTGGAACATTCGAACCGTATCCTCCTAAAGCAAATCGCTTGAAGTTGAAATCCGCCGCGAGCTTTTTCAACTTTTTTTTAACCTTGGCATTCAATGTTTAGGTGGCACGAGTCGCTTGTGCTTCGAACGTTTTGGTAGCGCGAGTAGTCGTTTATTCCGGCCGACTGCCAGGCGGCGAGCACGGCCACCGGCAGCAGTAGCAGAACAGGCGGCAGTAAGTTACAAGCCATTAGAAACTAATTGTCTAAAGGCCCGATTGAACAAGTCGATTTGGGGCTCGAATTTAGTCCAGCAGTGAGCGAGCAAGTCAGAGTAGACAAGAACCAATAGAGAGTCATTAAATTGAAGCCAAATAGTGAGAAATCGACTTGAACGCGTTCGAGAGTGTGATTTAATATTTGCTCATTTTTGTAGAGTGCTGGTTAAACAATCAGGGCAGGCAACCAAGGGTTTAAGATTCCTTGAGAGCATCTCACTTTAGAGAGAGAGAGAGAAAGTGCTACCACAAACGCACTTGAGTCGAGCGGCATCGATCACCTCTATTCAGTGTTTCTTTTAATTTGCTCGCGCATACAAACCAGCTCGCTCGCTCACTGAGTTACTCGCTCAATCTCACACACAGAAGAACAATTTGGCTTCATCTACTAGCCCTTCCGAGTCCAATTAGTCAAAATGAACGCGCGCGCGTCCTCGGAAGTACTAAGACGCATTTACGGCTGCTCCGAGCTGCTTTTATTGACGTGAACTCATCAAATCCATCAATACGCAAGCGGGCGCAAGACAGACATTTTGGCAAGCAAAGTTGATGCGCTCAGCATAGACCCGGCGGATTATCGATTAATAATGGAGTTTATTTTAAACTGAATCTATTACGGGCCGTCATTTCCTACTTTACGCATGACGCTGATTAATGTAACACGCTCGGTGGAAGCGCACCTGAAACGCGTGCGCTAAATCACGCACCTCAAAATGAGAAGGAAAGAAAGCGCAAGGCTCGAGCTTTGATTGTCATTGAGCAGATTGATCAGGTTTTAAGCGACACCGACACAGATACGTATAACTCGCTCTTCCTAGAAGCAATTAGGCCAGAGCAATGTGTTGCTGATTGAAATTTCCAGCTCTGGGCGCCCAACCAGAAGGCCACTAAGTGAGGCAAATCGAAACTGAAATCAACGTTTCCCATCTTGTAACAAATGATATTGAGGGCAGAACGTTGACTCGAACTGCTTTAATCAGCAGATATTGCGCTTTGGGTGGCTTAATAAACAGCCGATGGCGGCCCGAAAAAACAAGCGAGACGAAACCTCGACGGATGTGTCAAGATAGAGCTCGGACGAATATGCGGTAAAACAAATTGCGTTTGCAGGAAATGAAGCCCGGCCGGTAGAGTAACAACACGGTTGGTTTTGGTTTGTTTTTTGGCGAGTTTTATTTATAGACACTATGCTGCACTTGAGAATTGAATGCATCAGCGCATTCGAGCACTTTTAACTTGCGCCTGATTAAATAAAGCTGAATTAGAAGAATAGGAAAATGTGGGACAAAAATTCGACTGAGGTTGGGAGAGTTAGAGAAAGCGAGCGAGAGAAGAAGGGGGGAAATTGAAATACGATGAAAATAACAGCGATTGGCATACAACCGCTCGCTGCCGCTTATGATTCGAGATTGCTCTGCAAAAAGTTCAAATATCGCTGGAGTATGTTCAATTGCGATTGTAGAATTAGATTCTCGTTGGGATCAGAGTCGGCGAACGTGAACGAAAGATCGTTGTTGCGCAGGCGCTCGCCCATGTTTGGTATCACCATGATTTGGTCGATCAAGTTTCGAATGCTGGCATTCAACGGAGCCAATGAGACTGTGAGCATATTGATGGTGGCCGCCTCTAAATCTTCACTCGAGTTTTCCAGCTGAATTGTGCTCTCGAGCTGGCCAGGCTCAGCAGGCCCGGGCGAGTTCATTTGAACAAGAGCGGGCGAGCTGCTCTTCTCGTACGTGACGTTTAATAGATTATTGGCTGGCGTCTCTAGAACTACTCTACTCGACTGCTTGAGCTGCTCTTGGCCGTTGCTGAACGACTCGTCTTGTTCTATGCTTAGGATCACACGCTTCATGTCGCCCATTGAGACACTGCGTCTGAGCAGCTTGGGCGTTTGCTTTTGGTCGATTAGGGAATCTGGCGAATTTTGGCCTTCTTCAATGCATTCAAGCTTCTCGGCCCATTTCAAACGTTTCGGCTTGGCCTGTGGCTCAGGCGTTTCAGTTCTTGTCTTGGAGTCGCTTTGACTGCTTCGCGCTGCTGACAAGTTGTTCAACCAGTCCCAGTCGAACTGGAGTTTGTGTTTGGCACCAATTCAATAAGTCAATTAAATGCAATCGCTCAAACGAGCAAAGTTCACTCACGGTGGAAAGTTTTTTCGGCGTTGCTTTCTCTGGCTGATTGTCCAATCGAGTGAGAAAAATGCTCGGTCCGAGGTCGAACACGTTCGGGTCTTTCTAGACTCGTCCGAAAGTTTAATTCTCGTCCAAGGAGATTTGCAATCAGCAGCTGACACTCACTGGTTTGTTGTGTTGAGGCGTAGTCACCTTCCAAAGTCCCTTGCCCACACACAGGCCTCGCAAGTACTTTTCTTCGCAATCGTACTCCACAACTAATCAAAATTGCCCGCTAATGAGCATCTCATTCAATGGTGTATATTGAGCTGGCTCTTACTGTAACCGGCTCCGGAGTAACCGAGTCTGCTCTTGCGGCCCATGACTGCCGAATAGTCGACGCCGTTGCTTCAAAGCAGATTGGGGTAGAAGAAATCAAAGGTGAACTCGTCTAAGGCACTCACCATATCGAACTGATTTCGTCCTTTTTTGAATGCTTGCTGGTCACTATGGCTGATTTGGGAGTTGTCTCGCTTCGGCTCGTCAGAGAGCTTGATCGAGGTGCAATCTGGAAACAAGAATTGAAATGCGCTCGAACAGAGAAATCAATCGAAGCGTCTAATCTACCAAACTGGACGGTGTTCGAAGCTTGGGAGTGCCTTTCGGTGTACTCGGAGTTCCCTTGCGAAGCGCCGCATTCAAATGACTTTTCTTGTGCGCCGACTCACTCAGGACGTCTTCTTTGCCAAAGTGAGACCTGTTGACAACCGTTTTAGGCGTCAGGTCTGGTTTACTGCTCGAAGTTGTTGAGATGCGATTACGCTCCCTGAGCGGCTATTGTGGATGGGTGGCGCGGGCTCTTAATTGCTGTTCGACTCGACTTGAAATCAGAGCACTTACCGTGTATTTGGGCGTTCGGTCTGTCATTGCGCTTTTTGCTCAAGAATTATTCAAACTTGTCGTTTGGTTCAGTTGAAACGAACAAGCGACCTTGACATCTGCATAATAGCCCATTGGTGATCGAATTAGTCTGATTGAGCGTATAGAGACGCATTTGGGCCCTCTTCTACCCTCCTCGCTCATCGAGTGCTATGAGTCGAGCCTCTTCGACAAGCGAATGTCCTTCTGTCAGTCCTTGGCCAGGTTCAAGTTTACTCGTCATTCAAGAGAGGACTCGGATCAGGTGAACGAGTCAGGCGAGATCGACTTAATTAGTGGCGCCAAAGTGAAAAATCGAATAGAAACTGTCACAAAATCATTCTCTGACTCTAACCTGAAGACGAGGCGAGACAAACACACAGAAGAAAGGAGAGTCGCGTGATCAAGAATCGTCAAGACATGCTTGATTGAGTGTTAGATATTCGAATATTTCAGATTCAGGTAATCAATGAGACTATTTCGTGCCGTTTTGGTTCGGCTTTGTCGGGTGTGAAGCACACAGAAACGTGCGCCACACTTAATAGAATTGGCCATTAGAGGCAGGTGACGTACGCTCTCTTATCTATGTTCCAACTCGCGGTCATTCGTCTACTGGGCAATTAGGATTGGAATGATGATGATTATGATCATCATCCGGACAGCAGCTTGCCTTTTTATTTCATTTTTTTGTTTGTTTTAGACAGAGTTGCTGTGACGGGTGTTTAGAACGGCTGTCAAAGCCGGCTGGTCGAACAAGGTGGTCGGCAGTCGAGTCGGGTGGCAAGGAATGAGTTTAATTACACGACGAGTGGGCAGTGCACTGCCTCGGGCTGAGCAAAAAATTACGAATGGAGCAGCGAGCGTTCATGATCATTGAGGGGCAAATGTGCTTCATTGTTCCGACCGAGACTCGCTTTTCCCCTTTGTTTGTTTGTTCGGTGGCGGGAAACGGCCGTCGAACTAATTCCATTAATCGGCGTACGCCATGCATGAAACGAGATTTTTATCTCTGCTCTGCTCACGGGCGACGTCCTCCTGCCAAAAGAGCGGACAGGTGAAAAGCGAACGACAAAGCGGCAAATTAACTTCCACGAGACGAGCTGCTCGATTATACTCATTTCGAAATGTTTTTTAATGAAAGAGAGGCTCGTCACGCGAGCCGGAACTTGCCGAATAAGAAAAGCACCGGCGGCGTAATTAGAATGAGAGAAAAACGGTGCCCCAGCCGAAATAGACGACTCACGAGGCCTTTGCCAAGCTCTGAATTTCCTGCCCGTCAGTCCCTAATTACGATCTGAGCTCCATATTCAATCGCGGCCGTGTGCAGATTAAGAAAGCTGCCTTATCCCGCATCTTGCCTGTTTATGCCAGACCAACCGGATGGCGCAATTTGTGTGGCACTGGCCCGTCCATCAAAACACTCCTGAGTTCATCGGGCCGTGACATGTGCGCTTTAAGGGCCCGTCGGAGTAAATTTCTAATCCGATTTGCATTTGACTCTGATACTTCCTGCTCTCTTCTGGCGTCCCTTCTCAAACGAACAAAATGCGTATCCGGCCGTTCGATCCATCTGCCCAGTTGAATTGAATTCAAGTTGACCGTCGCCTCTCTAAATTGGCTCGCTTTGCTGTTCGCTTGGTGACCGGCCGAGATTGCTACGGGCGCACAGCGCCTGACTACTAGCTAATGCATGCAAATCAGGTGCTTCCTTGCATGCCAGCTTCGTGTGATTGCCATTCGTGAGATAAATGTTATGAGAATGCCTTGCAAATACATGTAACTGGCACGCGTGTGCGCCCGCCCGTTTCTGCTGATGGTGTGCAAGTGGTCGCTCGCACGACCTGGCAAGCTCGCGTTTTTCTTCTGTTTTTTTGCTTCGATGTTGCCCCGCACTGCATCGTAATTAATATTATATTGGCAGCAATCATGCAATTTCGGCGCGCTTAAATTCGATCGAAGCAGAGCTCAGCTTGTTCATTTTGCTTTTCTCAAACCAACAGCGCGATGATGGCGAATTTCACTGCAGATAACTCTGGTCACCTATTCATCACAACGGCCGCTCAAGGTAGGCGAATTTCAAGGCGTGCGCTCTCATTGGACGAGCGTCTTTCTCTATTTACTCCTCCGTCGTCCCTCGTTCACTCCCAAACACAAATGCGGCCTATTTAAATCGCTGAGCGACTAGGCCGCTTTTCGCCACGCTTGGCCATGTTGACGTCGATGGAATTAAATTTGACGTATCGCCTCTGCAATCTTAGTTTTCTTCTGCTTCTGTTATTTCTTCTTTTCCTCTTTTCTTTCACAATCCTACTCCGGACCAGCAGCAACAGCAGCAGCTAGAGAGGAGAAAAAAAAAGAAGTTTGTCACGCGAACTGAACGTTTCATGCTCAAAGAGATTTAGTTTCCACATATGCGCTCGTCCGGCGCTTTAATACTCGCTCGTTCAATCAACTCAGTTATTTCTTCTTCCCGAGCCGGTTTGGCAACCATTCAATTGAGCGGTGACGAGAGTGACTATGACGGCTAGGAACAAGTTCCGGTTAAAGTCCCTATGCCTCTCTCTCTCTGTCTTCCTTAGGCCCAACACTCGCTTCTCTTCTTGGATCGCCTGACGTTTAATAAATCAGATCGATTTGAACCGTTTCCGCATCGATGTCGCAATCGTATCGAAGCAAGCAGCCTATGGCCTCGGGCAAGCTTTTTTTCCAATCTCATTCGCTTAGTCGCGCGTCTAATCGAGCCAAAATCACCTGCTCGGATTAGTCTGTGGATATATCTGCCCCCCAATCCAGTTATTTACGATAGATTACCGACTCGGCTTAGGATCTGTCTATTTTATTGTTTGTGTGTGCTCGAGTGAATGTTGATGCCAACGAGCAGCAAATACTACATTTGGCCGGCGCCGATTTATCATCGCTACTGCTCTTACAACCAATTCCCAACAGACTATCTGGCAGGGCTCAATTCAAGCAGCAGCCGCGGCGGCGCTGGCAGCCAACGCAATGGCAACAGTAGCCAAAGCGGCGAGCACATGAGTGCTGCATATTTGCGATTAATTAAATTTTATGACTTATTATCTGATCGTTCGCCTATTTTGAGTTGATCGTGGACCTGTTGGCCGAGCGCCTCCCTTCGCTCGTTCCAATCTAATTAATAAGGCGGCCTCGTGAGGCTCAGAATTAATTCTTTATTCGACTTGGATCAAAATAAAGAATAAATCAACATATCGATAGGTAGACAAAGTCTATTAATTTCTTCGATTGGTCCGATGGCGTGCGTGCTGATAATCATTATGAGCCAATGAGATGCTCGCCTCTTGCCGATCGTCGCTCTCATTGGCTGCCACAAAACCAACAAACGCATGCAGCGAACCTACGCTCTCGTTTAATTTTGCCCAAATTATTTGCTCTCAAAGTCGGCCGAGCGACTCCGCGCCCATTTTCCATTCATTCGCGTTCTCATTCGAATTGTCGTCTCTCTTTTTTTTTTTGTTGGGCTTGTCACAGTTTCCTCTTTACTTCTTTTTGTAATCTGTTCTCTCTCGACTTGTGGAAGCTTTGTCGAGACTGGACACAATCTGGCCGATTGCTTAATGCGTTTTTAAGAAATCGACTGGCGCTGATTTTAAATTTAAACTCAAGTGCCCATTGGCTTTTGCCACTCACTTGTTCTTCATTGTGCACGCCAACCACAGCAGCGGTTCACAGTCACCAACAACTAATTTACGTATTTAAAAATAAAAAGGTCCAGATACGATCAACGTTGATCATCGACGATATGTACGCGACCAAAAGGCGAAGGAGAAACGTGAAAAGGTTGGTGATCTCTCAGTGAATAGGCGTTATTCTATTTATTGGAGGCAAAGGTGGCCAAATGGATTCTCAATTAGTATCACGCAGTGCATTGCCTCATCTCTTAATTGCTTGCCACTTTTACTTTGGCATCCAACCAGATCCAGGCAAACGCAGAGAGAGAGAGAGAGAGGCAAGCGAAAGCCAACGGGATGAGGCAATCAGCACACTCTCTTTGCCTCCACCGATTATATATAATTTTGCGCGCGAGCTTTCAGTCTAATCGAGAAATGCATTTTAAAAGTTACAAGCATCCGGTTAAAGAAAATCAAAAGTCGAATCCGAGCAAGCGCCACCGCGAACGACTCAATGCAGAGCTGGAGAACCTGGCCGGTCTCCTGCCATTCGAGCAGAGCGTGCTCACTAAACTCGACAAGTTATCCATTCTCCGCCTGGCTGTCAGCTACTTGCGCATCAAATCCTACTTTCATGGTATTTGCCCGCCGTCGAAGGCATTCCTCCGCCCAACTAAATCACACAATCAAACTAGCCACGCTCAAATGTCAACTGCCCGACCACGAGACAATGCGTTCTGTTGAGCAAAGTCGCCAGCAAATGGCAATGTTGTCCGCCTATTTGGATCCGTCTTTTTCGCTCGGCGATGCCTTGCTCGACTCGTTGAATGGGTTCATATTCGTGGTGAACGCAAACAGTGAAGTATTCTACGCCTCTCGTACAGTCGAGCAGTACATTGGCTTTCACCAGGTTGCCTGTCGTTTCTAATAATCTGGCAATTTTTAAACCAATTTCATCAATTTTTTTTTTCATTTTCAAGTCGGACATTATTCACCAGAGTGTTTTCGAGCTCATACACTCGGAGGATAGAGAAGAGTTCAAACGCCAGCTGTTGTGGAAAAGCAAGCTCCCCAATGACCGGGCCGATATTTCGCTAAACGAACTGTTGACCAACCCAGGTGGGAAAACGTCGAGCAAATACATGCCATCGCAGTCTTATTTACTCATTTCCCTTTTTTTTTTGTTATCATGTTCACGCAGAGCTGGCACAATACCTGCAACGCAATTTCACTGTTCGTTTCCGATGTCTGCTCGACAACACGTCGGGCTTTCTGGTAAATGGCCTCTGTCCACGCTGACGGCTGCGTCTAACAATCTCGATCGGTTTCGAAATTCAGACACTTGACATTGTTGGTCGAATCGGGCTACTCAATGGACAAGACGGAGCGTTTGGTGCGAACAAGGCCAGCTCGGCCAAGGCGAGCAAAAAGCCCTATCACACAAACGGCGATGGCTTCAATGAGAGTGAACTTGAAACGAATCTGGCCCTGTTTGCAGTCGCCTGTCCTTTTGGTCCAACATCGCTGTTTGAGCTTCCCAACAGAGAGAGCGTGTTCAAAACCAAACACAAGACCAACATGGTGCCTGTATCCATCGACAACAGGTAAGCGCCAAGGCAACGTCAACTATCGCCAGTCGGAAATTAATTACTTCCCAAAAGAGGAAAAGCCCTGCTCGGCTACTCTGAGAGTGCGTTCATTTCGGCGAAATTCTACGAGCTGCTGCACGTCGACGATCTCAAATATTTCTCGAGCGGCCACCGAGAGCGTAAGTATATGTCTATCTGCTTGTCGAACCTGCCTCTCTAAAAGCAGCGCCTTTTCGCTCGGTTTCTTCTCATTCGATCCAACAGTCCTGAAAACAGGAACTACCGGCCTCATTTGCTACAGGCTAATGAACGTGAGCAAAAAATGGCAATGGCTACAGTCGTCGATGCGTGTCATCTACAAGAGCAACAAGCCTGAGTGTGTGATAGCCAATCACCGTCCGTTGACGTACGTATCTAATTAGCAGAGTAGAGAGGGCATTCCAATCACTGCAGATCACTGCGCATCCAACCTGTCCACTTTACCCGGACCAAGAGCCAGTCAATTCTTAATTTCTAATCTGAATTATGATAATCTAGGGACGACGAAGGCGAGGAATTGTTCTTCAAACGAGGCTACGACTTCAAGCTGCCCTATCCGTGTCTGTATGATTTCGACACGATCACATATGGCAACCACTCGTCAGAAAGTTCACGCCCAGTCTCGGAAAGAAACGAGCCGAGTAGTCAAGTCGCCAAGCCTGTGAAAAACAAGTCGACCAACTCAACTCCACCCTCTGGCGGCCCACGACCAAAGAAAGTGTTAAAGCAGAGAACGAGCGCAAGTCAGGGCGCTCAAGCCGCTTTGAACGGCGCCGGCAACGAGCAAGAGCTGTATTATCACTTGATGGCACCCAGCCACGAGCTCGGCATTGAGCCGCAGGCTTTCATGGGCCACAACTACCGATTTGGCTCCACCGATCTGCCCCCGCCTCATGGCCTGACCGCTGAAGGTTACTTTTTGAAAAGCGAGCCGATGGATGGCAAAAAGTCCTCGGAGAACGATATCGGCTTCGGATTCGCCGATCCTGCTGCCGCAGCAGCTGCGGCCTATCACTACGGAACGTACCTGAATCCATCTGGGCCAGCTTATCCCTACATGAACGAGAAGCTCTACCAGGGCCAGTCGTCGGCTTACGGCGGCTTCTATCAGCCTACTGGCTACAACTATGGCTACGTTGAGTCCAATTCTGTCGCATTGAATCAAAGTCAATCGAACGTGCACAGTAGCAGCAGCAACTGCTCAAGTGCCAGCAGTCACTCGTCCATAGTCGAATCGAATCTGGCCAGCACTGGACTTGTTAATTTATGGAGCGAATCGGGCCTTCGACTGCCCATTGGGTTGAACGAGCGTCCCGGCGCTCAGACCATCGGCAGCTCACAATCGGCTCAGATAAGGGCAAACAATGAATTCGCACCGCAGAGCTACAACGAGCTGATCGGAAGCTCAAGTAACGCGGCTGCTCTTGCCGCCACCAAATACTCGTGCGCTGCCGCGGCTGTGTGCAACTACACTGGTTATCCGTTTAGCGCAGACGACAACTCGGCCTCTCAAATTCAAGTATTCAAATGAGCAAGTGATCACTGTTCAGAACGCTTAGTCACCTTCTCCTCTCTGCAATTTTCGTCTCGTTTTCCTCCTATTTCTACTTTCCTACTCCATTTCTCAGACGTTTGCGATTTTATTCTCACAGCAGATTTTGTTGTTTTTTGTTTTCAGAATTTTTTTCCTGTTTTCCACAATTCTACATGAGAATAAAGAATAAAAGAGGCTTTTTGTAAAAAGGCTTCACAACTGACTAGGCCGAAGATAGAGGCAAGAATGCAATCAAATTCATTCGTCGATCAATTAAAGATCACGACAAACCTCGCTGGGGCCCCTGAAAATGTCGATGCACACGCAATGTCGATTAATCAGCGTCTTATTTCACCATCGGCGTCTAATTTCCGTTTGGGCAATGTTTAGTCAGAGTAACATGATTCGATCTCCCTCTCTCTCTCTCTCTCTCTCTTTGTATCCCTGTTGCTATTATTCAACGAAGGTCTTCAATTTATCGCAATTCGAGTCCGACATCGAGCATATTGAACAACCAGGCAACAATTGGATGCATCCAATTATTATCGACAGTCCCTCAACCGAGTCCTCCTCTCGTTTCTTGCACGACAGATCTTGATCAAACGATTTTTATTAAAAATGAATAAAACAGAAGGTGGCATCTGCAGTCAAGATAGGAATTGAGTCTATGCGATTATTCTCTTCTATACTTGGCTTAGGGACACCCAGCGGCTTAGCTGCGCCGATTGCTTTATACACTGAATCACTCGCTGTACATAAAGGGCATGTTCGAAGTTTCGAATGCTCGAATCGCACGATGAAGGTTGCTCCAGTTCGTTTTTTACCAGATTGAGATAATGAAAGAGAGCGGGCGAGTCCGGCGACGTATTTACGTTGCACATGTTCGCGTCGCTTAGTTCGTCGGGTTCCAGCCTCGCTTCGAGCACACGAGTTGCAACCGCGCTGTTCGTTGGCTTGAAGCGACTGAACGACGCTCTGAACTGATCGAACACACGAGAGTGTTCGGTACGCACCAGTATAGACTCATTGTCGCATTGAACAGCAGCATCTCGTCCGCTAATGTGAATTTGATGCGAGTAGCGGTCCGAATGGCTCTGACCGTTGAGAGTCACGTTGACAAACACATCCGGATTCGAGTCTATCTGAAGCTGAAATGTGCAGTAATCGTCCGCCGTGATTCGTCTTATTTGAGAAGAAGTCTGATTGTCAAACGTTCGAATGTAGCCGTTGCATTTTTTGATTTTTGCTGGCTGGAGCAAATTGAGCAGCAGGCTAATGCAGGCGGCGCCAAATCGATTCAAGAGACCGGCGCCTAGATCACGGTCTAGAAGCCGGTCGTCTGATTCTCGGGGGCATTCAATCTGAATCTCAACAAGATAGAGCTGGCCAACAAGTGGCACACACTTCTTGATCGATCTGAACTGAGGTAGATGCTCAAGGCCGCCATAGAATACGGACGCAAGCAATGACGGATAATATTGCGCCGAACGGATCATTTGAGCAAGCTGGGCTAGATCTTGACAAGTCGGCCAGACGCAGATAACATTCTTGCCGATGCCCAGCGCTTTGCTCGCGATTTGCGCCTGTAAATTGGGATGGCAGCAGACAAATATAAGGTTGACGTGCTTGTCGAGGAGGACATGATCAATTGAGGACGACAAGCGCAGCTCGCCTCGGCTCTTGATGGATGGATGTAACTCGTTGCTGCTGGGCTCGTTGCTCCATACCTCATGAATGCGGAAGCCAAGACGAGGAAGTAACTCGAATAGCGCGGGCGCATTGAGGCCGCATATGCCCACACCGGGCAGCATGTCTCCAGCTGATCTCTTCACAAGTTTTTGTTTAAATTGCTCAACGCCGATCGATTGCTCCCTTGTGTCGTCGATTTATTCTTGGTCGTCGGCATCGAGCAAGATTCTAAATTTTTTTAAATTAGAAGCACATCGAGTGGCATAAAGCGTTCAGACTCTCATAATATAAATGCTAGCTAGATCGATGCTCACCCAAAGCATAATTCGGTTTGGAAAGCAAACTAATTGCGTAAATGCTGCCTGCATTATTCATGCCTTCAGGTTGCGAGCTTGCATCATCATGATCGTCATCTACAACATCGCTGCACTCATAAAAACGAGAGAGAGAGAGAAAAAAAAAGAAAAAGAGTCAATCGTCCATCTGACGAGCATACAAAATGAGACTTCAATCTGTTTCGTCTAAAAAGGCCGCAAGAAAGAGTCGTCAGTTGGCCGCATGTTTAACGAGCCATTTGAGGCTTAAATCGAGTGCATATATGCAGTTTGCTTGAAAACGTGCCGGCAGAATCTAAACGCAGCTGACTGCCTCAGTTTCAACATTGCGCCACTATTTGAGCTCTTTTACTACTACGCCCTGTGCGGCAATTCAAATCGTGCTCGATTCACTCGCTTTTTTTATGCGCTCAACAGAGAGACTGCAAGTTCTTATCTGGAAATATGCAAACGCAACAGTAATTGTGTAGCGCTCGTTTGACTCGCAAAATCTCTTGTAGTGAATTTTATTTGCACCCTTGCAAACAACAACAACTTGGTAGAGAGAAATCAAAAGCAAAGAGAAGAAGAAGAAAAAAAGAAACGAAATCGCGCTGGCAAACATAGAACAAAAGTAAAAGACGCAGAGAAAAAGGAAAATAGATTTTAACTGCTGCGGCTCTCTTGCAGCTGCGTTGGGCCGTTCCGGACTTTTTCTAATTTCGCGCATTGCGCTTTTCTTAGAAACCAATTGGATATTCATAGGGCGCTCTGAACTTCCCCATAAGCCCCAAACACCCGTTGTGTCCAGACTAGACTCGGATGCCAATTATTTTTATTATGCGATCGTTAAGAGCCCTGGCTGCCCCCCTACCGGTGTCTGTAATAGAAAGAGCTGCCGGTTTGTTCAAATGAGCCGAAGCAGGCAAATTGTGCGTTTCGATCGCAACAAACCGAGTCCAGGCCAGTTCGGAACGAGCTGCATCTAAGGAAAGAGGCGGCGGCAAGCGCACGCGGCCAGGCTTTAAGGTCATGCAACAAGAGCTTGTCAAAGAGAGCGCTTAATTTTGTTCTAGAGAAAATGGGAATCTAAATGTGCTGCGCGCAGGACTGAGTGTACACACGCTGCTTGCGAGCATTAATCTTTCAATCAAGTCCTTTTTCTTCAGTTAGTTTTTTTTTTCTTCAACTCTACTTGGGTAAGATGCAAAAGTTGGGCATCGGAGCAAATGAAATAAGTTACTCGGCTGGCACATGCAATTCTCAGCCGTTGACATTCATCGACAATGATTTCATGGGAGCGGAGAACACGCAGGCGAGCGAATTCAACTATGAGCTCACATTTCCGAACGAAGCCACTCAGACGCAACATGCGCAGTCTCAGCTTGACGGCCTAACACAAGCGAGCAAAATGGCGCCCTCTGACGAGCTGGGCAATGAAATGAGCCAACTAGGCAACGAATTCAACCAGCTCAACTTCGAGGAGGACGAAGAAGACATGTTTAACCAGGTGGACCTGCCCGAGCATGCTTGCGCCTACTGCGGCATACACGACCCTGCGTGTGTGGTCATGTGCACCCAGCACAAGAAGTGGTTCTGCAACGGACGAGGCAACACGTCCGGCTCGCACATAGTCAACCATTTGGTGAGAGCCAAGTGCAAAGAGGTCACTTTGCATCGAGACGGCCCTCTTGGCGAGACCGTGCTCGAATGCTACAACTGCGGCTGTCGCAATGTGTTCCTTCTCGGCTACATTCCGGCCAAAGCCGACTCGGTTGTGGTGCTCTTGTGTCGACAGCCATGCGCCTCGCAAAGTTCACTGCGCGATCTTAACTGGGACCCGAGTGAATGGAAGCCGCTGATCGAGGACCGCTCGTTTCTTTCATGGCTAGTCAAAGTGCCCACTGAACACGAGCAGTTCCGCGCCCGTCAGATTACCGCGCAGCAAATAAACAAACTTGAAGAGCTCTGGAAAGAGACGCCCGACGCCAAGCTCGAGGATCTGCAGCGTCCCGGTGTGGACGAAGAGCCTCAGCCCGTCTTGCTACGATACGAAGATGCCTATCAGTATCAGAACATATTTGGACCTTTGGTGAAAATGGAAGCGGACGACGATAAAAAGCTGAAAGAATCACAAACGCAAGGCGATGTCGAAGTCAGATGGGATCTCGGCCTGAACAAGAAGCGAATCGCTTATTTCTCCCTGCCCAAGGCCAACGAAGAGATGAGGCTCATGCCAGGCGACGAGCTTCGACTTCGATACGTAGGAGACGGCCACAAGCCTTGGACTGGAGTCGGTCACGTGATCAAAGTGCCCAACAGCAAACACTTTGACAACGGAGACGAAGTAGGCATCGAGCTCAAAATCAGCTCCGGAGTGCCGATTGAGCATCGCAAGAACTATGTGGTCGAATTTGTGTGGAAGTCAACTTCATTCGACAGAATGCAGGCCGCGCTGAAAACGTTGGCGATCGACGAGAGCTCAGTGTCGGCATATATCTACCATCGCCTATTGGGTCATGAAGTCATGGACGAGGGATTGATCAAGGCCAATTTACCAAAGAGATTCAGCGTGCCGGGCTTACCGGAGCTGAATCACTCGCAAGTTTTCGCTGTAAAGACTGTGCTCCAGCGACACTTGAGTCTGATTCAAGGTCCTCCGGGAACCGGTAAAACGGTTACATCGGCCACAATCGTCTACCACTTGGCCAAGCAGGGACATGGCCAAGTGTTGGTCTGTGCGCCGAGTAACATTGCCGTTGATCAGCTCACTGAGAAAATCCATCGAAGCGGCTTGCGCGTGGTGCGACTTTGCGCTAAAAGTCGCGAAGCAATCGACTCGCCCGTTTCTTTTCTGGCTTTACACAATCAGATACGAAATCTGGACAGCGAGCCCGAACTGAAAAAGCTTCAGCAGCTCAAGGACGAAACTGGCGAGCTGTCATCGGCCGACGAGAAGCGCTACAGGATGCTGAAACGAAAATGCGAAAGTGAGCTGCTACGACATGCCGATGTCATCTGCTGCACGTGTGTGGGCGCCGGCGATCCGCGCCTTTCCAAATTTCAATTCCGCTCGATCCTCATCGATGAGAGCACCCAAGCGACCGAGCCCGAGTGCATGGTGCCGGTTGTTCTCGGTGCCAAACAGCTCGTGCTGGTCGGAGACCATTGTCAGCTCGGCCCAGTGGTCATGTGCAAGAAGGCGGCAAGAGCCGGCCTCAGTCAGTCGCTTTTTGAACGATTGGTCGCGCTCGGCATTCGTCCCATTCGCCTTCAAGTGCAGTACCGAATGCATCCGACACTGAGCGCTTTCCCATCCAACATATTCTACGACGGCTCGCTGCAGAACGGCGTCACGTCAGCCGAACGAAATATACCGGGCCTGGATTTTCCTTGGCCACAGCCTGAATCGCCAATGTTCTTCTACTGTTCAATGGGACAAGAGGAAATTTCGAGCAGCGGCACTTCATACCTCAATCGAACAGAGGCATCAATGGTCGAGAAAATAGCGACCAAATTTCTTAAGGCGGGCATCAAGCCCGAGCAGATTGGCATAATTACTCCGTACGAAGGCCAACGAGCCTTCCTCGTCCAGTACATGCAGTACTCTGGCTCACTTCATCAGCGGCTGTACCAGGAGATCGAGATCGCCAGCGTGGACGCGTTTCAAGGCCGAGAAAAAGACTTCATAATCCTTTCGTGTGTAAGGTCAAATGAGCATCAAGGAATCGGTTTTCTCAACGACCCGCGCCGCTTGAACGTGGCCTTGACCAGAGCCAAGTACGGCGTGATTGTGGTCGGTAACCCGAAAGTGCTTTCAAGGCAGCTGCTTTGGAACCACCTGCTCACCTATTACAAGGAGCAGCGAGTGCTGGTCGAAGGGCCTCTGAATAACCTCAAGGAGAGCATGATTCAGTTCAGTAAGCCAAAGAAGCTCACCAACCCGCTCAACCCGACCGGAAAGTTCACCAATACAAACACATTCAGCGCTCGCGATGTGCTTGTGCCTGGCAGCGCGTACAGCCGCGTCAATCCGCCCGTCTCAAATGGAGCATTCATGTACCCAGACATGATGCCGTCGCCTCTGCTGCACGATCCGATGAGCTACATCGACGCCCGAAGTCGCGCATTCAACTCGGTCAATGTGCCCATTCCCGTGCCCATGCTGATGCCCAGTGGTCCTCAGGCCTTCTACCAACAGCAGCAACAGCAACTCAACAAGCAAGATGGCAGCTTCAAGCGAGGAGCAAGACCCACAAAGGCCAGAGGAGCCACTCAACAAGCATCGCAGGATTCGAGCGCTTACTTCAAGACCCAGCAGAATTCACAGGTGAGCTGTTGGCCAAATTTTTCAGGAAAACAGGACCCAACAATCGAATTTGTTGCAGGACTTGAGCAGTCAGAACTTTTCGCAGAATATGCTCACCCAAGGAGGCGGCATGAGCCAGGCATTCCTGTCCCAGCAGGGCTTGTCGCAGGGCGGCCTGTCTCAGCCGGCTTTCTCCCAGGACAGCTATTTGGATCAGTTCCAGTCGCAGGCTGACGCATTGTTGTCGCAAGACTCGACCTATGCTGGCCAAGCTGCATATTACGCTCAATCACAAGGAGGCAGCAGTCAAATGTTTGCTGGTAACTCGAGCCAATTGTCGCAGCTCTAGAGCCGCATCCGAGTTGGCTAGTGCAAATCGGCGCCAATATCGTCGCGATGTGGCCGCTGCTCGGCAAAGAGCTCATGAATTTAGCTGCATCAGAAACATTTCTTACTCTCATCCGATCGCCCTATTTATCCGACTAATCGTCAGACAGAGTGAATGAAGAAGCCAAAGTTTATATGAATTCAGATTAACATTGAAGTTGGTTAAGTGCTGGAAGCAGCGCACGGGCCAGGTTAAGGAAGCTAAAGCGGTCCGTCATGCCAAGCACTCCAGGCGACAAATTCATGTTGACCGAACGCCGTTTTATGACCATGATGTTTTTTCGGCAAATAGAAATAAATCGATTAAACGAGATTTCTCTCTCACTCTCTCTCTCTCTTTCTGCCGCCCCCCCCCCCTGCTCTGACCCTTTGCTCGCCGCCTGCCTCGCTTGGGCCCTTCCTCCTACTCATGTCGTGTCCCTCACGCCCGCCCTCATCCCAATCTCTCGTTAGTTTGTTAATTAGCAAGCTGGAGAGAAGCGAATGTGACCTCGAATGCAAATCAAGTGTCTATTTTGGAGACAAATTCTAAACAAAGCAGTCAAAGTTGGCTTTCGGAGAGAACGAGATGGCCGCCGCCACTGCTCGAGCGAGACCTTGCTGCCCGTCGTCTCCAATAATCGGTTGTACGCGTTGCAGGACAAACGAAAATTAAATTAGAGACAACTCGCGGCTCATTTGCAGTCCTCCAGTCCGGATCGTATTGCTCTGGTTAGAGCTGCTCGGACAACACTTGACTAGGGCTTGAGTGTCTGTGCGTGTGTGTGCCGGAGTCGATTGATCGGCTCAGAAATGGCTTTAGCAATTAGTTGTGATTAGGTGAGCGCTCGTCAAAGTTCATTTCATTTCTCATCTGGCCAGAGGTAGGGAGAAGCCGTTCAATCTATTTGACACAAACGCTACTTCTTCTTGATCGAAGTTCTCACGGGCTTCACCGCAAATATCGCTTCGAGCGACCAAGCCGGGGCGGGTGAGATCGACACCACCGCCGCCTGTGAGCGAGCGTGCGTGTGTTTGAGCTTCGCAGCGAGCGGCTAGTTCACTTTAAAAATCATCATCAACCACGTTCGGCCAGAGACCAGGCAAAGTGAACAAGATCGATGGTTTGCGTATACACATGGCCGAGCCCTGCGCACCAGATCAAAGCGAAATGTTGAAACAACACCAAGTCGATAGAAAGAGGCACCGCTAACAAACCTTGATCGAGCAAATCAAGAACAATTCAATTAAAGCGATCTCATTAATCAGCTCAAGATGATGATCTCCGACTAGAGTCGGCTATTTCTTACAAAGTGCTCGAATCACACATCCGGAGCACAAGCTAGGCCGAAAATGCCCGGGCTCGATCAGAGTAAGAGAGAGAGAGAGAGAGCCAAAGAGTAAAACGGAATATACATATTAGCAGAGCTAATCGCCGACTCGGACTCTTTCTAAATCGCACAAAACTATGCGTTGATTGAGACGAGCACGTTCCTATTTCAGGTGGAATATCATCGCCGAGAAGAAGAGCAATAGGCGGAGAGTAGACGCCGTAAATGCCGTTGAATCGGTCAACTTTATCTCTAATCGCGTCGTCTCGCAATATCATAGAGAGCGCAGTTTGCTTAATCTGCTCGGCAAATATTGAGACGTATATTAGGCATGAACGATTCGCTCGGAGCTAACGCCTTTAGACTCAAAACGGCGCTCTCTACCACTCTGCGATCATCTCGCCCATTCCAATGCCTCTATTCAAGCGCATGCACATCTCTCTTAATGAACGCGAGTGGCAAATTATTTACTCGCAACAACCATAAAAGCGAAACGCTGCTCATAGGCGGGTCCAATCTTCCTCTTTGGCTCTCTCTCTCTCTCTCTGTGCCGCTTTCTCGCGTATAAATCATAAAACTTCTTATCTTTATTAATGAGCAACGAGCAATCAGAACGTGAGCTCAGCTAGAATGTGGACATGTCAGTCAAATCGATTGGCTTGCTGTCCGAACATCGATAACTGCCAGAGATGGATGTTAATCGCTTCACGATATCTGTTCGATAGGCACGAACAAGCTGTTGCTCTATTGACCCGAAAGCGATCGGCCTTCGAGAGCTCGCTTGCGAGTCGATCAACCGGCCAGGCAGGCAGGCGGCCGTTCGTGATTGCCAATCTTTTTTTATTTTCTTCGTTTCAGTCTGATTTGTTCGGAGGCCGTCGCTCTGCACGATATTTGGGCACTCCGTCTCAAAATCATTTCATGTTTGCATTTAAGCTTCCAAATATAATTATCTGGATTCGGCCGCTCGGACCCAGGCTCTCCATTCGCATCCGCACTGACAAATACATCAAACTCCTCATCATCTTCATCTTGATCAACAGCTCAATTTCGCTCTCAATCCATTATTGCACGGTGCGCCGCCTTCTATTTATTTTTCTATCTTGACCGCAAACAAACAGCACACAGCAGTGGGCACCAGCAGCAGCATTCCAGCCACCATAATCGAGAAGAAAAACATCAGCGATCAGGCCAAAAGGTTGCCGCAACGATTAAGGGACCGGAAAAGGCGAGATGGAGGGAAGAGGAGAGAAAAGGCAAAGAATAAATTGATGTTTAAATGTGCCGTCGGTCAAGCTCTTTCCGGCTCATTGACGTCGGACGTCTAGCTGGTGCCTATTTGTGTATGATGTGTGAGTATTAACGCGCAAATCGAGTGGAGATTAAGCGAGCAAATCGCTCATGATCGCCGACGCGAGACTCGTCGCACGTCGTTCGCGTCCACTCCAAGTTGCGTCCTAAGCGGGCAGGCCTGTTGGCATTCTCATCGATTGACCGAACGACCTGACGCGCTGGCAACTAGTAGCCCGTGTGCGTGGTTTTCTCGCTTTCATAATTGCACGATTCTCTCTTATCCGGTCCACGTCACTATTCAGATCCAAGAGAGGGAGGACAGGAGAGAACGGAGCGGACGGATGTTGGTCCAACTCGCTTCATCCGCTTGCCTGTGTTTACGTGCTGAACGCGCGAGCCTCTCAACATTGCCTAAAAACGAATCGCTATTTAATAATCCAATTAATTTCGAATATGTTTCTCCTGACACACTTTTCCGTCGGCATCAGGCGTCTCTATTCACTGGAAGCAGGCGATTTAAAGACGGCGGCGGCGGCCAAGCAGGAGGAGGAGGAGGAGGGAGTGTGCTCGCGCGAGAGGTGTCTTAAATAGTGCGGCGCCAACTGGATGCAGCAGTTGAGAGCTTTCACCCGTCCGTCTATCAGCCACTAGCTTGCGCACCCATTAAACACCAACGCCGCCGACGACGACGTCATGGTGATGCGGCCGAAGCTCTAATTTTCCAATCATGTGTCCTCTCTCTCTCTAATTCAATGCATCGAAAAGGTCCTAGCTGTTCGTCAACTGCTCAATATCTCTAATCGATCACAACTGGCTTCTTTGAACGATTGTTTTCTATTATATTCGCATTTCTGAATTTCTATTTGGTCCTTCAGTCAGACTGAGCCGTTATTTTCAAGTGAACCATTTCACTCCAATGAATAGAGAACGAGCAGATCGACCAGGGAAGTGTGTGGTTCCCGTGAGACTGCTCGTTATTAGAAACACAATCTTTTCTGAGTGTATGTGAATGTGGGAGGCACTGGCCCTGACGGGTAGTCAAGAAACAGATCGGAAAGGAAAGGCTTTAATTAAACAAAGCTGAAACGCAAGTGAAAAGTTTCTATAGCTCAGGTCAGTAAAAGGAAACGAGCCGAGAGCCTAATTAAATTCGTTCAGAGCAGGAGGGAGCCGCTTGATTGACCCTCTTCATGGGGGCCGCCGCTGCTGCTGCTTGTTCTTCTCCTATATTCGCTTTGATTTTGTTTTTTATTTGAAATTTAAATACAATCGCGGTGATTAAATCTCGGGCCATTATTGAGCCGTTCTGCTTCATTTTTATTGCTGTATGAAGTTGTAATTAAGCCAATGGCTATTTACATTGCCGATTTATTCGTTTACAGATTGCCGGACTCGAGTACAGTTTGATCGATAAGAATCTCAATGTCACGCGCTTATCACTGTGCTCGCTTGACCCGGGCACGACCACGCACCGGCACTCATTTCCGCCGCATCTCTAGACGCTCCATCATACTACTACTACTGACAGTACTGGCCCGCCCGACTAGAGATAAGAGCGATTATGAAGAATGCTCTAATCCGAGCAGCAGATAAAAGGCTCTTTTCTCAGCGATACTTGAGCGTTACGAGTGCTCTTCATCGTCTGAGGCCGGTGTTTGAGAATTGTCATCGATTGACTTGAGCAGCCCGCCAAACGCATTCGAATGCCCGTGACCGTTAATTTCCCCCGCGACCAGTGAGTGTGCGAAGGCCAGCCCGTCTGACCGAAGCCAAAGAGCGACCGAGACTTGCAAGCATCTCTGTTTGTATTTATTTATTTGTTTGGGTGTGTGTGTGTGTGCGCTTGACAGAGTCCGGCGCAGTTGCCTTGCAAGCAATCGAGCATCAAGTTTAAATTGAGGCGTTCACTATTAAGCTCAATTAGGCCGATCGATAATTATAATGGCGAGAAGACTAATTCGATTAAGGGCCGAATAGACTGGCTGGCTGGCATTACTTGGGCGGCTTACTGACTGACTGGCTGGCTGGCGGCTTGTTCGATGGCGAGGACTAATTTTCAATGAGTGTTTGCTTTGGTGTTGATTGCGGCCGTGTTAATCTTCCATGGATGGACCAGTGATTCAGTGAGCGCTTGCAAACTTCATTAATCTACGTCTAATGACATAAGCGAACTGAACGCGCCAGATGCGAACGCTTTTGCTGCCCTCTGTTTCTATTTCAATCGTTCTCTCCTTTGCTCAAATTGCGTCATTCAAGCCGAGTCGGCGAGCCAATCGACGGATGAACTTTGAGGCGAATTGGCGCATTAGGAGGACAGTGCCATTTGCCCATCTCAATTAATCACGCGCAAATACCAGTCTGCGAAAGCTCTCAGACGCACACGCATTTCGGCCTGCACGCACTTGACTGGAGCGAGCGCCTCTACTCGGCCACGTGCCAGATCCATTTCGCCAAAAGGTTATTTATACACTCGACCGACTCTGGGCAGCGTCTGGCAGTAGCCGGCGACTCTCTCTCTCTCTCTTCAGTTAGATAGTTAATTAAACGTGAGCATCTCCGACGCGCAGATAAAGCCGACCAAGATGAGCGGCGGAAGTGATCGCCGGACAGCGGAAGCGTTCATTAATATGTTTTTGTAAGATTAATTAGAAGCACCTTGACGTGCAGCTCCTTATCTCTGCGCGTTCACTTTCTTCTGGAGCCGCGCTTTAGATTAACTTTGCCGAGTAGCGCACTCATCTCCGCAGATTGTTTTCCGAGTTTTCCACTGCCTCTGCTTTTATCATTTCGATTAGAACAAATTCCGACGCGACGCTCTGTTTGTGTGATGGTTCCTAGCGGGACGACCAACTGGGCCAGCTGAACTGGCCCAGATCTGGGCGTTAGACGGTCTCAATCGACGGCCATCGGTTACTTCATCTTCAACACCTGCAAACAAACAGTTCGCTTTTTATTTAGTCTAGTCGAGGCGAGAAAAAAAGCCCGGCAAGTGCTCTCGTTCTCATCTCGCGCAGTCTCCCCGCCCAATGATTATATTTGTGTGCTGTGGAGAAAGCGATCGGCCTAATTGATTGATTAAAACATTCGCTGCTGCTCTATCATCGCGCTCAACGCCAATCGGAGCCCCGCAAGTGCATCAACTAGAAGAATCCCCGAACAACAACAACAACAACATCGACAGGAGCTGTGAGGGCACTTGCAATCGTAAAACGAAAGAGAGTGGATGACCCAGGATGATGATGATGCCCGTGATGGGGCTGATGAGCATCCATGTGCAATTATCAAACGATTCACTGGCCGCTTCTTAATTCATTCCGAATGCTCCAAGTGAGATAAACGATGGCCGAGCACCTCCTCAATCGGCACAGACGCATCAAACTTCTCCCCAGATATCCGTCCGTCAATAATCCTCAACACTTAATGTTCCGCTTCCTGCCTAGCGCCTGCGCGTGAAATAACTGGCCGCCATTCTATTTGATTAGAACGCGTCCAAAAGCACGTTCGTCTTTATCTGCCCTTCGAACCTTGCACCCTCGTGCGCTCTTCCTCTCTCTCTCTCTCTCTAATTTACTTTTATTTAATTAAATACAAGAGCTGTGTTGACCAAACCGAGTGGCCTCACAGCCAACTGCGAGCATTCGCTTTTGGTCGAGAGTCAGGACTTCCTTGGTTGCTCGCGCCATTTCTCTTGTTTGCACACCCGCGCACACTTTCTTATCACCTTGTGACGACAAGATACTCGGCCTCAATCCACTTCGGTGGCCTATCAACTCAACAAGCATGACGAATGATGCGAACGACGTGCACACCACGCTAGAGCTCTCAAGTCAGGCGCGCCGAGTGGCTGATCCAGAATGAGAGAGAGAGAGAGAGTGAAAGAGGGAGTGAGTTAGACGTCGATGGCCTGTCATAAAATTTTATGTTCAGACCTCTGGGGCCTCTCAGACCCATTAGTCTTGCACACTGTGCAATCCGCATGTCTTTGACCTAATCCTCGATAAAAACTTCATTTTTCATTCTCTTAATTATAGCTCGTTCAGATTTTAGAGATTTCACTTGGTAGCATCGACTGGCTGAAATATGGACGCAGTTGAGCGCTACTGCAGCTCATTCTACGACAGACACGGCCTCTACAATGACGGCTTTCCTTGTCCGCCGGACAAATTCTGCTGTGAGACGCCGGAGGGCGGCAAGATGTGCTGTTCGATGCCCAGCTCGCCCGACATCCAGTCCAGCACGGTCTCTTCCTCCACTCGTACGCAAGTTTTTCTCACTCGGCAAACCGCATCTACTCAACGCACCCAATTGGCCGAAGTGTTCACTCCGTCGTTTTCGCCCAAGTAAGTTTGAGGACCTTGGCAATCGTTGCACTCTCTGATCAAGCGCTCTCGTCAAAAGCATAAATCTCTTGATCGCTTGCGTCACCATTGTGCTTGTGACGGCCATCATTGCGGTCACTTGCACTGTGTGCTTCTACTATGCGCGCAAGCGAAGCAAAAGTCCTGGCAAGCGAGGAAGCTTTGAAAAGTCTGAGTTTGACCCCGCGCGCGACTTCTCGGACACTTGCAGACGAAGCTGCCACACAAGCGGAAGTGGCAGCAGCTACACGAGCAGCTCGCCCAAAACCAACGAGCTGACCGTGTGCTTGGAAGACGATGAAATGCTTGGCGGCGGGCGTCTGACGCGCGACAGCGAGATTCGACTCAACGGCTTCGGCGGCAACATGATGAGCACAAGCACAGTTCTCGACCTGCCGCCATTGGGCAAAACCAGAACGTTCAATCAGACGAGCGACATTTACTTGAGCACGGGCAGCGCGAGTGTGTGCACCGGGCCTCGAACTCCACTGCTAACAAGCAATCTCAACAGCACCCAGTCGTCTGGATTCTTGACCAGTCCGCAGGCAGTCGGCGTGAATGCTGCCTCTGCTGCTCCGGACCAAGGACTGATGGCGCCCGTCTCGGCCCCTAACGAATTCGATCAGTTCATAAACAGTATGAGCAGTAACCTTGAGACGCTTAAAATGCACTCATTGTTCGACAAGAACTCGTTGAACTTTTACCCGTCGCTGCGACTTAAAGCCGCCAGCTCAATGCAACGTGGCGAGTCGAGAATGCATTCAATGCGCAGCAGTGTCGACCAGAGCGAGAGAACTTCGACCACTGGCACGTTTGGCCGTGAGAGCACTCAGTTGGACGGCGGCCGCTTCAGCACGTTCATGTCGCCGCTATTTGTCAAGCCCAGTGGCGATTTCATGCCGCATTAGCCTGTCTATCTGTCTGCTCGTTGCCCAACTCCTCCAAGTATTTAATTCAACTCAATTCGATTGTGTTTTGCCTTTTCTCGTTCTTCGTTTGCTCCGAGCTTGTCCATTACCTCAATCTCTGTTTCGAACTAATTTTACTTTACATTTCTCGATTATTTGCTCTCTCTCTCTCTCTTTAATTCCTCTTCAACTATTGATCTTGTTTATTCAATTACTCAAATTATATCGAATAAATTCGAAGCTTTTTGATCTCGATCGAAACCGACGATCGTCTAGCTCAAGATTGAGTTTATTCAACGAGTCTACAAAGAGATGATTCAGAGTGAATAGGAATGCTGCGAATAGGTCGCACGCCATGCTCCTTTCTAGTTGATTTGTCCTTTGGTTCAGAAAGGAGAGTTAGACTGCGACCAGACCAACTCTCGTCCGCTTCTCATCTACTTACCGAGGTAGTCGTCGCGCAGAGTGCCCACAGCGCACTAGAGACATTTTGAGAAGAAATTTAAGGCGAGAGTTGGCTCGATCGCTTACAATATCAGTTGCGTCCACACGGAGACCGATAATTCTGAGTCGAATTTCGTCGTTCTTCTGAATCACTTGATCCTATTGTGGCGATTAAAGACGAGTGAAGTGAAATCGACCTCGATCAAATTACCTCGTCTTTTGTTTTGTAGCAAGGAGTGCTCGAGCTTGTGTCAAACTCCATCTCGGCCGGAATACAATGCCTTGAGACGATGCACTCGAGAGGGCCGATCTCACACCTCAAGCCGATCTAGACGCGGTCAAATAGACTGGAGAAAAGCGCGAGCTGGGTCGCCAGGAAGCACAGACCTTGTTCACCTGAGAGACGACAGCGTCAAGCACTTCTCCCTTGAACGGTCGGAACACGATCGCTTTGTACTGGACAGGGTAGACCACAAAGCCTCGGCCGGGCTGGATGATTCCCGTTCCGATCGTGTCTATTGTGGTGATCGCAATTATGAATCCATACCTGGACGTTTAAGAGTTGAAAGCTTGCTGCTTGAAGGCCACTGGCTGCTGAGCTTACTTTCCCGAGCAAGTTCCTTCTACCTCGTGCAGCAGCTTTTGCTTCACTGTCTCGAGTAGATTCGGTCCGAAGTAGCGCGGATGAAGGAGAATGTCGTGCTTGAGCGAGATCTGGTGTTGGTAATCATCATGAGCTTATATTGGTCTCCAATTTGACACAGACTAGATGCTTACGTGAAAAAACATTTCTCAGACCGACTCAGCTTTCCTCAATATCTACAGCGACGAGTCGATTTCGTGCTCTTGGCCAGACGACAACCAGCATACACGGCAGAACTAGCTTAACCGACGACGATTTGGTGTGTTTTCATCGTTTATTTCAGAAGACGTCAAGTCGACAAGCAAACAGGACAAGGGTGTAAAATGACTACTAGTCTAGACGCTCAGATTCCAGTTTGTGATTAATTTGCTTCAATCGCCTTCAATTGGGAGTGTGGTGCTGGGTGATTCACGACTGCTGCTGCTGCTGTTGCTTTTGTTGTTTGTGTTTAAAGTGTTGAAGAAAGCGTTTAAATAAGAGAAACAAAAAGAGATTGACCAAACAACAAAAGAAAAAAGAAACTTTGTTTTTTTTTTAAAAGAAGGAAAGAATATAAGTGAAAGCATGAACATGAGGCTGGCGATCACCAAATCAAAACGTCGATCGATCGCCGCATTTAATTCTCTCTTCATTCTTATTCTAGTCAATCGGTTTGTTGAGCACCTGATTTGCACCATGTTGACAAGCTTAGCTTTCGATGTTCTCTGTGCTTGGCTGCTTGTCGCCGGCCTCTGTCTGAGATGCCGACTGTGGCGCCTCATTGCGCTTGACAGCCGCCTTGGAGCTCGATCTTGCTAGAGTGCGGCTCGAGGCGTCCAAATCGTCCTCGTAGCGAGACACACTGCTACGAGAATAGTTGAACGTTCGAGCTCTGTTCCTGTATGGAATCTCGCTCTCTAGACCGTGTGTGACCGAGCGCGCCCGATCCGTTCTGCTTACTGGCGTCCATGCGCGCATTTTATTGCTGACTTGAAGCGAGCCGAGCGATTTAGAGCTGTGAAGCGGAGAAGGTCGCTAGCAAACACTTACAGGAGCTGCTGAGATTTCCTCTGGTGAGACGCGTGTAGCGCGGATGCACAATGAAATCATCGTCCTCTTCGTCGTCCAAATCGCGGTATCTGGTGCTTCGCGACGATTTCTTGCTGGTCAACTGCTCGACCAACTGATTGTAGTCGTCAAGAGTAGCCGCTTTGCTTCGTCTACTGCCTACTGTGTACGAGAGTCCGGCGTTTAGATCATCGCCGTAGTCCGAGTCATAGCTCGAATCGTTCACCCTTGGTGACAAACGCTATTGTCCATTTGGCTCCAGCAAAAGGCAAGCTACTGGCATCTACCTCGAAATCGAAGCGGCTCTCACTGTTCTCTTGGTGATGTTCTCCGCTCTGTCTTCCGACTGTTCAATTTCGCGCTGCAGCTTTTTATATTTGTTCAGATTGGCAGTTATTTGCTCTTCCTAAGATTTTTCCAAGCGCAACATTTGAGCGAACGAAAAGGCTGGCCATGCACAAACCAAGACTCACCGCTCCTTCAATTTGTCCTTTGTAGCGCCTAAGCTTGTCCTGCAGTTTGTCATAGGCATCGCTCACCGACGCCAATCTCGCCTGTTCGTCGGCCAGCTCGTCGAGCAGCTCGCGATTCTTTCGCTCCAGTCGACGCATTTCCTTTACATACTCTTGCTCTTTGCTCAGCTCGAGCTCGAGTGCTCCTTCAAGCTCGACAATCTTTGAAACAGCAATTTGTTGCTTAGAGCGTGTTCGAATCGAACTAACAAACGAATGAGCAATTACTCTGGCCTCGAGCTTGGCGCTCATTCGCTTGGCTTCTCGTTTGAGCAGTTCTTCTGCTTCTTCGAGCCGTGTCTGCAGATCGCGTAGTCGTGCGTCGTTTAATTTGCGCGCGCCGTCCAGTTCAGCGTTTCTTTCCCTCTCGTGACGCAGTTCATCCTCCCTCTTGATGAGAGCTCCGTTCAAATTGCGAACCTTGACAATCAAATGCTCAATGCTCCGCCGGTTTGCTTGGTTCCAAGTAGGTCAAGTTACCTTTTCGTCCGAGTTTCTCAGCTCGTTGCGCGCTTCCTGAAGCTCTTCGGTGGCGGTGGCCAAATCGACTTCCAGCTTCTTACGCTCACTGACCGCTCGGTTGAGAGCGGCCTGAAGCTCGACTGCTTTCTCTTCGAACTCTTTCAACTCGACTTCAACGCTTCGCTTGACTTTCTCGTTCTGTCCGTTCGGAATAATGAGCTGGCGACTCGATTTAAATGGCAGAAATGGTCAGTTACCTTCTCGCCGATCGCCTTCACTTCCTCGTGAGTGGCTCTCAACAACGAGAGCCGCTTCTCAGTGCTGCTCAGCTGCTCGCGTGTCATGTCGTGCAGATTCTGCTCTTCGCCAAGCTGATCGGTCAACTCCTGTGCAAATGTCAAAACGTCCAGTCTTCACTTGATTCAAATGCTAAGATCACCACTGACCCGATTGATTTGCTGAAGACGCTTGTTCTGATTGTCGAGCTCGGTGCGAGCTTTGCGCTCGGCGTCCAGACTGTTGTTGAGCTCGTCGAGCTCGGTCGCATGCTTCTTCTTTAAGGAGCTCATCTCACTCTTGTGTCTTGAGTCGTGCTCCTCGAGTTGAGTCTGCAGAGCGTCTAGTTGACGTCTATGCGCCAGCTTGGTCGCTTCCAGTTCGGTCTCCTTCTTGGCCAGAGTTCTCTCCGATTCAAGTCGAAGCTTTTCGAGTTGAGCGTTCAAGCCCTGCGAGCGGCTCACTTCTAACTGAAGAGAGTCTCTCGCTTCGTCCAACTCGCCTTGCATTTGCACTCGATCGGCCTCGGCGTTGCGGTATTTACGCTCCACGTCGGTCAGTTTGCTCTGTGTGTCGTACAACTGATTGTTCAATTGTTCAAACTCGTCGACCAGCTTTCGCTTTTCTTTCTGCAATGTGTCCAGCTGCTCGCCTCGCTCGTCGGCCGTGTGGCGGTATCTGGACAGCTCGACCGCTTGCGCTCTACTCGCGTGATAGGCTTCTTCGATTTCTGTGTTGGCCAGTGTCAGTTTGCCTCTTAGCTCGTCAGCCTCTTTGTCGAGCGCCTTCTCCCGCTTGCTGCTCTCCTCGAATCTCTTCTTCAGCGACTCGTAGTCCAAACTCAACGAGTCCAGCTGATTCTGAATTCGGTTCTTGGCTTTCTCCATGTTCAAGAACTTGTTGCTCACGTCCGCGTGCGACTCTTGCAGCTCCAAAAAGCGAAAGTTCAATCGACGCCTAAAACAGAGCCAAACAAAATGGTTCAGCTCAAATGCGAGATTGGCAACTTTGAGTTCAATTTACTTTGACTCGTCTGTCTCGTCGATTCTCAGCTGCGCGTCTTTGTCAACCTTCTCCTTGTAGGCTTTGAACTCTTCTTGAAGTTTGGCTGCTTGTTTGTGCAGCTCAAGTCTGGCCGCACTCTCCTCCTCGTACTGAGCGCTCACGTTGTCCAGCTCGGCCTGCAGCGACTTGCATTTGGCCTCCAACGAGCCTCTGACCAGCGTCTCGTTCTCCAGCTGAAGTTTGGCATCGTCCAGCTCTTGGGCCATTCGCTTTGTGTTTATGCTCATCTGCTGCATCTCGAACTCGATGGCCGAGTTTCTTCGCGCCAATTCCTGATTATCTTTGCCCATTCGGCTCTTGAGCTCGCTCAACTCAAACACTTGAAGCGTCAGCTCCTCAATTTTCTGCGTGTTATCCGCCATCTTCTGCTCATAGTCGCGGCACAAGTTGGTTGTTTGGCTCTATTTGACAGGCGGCGTTAGTGCTTGCAAATCTTTTCTTTCCTCGATTAGTTTACTTTAGATCGTGAGATGCTCTCATTCTCGCCTTTTAGCTCGTCTACTTGCTGATGCAGCCATTTGTTGTCCTTCTCGAGTCTACGCACGAGGAGAATTTCAGTCACATTCGAACTGGCCTATGAACAGCAAGAACACTCACTTGAGCTTGTGGCGGTTCAGGGATTCGAGATGGGCCGACAGTTCGTTGATGGTCTCTTGGTACTTGCGTCTCATGGTCGAGTGAGACTCGTCCGTCTCGTTCTTCTGATACTCAATCTTTTGCTTGAGGTCGGCAATTTCTTGTCTCAAGCGTCTGTTTGCTTCAACCTGAACGTTGACAAGCGAACGAATGAGCTCGTGTGTAATTATAAATCGGCAGCGCAAGCAGGCACAATCCACAAAATGCATCATGCAACTCATTCCGAAATGGGCACCTCTCGCTCTTTGGTTCCGTTCGCCTCGTGAAGTTGAATGTCCATGTCCTCGTAGTTGAGTTTGGCCGCGACAAGATCTTTCTCAAGCTAAACACACAACTCGGATTCAGTTTGATCGCGCATTCGATCAATGGGCCACGCTTTACCTTTGCACGAATCTCTCGCTCGGCGCGCAGTTCTTCTTCGAACTCGCGCAGCTTGGTCTGAAAATTTCCCAGCAATTGAATTAGACGAACAAAATTAAAGGTCGCCCGGTCTTACGTGAAGCAGCACTTCGGACATGGCGCTCTATCGGGTCAGTATCAATGCTCTAGAGTCACAAGTCCAAGAATTAGCAAAAGCTAGAAACGAGCATCGAAGTTTAGACAAACGCGCAATATATGCCCAAAGCAAATAAGTGATGATAATTAACTGCTCGCTCAACCGTTCTACCGGTCGATGGGCTGCATGACGTGAGAGGCCCAGAACGAGAGGCCGGGAAAACGAGCGAGCAAGAGAGAGAGAGAGAGAGAAAGAGAGAGTGAGCGGCGAATGGGCTGCTTCAACCGGCTAGATTGAAAAGTTGGGTAGACTCAGAGCTCGCTATCTAGCCCAAGTCGAATCAGCGCCCTCCTCTGGCTTCTGTGTGTGTGTGTGTGTGTGTGTGTGTGTGTGTGTGTGTGTGTGTGAGTGCAGGGCGAAGCGAAGGAATTATGATAATGAAAAAGGCACTAGTGCCTATGCGCCCATGCTGCCGACTCAAATCGAGTTCGAACGCGATTGGCCCCTTTTGCGGACGGTGCAATTATCATAAGGTAAATAACTTGGCCCGGACCAAAAGGCGCCGGGCGCGCTGGTCTGGGCCCGTTAAATGCCGAGCCGCAGTAATTAGCATGTAGCTGCCTTTACGTATTAGCATAAGAGCGCATCAGTCGAAGAGGCAGCAAGCAATAGAGCAGGCACCGAGCCAGTCGGCCAAACAGATAACGCGGTTTGCTTGTTGCTCAAGAAATCAAGTCGGATCGCTTCAATCCAATGCCTAACGCGCATCATCATCCGCAGCAACAGCAGCGGCAGCATCAGCATGATGAACGGCAGCACATTAAGCGCGGCCCTATTAACGAATTACGCTTCTGCCAGCTCCAGACGGTGTGCGGGTGTGTGTACGCTCGAATCAAGTTTTGTTTGGTAAAAGCGAAATGAAGCCAAAGCGACCAAAGCGGGCCCAATTGTATTAAACTACTGCTTGCCTTGTAGTTCGTGTAACAATGCGAGAGAATTTCAACGGAGAATAGGAAGACGATGAAGAAGATGAGCGATTCAATCAATTCAGTCATTAGTGGTTTAAAGTGAAACCGAGCCAACAGTTGCTCTCGATTTTTTCACCTCTTGCCTCTCGAATGAAAACACGCGATGGTTGCAATTAGGATAAATGCGTGAAAAACTGAACCGATCGTCCTGACACTCAAAGATTGGTTGCGCAAGAATGAAAATAGAAGCCTTAAGCAGAGCTCATGGCGCCAATCTTCTGCCTCGCTCTCTCTCTCTTCCCAAACGATGCTGCTCTCTTCTTTTGTGCCTGATTGCCAATTTTTCTGAATCATGAGAAGCAGCAGCTGAAAACTTGCACTATTTTCAAACTCTGATTGGAGCTTTAAAATAATAAAAGCTCGCTGCCTGTGTAAACGCGTCGAGCAACGGGCGGGCCAGCGAAAATTGGTTTATTGATGGAAAATATGGCACGTTTCGAATCGATCATGAGCGCCGGGCGGTCGAACAGAGGAAGCGAACTCTTCTGACGTAGAGCGAAAACAAGAGGCAGATAGGGAGCGCGAAATTCGAGAGAGAGAGAGAGAGAGACACACACACACACACAAGGCGAGATGGATCGCGTAAGATTGAAGTGGATATTGAGTTTCATGCCTTAGTTTAAGAGTTGCGCTGGAGGAGATGTATGCAGAGCACATTTGGCCTTATCCTTCTTACTCTTGGGTGCTGCTAACCCCCCGCTTGAAAGCTGTATGCAAATGCTACAGGCTCATCGTGAAGCGTGTGCAGGCGTTTGGATATTTTTCACGCAAACTCAAGCAGCGGGCTGAAGCGAAGATGTTTTAGAAGCCGACGAACAGGCATCGAGGCGCCAATATCGCACGCGTGCGCCCTTCAACATGCTTGTCTCAACCAATTAGGATCGCTCTTATGTGCGCGTATGTGTGCTGAGCAGATCGCATCAGGTGCTCACGGTCGAGTTCAGCTGTTGAGCAGAAAAGCGTTCCCCAAAGCGAAATGTAATTCCCAAATTGGCCTCGAATACATCGCCCTGCAACAAGTCTTGCCGGCAATCAATCTGCATCTGTTGATAAGAAATTTTTCAAGTAAAAGCATGAGAACACATTAAAAGAAGATGAAGAAGAGAAGGAAGCAGGCGAGAATAATAAGTCAAGAGAGGAAACGCTTTAACCCTTTTCCAAGCGAGTAGAGCTTCTCATCTCAAATAATTTATTTCGCTCGTTTATTCTTCAGTTAGTAAATTCACACATAGACAAGTACATAGAGAGAGAGAGAGAGTTAAAAAGACAATTGTGAGCGCGAACAAAATACTCGAATGATTTAGATTAAAGTCGTTGCTGGCTCTGTTCTGGTCGAGTTTACGCGTAAATTGCGCTGCTGACGTGGCCGCATTCGTAGTTCAACGCCGACGAGCCGGCCGGCATGATCAGCGTGGTCGGAAGTATTTCTAAAATTAAACAATCAAGTTCTCAAGCGATCAAAGCTCGACTGGCGGCATGAGTTACCTTGCATTACTGAATAGTGGGTTATGAGCGATTTGAGGCTGCGGAATTCTTTATCCACCCCTTTGAGCTTGAAGCCGCGCGCGTTGCGATTTATCAGGTAGTGGGCGATGCCGAGCTGATTGGCGTAGTAGGGCACCCGAATAGAAAGAGCGTACGAGCTCGGACTGGATCTGCTGCGTCTCACTACAAACGAGCCGACTTGGCGCGAGAGCAAATAGCTCAGCACGTTATCCCTTCCATGAGCGAGAGATTGGCGAGAAACGAGCAAGTCGAGAAGGGCAAGCGAGCCTACCTGGACAAATCGGGCCTGAACCAAGGCTCGTTGGAGAATTGGCATTCGTCCGACGGCACAAAGTAAACCGACGCTCGTCCGCACTGATAAGCCGGTGCTGTGTGGCCGACAAACGAGTGAGACTCGTACGAATCACTTGGCGGCAGAGAGGATGCGTTCAGCGCGTTGGCAACGTTTTCCGCAATGTGCTCCCAGTTTTTCTCGTAGTTCAGACTCGGCCTTGCTTTAGCTTCGTAATATTTTAATGAACTTGTTCGATTGCTGCTGATCAAATCGAGCCGGCTCTGAGGTACGCACTGCTCTTGCGGCTCCGCTTTATCCATCAGTTTGACCAGTTTTATTGGAAGACAAGCGAAATTGTCCGCGTTCATGTTATTCGACTCGTTCGCGTCTATGTAAACGATGGGCTCGTCTTTGCTGCTCGTGCTGCTCCTTTTGTTCTGATCGCTGCTGCTGCTGCCACTTTCGTTTTGGAAATTTGGAGATTCTTTGACCGACGCTCGGTTGTTGAAGTTGTTTTTGTTGTTGAATGCGCTGTCGGCGTTGGCTCGTGTCTGCAGGTAGCGCAAGTTGAATAGGCAAAATTTACAATTGCACACGCAGCCGGGAGTAGTTGTCTGCTTGCTGCTAAGAAGCCGTCTGTCCGTGCAGATGACTAGCGGCGTTATTCTTATGCTGCCGGGCGAATCGCTTCGGTCGCCGTCTGTCCTCAAAAAGTTCTTTCGAATGAACTGCTCGAGTGACGGCGGTGGTTGCCGCGGCAGTGGAGGCGCTGTCTCTTCACAAATTCGATCTTGCTCGTCTACGAACGTCTCAACAGACGACACCTTTGGTTTGTTTCGAAATTAAATTCTTCTACAGCCAGAAATTCGGCCAACAAGTGAAAATGATAGACCCAGAGAGGAGAATTATTGTGATTGGGCTTGCTCAACGCAGCTACTCGCGCTCTAATCGAATTAGCTCAAGAGAAGCCTCTTGAACAAGGCCGACAAGGCGAACGGCTGAGTAAACAATTCGGAGAGTGTGAGTGCCTCAATCAAAACTCGGTGCACTTGCTTCCGTTAAAACACAAACGCTTCAACTCAACTCTAACAAAAATAAGCGAGAGTAAACTCGTTTGTGAGAGGAAGGGCGAGTCTGAGCGGGCCCAAAGTTTACAAAGTGCTCTATCGAGCCGAGTCATGCAACCAGCGCTCAGATTGGCGTCGATTCAAATCGTCTGCTAATTTAAAGAGGCAATTTGTGTTTATGTTGACATTCAACCGAGCGGTTTGTTTTGGCCTCTTTTGATTTATGTGGGTCGGTGGCGTGGAGGCGGACGTCAATAAAGCAGGGCATCTCTTACCTGCGCAGCGCAGTGCGGCCCGTCAAATGGCCGATATGAACAGGACGATAGGGGTCGGGGCTGAATGGCAGGGAGTGGCTGGCCCTCGCAGATCGTTGCTCGGTTGGCTCTGATCAGCTGCGCGCTGAATGGCTTGACTGGCGGACAACTGCTTCGTGTAGAAAAGCTTCGACTCAAATTGTTGCTTTGCGCTTTCTTGCCGGCCTCTCTGAAGCTGCTGAGTGGCACGAGATAGCCGTTCTCGTCTAGAGGAGAGCGGATGCCGCTCGAATAAGAGTCCATCGACGACGACGTGTAAAACGAGCATGAAGAAGAGGCGACCGAACTCTTCGATGATATGGACGCCGACTGACAACAAGAAACGTCTATCCCGCTATCGGTTGAGTCGAACAATCGCTTGCTCGTTGTTTTGCTCATTCGCATCAGGTGTTTGCTGGCCCACTGCTTGCTCCGATCAATCAAGCTCGCGCGGCGTGTATTCGCACTGCTCTCCGTATTTCTTTCCATTTCGCGCTCAAGTCTCTGCAGGAGTTTGCTGCATTCTTCGATTTGCGCTCTCTCAGCTCTAAACCGCTTTTGGTGAAAATTGAAAAAAAAAAGTGAAGTAAAGTAAAAGTTGGAGCTGAGAATGCAAAAAAGCTAACAAAAGGAACAATCAATCGATTAGAGCAAGCGGAGCTCGGCCTTCATCAGCGAGTGCTTTAATAAGATAAACCATCGACCATGGACAAACTGGCCTCGTTTTTAGCTCGCAAATAAACGCCGCAAGCGCAAACACAGGCCTCGCACCAACTCTTAATTTGCGGCCCCGTAATTAGATCAAGTGGCGTGTGTGCGGTGTTTGCGTTGCACCGTTAGAGAAAAGTAAAAGCGCCCGTCGGCGTTGGCCAAATTCACATTTCAGGCTTGAACGCCCACAAGTCGCGGACGACACGCATTTCGCTTGGCCGGCCTGGTCGTCTAGCGCAGCTAAATCCGAGTCGATTCGGTGGTCAAATGTGCAATTGACTGCTCTTGTGCGCTTGCCTGACTGCGTCCACAGCCGGCTTCCATGCTTTCTTTTAGGTTTTGATCAGACCGAATTGCAAATGGGAGGCTTCTTGCCTCTTCAATAATGCCTCACTTGACTTGTCGGACGCGCAAAAACACAAACAAAGAAATATTGAGTGAGACACGACCGATAAATGCAAATTAAGATGGGTCCAGCAAATTGGAATGGCCATAAACGCTGATGAGAGGGAGAGAGCGCGAACTCTGAGCCGTGACCGTGGTTAGCTAAAAGGTCGTCAACGATGAGTCGTGTCACACATAAAACGGAACTGGCGACACAGAGGCGAGAACGATTTGTTTATGCCTGTGTGTGTGTGCGTGTGTGTGGGCGCTTGAATGGGTTTGAAACAAACAAGAAGTAAAGGCGAAGGTTGAATGTAGACGACATACAAACGCGGCATTCATAGTGAACGGGCCGAGTGTCAAAACGATGCGCGTCTATTTGTCTATTCATGAAAAGAGAAAAGGCAGCGCGGTTGTAGGCATTGAAAAATGAGGACAAACACGCAAGGCAAATTGATTGATAGCTGACGACAGTGGCAAGGTCGCGTTGCAAAGTGGCATTAAGCCAAAAGCAAACACATGGCCCCACAGACTGTCACTGAGCGTTAGCGAAAATGTCCCGGAGGCCAGGCGAACCGAGCGAACATAAAGAGAGGCCAAGAGACGAGAATGAGCGAGCCAGACAGGCAGGCAGAGAGAGCAAGAGGAAAACGGAGCAAAGAAAAAGAGAAGAACGAGCACGATGATGATGGTGGTGATTGTTGTTGCATTCCGATGCATGCTCGAATCGCGCTATGCCAAGTGACATTTAAGACGTTGCACTTTAGCGATTGTGTTTATGGTGTGGTGCTCGACGATGGTGGACGACGAGCGTGTGGAGGAGGATAGAAAAGCGTCGGCGATTTAGTTATCTAAGTGAGCGGACCATGGAATCCGAACTATTTGTTGCCAATTGAATTAATTAATCGTTTAACATTTGCAACAAATTAAATGAGGTCCATTAGAGTAGAGGCCGCGCACCAAGAGATTGTCCGCTCATTCAAACAACAACAACATTGAGAAGAATAGGCCGAGAGCGAGCGAGAACTGGCGTGTGTACGAGAGCAGGCCAAAAATGAGCCATTTGATGAGAGATAGAAAGAAGAGATAGATAGAGAGAGAGAGAGAGAGAGAGACAACGGGGACTAACTGCTCATCCGACCGACCCAGTGATCGACGACCGACCGCCTGCACACAACCGCCGGTCGATTAATATTTTGCTTCTAATCAATTTAGAAGTGCATTGAAGGAAAAATGAAAATAATGCTCCAGATTTGATTGTTGTTGTTATTGTTGTTGTGCTTGCTTGTCGAAATGGACCGCTTCCTTTCCCAATGGGAGCGCGTAGATTGAACAAGAGCGAGAAATAACTGACGAAACTATTTCCATCCTCTATCGCATATTTGCTCCTTTGTTCTCATCTAAATGAACGGGATTAACCTTTGCACGCTCGGCTCGTCCTAATCGCTCTCTTCGAGTTTGTTTAATTCGGTTAGCTCATACAAGTTGAGCGCATTCGCTTTGATTATTGCTTGATATTGTTCACAATCGTCATGATCGCCACCGAGACGACCAGGCCCGATGATGATGATGACGACGATGGTGATGATTATCGGGATGGATAGGTACGGCGATGATGATCGAGCTCGTCTTCTACTGCTAAACGTTGTCCAACTCATTTGACTTGATTCGCCTCAGCGCGTATTACTCAAGCAGGCGAGCCAAAAACGTCTAAATGTCTGAGCGAATGTCAACATCACGATCTCACCAGCGCCCGCTTGATCCGCTTGAGCAACTCGGAGGGCACACATTCGACTGGCTAGCTGTTGACCGTCCAGTAACTCTGTCTCTGTTTATCATTCAAACATGACATTCGCTCTCGCCTATAGTCCGCCCAGACCCGAGTAAATAGAAAGCGCCAAAATCAACCAACGGCTAGAAACTAGCCGACGCCGCCCGAACGCAGACAGGCGTCGATAACGATAATCTCTTCATCTTGTCGGCATGTCGAACTCAAATGGAAGTGAGACCAGATGATGATTATGATGAGCGATGGTCAAATAGACTTTAATGTGCCCGTTTGATTGAGAGCTGCAAATGGAGGCGAATGGCACGAAATGAGAATGAGAGGCAGAGAGAGGCCTTCTACTTGGCTCAATCTCAATTGCCTCTCTCTGGCCGACTCAGTTTCTTGCTATCGCGCTAGTCGGTCAGTCGATTTTGATATTGAAACGCCAAATGCACAGAAATGCAATTTACGGGCGGCTAAAGAGGATAAAACGGCTTTGATTTGGGCTCGAGGCAAACGAGGCCGCGTTAAAAAGCTTTCTCTCTCTGAGAAAGCGCTTGTTTGTTGTGAGAGGCCTTAGAACCCTGACGTAATTGGCACTAGTAATAGAAAAAACATCAATTGACTTGCAGGGCCGCTGCTAAAAGCCTCAAAGGTCACTTTCATCTGGCAAAAGTGTTGAGTTCAAGTGGAAACTGCGGCCGCTCTTTGTCGGTGCGCATATCTACGAGCCGAGCGCCATAAACCGCCGAGTAAAGTTCAAGCCAATAAATTGACAAGTCAATGCGCGTGGCCTAAGCGAGCGGCCGACTCATTTTCAAAGTTGCGTGCTTGGCCGCTCGGTCGGTCGGCCAGAGTCGAACTGAGCTGAGCCGGATCGGTGGGCGCGCTGCGTGGAAATGGCTATGCGATGAACTGGGCCGGCGCGCGTGTGTGTGTTGTGTCATATATTGAGAAATATTACGAGCTCAGATGATGATGCTCGGCTTAGCGGCTAACGCATCGATTCAAAGCACGATCGACCTAAAACTTTGCGCAAATAGATACTACCAGCGGTGGTAGTCTTAACTCGGCCTATCCATTTTGAATTTTAATTTGATACTTCATCTAAATAATGATCGCCATCTGATTAAGCCGGCCTCGCGATCATCAACGCTGCCGCCTTCGCAGCAGCCGCTCTTTCTCTCTCTCTCTCTGCTCGTCCAACTTACTCAAATGCTCTCGTGCTCTTTTTCTGCTCTTTTTTTTGTTTCTTCTGCTTCGTTCTTCTCTCGGTCAGTCGGCAGACGGCTACGACACTGGGTGTTATGGACCATAAGATAAAGAGATCTCGCACTTGCACGTTTCATGCAAATTAATTTGGATCGTAAAACACGGTCGTTTGTGCATTAGAGATTGATAAAGAGCTTAGACCGGCGCGGACGAGCGGCCCACTTGCCTTCGACTACAATCAAGTGTTGCTTCGTTCATTCGCCGCCTCTTCTTCTCTACACCAACTGCTGCCGCGACCTGTTTGGCACTGGCAGCAGCTGACTGCAATAAAAATTCGCAATCAAGCCGGTCTCTTCACAGAAAAGGCAAAACAAAGAAGAAAAGTGCAGATGTTCATTTATCTCAAAGTAATGTACCAGAAGCGTCTGAAACGGACGAGAGGCTTGTTATAAACAAGAGCGGCCAATTTTGCCTGCATTCGTTCATCTAATTGTCTTTGTTTATTGCTATTTCTTGTCGGCCGTGGCTGGGTGTGGGCGGCGGCAGGGGCACAAGTTAACTTCTTAATTTCCGACCAGATAATGGCTCTTAACAACCAACAAGCATTGACCACCACCACCGGGTTTGCTTTTGCCTCTTTTCTGAATAGGCTGCTTATTTTCAAAATTTCTCCATTCGGCCGATCTTGGTTTCAATTAAATTAACAAAGGAGTGAATTCCCTTTTCTGTTTGTCTCTCTCTCTTAAGTTGAGATTTTGCGCTGATCTTCACTTGATTCAGATTCATAATAAACGAGAATGGGAAAATGCTCTTGAAGAATTTAATTACGACTGGTGGCGGTGGAGTACGCTGATAATTATGTAAAGGTGTTTCCAGGCAACAATTCAGTGAGCGAGTGAGAGAACACAACCAAGCGGGGCAAACTTGGCCAGATTTGGCAAACTAATAAAAGCGAAGAGTTCAAGCAAAGCTCGGTGTAATCACAGCAGCAGCGGAGGAGCAAACGAGGAGGCAAATAAGCAGAAAGCTAAATAGAATGGCCCTGGTTAACGATCGCATGCACAACCAGATCGACGGCGCCTACGTCAATGTGCCCAATTTGCACTCGGCACAGCCGAGTCGAAACATAGGCCTAAGAGAATTCAACAGCCAAGTGCTGGTTCACAATTGGTTCGAAGAGCGCAATCAGGTCGGGCTCTAGTCCCAGTACTCGATATTCCTAATCTAAATGAATCGCTTCTCTCTTTGCAGTTTGTCAAAACTCAATATCCAAAGAATTCCACCTACAAACTTGACTACAAGCCGTATCCAGACGCAACGCCCGACGTGGTCATTCGGCGTCGGCTAGTTGCCTCTTCTGAAGGCGTCGGCTCCAGACATCTCATTGGCATGCACGATTTTGACTCGTCAAAGAACCTTATCAGCTCGTAAGCGACCATCTTCTTCTAATGAGCATTCCGAACAGAATATTTTTCATTTCGATCGTTTAATCTTCACAAGCTACGACCAAACAATAAATCAACGAGACCAGAGAGAAGCGACACGCGACTGGAAGATAATCCACGATCGATGGCTGCCAGAAAAATCCGACCATCCGCTGCAAGGTAGAGCCAATCAAAATGGTCAACTTCTATGCAACTCTGATTCAAAGGCTGAATAGGAGCGCCCACCAACTGGGGTCTGAATGAGAAGAAGAAACTCGAGCAAATGCGCAACGAGGACGCGTACAGAAATCAACTGCCCAACAGGTCCGAGTACATGGAGAGGTATCAGAAGCACGCAGTCGAAAGCTACATGAACCGGAGCCGATTAGGCATACCCAAAGAGCTGTCGACCTCTATTGCCAACTCGAATCAAAAGTCTGGCGCAGTGCAAGGCCAATGCACGGACACACTTGAAGCCGCTTACAAAAACTTGTTTGTGCGCTCCAAACGAATGCCGCGCACCTTTCACTATTTGGGCAAGAGCCCGAGCAGTGACGCTCTGGACATGTTCAGACGCAAGGACTTTCAAACTCTGGCTCCCACCAACGAGCTCAATACCATACTCAAAGACTAGTTCTCAAATTCCCTTTTCTTTTTTATTCTTAATAAAAAGCCTCCAGTGGGCGATCAAGATTCCTGACTCGAATCGGTGCACGAATCTGAGGAATTGCGGGCAAGTTTTGTCAGCTGGTGTTTTAGATCTTGGAAACTTGGCCGATCATCTGGCTCATATTTCCAACAGCTTTTTACCATTTTCACAAAGTTCGGCTCAAATGAACGCGAGAACTCGAGCGTCTCTCGAAGCGCACCGACCTTGTAGAATATCTGCAGCACCTCGAATCCACTGAATGGCATTTTGCGTTCCACCAGCTCCCAGCAAATCACACCAAAGCCCCAGACCTTCGAGTTGAAGCAATAGATTCGTCTAACGGACACGTTCTGATCTGAATTCTAAGCACTTACGTCGCTTTTGGGGTACACTTCGCGCTTCATCATCTCGGGCGCCATTGTGGTCGGTGTTCCGTCTGCCAGACCAAAGTGGCTTATGTCCGTTATTTTTAGCACGTTCTCGCACGGATCGACCATTACTTGCGGCAGGTACTTGAACAGGATGTTTTTGCTTTTGAGGTCGCCGTGCAGAACTCCGATCGAGTGAATGTAGTCCATTCCGTCGGCGATCTGCAGCGCGTAGTTTACAATCGTTCGCAAGTCAAGTTCGTCCTCGTTATCGACAAGATAGTCAAACAAGGAATGGCCGCCCGCCAGCTCCATTAGAACGAGCGTTATCTTGCCCGGTCGCTTACAAAGCCCTATTCGAGATATGACGTTTTTGTGGTGAATTTTGAGGAAAAACTCTGAAAAGCTTTGTATGAAGCGATTGCGTTGCTCTATTCTGCTGGGCACGCAGCGTTCCTCTTTGACCGCGACAAGCTTGAAAAATGGAATCGATCCCGTCTGGCAGTACATGGCTCCTTTGAACACTTTGCTAGTTTGCCCGATTCCGATCAAAGGCCCCAGGTGAAGATCCCTCTCTTCGTGAGAGCATATCTCTACATGATTGCTCGCCTCCATCTTTGGCGTTGGTTGGCTTATTCTTATTCTTAATTTAGAACCAAGCGGCTTTAAATAGCCGAATTTTGTTGATCAGGGCTTGTCAATTGAATTCTGGTATTTAGATAAAACATTCATTTTTAGACCTGAATAGCCCATGGCTGTCTGCATTGAGAAATTGTCCAATCGGATTAAATAGCTCACGAATTTATTTTTATTTGAATAGAAAATAGTTTGTGTGTCTAAATGTGTGTCGTGTGCGGGCTATTTTGCAAGGGCATTCAATAAGTCATTTGATGAAAAATTGAGTTGCTTGACTATAGATTGCGCTCTAAAAACGAGTAAAGATTAGTGTCGAAATGATTGGACGCCGATCGAGCTCTAATTCCGTGTCTCTCTGTCGGATAAATCTTAAAGCAAGCGGCTATAAAAAAAAGCAAGCAAGTCGTCTTAATTGTGAATCAGCTCACCAGCAGCTGGTAGGGCTTGTTCAACGCAATCAGACTCTCGATCAGCCGGCGAGTGTGAACAAAGTGGACATTCTCGTCCATAAGTCCGTGTATAATCAGCAGCCTATTCGGCTCGTCCGGAAACTGATCAGCCAAACTCAGCACTGAGCCGTTCTCATATCCTTCCGAGTTGGCCTGTGGCAGGTTCATGTACCTCTCTGTGTAGCCAGAGTCGTACAACTCCCATTGAGTGACTGGTGCTCCGGAGATGGCCACCTAAATTCAGGCTTGTTGACGATGAGTAGTTCGCCAATGTTAAGTTTGGTTGTACTTTGTAAACATCGGGTCGCTGAGCAAGACCCATCAAGGACATGTAGCCGCCGTAGGACCAGCCGTGAATGGCCACTCGACTCATGTCAATGCAGTTGAACATTTGAGCAGCCGCTTCGAGGCCAAACACTTGATCGGCGATCTCTACTGCCCCCATCTTGCCAGCCAGATGCGATTCGAATGCTCGGCCTCTGTTGTCCGAGCCTCTCGAGTCGATGCTTACCACACAGTAGCCAAGCATAGATAGCATGTTAAACTTGGAAAATCTGTTCAAGGTCGAGCGCATTAGCAACCGCCAGATGCAGATGAAAGCGTTTCGTCTCTACCGATTCGTCTTGTAGCTGTTTGTGACTATTTGCACGCCAGGGCCTGCATACACGTACTGCACCGTCGGGTATTTCCTACCGGACTCGAACTTGAGCGGAAAGTAGATCATGCCGTAGAGCTGACATCCGTCCGGAGTTTCAAACTTGAATATTTGCGGCGGCCTGTATAGCTCCGCAATAAACTCAGAGCCATCCGCCGTGTTCAACAGTCGAGTGTCAACGTTCAAATTCAATTGGCTGTTTAGTTGAATTAAAGGCGCCAGTTGCTGCAGACTCATTTTATTGTGAACTGCTTGATCTAGTTTGAGTTGAACATTTCAATCCGGCCTGCAGAATTCCTCATCAAAAAGTCACAAACTTCTCACTTCGCCCATCAGTTTTAGGGCGATTGAAGGGCTCGAGTCTGTGTTCTGTGCCTCGATTAGATACACATGCGATTGAAATGGTCGGCTCATGCTGCTCGAGATGTCAAATACAAACCGACAGTCCTATCAGTCTCAGAGCTTAAGTTCTGCTTTGAGAAGTAATGAGCGCCTGATTACCTTGCTCATGCTGATCGAGTGAGAGTAGCCCGCCTGGGTAAGGCGCTTCGCATCAGATCTAGTCAAATACGAGCTGACATATCTGCTTGGCCGATCGGTTTAATTCGAGTCAAGTTCAAGTCATTGAGTGAACAGTTTACAGCTGCGCTTCAATCGGATCCTGGTAGGCGATGAAGTAAACCAGACCGAGCTTCTCATCCACCCAAACCGGACTCTTCTTATCAATGGGCCAAGCACCCGAGGTGATAGCCTGAACCTCCGATTGAAGCTGAACCAAGTCTAAATTGAGCTTGCTCACTTGGCCGTAATGGACCGAGTCTCTGCTCGAAGCTTACTTTCTCCGATTTGCTCGCCGCTCTCGGGCTTCAGTTCGATCCGGTGCAGATAAAGGTGGAGGAAGCCCGTGGTGTCATTGGCGAATATGAATTCGACTTTATCCGACGGAGTCTCTAGGAAGTGAAGTGAATTGTGCGGCTTTACTCTACTTTTAGTAAAACCCTCATAAAGCAGCCGAGTGGGTGCATTACGTTTATCCAATGCTTAGAGTTGAGCTCGAACAGAACTAGAACGTCGCCCGAGTTGCTGACGTCGACGCTTTCCTCTTCGACGAAAAATTCCAGCGGAATTAGGCACAGCACGAGTCTGTTCTGAAGACGGTTGACCAATAATGCCCATACACTGATTGAGGCGAGCTAGAGCAACGATCGAAAGACTAAAGGCAACGGGGCTCACTATCGACCGTCCGGAGTCCAGCCAACTCGACTGATGTACTCATGCCACGGGAACAGCTGATCGAGCGGTCTACTCAGACGCTTGTGTTTAATGGCTGGCGTCTAGAAAGAGAAACTCAGAAATCGTTCATTGATTAACTCGGCTCAAAGGCTTGCCTCTTGATTGAGGGAAAAGTCGAGCTCGACTAGTTTGAGTGTGACTTGCGAGTTGGGTCGACCGGCACGAGGGTAACGGTAACTATCAAATCCAAACTCGTCGTCACAGGCCGGCGAAATGTGAATCAGGTCGACCGGTCCATCGTCCACTTGTTCGTACACAATTCGCTTGATATTGTTGTCTTGCGATTTGGGCTGCCACCAGTAGCCAGTGTATCGATCGAACTCTTCTTGGATTATATACGAGGGCAAGCCAGACTTTACTGGATCGCTTGTTGAAGTGAGCTGAATCGTTCGATTCTTGTCCAAATCGTACAGGCAAATGTTATCCTGAAGCACAAATGCCACCAACGAATGCTGCAGTGGACAGAATTTGGCGTCGATCGCCCCCTTTTGGGTCAACTCGAGGGCCCGAGGCATTGACGTCTCCTTAGAAATTCGCCATTTAATCGATTTGCTCTTTGACCGGACAGAAAAAGAGAGGTACCGATGCAAGCTCTGCCAGCTGAGAGCAGTACAAACGAGACTGATGGGAGAACAGGAGCTGAAGGTTCTTCTCGTCCAATGTGTAGTAAGTTATTCCGACAAACGCACTACGCTGCCGCTCACGCAATAGCTGTTCGACCTTGGTCAAATTGCCGCTCGTCGACTTGGCTTCTTGTTCGAACTTTTCATCCAGAAGCGCCACACAGGTCAGCTGATCAGCTGGCTGCTCGGCGTCCACGTCCACGTACTTGAGTGTCATTTCCATTTTGGCGTTGTTCGACATGAAATATACCCGCGAGCGGCCTTCATCCTGCTTGACGAAAGCTATACTCGACGGCATGTCCACGTTCAAATAGGGCAGCAGGCTCCGATTGAACTCGACCACCTTTTTTAAATCGTTCCAGCTGCGCATTTTGCAATATTCGTGCTTATGAAGCTGTCCTGAGTCTCAAATGATTAGTCTTGAACGCGCTCAGACAAGTGCATAATTAGCTTTGGAAAATGTTTTGTCGCGCCGTCAACCCGAGCCAGCAATTTAAAACCTGATTTGAGTCCACTTTGGACATTTTGTTCAACTGTCAGTTCCGAGGCTATCTATTTGCAGGGCTTTTATTTTTGATTGCTCCATTATTTCAAATTTAAATCAGAACTTCAAAATCAGCCGCGAGCCCAATGGTCGCGAATTTATAAACAACTCTTTTCGTTCTAATTTCAGATTATTCTTGGATTCGTTTTTCTTTCTGTTCGAAATCAAAGTCGAAACAGAAAAGAAGCGTCTCGCACTGCTTGTCAGAATTGAAGAATTTTTATTTTTGTTAAATTTCTTATGCGTTCAAATTGAAGGTGCATTTGACATATGCGCTAATGGATGCTTTCTCTGGATTTTATGTGTGAGTTGTCTCAAAATACTTCAGCCCTTTGCGCGCACACACACAAACTCGTTGGAGCAGGCGAACTAGTCAGTATGGAGAGCGTCGATGAAGCGTCCATTTCTGACCTGGCTGCCATCTCGCTCGAGTCGAGCGTTCAAAATGACTCCAAGGATCTAATACTCTCGGATGACAGTGTTCTCAACCCAGAGGCCGACGTTAAGCAAACTGCTCCGCTCGTTCCCACATTCGCCTCCTTATTTTCGCAGCAGATCAATCAAGCCGACATCAATACAACCCTTGCCGTGCAAAAGTCAATGTAACTGCGAGCTCTCTTGACTTGATTGTGTCTTCTCAAGCGCTTTAACTCACCCGTCAGCCTCGAGCGTTTAGACCAAAGCAGTGTCGGACTCAACAAAATAAACCAGTACTCGAGTGACACGTTCCGTTCGCAAGGACAAAAGGACCTGCAGTCGTCAATACATCTCTTGAACACAATGCGACGCGATCTCGAGAGCATATTCCGACGAGTGGCTACCATCAAGCTAAAGCTCGCCTCCAAGTACCCGGTCCAATTCAGACAAGGTGACCAGCTCGAATTTGCTCTTTTCCGTCGCCTGGAACTCAAGTGGCTTTGTTCTAGCTTTGCAAAATGCTCAAATTGAAAACGAACTTGACGACGAATCAGCTGAATAGACCTCAGACAAACGCTCATTTGACACGAGAATAAATTTAAATTTCGCGTTTCTTTTCAAACTGATCTTTAGCTCGAACCAAAAGACAAGGAGTTGAGTTTCCTTGTCTCACAAGTCAACCTTGTGCCGCCAAACTGATCGTTTGGTTCTCTTGTCACTTTTGTTTTATCTGTGTTGCATAGATGGAGGCAAGTCAACTTGATGTGGACTCGCTGTTCAAGCAGTACACGATCAAAGAGGTCGAGGCCATCGAACTGCAGGTGAAAAGCGAAATAGAGAAAAAGCGCGAGGACCTGCGCATCATGGTCTAGTAAGTTGCCATCTTCACATCGGTTCGATGAATTCAATTCAATCGCCATCAGCAATCGATACAGGGACATAATCGACGCGGCTGATGGCATCCACGTAATGAAGCAGTGCTCCTCTCAAGTAAGCTGCTCGAGCTCATTCGCCCGACTGATGGTGCTGACTGGCTCCGAATTCAGATCGAAGCTGCTCTGGCCGATCTGCAAGCGCTTGCCGTCAACTTGTTCAACAATGCCGGCTCGTCTCATTCGTCCAAGTATTTTGAACACGAGTAAGCGCCTTTTGAACTGATTGCCACCTGAGCACCGGAGCGTGAGAAACAACATTTTCCAGACGCAGCCTGATCGACGAGAAGCAAAAGAGAAACCGGCAATACGAAATCGCGGCGGTGATCAAAATTCTGCAAAACAGCCCAAGCAAAATCTGGTCACATTTGGACAAACAGAGCTACCTGAAGGCGGCCAAGTAAGCCGACGCGATCATACCTGAAGGTGGCCTGTTCTCATTTGATTTTTCGAGGCAATATCTGCTGGCCAAGCACGCTCACGTGTCAATAGAGCTGAACAGCTCAAAAGAGGCGTCCAGCTACGTGCAGTACGCCAACGAGCTCTGGGATTCGATTGTGTTCTTGCGCGAGACTATTCTGAACAAGGCCAATGAGCTTTGTTATAGCTCGACTGTGCGTGAGAATTCGGCTGAGAGTGTGGCAAGTGCACTGACCGCAGTCTACTTGCTCAACAATACTCCGCTTGAGCAGCTGTTTAGGAAGTTCATGTCGGCGCGCACGGTGAGCCCTTCTCTTTGCCCAACAGCTGCCTCGATTTAGTTTTTTTTTTTCTTATACTTGAATCTTGCTCACAGAAATTGATCATTCAAACCATCGAACCAAATCAGACAGGCAAGTGTTTAGTTTGGCCGGTCGAAGCTTCAAATCCAAACTAAACTGATGGGCAGAACTTGGAGTCAAGGATCGTCTTCTGGCCTGTCTGCGGGCAATCGTCTCGAGCATCACTCTCATCTACGAACTATTCGGGCAGGACATTGGTAAGCGCAGACTATAAATGGCTGACCAGATTGAGCCGTTCGACTACGTTTGCTAATCAACAAAGAAAACGAAACCGACTCTTTGGTGGCGATGGTCGAGGACAAGAGCTTCAATGCTGAATCGCTCAAAGATGACGGCCTGCTTCTGATCAAGTTGCCGCCCTCCCTCAAAGGTTTGTGGAGTTAAGCTTTTGCCAACGGCCTTTAAAACTCGATTGGTCAAGACTTTGACTACAAGAGAGCGGACGGTCTAAAAAGACTCGAAATTGATTTCCTGCACGGGCACTTTGAGACATGGCTGAAAGAATGCGAGTCAGCGCTAGAGCTTCAGATGCCCGAAGCGTTCAAGTACGCGTCGAATCTGAAGAGCCTGGTGCTGTTGAGAGAGGCCGTAGTCGGCCTCAAAGATGCTCAATCGGCAGTGTGGCCCAAGGCCTGTGAATTTCTATGCGGCCAGCCGATTGACTTGTGGCAGCGATTCGTGGTCTCTCATTACTACAAACAAGCCGAGCGAGTGATTAAAAGCTCGCTGGATGGAACCAATCTGCGTTTGGGGCAAATGCTAAACGATTTGATCGGATCGCTTGGCCAGCAAAAGTCTTCGCTCAGGTAAGACAAGTTCGCGTCCGACTTGAATGTGGTCGCGTCTAAAAGATTGGAAAGCGCCGAGGCCAACGTGAACGCGTTCATTTGGTCCAGCAACAACTCGATGGAGCAGGCGATCGAATTGAATTTCTTCGACGCGAACAAAAAAGTCAAAAAAGCGGCGACTGGCTCACGTTGCATAAGCACGCCGGCCATCCAGGCTCTGTGCGAGTCGATAGACGCGAACTTAAGCAGCTTGACGACAGACATTGAATTTTGCGTTAAGGCCTCGAAGCAGACGCAACTCGAGACGGACACGAGCGACGAGAAATACTTTCGTCAGTGTCTATACGTCAATCTGCTTCAATTTGCCGAGCATGTCGGACAAACCCTGCGCGAAGTGCTCGATAAATTAGAGCAAAATGAGGCGGCCGAGATGGAGAAAGCATTGCTCATAAGCCGACTCGCTTACGGAATACCGCAAAACTGTTCGAATTTGAAAAGCTGCTTTCTCACTCTGGCGCCTGGTGAACGTGTGCCGCTCGACAAAAGCCAAGTAAACACTTTCCAAATTTGGCGCATTTCGCGTTCTAATTGCTCGACAAAACGGCGCAAAAGTCAAACGAGTCCGGATGGAACCGCTTCCAGGAGGACATGGACACGGTCTGCAGATCAGCGCTCGAGTAATGCATTTTCGTTTTCTGCCTGTCTCTGACCCTCTCGATAATCGTCTGCCGGGGGCCTAGTCTCTGGAGCCAAGAGCTGTGTCGTCGAACTCGAATCTCCTATTCCAGCGGCTCTGACGGACTTGTTCTAAAAGATCTAATCGTAGGCTTCGTTTGAGATTCGCTTTAATCAGAGAACAATTGAGAACATTGACGTGCATTCAATCAAGGCCTGGGAAGAGGTGGAAATCGAAGATGAACTGAGCGAAGGATCTGAAGCCAAATCCAAAACAAAATTGTTTGTGCCGCTCACGTGCTCGGCATCGATTCAACGCAGTTTGTTTCAGCTGTCGCAACGGCTTGTCAGTGCTCTGCCGTTTCAAATGATCAGGTAAACGACATTGAATGGAGGCAGGAATAAAAGCAGACTAAAACTGAATGCTGGCTTCAGTGGCAAACTGATTTTGAAGAGAATCGTTGCTCATTTGTTCGCATCGATACTCGACACGTGCGATCAACTCCTCAAACATCAAGAACCGCGACTAACTCAGAACCAAGCGCTTCAGATGCTGTTCGATTTGAAATTCTTTTGCAGTCTTTTGGACGTGAAAGCCTTTGTGCTTTCTGTAGACGAGTCGTCCAAGCTGCAGACCAATGTCGAAAGCCTTCTGTCCAGGGTCAAGGAAACGAGCAGTAGACTTGAAGCGCTCGTCGATCCGTTTGATCTTGACATTTGCATGCCCTTCATTCAAAGCAACGTGAGCAAGTGTGTGAGTCGAACGGCGGTAAGTGTTAACGGCTTCAGCTATATCAGGCAAAACTTCTATTCGTTCGCTCCAAGACTCTGTTTGCCGTCGTGAATATAAACGAAAAAGCCGCACGTGCGTCGGCCAGCACAGCGCAAACCACTGCCAGCGATAAATACAACTTGCTGGTAATGAGCGAGACGCTCAATCGCTTCGAGCTGTTGCCAATCACAACCAGCACGAGCAGCAGTGCGCCCATAAGTTCGACCCAGTCGGCAGCCTATGAGCTCAAAGTGAGTCAAAGCCAGCCGGTAAGTGGTCATCCATCTCTCTATTTGTGTGGTCATTCTCGATCGGCCGTTGTTAACCAGAGACTCGATGTGCCTATAAAAACGCACAAATCAACGCATTCCGGAAGCGGCCTGTTTGGCTTCAAATGGTTTCAATAGAGTGACTACGTCGGCCTGATAATTTATTCTTTGGACAAACGTTTGTTTAATAAAAAACGCAAATGCAAGCAAATGGCTTCGGTCTTGTGTCTGAGTATCGAACTGAAGAGGTTGAATTCTTCTTGCTGCGTGAGTGCCTGCTGCGTTGAGATTACCGTCTAGACTCCCCGATAGCAATGAGCGGTGTTCGTAGATCGCCCAGGTTAAGACAATTGGCCCACGAGCAAAAGTGCCAAGAGTCAATGCACCGAGTTGCTGCTCAACAGCCAGGTTGTCTCATTTCTCAATTTCCTTCTCTTCTTGCGACAATTTTTCCATTCTGTGCTCTTTTTGTATTCAAATAGCTCGGGCGGGAGGGATCGAAAAGCTGAGGAAGAGCAAACGTTCTCTCGCAAGCAGAGTAAAGCCGTGGCGATTGGCGAGCAAACGCTTGATAAGAAAAAGTCAAAAGCGCAATGTGTCTGGATCGATTGAACTGGAGGCTGCAGACGAGTGTAAAGCGCCAGAGTCGGCCGCAGCGAGACCGCTCGAAGAGCTCAGCGTCAACGAGATGGTCGCCGAGTTGAATAAAGCGACGAAAAAATTCGACAAAGCTTGCCGTCAGCTTGTGGTGCTCGACCGTCATGTTCACGACATGCACAATTCCTACCTCTGCTCGGTCCAGAACGATCGGAAAACATTTAAAGTATTTTATCGAATGCAAATCGCTACTTTGGAAGGCACTCACAACGCCTACGTCATGTTCATTGAACGGCAAGTGGAGAAAATCAGACGCCTAAAGCGGCTTTTGTTTAATGCCGGTGGCGGCGACGAGAGCGCCGAGAGCACGTCCAGCATTGGAGAGTCGACAGTCAGTGCAATTTAAACTCTTTATTCAACAGCAATTGCGGTCATTATTTCTCAATTGACAGCAACAAAACTAAGAGCCTTCAAAACGTGCAATTTTATATTTTCTTCGCTTTCTTCTCCATTCTGCTTTTGAGCGAAAGCTTTTGTTTAAATAAAGGCTTTCCTTTTCCTAAATAAAATGCAATTTAAAATGCGGAATCTGTGCGTCTTGTTATAGCGGCCGACAGAGCGAAGACGAACTGCTGAGACCCGCGCGCAGTGTTAAGTTTGTTCTGTGCTGTGTCCAGGCCCGAGTACGCATGGCACATGTCGGCCGATTCACATTCCGTTCGCACACGTTTATAAGATATTTTCAAGCCGAATCAGAGTAAGTGAAAACATGTCGCACACTATCCTTTTGGTTCAGCCAAGCAGCAAACTCGACTCCAGAACGTACTCTGACTATGAAACTGTCAACGAATGTCTCGAAGGTAATCAGATAAATCTGAGCGCGCGAATTCGAATCGGCTAAGCAGCGCTGGCAACCTTTAGGTGTTTGCAAGATGTACGAAGAGCATCTTAAACGATTGAACCCCAACTCGCCTTCGATTACCTACGACATAAGCCATCTGTTCGATTTCATCGACCAGCTAACAGATCTCAGCTGCCTGGTGCTTGACAGCAAGTCGCTCGCCTATGCGCCGCACAACAAGGAATGGATCAAAGAGAAAATCTACGTCCTGCTGAGAAAACAGGCCGGAAAGTAGAGCAGCATGCCATCAGAGATGGCGCATTTTGACTATTTTGACTAATTGGATGTAGAATGAGTGCGGTTTTGTAACACAAATAAATTGGTTGAGACTCAGCAATTAAACTTGCCGACCAGTCTGTATGTGGCTCGTTCTGTAATCGCTCGCCGGACATGATAATCCAAGCGAGTCTTCTTGTTGTCAACCAGGCCCAAGTTAAGTTGGAAATTGTTCGTCGTAGAAATGGGTCGAAAGCGAGAACAGCAGAGCAAGCCGGTTAAAACGAAGAAGCGAAGCGCTAAACGCCAACAAGATCCAGACTCAATAAAGAAAATCGAGGCAGTGCGAAAGCAGAAACTAAGTAACAGAATAATGAAGCGAATTTCTAATTTTAGACATTTACTCCAATTTGACCTTCAACTTGAACAGAGGAAATAGTCGAGAAAAACACGAGCCCGGGCGCCAAGAGAGAGATCAAAGTCAAATTTGACCTTGAGAAAAACGAACGCTTCGATTGCACGGAGAAAAAGCGCGACGGCAAATCAGGCAGCAATGGACAGGTGAAGCCGTTAAAAGGCCTGCTCAAGAAGCGACCGGAGCCCAACGGCAAGAGCGAGTCGGAAAAACCAAAGAAAAAGCTCAAACTCGAATTGTCCGACGACGAGGAAGACGAGAATGCCAACAACATATTCAGTGATGATGACGAAATAGTCGACGACTATGGTCCTCTTGAGGACGAAGAAGACGAGCACGACGACGACGAAGCTATAGGCGAAGAAGACGATGAGGAGGAGGAGGAGAATGGCATAGAAGCTGATAGTGACCTCGAAGGAGAAGAGGATGATGACCAAGAGGAAGAAGAGGGTGAGAGCGAGGACGATGAAGAGGCCGAGGAGGAAAACGGCGAAGGCATGCAAGAGTCCGAGCAGAACGGAGAGTCGGAAAATCAAGCCGCAGAGGAAAACGAAGACGATGACATAAAAGTGAATTTGGCGTTCGGCGAATCACAAGGCGAAGACCTGCAGATCATCAATCAGCGAATACGAGACATTGTTGAAATATTGAACAACTTCCAGACGAAACGAGATCCGCAGCGCTCTCGCCAAGACTACCTCGAGCAGCTGAAAGCAGACATTGCCGCCTATTACTCGTACAACGAGTTTCTCATCGACAAGTTTATAAACTTTTTCCCGCTCGACGAACTGCTCGAGTTCTTGGAAGCGAACGAAGTGCCGCGTCCAATAACGCTGCGAACCAACACTTTGAAGACGAGGCGTCGCGATCTAGCTCAAGCGCTCATCAACCGCGGCGTGAATCTCGATCCGATCGGTGAATGGTCCAAGGTCGGCCTGGTTGTCTTCGAGTCTCAGGTGCCGGTCGGCGCCACACCCGAGTACCTGGCCGGCCACTACATGATTCAGGGAGCGTCCAGTATGATGCCTGTGATGGCCCTTGCGCCTCAAGAGGGCGAGAAAATACTCGACATGTGTGCGGCGCCTGGCGGCAAAACCACTTATATTGCGGCGTTGATGCGCAACACTGGCTGCCTGGTGGCCAACGATGCCAACAAGGAGCGTCTCAGCTCAGTGGTCGGCAATATTCATCGAATGGGCATCACAAACACAATCATTTGCAACCTGGACGGTCGCAAGATTGGCGAGCACATAAAAGACTTTGACCGAATTCTGCTCGACGCTCCGTGCAGCGGAACTGGAGTAATTTCAAAAGATCCGGCGGTGAAGACGAGCAAAGACCCGATTGACATTCAGCGATGTGCGACCATCCAGCGTCAACTGCTGCTGCAGGCGATCGATTGTGTGAATCACAATTCGAAGAGCGGCGGCTACGTGGTCTACTCGACTTGTTCAGTGCTTGTGGACGAGAACGAGGCGGTTGTCGAGTACGCTCTGAAGCACCGTCACTGCAAACTGGTGCCCACTGGTCTCACGTTCGGCGCCGAAGGCCTCACTCACTATCGAGAGCAAGTTTTCAATTCCAAAATGAATCTGACCAGACGCTTCTACCCTCACAAGCACAACATGGACGGTTTCTTTGTGGCCAAACTGAAAAAGCTCTCGGACAAGTTGCCCAACGCGGTCGACACCAAGGCCAAAAACGAGTCCGACGACGAGAACGAGACCAAAGAAACCGGCAAGGACAAGAAGCAAGATACCAAGGGCAAAAACAAAAAGCAGCAAAAAATGGCCAAAAAAGGCGTAAATGGTGCTCAGCTTAACGGCAAAGCAGACCGTTCGTGCGAGCACAGTGAAGTCGGCGAGAAGCCGAACGGCACAAAAAAGGTGCACAAGCAGCCGAATCCGGAGAAACTGGAGAAAAAGAAGAAAAGAGTGATAAAAGACAAGCGACGCTACTTCAAAAAGAAACAAAGCAAAAAGAATGGCAAAAAACACTAGTTTTAATAAAAGCTGAAGAGAAAGAATGAACGAGCGCTCTCTCGCTCGAGTTTGTTTCTTCACTTGTTTGCATTCTGTTCTAGTTTAAGTGACTCGGCGCTCCTCTTGCTTTTGTCTGTTTGTTTTGAATTGACTGCACTCGGAGAATATTTGGCCATATTCCTTGAAATTGTGTGCGATCGCCAATCGTCATGCTCTCGAAATAGAAAGCTTTATTTTAGAGGCTGCCGTCATGGAAATGAAAAAGCTCAACCCTTGGCTCAGCTGGTAAAGCCCACTCAAGTCTGTTGATCAATCAATGCTCATCGAGGCCTAAGGGAGGAATGGAAAGCAGTGATGGACGACGCCTATTGTCTCGATCAAAATCCGGCCAGAATAAAGCGAGCATTCTCCACAATCACGGCCTGGGAGGCCAGGTAGCTGCATTTTACTCGAACTGTGCCGCCGTTTAATTCGCAAGTCCAACTTGCCTGATTTGATTGACCTTAGGGACGCAAATCTATCGCCGGCAGTGCTCGTGCTCAAAGAACTCTTGTCGGCCAAGGTCTGTCGCATTGACTTTAAGCAACCAACTGTTCACCAGATCTACGCTTATCAATGCAGCCTCTCCATGAACATAGTCAGGCAAGTGCTGAGCTGAATAAGAGAAAAGTTTATGCGACGCGCAACTGAATCGAACAGATTTGTCAACTTCATCACCGAGCCCTACCAAACGCATGTGTTTGCCAAGCCGATAAAAAGTATCGCCAAGTCGGTGAGTTGTACTCGGCTCATAGTGTGACTGCGGCCTGTTCTCACAGCTTCCCGTTCAAAGATAGGACTGCCAGACTGGATTGTAAATCTGAGACACAACGCCACACACAACAGCATGCCCAGTGTGGAGATTCTTGAGGGCGCACTCGACTACCTTTTCGAATGGATAAAAGTAAAATGCGAATCGCTTTGCGCCTCGGTCGATTCCAGAATCAGAACTTGCATTAGCGACACTACATCGCCACGTACGAGAAAGCGATTTTGGACAATTGTCTCAATCAAGGCGTGTCTCCATTCATCAGCGAGCAACTGAGCAACTACACACGAAATGCGTACGAGGTACTGGTGCAGAGACTTGTTCAATTCAAATTCTCATTGCGGAACTCTCTGCTGCGAAACAGAAAGTGCTGCTCAAAGGCAGAAAGGCGGCCATTGAGCCGAACGAGATGCTCATTAATCTTCTGCAACATTTGAAGCAAGTCATCCAACTCGTCTCGGTTCGGTCCATTGAATTCACATTTGCAATTTGATAGGCATGAGACGCTCGACTGTTTGGTGTTCGCAGAAGGCCATTTGATCCCCAACGGCGCACAGCTTGCCCAAATCGGCATCGATGTCCAGGGTGACTTGTGGCGACTTGTTTTCCAAACTCTGTGCACCTAAATGCTCTTCATTCAGAATGGCTCAGCAATGATATAATCGAGGTGCCCAAGACGCTGCGTGCCATTTGGCTTCCGGTGCTGGTCGCTTGCTGTGGCATGAAAAAGACCTTGGAGGCTCTGCTCGACAAGCTACTGATCGCCTACCGACAGGCGTCCGTTCATCAAAGCGGCCAAATCACGATAAAGCAAAAGTTCTCTCTCGCCTGGATTTTCACTCTCATCAGTCTGAACAAGCACAAAGGAAGTGAGCGACTGAACCCTTCTCGTCCGCCACGAGCACAAATCTAAAGCGAACGCGAATCGAAGAAAAGGCCAAGAAAGCCATTCTCGAGTTTGATTTCAGTTTCAGATCGATTCTGTTGGAAGTTCTGGGCCACGGACAAGCCAACAGACTGACCTCCAATTTCCTTCAAGAGTATTCACCTGTTCTTACCTTGCCGGCCATTTGATCTCTTCTGACTATCGGCCACTTGCAAGACTGAGTCGACTGGAGTCGTTTGCACAGGAGATACCGAGGGAATCGTTCGACAAGTTGAGCTTCATCTTAAACAGCTTCTCAGATGACGACTCAGAAGGCGAGCCAGACCAGCCTAATGGAGTCGTGAAAGAGAACTGCTTGCTTGACAATGACGGTGACCAACCTACTAATCAGCCAGTCTCGAATCTCGTTTAATAATTTCCGACATCGGCTAGAACTCTTCGAGGAGTTTGAAAGGAAAATCGAGCACGAGTTGAGTGTGCTTGATTCGTTTGAACTGAGCGATCAGAACTGCGCTTGGCAGCTTGCAGGTAAATTGAACGCTCTATTCAAGCAGTCCAGTGAGCTAAACAAAATCAGGAGAAGAGACCGAAGGGACGAAGCTTGGCTGGACAGGCGAAGGCCAGGCCAGACTTGAGCTGATCGATGCTTTTCAACAGCCAGTTGCAGTCTGTGTCAGTGAACCGAACGCTTTCAACTGTCAGCTCGAATGCATACAAATAGACGACGAGCAAATGGACAGTCTGTTCGAGGAGGACTTGGACAGTTTTGGCCAAGAGTTCATATTTCCCGAGCCCGAGGCGGTCAAAAAGGACGCACTACGCAACTATTGGGAGTTGAATTGTTGAAATTTGAGCGTCGCGATAACCATTTTATTATTAAGCCAAAAGTAAGAAAATGAAACCGAACCGAATGGGCGTGTGCTTACAATTACACGGTTTATTCAATAAATAAGAATAGATTGGCTCCTTTTTTTGGATTCTTTTTTTTTTCTGAATTCGGTAAAACGTTGTCACGCGTCAATATGGAGATTGGAGACGGGCAATACGCGACTCTCATTTAAACAAATCGAACGAAAAAGCGCCGCTCGTCGTCGAGGGCGCAAACGAGTTGGTGGCCTGCGGCTGCGATGTAGGTGCAGACATCAAATCGGCGAATAGGAGCTCGGAATTCTTTTGCTGATGGCCACCGTTCATCGCAGTCATCGGAGCTCCAAATATGGAGCCAAGCATCTGAGCGTTGTTCGTCTAAAATCGTCAAGAAACACGTCTAGTTTGTTCGTTTTTTAAGAATTGGCCAAGGTCAAATTACAGAGTAGCTGTTGGTGGCTGCCGCCTGCGCGAACAGATCGACCGGCAACTGGTTTGATGAAGTTGGCTGGAATGTGTTGTTGCTGTTGGCGGCAGCGAACATTCCACTCGAACTCTGGCCATTCTGGTAGAGCGCCAGAATAGAAGCTTTGTCTACTTTGCCGTTTTGGCCGGTCTGCTGCTGCTGCATGAATGATCCAAGGTCGCCCAAAGAACTCAAATCGCTTGCCAAAACGGTGCTCTCTGCGTTCGACTGAGAGACAGGCTCGACCAGTTTAAGCTCGTTGAAGCCGGCAAACAAATCAATTTCGTTTGAACTTGACGCTGGCTTGCTGTCGCCCCAGCCGGTCGAATTTGAATTGTCCGAAAAGTCGAACAACATCTCGTCGGTCTTGCCTCCGGCGCTCGGCGGTAGTTTGTCGGAATCGCGCGGCGGAGTTTTCTGTTTCACTGCGTCTGTTTTACTTTTGGGCTTGGAGTCGAGTCTGACTTTGGCGCTTTTGGTTTTCGCCTTGGCCGAGTCGTCGTCGAGCAGCTTTGCGGCATCGTTATTCAGCTTGCCGATGAGCACAAACGGCCAGGTTACTAGTTACCTCGGGAGAGATGAAAATCTGCGGAGGAGACCAGTTCTTGTCGATCCACTTTTTCTGTTCATACTTCATTCGAATGAAGCTCTCCATTGCCGAGTCGGAATGCGAACGACGATAGTTGTCTGGCAGATGAGCTTCGTAGACCAGTTTCGCTTTGCTGTTGCCCATCGCCTGCATCGACTGAGCCGGCCGATTAGATGATTTATTCGAAGCGCAATGTCAGAGTGCTATTCTTACTGCGATCTGCTCCGCGCTCCAAGTGTCCAAGTTTACCGATCTGACGCGTGATATGTGCACGCCCAAGTGACGGTGAATGCCGGCGCATCGAATGCAGAGGAACACGCCCAGATTCCACGAAGCCCAACGCGGACCCTTGGCCTCGCAGTCGGCGCAGTATTTGTTGTCCTCCTCCCTGAGCATGGCGCTCAATATCGCCTGGTACTTGTCCTGCAGCCGCTGCTGCTTTTCTTTCGCCGACACACTCATCTCTAGGTCTCTAGGAGAGAAACAATTGCGTTCAGTTGCGGCTAGTGATCGCTTGGAATTTTATCTAATCAAAACGAGTGGCCTGGTGCCAGCAAGGCGGCCCGTTTATGTGCCTTGAGCAATTAGCCACGGCTATGCAGCTGCATAATGCAAATAGATACCAAGTTCAATTTGCGACCGAAGCAGTTGGGGCAGGAGGCACACTGCTGTCGTCTCAATGCTCTGGCTTCGATTTAGCTTCGGCGCCCATAATGATTAATATTGAAGGTAAAATTCGTGCATTTCACCCGGTCTCCTTCTCTCTCTCTCTTTCTCTCATAAATTTAATCACTAACACGCAAACACACTTACCCACTTTCGGTTGAGAGAGAGAGAGAGCGCGAATTAGATTAAAAAATGCAAATTTATGACCGATCGCCGATTCTGTTTTTGTCTTGGTGACATTCAATGCGAATCGATCGGCTGATTAGAACGGCTGCCGATTAGATAGGCGCGTTGAAACCAGATTTTCAAATAGGCGACGCAGCTGCTGGTGGGCCATTTGGACTCGGTCAATTTTTTGCTTGCTCGAATCGAGATCTAGATCAAAGCGAGTTTAAGTTACATGGCACTGATTGGCTGTAGGACGCTCTTTCGCTTGCTGGTCAGTAATCACGATTCGAGTTGAGAAAAAGGCGTTTGATATGAAAATAAACAAAAGCAGACAGAGCGATCGGAGACGGTCTCAGTGACGGGAGAAAAGCGATTTTGTTAAGTTATATGTTGAGCGTTGAATTTTATTCAAGCGCAAGTGACACTTGATCTCTCACACGGTTGGACACAACAAGCCAAATCGATATTAGCAACCGGAACAAATAAGAAAAATTCCGCGCGTCGAGTGGAGAAGAAGAAAGAGAATCGGCGAAAAGGCGATGGACATGGGAAAGGTGTTGCCCAAATTAGATCCGTTAAAAGCAAGCGATTGGAGAGAGGAGAAAGAGGCCGCCGCCGCGTCTACTCATCGAAGCCAACAAGCCGAGAGCGACGACCAAGCGCATGACGACCTGAGCGAATCGGACTGTGGCGAAGGAGCGCCCTCCGAGCGAGCCACCGTAAGTACAAGAGCAGTGGTCATTTCAATCGATTAAGGCTTGTCAGCTGGTCGGGCCGCTCACAATCCGACGACAAACATCGTGTGTGTTTGAAAACAAGGCGTTGTAAGATGAAGGCTAATCGTCCATGTGCAAACACGCTTCATTCAGCAATTGACCCGGCCTTTGCCGCGTCAAAAGGCGTTAGTTGTGCGTTTGTGGATGCATTGACGCCAAACGAGAAGAATTGCAACCACCAGTCGGATTGTGAGCGAACAAACGAAACTTGAGACCGGTCCCCCCCGTCGAGCATGTTGGCATTTAAAGTCGATGTTTTGTTTGCTTCTCAATTCTAAACCTATCGCTCTATGCTCATCTCTTCTCTATTTTTACACGTACAGGCGGTCGACGAGTTTTTGAAAGTGAAAAATTGGCCCGCTGACGACGCCAAACTCTGGAATGTGGCCGTTAAATTTCTGATGGCTCGCAAATTTGACGTAGAACGCGCCGTGAAGCTGTTCAATGAACATGAGGTAGAATGACTCGCTCACAACCTGTCTGATTGGTCATCATGAATTCGTAGACTTTACGCAAACGAGAGGGTCTTCACAGGATCCGTTTGAATGATCCGAAATTCAAGCGCGAACTCCACAGCGGCAAGTTCACCATTCTGGTACGAGGCCTTTTCTAGCGCCATTCCGACGCGTGTCCGTCTGATTCATATTTCTCTCAAAGCCGTTTGTGAAAAACCAGCCGGTCTGCGCCTTGTTCATCGTTCGACTTCACCAGGCCGCTTCGACTACAATCGACGAGCAAAATACGCTCAGAGCGCTCGTTTATCAACTAGACGCCGCTCTTGAAAAGTAAGGCTCGTCTTCTTGTTTGGCTCGCCTTAACTTTCGTTCTAACCGCCAAATTGCCAGTCCGGACTCACAGCGCAACGGAGTGAACTTTATCTACGACATGAACAACTGTAAACGATCCAACTACGACCTGGGACTAAGCCAGAAGATTTTAACTCTTGTCCGAGTCAGTGTTCTGCTGTTGCTTTCGATTATCGTTCGCTTGATCCCATCATGATGCATAGGGCGCCTACCCGGCTCGACTCAATCGGCTCATTGTGTTGTCTGCTCCGTTTTGGTTCAAGTGCATGGTGAAGCTGCTGAGCATTTTGATGCGCGAAAAGCTTCGCGAGAGAGTAAGATTGATTTGATTGTGTGCGTGAGCTAAAGCTGATTGCTGCCCATGCAGGTTCTGTTCATTACCAACGGCGAGCTCAGTGAGCATGTGCCGTTCGAGATTATACCAAGGCACTTGGGCGGGCCGCTCGAGCTCGATCACGAGGCCTGGCTGAATCAGTGCCATGGCCTGGTGACCAACTCGGCGTCTACCTGCTCGTTTTACTATTACATGGGCGAGCAGGCGGTCGAAGCAGAGCCGGAGACCAAAACGAAAGCGGTCAATTTGAATTCAGTGAATCTGATTTGCCAGCAAGAGCCAGATCGAAGAGCTCGAGTTAAATCGTAAGCGCCAGCGTCATTGTGATGAACAAATTTAAAAGCGACATTCTACTCGAAACAGAATTCAAGACGAAGACGCAAATGCGATGATCATCGACGAAATACTGGACCATGTGATGAGCCAAGGGCCGGCCGGTCTGACCGAAGAGTTTAGAGTTCTTCGCATGCAGCCGTTCAGCGGGCCTTGCTCCCATTTTGAGTAAGTGAGCATTTGCGCTCGCCCGAAGTTGACGAGTTTCTAAAAGCCAGTTCAGGTCGGAAGAGAACGACTACAAGAACCGCTATCGGGACATTGTCTGCTTGGACGATACTCGCGTTCGCTTGGTTACAGAGACGAGCTCGGAGATGGGCGTTGCCGAGCTCAAGATGGCAAGATATGCCCGAAATGACTACATACACGCCAACTATGTGGACGGCTACGAACTCAAACGAGCGTACATTAGCACTCAAGGCCCGTTGGACGAGACGATCGAGGACTTTTGGCGAATGATTTGGCACGAAGGCGTCAGGGTGATAGTGATGACCACCAAAGTGATTGAAAGTCGCCGCTTGAAATGTGCGCAGTACTGGCCACTGTCAAGAGGACAGAGTCTCACTGTGAACGACTCGTTCGAAATTGAAAACTTGAACGTGGAAGACTTTAAGAAATTCAAAATGAGCCGACTTGTTCTGCGTCACTTGAAGGTAAGCGATCACAGCCACTTGAGTGCACGCAGTTCATTCTGAACATTGAACAGAGCGGCGAAAGCAAAGAGATTTGCCACTGCCAGTTTTTGGCCTGGCCCGACCATGGCGTGCCGAGCAGCCCGCTTGACATAATTGAGTTCATCGAATTTGTGCATTTGAAGCAAGCCGAGCTCGAACCGTTCAGCAACGGCGAGCTGGCCAGACCACGAGGTCCGCTCTGTGTGCACTGCTCGGCCGGCATAGGACGCACTGGTGAGTCATTGCTGGATCTCGTTGGCTTCTCATTCAAATCATGATTGTGATCGCAGGCGCTTTCATGACCATTGACATTTGCATGGAAAAGCTCAAAGACTGGAGCAAGCTGAACGTGTTCGAGACAATACGCAAAATTCGAATGCAACGCGCGCAAAGTGTTCAAACTCGCGACCAATATGTGTTCTGCTATCGGTCAATATTAAAGTTCGCTCTTATAAACAATCTGCTTAGCAACCAGCGAGTTGATCTAGACGCACTTTTCGACCAGTTCTAAGATATTGTAAAAAGGCAAAATAAATAAAAAGCGATCACCATCAACGCATTCATCGCTTGTCGCCTCCTCAACACACATAGACGCAGAGGCAGACAGATGCAATTTGGCATTTTCTTTTGAGGAATAAAAAAACGCACTTTTGCCGTTTTGGTTCAATTTGTTCTCAAGGCGGGCCGGCGCATTGTTTCCAACAGCTTTTTGCTTTAATTTTGTTTTTCTATTTACAGGTGAATTTTATTTCGTCTTATTTCATCAATAACAAATTCATTTTGCTTCTTCTCTCTTGTCGAGCATGTACTAGCGAGCCGATTTCTAAGCGTGAAAGAAGCCGCCACAGCCGCTGTCGACAAGATGTTTGATGCCAAGCATTTTACTTTAATCAGGCGAACAACAAGAGTATATGAAATAGCAAAATAATGGAGCTTAAATAGAAGAGAGGATAGAGTGAGAATAAGAATGCGCAATTTGAACAATTCTGAGGTCGGCTGGCTCGTTCGCTGGACGCTTGCTTGTGCTCGCTTGACGGTCTGCTCAGCTTGACGGCTAAATTGAGGATTATCTGTTGTTTGAATAACTTGGCATTGGCAGTGCGTTTTTGGTGTTTTGCATTATTCACACAGTTGGATCTGAGTTGGATTTCAATCAGGTTGTTCGTTCGTTCGTTCTGTGTTGGCCACTGACGGCTTCTTCTTGTTATTTCAGCATTTTTTGTTTACTCAATCGAATCGAACTAAACGGGCGTGCTTCGATCTCGTCGCTCGATGCCTCCATTTTCATTGCATAGGGGCGAAATTCTGCCGCGATCGATGCCTCCTGTCGCTTTGGATGCTGAACAAGTGGACAAAAAAAAAGTGAGAACTAGCTAGCGTTCGATGGCAATCTGCTTACCCGGAGCCCAGATTCGCACGGTGCCGTCGTCCGAAGCGCTGGCCAGCATTCCGCTTATGGTCGGATTCCAGCTGACACAAGTCACGCTCCTGGTGTGGCCCTCCAGCGAGCTAATCGGCTTCTCTTTGTTTATGTGCCACATGTAGACTTTGCTATCTTCACTGCCACAAGCCAAAAAGTTTTGGTTGGCGCCTCCCCAAGAGCAGTAGTTCATGTAATTGTTCTGCATGCTGCCTTGATACCGGCGCAAGAGCATCTTGTCCTTTAGGTCCCATAAGTGGATTCCCTGCGAGGCGGTGCACACTAGCGCCCGTTCGCCCGATTTGTCAACACTGAACGACATTATCTGATAGTCTTCCTGAATAATGCTCGAGTCGGTGATCTCGCGAAAGTTGTACGCTCGCACTCGCTTTAGAGCATCTGCGGCCAATACGGTGCCGTCGGGCAGACATTGAAGAGCCTGAACTCGAACGCCCTCCCACGTCTCGCGGATGCTTCCGTCCAGGTCGCAATAGTAGAAATGCCCTTTAGTGCCGCCGGCCACGAACGTCTCGCCATCAGGCATCCAAGCGACGCTCGTCAGACTGTCGTCGTGGCTGTTGCTCACTCTTTTCTTCAGGCATCTGTTCTCCACGTCCCATATGAGCAGTTCGCTGCTCTCTTCGGTGCCGCACACAATCACATAGCGATCGTCCGAGCTCCATGCGATGTAGGCTGCGCCGCAAGCATTCTCCTCATAGCAACGGTTCAGAGTTACTCGGTACGTTCTCTCGTCTACGTCCCAGATGATCAGAGAGCCGTCCTTGGACCCGGTGGCCAATTTGCGTCCGTTGTTGGAGAATTGACAAAACCAGACTTCATCGCAGTGTTCGTTCAGCACTTGAATGGTAGCACTTGGGAAATCAGACCTTGAAAAACGAGCATGCTGATTATTAGTGGCCAGCTAAACGTGAATAGACCTCGAGGGCAGTCTACCTGGAGCAGACATGGTCGACTAAAAATGACCAGCTCTCGAGCTGTGGCTCTTGGCTCAAATTGTGAAAAAGACACTGTTCGCATTGATACTGAATACTCTGCATTAAAAGAGACTCGAGGCGCTTGGGCGGAAGCATCACATGGGCCGGAAGATACGCTAGCCAGAGAGAGAGAGAGAGGGAAAGAGAGATTAGAGGGGCGATTGTGGATTTGGTCGACTCGTTCGCTCACCTTGAAGCTTTTCCATCAAATCTTGACGGGATGCGTCATTCTTGCCCGGCCATTTGCTGATCGCCTTCAGCTTGGACCGATCGGTGCACATCAAGTAGCTGCTCAGCTCGTGCAGACGTTCGGTGTTGAAATTGAGTGGCGCGAGCTCGTCTCGAAGGCATTGCAGTGCGTCCATGATGTGTCCGTCTTCAAGGTACTCGAGATACTTCTGCTCGATGATGAGGAATTTCATGCTCTTAATGCGATCGGGCGTCTCGTCCATTACAGGCCGAAGCTGATCGAGCACATGCTCGGCCTTGGTCCACTCGCCGTTTATGATAAGCTGGCGAAAGTTGGCGGCCGTCGGGTGCTCCAGTGCACAGCCAGACTCTTTGACGAGCAGCTCGCTGGTTCGGGTCAGGCCGAGCGAGTTGAGATGCTGACCGATAAGGCGCAGAATGTCCTTCTGGCCGGCTGTGAACTTTTTAAAAGGCTGCGGGTTAAGCTCAGTGTTACTGTCGACCGACGACGAGTTTGAAGACAACTCAAAGCCATTTGTCAGGCCGAGTTGTTTTCCGCCATCGGTCGATTTGTGCGGCTGTTTGGCAAAGCCGTTGGTAACATGAGCATTTGACTCGACTTGACCAGAGCGGCCAGCAGTGACAGGTTCGGAGTTCATCGCCTCGGGCAGATGATCGAATTTATGTTGCTGCCGCCGCAAACGGTTGCTTCTTCTGCTTGCTGTGACGGTGTGATGTGCAGTGGAACTACTGCTGCCGCTGCTGCTTATCGTTCGGTGTGTTCGCTGCCGCTTGCTTGGCGGAGAAAACGTCAGTCCGCTTTCTGTTTCCGAACTGGTATCAGAGCTCGATGCCAGTCTGCTGATGATGTCTAGTAGACTCGATTAGATGTGCTTTCAAATGCTTCGTTGAGCCGCGTAGCTTGTCCACGGTTGCTGGATACTGGCAATGACGCAGTTTGACTCTATTCTTTCTCTCGGCCGCCTCTCTGCTTTGCTCTAAATTGGTTGAAAATATATAATGAGATGCTCGAAATGCAACAAATATGAATATATGGGCGTATTGCACTGTCCGCTCGGTCAAACAACTACTGCGTAACTAGTCGCGGTTAAAAGCGAATTTCAACGCTCCTCTCTCTCTCTTCGCCGCCTTCTTTTACTTCAATCAGAATTGAATGCAGCCGAGTGAGATGTAAACGTTTTGACTTTGAAAACGGTGCAATAGTAATTTGCCGGCGAACAATTCGACAATTCAAGATATAGAGTCGAGCAGCGAGCGAGCCGAGGAGGAGAAAAAAAAAGAGCGAACGAGTTCGCGATCAAGCAAACGATAGAAAGAGAGAGAGGGAGCAAGCGAACGTACGAACTAGACTCAAAGCCCGAGCCTCATAAGAGTGTTGATTATGATTTCAAATTAATCTGTAATAATGAGGCATAGTGAAAGGGTCCAACTAGATGACTGAAAGCAGCTGATCGATGTTCAACCCCCCCTCCCCCTCCACTCAAGCCACTTGGACTCGGATTTAGGCGAATTGTCATCCCATTGGCGCTCATTATTATAATCAACAAGCGAAGAGTGAGAAGCGAAAAGTTGGAGCAAAACGTCAGACCCGTGAGTTGATTGCCGGCCGGAGCTTGTTGCTTCAAACGCACTCTAGTCCGGCTGCAGCCAATAAATCGTTTCGAAACTTGCCTGAATAGCAGCACATCAGCAGCTCGGACGAACTTCAACTTTATTATGTAACTTTGTAAAACTCAACATCGCATCGATTTACAGCTTAAAGAAGGAGAGGCTTCGATTCGCACGGTCGCTGTCGAGCTAGGTCGAGTAGGTCGAGCTAGGTCGAGTGGAAGCAGACAACAGGCGGCTACTTGTTGGCGCTGTTTTTGAACCACTGCGAAAAGACGGACGAAATCAGGGAGCTGGAGACGGTTCGGGTGAAGCTGGCGGCGGTCAGACTGCTGGCTGCCGCAGTGTTCGAGTCGTCAGACGGTATCTCGGTGCTCTCGGGCACTTTCTCCCACTCGTCGTTCTCGTTGAACAGCAAACTCGGCAGCTGATCGAACTGTTCGTCGCCTGCCGACTCGGCGAACATCTCCTCGATCATGGGCACCAAATGTGACGGAAAGACGATCGAGCGTCTTTCTCTCACTTTGGTGCGCATCTGCTTGAAATAGGAGAGGAAATGATGCAAATTCTCGAGCGTTTGCTTGGGCAGCAGATTGGTGATCGGAATCTGCTGACTAAGACTCAAATAGAGAATGTTTATGTTGAGTTTGGCGACCGCGTTCTGAAACTGCGCCTCGCTCAGACTCTGCACGCTGAACTTGTTGTGCGGCAAGTTGTACGGCAATAGCACGTTCAAATAGAAGGCAATCAGATTGACCATCTGCACGGTGAACGTCAGTCCGGACAAGATGGCGTAGCGGTCCGCTGTCTGACAGCCCGCGTACGTGGAGACAGTATTGGCAGTCGAGCAGCACATCATGCGATTCGGCTGACTTGTGCGCCTCTCCAGCTGACTTAGATGTTCGGCTTCGTCGGCAAGCTCCTCTTCGAGCAGCGAGCTCTCCCTCATCACTGTCATGTAGTCGCCGTCCGAGGGCAGAACCGATCGAACTATTCTATAGATGACGTTGTCGTTTGACAGTATCCAGCGTCCGTTTACGTACACCGTTTGTCTGGCGTCTTTCAGCGCGGTGCGAGTGCTCTTTTGCATCATCATCATCATGTCGTCGTCTTTCTGCTTCAGTTGAGTCAACTCGAACACTTGTCTGTTGAGCTCGTCGATGCGCTTTTTGCTCAGCTCGGCGATCTTCAGCTTGGTCGAGTTCAGACCGCTTTGGTTGTTGGCGTTCAGCTGGTGCGACTTGAGCTCAGACTGCTGCAGCAAAAGTTGGCACAGCCTTATCTTCTCGTTGTAGTTGCTCAACAGCTGTTCTCGCTTAACAAGTCGCTTTTTGATCGCTTCGTTCTCCTCGCGTTCTGCTCAATGAGTCGATTTTAATCGAAGCAAGCTAAAAGAAAAGAGCCAAAGAGAAACCTTTTTGAATGTTGGACTCGAGCTGTCGCATTTGCTCTTTGAGCATCTGCACCGTTTGTCTCTTGATCTTGATCGCATTCAACTGAATTGCATTGCACGCAAATGAACAAGTGAGCTAGGCCAACTTCTAAAGGCAAAGTCTACCTGGCGCTGTTGCTGTTGGATGGGCCGAATCTTTTCCTCGAGTGCGGCCAGCTCTGCGTCTCTGTGCTGTTTCAAAAGTTTCAGATCTTCTTTGCGTTGATTTATGCTTTACGCGTCAGTTTTAGTCTCAGGCCGATTCTAACGAGCCGCTCTATTCACTTACAGATTGTAGGTCTGAGAGCTTATGCAGCCCATGATCATCCGTTGGCTGTTCAGCATGTTCTCGTGCGGAGGCATTTCGTTCAGCTCTTCGTTAAAAGATTCTTTGACCATCATGATTCAAGGCTTTCTGCTTGCCAGCCGCACGTCTCCTTTCCTCTCTCTCTCTCTATTGCGGCGACTGAGCTTTGGCTTTTCTAGTTTGTTGCGCTTCGGCTTAAGGCGTTTGGTTGCTTACGCCTTGACGGCTCTCTGATTCGGAAAGCGGTTTACTTCGTTGTTAGTTTGCCCAACAACCTTCAACCAATTGACGCCCTCTCTCTCTCTTTATTTGAAACTTTCTCTACTTCATCAAAAGGCTCCCTTTCATACGCTCTTGGCCTATTATGAGAGCGAATTTGCATTTATTTCGCCCGCATTAGCATAGAGCTGCAAATTTTGTTCTGAGTCTATCGACGCGCCGATTTAACGCGTATGCTTGGCAGAAAATTAAAAAATCAAACGACAGCAAGTGTAAATGTCAAGTCGGAAAGCTGGACAATTGTGCTCGCCGCTCTCACAGCAGTTTCCCCCTGCGCAAATAGAGAAGCCACTCAATCAAATGAATCAATTGTTTCTAAATTATATTATTGCTTGTTTGCTGCTGTTGTTGTTGTGAAAGAGTCTATTTAAAAGGTGAGGCGAGCAAAACGAGAGAAAACTTGGCCGCGCTTGGAGCAATAAAACTGGTCGATGTGTTTGTTGCCTGTTTTTTTTCTCTGGTTTGTCTCGCTAAGTTTCGAATAAGTTAAAAAGGTGTGGAAAAGAAAATAAATCGAAGAGAATATAGGCGATGAGAGGAGTTTGATGATCAATTCTGAGGTCTGTGATTGGCCGCTTATTGTGAGGATTTGAGCGAAGAGAGGCCAGCGCGCATGATCTCATCGACCAGCAAGAGATTGCTGGCGATGATCGCAGACGAGTGGATTATTTGACGCTTCACTCGATAGTTGTCAATTATTCCGTTGTCGACCGGATCCAGGGCGCCTCCAGTGCTCAAGTCGACGCCGACAAGCTTCTTGGTGGCGGCGAAAGCGTCCTGCAGCTCGACCAGAGTGGTCTGCTGGTCGTGGCCTGCGTTCTGGGCCAGCACCTTGGGAATAATGAGCATGGCATCGGCGAACGCCTCAACTCCCAGTCGAGCTTTGCCCTTCACACTCTCTTTGTAGTTTTTGAGCTCGTTGTAGACTGCAATCTCAAAGGCGCCCGCTCCTGGCACAATGAACTTGTCCTCGATGGCGTTGGTCACTGCCCGTAGGCCGTCTTTTACCGCGTCCTTAATCTGAGCCATTGTGTGTCTGTTGGGCGCCTTGATCAAGATTGTCACCGACTTGGGGTTGCGGCACCCTTCAATGTAAGTGTACTTGTCCTCGCCCTTGAGTCGACAAAAGCGCATGAGCACACACAAATCGTTTGACTAGAGAGACGAGCTGCCTTACCAGCACGTGTTCGTAGACCTCGTCGGCGTAGCCGAGCACTTCGGGAGTGAGCTCCTCGACCGAGTTAACAGCCACACCGCCACAGGCGAGCGAAAGTCGCTCCATGTTGCGTCGCTTGGCTCTGCGCAGACCGACTATGTTGGCCGCTGCAAGCATGTCGAGCGAAACTGGATCAATGCCCTTCTGATTGATGAGAACGAAGCCTTGATCGCCCGTGCACACCTTCTTCTTGAACTCAATTATCTTTTTGACTTTCTCGTCAGTGAATGCGCGTTCGGCGGCCACTAGTCTCTCGCGTTCTTCGGCGCTCTTGTAAAAGAAGCCCGAGTTCACCTCACTTTGACAGCGTTAGAGCGAGCGAGGAGCACAGCGTACAGCAGAGGCGTTTACGTTTTTTCGTATTCGAGCGAAACGTTGGCGGTGAGAATGAAGGCGTTCTTGTTGTACTTGGGCATGTCAGGATGACGCGCACCGTGATCCAAGACGAGACCCTTGACAAGCCTTGACGAATAGGAAAATGACATTTCAAAGCTGATCGTCTCCTGATTAAGCGTCCTACTTGGTGTCGGTCTCGGTCTTGTGCATCATCTCCATGATTTCAACCATATGAAGGTCAATTGGCCGATTCTCTTCACGAATCGCCAGAACTGCGTCGACCACAACATCAGTCAAGTGGTCGGCCATCTCGGCCGAGAGCTTGGTCTTGAGCGAGGATCGAGCCAGCTGGACAAGAGTGTCGCGCTCGATCTTGTCGAACGGGATTTTCACTCGCTCGAGCACCTCGAGCGCCTTGTTCTTGGCCAAGTCAAAGCCCTCGACCACAATTCGAGGATGAAGTCCTTCGCCGATGCAGATCTCCGCCTGTTTGAGCAGCTCGGCAATGATCAACACTGACGAGGTAGTTCCGTCTCCAGTCACATCGTCCTGAGCAGTCGCTGTCCTGGCAATCAGCGAAGCGGTCGGGTGCTGAATTTGCATCTCATGCAGAAGCACGTTGCCGTCCTTGGTGATTTTTATGTCGCCCGAGCCGCTCACCAACCTGGCCAAGTTAGTCGATTGAAAAAACGCGGCCGACTTGTTGGATAAAAATTCCGTGTCCTGTGCTTACATTTTCATGGTTCCCTTTGGACCGAGATTGCTTCGGAGAATTTCCTGCAGACCTTTGGCAGCCGAGATGTTGATGGCCAATGAATGCGAGGCTCGCGCGATTTCCGCCTTCGGGTTCAGTATGGACACGGCCGACATGACTTTTTCTTGCCTGTTCTAATCTCAACTATTGAAAAGCTCTAAATGCGCGCAAAGCAGTTGGATGCTGATTAAGAGAGCGCCGCGAACACTAATTGATTCGACTGAGCAGCGCTTAAATTGGTTCGCGACTGGCGGCTGCTCTGCCCGTTTCGATGGTGAATACATGCACGAAATGTTCGAATGCAAAGTTCTCTACGTTCATGTGTGTGTATGTGTCTGTACGTATGTGTTTGTGTGTGTGTGTGTTTTCAAGACAACCGTGAACAGTTTCGATTTATGCGCACTGATTTGCGAGCGTTCTTGACTTGACCGACCACTCGCTCTCCTCCTCACCAAGTTCACATATTTGCGGCGACCTAAAAACTTTATTGCCCTTGCTGTGGCGGTTTCGATTGTCGATTAGCAGCGCCAAATAAGCATCGAACCCAAATAGCGGCCGATGCGTTGAATCAAAACATTTAAAATCGTCAAATCGGCGCCTAGCGACCAAGAGGCAAATTCAACTCAACTTGGTGGTCGAAATCAATCTGAGACAATTGAAGTCTGTGAGTCAAGCAAGAATGGAGAGCGTTGATCGAGTTGTGGCCCTGATCGACATGGACTGCTTCTACGTTCAAGTTGAGCAGGTCGCCGCGCCAGAGCATCTGGACAAGCCGTGCGGAGTGTCGCAGTACAATCCGTATCGAGGCGGAAGGTAGACCTTGACGCCAACTGCTGCTCATCTTAATCAATTGATTCTGAAAAAGTCTGATTGCGGTCAATTACGAGGCGAGGCCGTTCGGTGTCAAGAGAGGCATGAAAGGCGAAGAGGCCAAAAAGCTCTGTCCGCAGTTTCACACGTTTTTTGTGAAGGAAAAACGCGGCAAAGCCGACTTGACCAAATACAGAGAGGCGAGCGAGAAGATATTCGCCATCTTGCAGAAGCACTGCAGTCTAGTGGAAAAGGCCAGCATAGACGAGGCATATCTCGACTTGACCGATTTGGTCCGCGAAGAGGAGTGCGATGAGCAGTGGCCCAAGTTGTGCACCGACACCTACTGGGTGGACGAGCAAAGCTCAAGTGCACCTCTCTCACTGTTCTTGGGCAGCGAGCAAGCCAGAGTGGATTCGAATCGGCTCTTGTTGAGAGGCGCCTGCATTGTGCAGCGAGTCCGCGAAGAGATTAGACACAAGCTCGGGTTCAAGTGTTCGGCCGGAATCGCCTCAAATAAAGTAAATTGTCCGAATCGAACTGAAGGAACTAGATTTATCTAAACGAGTTGGCAAAATTCAGACTCTTGCCAAGCTGTGTTGTGGATTGAACAAACCCAACAAGCAAACGTTGCTCCCGGTGGAGTCGATCGGCGCCTTGTTCGATCGCACTCCAGTCGGCAATATGTAAGAATCGAGTGCAATTCCAATCTACCGCTGGCTCACTGTTTAAAACGAGCAGAAAAAATCTGGGCGGCAAGCTCGGGCAAATGCTCCAAGGCGAGCTGAATATAGAAACAATGGGCGAGCTGGCTAGGTGTGAGCTCGAACGCCTGACCAGCTCATTCGGCGAGAAAACAGGGTAAAGCGAGCGACTTTATGATGAGTCCAACTGACGCGGGTTTAGATTCACCTGATTAAGTTAAGCTTGTGGCTGCACCAGATAAGCAAAGGCATCTGCAATGAGGCGGTGAATAACCGAGCCGCGCCCAAGTCGATTGGCTGCAGCAAAATGTTCACTGGCAGACAAGCGCTGAACACGACGCAGAAAGTGAAATTCTGGATAAACGAGCTGTGCAATGAGCTAGAGGAAAGACTTCAAAGGGACAGAGAGCAGGTAGGCAGCTCCAACCGCACTAGAGCGCGATCGTTCATGCTTGAACTCGGAAATGAAGAATGATCGAGAGGCCAGCTCTCTGGTTGTTCATATAAACAACGCAGCCGGGTCGTTTTCAAAGACAACTTCGATTGCAGCCGCGAGCGGAACAAAAATGGCCGAGCAAGCCATTGAGCTGATCAGCGGCTTCAATAAACATTCGAATAAACAACTCACGTGGTTTCCAGCACTCACCTCACTTGGCGTGTCTGCATCTCGCTTCACTCCGATTAATGCCAAGTCAAGCGCCAATTCGCTCACAAAATATTTCACAGCCAAAGCCGATCAAGGCGGCAATGAAAAGTCGGCCTCGAGAACTGGCGATGAGGCATCGAGCGCCAACACATCTTCGTGTTCAGAGAGGCTGCTCACCAGTGAGGTGTCTGAGGCCATTGAGCACCTGGCGAGTTCGACCAGTTCAGCATATGCCAACACCGAGAGCCGATCAAATTCAGATAGACACAACGAACTGGAAGACACAGACAGCGAGCAGTTTAGCGAAATCGACAAGCAAGTCTCGGCTAACTCACCGAGCTCAATGCCAGACCGAGCCAGTGCAAGCGGCTCGTTTGCATTCGATAAGAATGTGGACTATGTTGAATGCGATGAGTGCGGCAAGCAGATATTGTGCTGGGAAATGCCCGAGCATGTGGACTTTCACATGGCGCTGAAGCTGTCCAAAGAACTGAACAGTCAAGCGGAGGAAGCGCCACGAACGACCAGCGCCAAGAGGCCGCTTACGCCGAGCAAGCAAAACCAACAATCAAAGCAGCAAGGAAGCAAGAAAACCAAAACAAGTGACAAGCAAAAAAGCGGCGCCAAGAACTCTTCATTGGACGCCTATTTCAAGCGAGTTTCTCGCTGAACCAACTTTTCACCTTTCCTATCTTCTTTTTCTCTTCCTCAATTTTAATTCAGAACGCTAAATTATTCAACGACTAATAAATTGAGTTAAAGCTGAATTCGATCGGCGGCTGCGGACGGTCAGTGCCGGCTTGCTTTGTCAAGTTAGATTTGAGGGCGCGCACACTTGCATTTGAAAATATTTGCATTCTTGAGTTTATTCTTTTTTTTTTAAAGGCCCATGAGGCATTTGAGTCGCATTGTATCACAGACTGGTGCAGTTGAATAGTCCTTTTCTTGTATTTCTAGAATCATGGAAGGCAATGTGGTCGAGCAACTGCGCACCAGAATCAAGATTGAAGAGCACGGCCTTGAAAATGTAAGCGAATGAGCACGAGTTTCGGCCATTGACTCATTCAACGATGTACCAAACAAAAGACCAATGCCAGCGACTTTCCGCACGCATACGGCCAGTACGATGATAGATGGTCGCTTGAGAACTTTAAGAAAAAGTTCAGAATCGAAATAAAAAACTGCTCAACTGACCGGATGGAGATGGAGTTCGACATGATCGGCGTCGACGCGTCGATAGCCAATGCTTTCCGACGAATTCTTCTGGCCGAGGTAGCTGCTTTGGATGTCGAACGCTTTGATTGGACGAGGCCACCTGATGTCTCAAAGGTTCCGACAATGGCCATCGAACGAGTCTACATTCACAACAACACGTCAGTAATGCAAGATGAAGTGCTCGCTCATCGTCTCGGTCTGGTTCCGCTCAGGGCGAATCCGAATCTTTTCAAGCCAAAGCCGGACCGTAAGACCCCAACGCTGTCTATTCGAATCTAATTTTCTCTAATTTTGCTTGCCAAGTGGAAGCGGAGAACAAAGAAGACGATACGCTCGAGTTTGAATTGAAAATAAAATGCAAAATGCCCAAAAACGCGTCCAAAGATGACCGGAGCTCGTTTGTCAACTCCAAAGGTAACTTGATGACACTTGATCTAGCGCAAGTCAAGTTTTAACAAACAAAACCAGTCTTGTCCGAGCACATCAAATGGAAGCCAATCGGCAACCAGAGCCAAACAGTATGTCTTCTCTAAGCGCTTTGACTTCAACGCCTTTTCAAAAGCAAATAACTTAAGCTGAAAGAGGAAGAGGTCGGGCCAGTGCACAAGGACATTCTATTGCTGAAGCTCAACCCCGGACAGGTGAGTGTTTTCAAGCTCAACTACAGAGTCGTTGAAGAAAATGCTTTGTGCGTTCAGGAGCTGGACATCCAAATGACTGCAGTCAAAGGCATTGGAAAGGACCACGCCAAATTTTCGCCAGTCGGTTGGTCTAAACTGTGCTCTCGAACTAGTCCGTCACGTGTCTGACATTTAAATTGAACAGCTACGGCTCACTATCGTCTATTGAACGAAATAACTCTGAAAGAGCCGATCTACGACGAGAAGGCTGAACGACTCAAGTCGTGTTTTTCGCCGGGCGTGATTGGAATAGTGAACGATCCGGCCAAAGAAGGTAAAGCGGCGGACAAGAGACGATGGCATGGAGAAGCGAATGCGATCTGTTTTGAATTTTAGGACGCCTGATGGCCAAAGTGGTGAATCCGCGTCTTGACATGTGCGGACGCTTGGTGTTCATGCACGACGATCTCAAGGACAAAGTGGAGCTCAACAAAATTCGCGATCATTTTATTTGTAAGGCTTTGCGCTCTCTCGAGGCAGTTTTGTTTGTTTTTTGCTCAATTTATGTTTCTGCGCTTTGATCAGCTCGTTTGATTGAATTTCTGCTATTCTCATTCGTTTATTCTAGTCAACATCGAGTCAACCGGAGCAATGAAAGCGTCAGAGCTTATGAGACAAGCGATCGAAATACTGGCTGCGAAAGCCAAAAATCTGCTTAATGAGGCCAATTCAAGTTTATGAATTTAGGCGATCTTTGAGGCTAAAAGAATAAAGTATAAACACACACAGACTCACATATAACGACTTACAACCGACATGGGCACGCATCAATGTAAAATAGAACGAATTAACCAACGATGGGGGCCAATAGGTGTCGACTCGACATGTGTGCTCTTATCTCGACCGGGTCATTTAGCCGCCTGGCCTAAGCCATGGTCTGACTCCATGTCAAATTAGAGAGCAGAAGCACTCAAATCATTGCTTATCAAGCTTTCTATTTTTTTTTGGTTTTTATGCTCATATGCTCGCCGTCTTAACTCGAGCAGTAACCAGAATCGTAGCGTGCAAGAGGTAGAATTTAATCGAATAGTCGAGAGCTGCGAAGTATATTATTCAATTTGACCGGGCGACCTGAGTTAAGCAATGAGGAGCCGAGTAAAAGGAATACGAGAATTGCGGGCGTCCCTTGTTCATTAGAGGCTGAATGTGTTCAAAAATAGATATGGCTGTGAGCTGTGAGTGCCAGAGAGGGAGAGTTTGGAGGAGAAATTGACGGGTTTGAATCTGTTCTCGACTCGCTGTGTGCTCTCATTATTACAAATGCTATTAGCACGCGATGTGCTCAGTCGATGGGCGAGGAGCATTCGTACTCGCCTCTGCCCTCCCTCCCCTCTCGGCCATCGCTCTCGCACACCTCCACTCCCAGCGCGCGCTGTTCTCGCTCGATCCTCTACAGACTGGGTCACGACCATTCGCATCGAATTTGACAAAATAGAAACCATGTGCACATTGGCCTGTCGACTGGACGCTGATATTATTTGCTGGGCCATCACTCGACAACAAGAGCAATCAATAAATTCCTCGATTACATTATTAATATCGAGGATGGTGAAGTGAGCAAGACTGCGCCATGCACGCAATCCATAATGATTTTAAATGCCGCGCAAAAAACAAATCAGAGAATGAGATAGAGAGAGAGAGAGAGAGTGCGCACTCGCTCGTTCAACTATTGAAAGCAGCGGTTATCGAGCACACATCAAATGAATTGATGAGCTCATAAGTCGAATGATTATCGTTTCAATGAGTGTTAGATAAAATGCTTTATTACTAGACCTGAAACGGCATCGCATCTAAAGCGGTTCAGGCGACTGCAATCATCGTGAGCTCTTGATTCCGTGACAAAGTGGCTCAATGTGACCATCAGTCAAAGTAAGATTGCCTTGCCGGCTCTTTTTTTCTGCTTTAGCATAACCCAGTCCTGTGGGGTCTGTCTGCCTGCGCAAGGTCATAAGGATTTATTATTCCAAAAACTCTGTTCGTCGCGGTCTTTGACGAGCATCGGCCTCTAATTTATGTTCAATCGACGCCTGTGATCCGTAATTTCGCAAATATAATTAATTTATGTGTTCAACATGCCAGATTTGGTTCTTATTCTCTTTTTTTTCCGATCTTCTCTACTCTACTCCATATCTCCGCTCGCCTCCTCTCTCTCTCTTGGTTGCGTACATTTTACGAGCGTCTTTTGTTTTTCTATTTCTTCTTTCCTTGCTTGTACAGCTCGACTCGATTCCCTCCCCTTTTTTTTCTGGTTATGTGTCGTTCAGCTCTAGAATCCTTCTCATTGTCAGCCCTCGTCAATTCGACTCGTTCGTTATCATTTGAGTTTTTATTCTATAAAGGGTCATAATTTATTTAAAGTTTCTCTCTCTCTCTCCTCTTCGTTTCGCTCTCGACGCACTGAAAGAAAAAAAATGAAAATAATTATTAAAATATATAACAACACCAACACCGACAACAACAACAACAAGCGCCACTAAACTCGGATCGCATTCCTTTCTGTTTCTCAAAAATCCGATTTATTGGTTGTTGGTAAGCTGGTTGAATATGTTAGCGAGCGGCGGCGGCAAGCACGAACAAGAGAGAGAGAGAGAGAATAGGAGAGAATGAGGCGAAGAAGGAAAGGAAAGTGCGCGTGCGCGTGTGTGTTCATTTAAACATTTGCCACTTGCATTCAAGCGAATTGAAGCAAAATAATCTCTTTTATTTCGATTTCTCGTTCAGATTTGCTTTACGGAAGGTGACACATTATTATTATTATTAATATTATTTTCATATATTTATATATTTAGTGAGCAGTTCCGTCGCATAAATTATTTTGGCGGCTATTGAAACGACACTGTCTAGCAAGACACGCGTTCGAAATGAATGAGAGATAGGCAGAGTGATAGAGACAGTAAAAATTGACAGAATGAGAAATAAATTAATTTAAGTTGTGCCCAGAGATATGTGGGATGCGAGTGACGAGCAGCCGAGAAGAGTGAATGAGACAAGTGCAGATGACGAGCAATTCTAAGAAGGTGAGCACAGAGTTGGTCTTGAACGCTCACCGATCTCTCGCTTTAATCGAATCGGTGGCCTAGAATCTCAGCGTGTTGGTTGCCCCCGTCGCACACACGTTTGCGCGCGCGAGCACAGGCTATTTATGTGAGCACGAGTGAGTGCTCGAATGGGTCGGACGCGACTAGGTCGCGGCGCGTAATTGTGGCTCACCTCGTTTAATGACCAACGACAGTTTCCGCCGACTGTCCGCCGTCACCAGTTGCGACGAATGCTTCATTTGGCAATTATGCCTCGCCTATCTTATTCAAGTAGCTCGCTATCGCCCATCTAGCTTATCTCACCAGTTTCCATATGGCTTCAAGCCGTTCAGCCTCACACGCGTCCTGTTCACCATAATGCTTGAAATGAGCAAACAAGTGCTCGCGAGTAACGACCGGCAACCAACGGCAAGTGACTTTTTCCAGTCAATCAACCCTCTTCCGGCACTTTGGTGAACTTGCTTCGTTTCACTACGTGCTGGTCATTGTCCAGCTCCAGTCGAAATTTCTTAGTCTCGTCTCGGCAAATTAGCCACTCATAATCGCTTTTTATTTCTGTTCGACCCGTGGTGGCGGCAGCGGCGGTGATGGTGGTTAAGATCAACTTCTTGTTCCGAATCAAGTTCAACATAATTCACTTCTCCTTCATTCTCATATGATTTTGTGTGTGTGTGTGCGCGTTTTTTATACATATCGCGCGCTCTCTCTCTCTAGCGCAGCAGCAGCAGCAGAAGCGGTGGCTGCGGCGACTCCATGCCGAATAATAATTCTTGCAGGCCCGCACTACACTAAAACCCAAGAAGGCTCGTCATTCTTTTTTCCTATGTTGCGTTTCATGCGCGCGCGCGCGCGCGCTTTCAAGCTCATTCGTTTAGAGCTGCTGGTTCATTCGCTTTCTTTAACTCGATTTTTTAGTTCATTCCCTTTATTTTCTCGGTTGCCCCTCTTTCTCTCTCCTTCTCTCTCTCTCTCTCTGTGCTTCCCTCTCGCCGGCTTAATATTTCTTGCTGCATATCATCTCCGAACGCTTTGTTTTGCCTTATTCACTCATTCAAATAATCATTATTCCTATTTATCCCCTCTCGTTCGTTGCCATTTTTATGATGATGGCAATAATGATCCAAATTATTGAGCGCCTTCTAAAATGGTCGGCATAGACTACGCCGTCGAGCGAGACTAGTGCACCAACTCTACTCACTCAGCAATATACACGCGCATGCGTTGCTCACTCAATAGCTCGCTCGATCGCTCAGTTTATCACAAGCAATGCAAAAGAGTTTTCTTTATTTATTTAAATCTAAGCCATGCCCGACTCGTTTCAATTTTCACTCTTACCAACGCCATCTCTTCGCCTAATTACATTCTTGAGTCAAACAATGCTCGTCGCATGCACCTTCGTTGACTTTGCTATTGAAATAGCTGCTGGCTAAAAAATGCCGCACAAGATCGACCCAGCATGGTTAAGTGCATTTTTTGAATATCAAAGGCGAGTTTTGTCAGCCTCGGCTCGATCAGCCGCCATTTCATTGTTTTTTCTATTTTATGAGTAGCCTGGTCAAATGCAGGACGCGTTGCGATTGACACTTTTGACTTGTTTCGTCGCCGTCTCTCTCTCCATCTCCTTCGTTTTTCTCTCTCTCTCTTTTCGTCTTTTACAAGCGAGGCGTCGTTCAAAGTCGCGTAAAAGCATTTAATAATCGCAAACAATCGCATAGGATGCCAACTGTTTATGTCAGCCGTGGCTGCTGCCGAATTTTCGTGTGCGCGTGTCTGAACGTTTCATCAGCAGGTAAGCGAGAACCTCCAAGAGGTCTATAATCACTGATTTTGATGTCACAATTTCCGAGTGATTGAAGCCATTTGTACTTATGCATTTCGTCATACATGCATCTCTGCTTCTCGTTCGCTGCTTAATTTTCCTTATTCTGTTCGTTTTCCCTCGTCATCTTCTCACTCTCTCCCTCTCTCTCCCCTTCTCTTTCTGTCTTTCTTTCTTAATTCCTGCCTCTTTTCCATATATTTTATCATCGGTACAAAATTATCATATTTTAGCGTGGAACATATTAAGCAAACATCAAAAATAAGAAGAAGAGAAAAGGAGAGAGAGAGAAGCGAGCGCCAAAAAACAGCGAACAAAGAGCTCGAGTTGAGTCTAAGGCTGCAAGCTTGTGGCAAATCACCGTAAAAAGTCAGATCGCACAAGCAAAGAGAGAGAACACCGAGAGAGAAAGAGAAAGAGTGAAGGAGACGAAGAAGAAATAATTCAGTTGGGAGCGTTGGCCTTAAATAACTGATGATGGTCGCGCGAGTTTTAGCGAATAGATTAGAGCCAAATTATTTTTAGATGTACATCTCATTTTCGTCAGCGACATCATCATAATGGCCAAGATATTCGATGAACAAGCGCGGCAGCAGCCAGCCGAGCCCAATATATGTTCATTTCGATATGTGCAGCAATCTCGACTGTTTGCTGCTATTTTAGTCTAATTAAGGCGTCTAGCAACGCTGCCACCACCAGCACAGTCGCAGCCGCTACCAAGAGCGCCGCCGACGAATGACGACAACAACACTGCTTCAGCGTTAAGTTGCGCTCGTGGTGGCTCTTATTCGCCAGCGCCGCTTTGTTTCACTTTAAAGCGAGCAGAGACAGTCCATTTAAGTGGTCGCAGATCTCATTCATCATCGAGTGCCAGCTTGTCAGCTTAAGCGCATCCATATTTGCAACACATATCTATTTCATAAATAATTCAGCGAGAGCAGCTCTGCCCTCATGCTCGTCGAGTTGAAGGCGCGAGTGCCTAGTCACTAGCGGCATGTGAGCAGCCTTGCCGGCATTATGAATGTAAAATTCGGTGCAAATTGGACGAGACGCCAGTTTGTTTGCGTAGCATTTGCCGGGATTAGATCGAACTTGATGATGATGATGATGATGAACGAGGCGCCCACATACATAATAGACGCGGTCATTAGTCGATAGACTCCGACTCTGGCCAGCTCACTCAATTATTTGCTCACCAACTCGATCGTCTGAATCGGGTCTCTTCTTACGCTTGTCCTCGCTCTCACGATGACTCAATCATACACAACAAACATTCAATTTCGTTTATTTATTTATTTATTCGCTCGCTTAACCGAATGACCCAGCTGCCAGTGGCCCACATCAATTCGATTCGGTCCTCGCTCTCTCTCTCTCTCTTTATTTTTCTCTTTACTTTCTCGTTGCTTTTGCTGCATTTTAATGGGTCACGTTCAATTCAAGTTTTGGTCAAGTCATGCAAAAAAAAGAGAGAGAGAGAGAGAGACAGAGGGAGACAGAGAGCGAGAGTGAAAGTTTAAGCGGGAGCGAGAGAGGGAGAGAGAAAGAGATCGAGCCGGGGAGAAAGCAGAGTGAAAAAGGGGAGCAAACAAGCCGACAATGGTGAGAGAGAGAGCGACTACGATGATCATAACGAAGAACGAAATAGATGATGATGATGACTAAAACGACGGCGACGACAACGACTAAGAAGACGTCGACAACGACAATGAGGCCGACAAAGAAACTGATCGGCGTCGAACCAAGTTTTAGCCATTCGTTTGTTCTTTAGTTTGTTTGATTTCCATAAATTTGCTAATTTTGCAAGCGAGCGCGTGAGTAGCGCAATGATTTCATTTCTAGTGTGTGTGTGTGTGTGTGCGTTAGTGTTGTTGGCGTGCGAGTGAGCGAGTCACTGTGTGAGTGAGTGAGTGAGTAAAGAGGGCAACTTAGAGCGAATGTGGTTTTTTGGAGTCGAATGGCAGCCAGCAGCCACGGTAGCCTTGCTCTCGACCAGGCTGAGTGATACTGTTGTTGGTCGAGCTGACCCAACGCTCGACCTCCTACTCACTCGGCTACAGAAATGTAGACACGCACGGTCGCTGCAGCCGGTCGAACAACACCGTCGAGCAAAATCTCTTATGCACGCGGTTCTGGCTGCTTCGAATAAATTTCGATTGCTCGTGCATTATGAACCATGTTGATGATTTGATGAACGTTTCACTTTTAGAAACCAACTCGCCGCAAAAAAATGTTTGTTGAACAGAGAGCTTGCTAATCGAGAGCCGAGAACACACGCAGGAGATAATGAGCAGCTCGAACGCATGCGATAGCGGACGTTCGCAAACGAACACAGCTCCAAGCCTGGTCGGCATCGGTCTAGCCACGTTTTCCTCGTCTAGCACTCCGTTCTCGACCAACCCAGCCACGCCGGCACGGCCACCCGCTCTCGAACCGCCTAGTTCGGCTGCGCCAGCAAACTACATGCCCACTCATATGCCCAGCATTCACGCCCGTCGTAATCGACACCATCATCATCATCATCACCACAATCATCAGCAGCAAGCAAGACAAGGCCCGCGCAGTAATGTCAACAGTCCAGTTCCATATGGTTCTACATGTGGGGCGTCGTCGTCTGTACAGTACGATCCGAGCTCTTCGTCTTCATGTTCGTCAATGACTACCAGCCAGGCGAGCACCACCGCTGTCGCCAATGCTGCTGCTGTTGCTGCCGGCATAACTACGGCCACGGTTGGCTCCCCGCAGCCAAATGGCGCTCAGGCAAATCAACCGCTGCGGCATGCAGGCGCCAGTATGCCAGCTCGCCTCAGTCCGACTAGCTGGCACCATCAGACTCACCAGCCCTCGACTTCAGCTATAAGCTCATCGTCTCGAACGAATGCTCAACCGAGCAAGAAAGCCGCGTGCAATACCAGCTCTCGTGACTGGTTTACCTATGTCTACAAGATAGATCACATTGAAGACTTGATCAAGGCAAACGAAACGCAGCAGGGCTTCGTTCAAAGTCCCATATTCACGTTCAGGCATCACGACACAAATCAAGGCTTTCACGGCAGCAACAAGTCAAGCTCAGGGCAAGCAGCAGGCAGGAAAGCAGGAGCAATGAGTTCAAGCCGAGCTCGTTACCAGTCTACGGCGATAGAGAAAAGCGGCACAGTTGAGGGCGGATCAGTCGGAGGCAGCCACTTGAGTGGCAGTTCTGCTGCAAACGGCTCGCCAGCTTCCAACTGGCGCCTCATATTCTACCCGAACGGAGCCGGCACTGACTGCAAGAATTTCCTCAGCATATTCCTCAAGTATCTGTCAGACGAGCCGGTCAAGATTCAAATGATGTTCTCCATAGTTAACAACCAGAACGAGGACGTTTATGTAAAGTACACTGTAAATAGATTCAGCAAGTCGAACGACTGGGGCTTCAAGCAGCTCATTCACAAGAACGCAATTCTGTTTCAGCGCGAGAAATTCCTCAAGCCGCTCGGCTCGGGCACATTGAGCATTCGCGTTAAAATGCGTCTGGACGACTACAGACACGACTATCTAAAAAAGCTAAATGACAACCTGCACTATTGCAGGCTGCTCTCCGAGAACTTGAGCCACTATTACTACAACAACGCGGCAGTCAGTGAAAACGTTGACGAGCAATGTTCGAGCATTTGCGAGACAATTATTGGCGGTGAACTGGAAACCTGCGCCGAACAAGAGACCGGTGAGAAGCGAGCTCATGAGATGATGCTCATACCAAAGTCTCCATCTATGCCGTCTGAGTCGGCGCTGGCCTCCTCCGCCGCCACTGCCTCGAGCCCATCTCAGCGTCTGATGGGCCAAGTGGCGGCGGCGGCGACTGCTAGCAGCAGTTGTGCTACGGCGAAAATTTCGAGTCAACTGGAACTGCTTGGACACGCCAACTCGTCCTACTATGACATTGTGCTGTTGGTCAAGAACGACAAAACGCCTGAGGAGGATGCACTTGACTGTGGCGGCGAGTCGATGAAGCGAAGTCGATCGCTTGACGACGAGTTGAGACGACCACCGGTGAAAAGGCTTAGACTGGAGGCGGACGAGTGCGGAGAAGAGAGGGAAAGGTCTGCGTCCTCATCGTCCTCGTCCGAGTTTATTGAGTTTAGAGCGCACAAATGCATGCTGGCCGCTCGATCGCCCGTGTTCAAGGCCATGTTCAATTACAAGCTAAGCGAAAGCTTGACCAACCGGGTGGTGATCGACGACTGCCGTCCTGAAGTCATTAAGGCCATGATCAAATACATATACACGGCGCATTTGCCAGAGCAGAACTTGCACGAGATAGCAATCGATCTGTACATAGCGGCCGAGAAGTACTTTATCGAATCGCTCAAAATAAAGTGCCGCGAGTGTCTTATTGAAAATCTGAACCAAGAAACGGTCATCCACACGTTCATACTGGCCGAGATGTACAATGACTCAATGCTACGCAAGCAATCGCTCAAGTTCATAAGCGCCAACATAGACAAGGTCACCCAGAACAACGACTGGTCCGAGCTCATGTCCGCATATCCTCAATTCTTCACCAACGCTTTTATACGCTTATGTAAAAAAGACTTTTGACTTGTTCTCGTGTGTGTCAGCCGCGCAGCGCACGCAGTCAGCAGCAACGCCCGCTGGCCTCAGCAGACTGATAACAGCAGCAACGCCCCTTCCAGTATTGACTTGCAATACTTGAATGCAAACGCTTCTCAGTCGGCCAACTTATGTTCTGGACAGGTCAGAAAGCAAGACGCTCGTGTATAAAGAGAGCAGACAAGGTCATGCAGGCCCACTTGAAGCATTCTTGAGCCTTAATGCCATCTTTTTTCACATTGGTCTTTTGAGATCTCCATGGTTCTCTTTCCAGAGCTGCGCCAGTCTCCTTTTTCTCTAGCCCCCAAACCCCCAGGCATTTCGCTCGTTCATTCGTTCATATGTTCACTCTGGTTCATACAAACCAGCTGAGCCGTGGCCAGCTCCGTTTTCTTAAATATACTCCTTTATCTATTTTTCATCACCATTCATTTAATTTGAATGTCTGTTTGAGATGTGTTCATGCTTCTTGTTCAAACATGATATTACCGTTCAGCTTATTTTCCTTTTTTTTTCTTCTTCTTCTTCTTTTGTTTTTGTTCTTTGAAATTGTTACATTCAAACAGCAACAACAACAACAACATCAAACAAACCAAACATTTAAACAATTGACCGAAATAAATTAATTTTAATGCCGACGAGCAAGATGAACCAACGCTAATCTCAGAAATAGATGGAAGAAGCTCTGCCTAACTTTTGCAGTATTGGGCTCTATTAAATTCTTCACCTTTCTTTTTGTTCTCATGATTCAGAGCTTCAATCTTCTACTTGTAGAACAGCGAAACGGTCTTATCAACACTGACAGCCTCCCCAAGGTTAAGCTTATTAAGATAAAATGTCGCCTACGCCTCAAGCTATTCTGCCTTCTTTCCAGTTATGGCGACCTTGTATTAGCCGACACTCCTCGAGAATTGCATGAAGCAGGCCAAATGCTTGGTCATTTCCTCGAACTTTCCATCAAACAAAAGAGGTCAAGCCTACGGACTATTCACAGTACATGAAAGTCTCTGGCACCTAATCTTGAGCGGTTTTAGCCAGATTTCTCAAGTTTGCTTTGGAGTGGCTGAACAGAATTCGATAATCTGACAGGGCTCCTCACCAGACAGCCGAAGCTTGATGCGATTCGACCAAGGCTGCTTGATTATTCGACTACAGCGAGCGCCTTCGCTTCCTTGACTAGACGATATCTGCTTGCTTTTCGAAGACTAGTATGCAACCTCGAAAATCTTGTCTGGCTCTTTCGATTAAGAAAAAGGCCTTCGAAAAACGTGAGCTCGGTTTCCGAAACCAGCAAGGAACTTTCGAAAATGTCTGCTTGACATCCCAGCCAAAGCTATGCCCATTGCTCGAACTCATGCGTTAAGATGATGAACATTTAAAAAAGTTGGTCGCGTCGATTTTGATCCAATTCAAGTGTCGAGTTGGTGAGCGCGAGAGATTGGGGATATTGGCTTGTTGCAGGGTTGTGAGAAAATCTTTGAATCTCAACGAAGCCCCCAGGCTGATGCTTGCCTCCTTCGATCCGTTCGAATAAATTACCTCTGCTTGGCGGTCGCAATCAACTTGCGAGCTTTCGCAATGAAGCTTAAGTCTTTCGCAATTAAATAAGATGATGTTTTCATTGAATTTTCTCTTTCTCTCAAATCGGCTTGTGTTAGGTCGCCAGAGGGTCTCAAATCGAATGCTTCAAAATAGTGCAAAATAGTCAAAAATGTTTTGACCGTTCCTACGAGTCACAATAGGTGAAAATAATCCAAAATTGTCCCTGTCTCTCTCTCTTTCCCTTCTCGGATAGACTTTTCCACCAATAATGTGATTTCGAATTGAGTGATGCAACAGAAGACCAAAGTAGTCGCTATTGACAGATATTGGCTTTTGCTGGCTGGGCTCAAGCCAACTAAACGATGAGGGAAACCTTTTGGCATAACTTGTCTGATTGAAGAGACATGAGCACATGCAATCGGCACATGGACAATAAACTTTTACTCGCAGACTGTTTTAATCGCTCCCTTCCTCTCCCTCTCTCTCTCCCTCTTTATTTTGTTTTGACCGCGTGCAAATAGTTGCGCCATCTTTGATTTTGAATATTTCCGCCTCGAACTTCAATAGGCGGCTCTTTGTTTGAGTTAATTACAACTGGCTCAAGCCAACCGTCTCCTGAAAGGCAGTGAGGTGAGAGCCACTGCCGGCACGGATTCGGGCGGCTGTTGCCGGAAAGAGGCAAGCAGTGTTCAGTGCTTCTCAAAGCCACCAAGCATTCCATATTCGATAAACTAAATGGCTGGTGAAGTGATCTGGATCTGCTCTAAAGCTCTCCTGGTCATGTTTTTTGAGTGTGCCCAGCGTTATTTGAACACTCAAGTGAGCTATTTAAGCGGAACGGCCGCAGATTAGACCCCGCGACAGTCTGCGAAAGTTTAGAAAGATGCCATTCTGCAACCACACTGACTCTGTCGATCTTCTCTCCTTTATTTTTCATATTTGTTTAGTATAAGAGAAAGGTTCAAAATGGAAGAGGACTGGGACGCCGAAATCGAAGCCGAGACTCATCGAGCTGAAACGTTGGCCATTTCAGCCATTGGTCCAGAACACAATGTTGACATTTCAACCATAAGCCTGGTTCCGAATCTTGAAGAATTGTTGGTGCCAGACAACTACATAGAAAGATTCCTGCCGGTGAGTAACGCTGCCAGCTTTCAGGATTACTTACGCTGGCAGTTTATGCTTTTGAGGGAAGACTGCATTGGTCCTATCCGTAGTGCAGTCACCCTTATCCGAAAAATACAGGCCGACAACCATTATCTGGCCAGCGACAAGCTCGATAAGCTAATAGCGGTCCAACTGCACAAACGCAATAAAATCGATATAAGTTTCGGATGCAAGTTCGGTGAACCAAAGTTTACCGAGCACGGAATCGTCTGCGCTTTAAAACTACCAGATATGGCTCTGGCAAGGATGCGTGCTGACGGCAGCAAACGATTGTGCTTCGGCTCACTTGTTTGCCTCAGTTCGGACTATTTTCAAAAGGAGCTGATCAGGGCAACCGTGTGCTTTTCGCGCAATCAGGAAGATTGCTTGCTGCTCAAAGTCGAAGAGGACCTACTTCCGCAGGCAAACAGCCACCTCAGCTACATGATGGCGGAATCAAATGTATTTTTCGAGGGATATCGGCCTGTGCTCAATGCGTTGGCTAGTTTAAGTGCATCTGCCACGTGCGACCTCTTTCCGTTCATGCATGAACTCGTCAGCGGATTGACCGGTGATGAGCAGCGCCCAATGCCCGACCTGAGCGCACTGAATCAGTCGAAAATCGAGCTGGATGCCACTCAACTGGATGCTATAAGGCACGCATTGAGTAGAAAGCTTGCTCTTATACAAGGTCCAGCTGGAACAGGCAAAACATTGATCGCATTGAAGATTATGCAGTTACTGCTCAACAGCGAGCGACAATCACATGCACCATCGCCCATCTTGCTGGTCTGCTATACCAACCATGCTCTAGACCACTTTTTGGAAATGTGCGTCAGCGAGCTCCGCCTGCGCCATGGCATCGTGCGGGTTGGCTCTCGCTCGGAGAGCGAAGTTCTCAAGCGCTTTCGTCTGGGCATCCTGCGCAAAAAAGCAAGCCAATCAGGCTACCTCAAGCAGCTGCGCAGGGAGCTGGATAAACAGAACGCCCGATATAAATATCTGTCAGATGCACTGGCGGCTCTCAACGAGCAAGCGATTTTAGGAAGCGAGCTTCTAAGAGAGCTGAACGGCGACACTCCGCTTGGCAATAAAGACTTGCCCGACTACGCCTTGACGTTGACAGATACTGATATTTTAAAATGGCTCGATCTAATTCATACGGCGGAGAAAAGGCCGGTCGAGGACAGGCAAGAGCCTGAGGCAAAGAGGCGGAAAACGAGCAGCTTTGAGGAGTTTGCGGTTGACCCCGACCAAAACAATCAAGAAGCTCTGGAGGACGATATAGCCTTGGTAGAAGAGTTCTACCAAAGTAACTCTTCTTATCAAAATGGCATCATTACGATCTCGGAGATTGCCAAATATGACGAAAGATGGAGCCCAATGGAGCATGAACCTCACGCCAAGCGTATCGAGCGGCTTCAGCAAAAAATCGAAGCCATTTGTTCACAGGAGGCACTTTGTGACCCGCACGAGCTGCTGAGCCACAACAATATATGGCTTGTGCCCGAGGCGAAGAGACCAACGCTGTACAGAGGCTGGCAGTTGGATTTCGAACAGCGCACAGAACGAGAATTGACCGAGATCGAAGAAACGCTCAGAGAGAGAGCGGTTCGCATCAGAGAAGCGATAGCCGAAGCCGATCGCAGCATATTCGAGCGATCGTCAATCATTGCAATGACCACGACAGGCGCGGCGCGATACCATCAGCTCATACAGCGCCTGGCTATAAAGACGGTTCTTGTGGAAGAGGCTGCCAAAGTGTTCGAGGGACACATAGTTTCAGCCATCAGCATGAACTGCGAGCGTCTCATACTGATCGGCGACCACGCGCAGCTTGGACCGAGACCGGCTGCAAAAGATTTGGCCGAAAAATATGACCTCGGCGTCTCTCTATTTGAGCGGCTTATTAAAAACGGCAGTCAAATGGTGCAGCTCAAAAAGCAAAGACGAATGCGGCCCGAAATCAGCCGAGAAGTAAATATTTTCTACGACTCGCCATTCGATGACGACAGGCCGATATCCCTCGAAAAATACATTTGATTCCGCCATCATGTAGCTGAGGTGGCTGTTTGCCTGCGGAAGTAGGTCCTCTTCGACTTTGAGCAGCAAGCAATCTTCCTGATTGCGCGAAAAGCACACGGTTGCCCTGATCAGCTCCTTTTGAAAATAGTCCGAACTGAGGCAAACAAGTGAGCCGAAGCACAATCGTTTGCTGCCGTCAGCACGCATCCTTGCCAGAGCCATATCTGGTAGTTTTAAAGCGCAGACGATTCCGTGCTCGGTAAACTTTGGTTCACCGAACTTGCATCCGAAACTTATATCGATTTTATTGCGTTTGTGCAGTTGGACCGCTATTAGCTTATCGAGCTTGTCGCTGGCCAGATAATGGTTGTCGGCCTGTATTTTTCGGATAAGGGTGACTGCACTACGGATAGGACCAATGCAGTCTTCCCTCAAAAGCATAAACTGCCAGCGTAAGTAATCCTGAAAGCTGGCAGCGTTACTCACCGGCAGGAATCTTTCTATGTAGTTGTCTGGCACCAACAATTCTTCAAGATTCGGAACCAGGCTTATGGTTGAAATGTCAACATTGTGTTCTGGACCAATGGCTGAAATGGCCAACGTTTCAGCTCGATGAGTCTCGGCTTCGATTTCGGCGTCCCAGTCCTCTTCCATTTTGAACCTTTCTCTTATACTAAACAAATATGAAAAATAAAGGAGAGAAGATCGACAGAGTCAGTGTGGTTGCAGAATGGCATCTTTCTAAACTTTCGCAGACTGTCGCGGGGTCTAATCTGCGGCCGTTCCGCTTAAATAGCTCACTTGAGTGTTTCATTGCGCGAGTTGAGTTGCTATTCAATGGCGTTTTTGCGTTGCTAAACGCATCAAGGATATTGATAGTTGAAGCAACTTTTGATTGTAGCTCAGGATCGGGGACCAGTGCTTTAATAAGCTGGAAAGAATTGAAGCTCTTTCCGGTGTTGGACTCTCCCGAGCAGATTACGGAGATAGATCGTTTTTCTAGTCTCATGATCTGCTTGAATTCGTCGGCCATTTCCTCAATTTCCAAAGGAATTTTCTTGGGAGGCACTCGCTTTGAGCCGGGCTGTCCAACTGGATTCAAATAAAAGTACACCGAACCAAGCTTAGTCCAGAGTACTTTATTTTTAAATCGGTTGATCAGTAAGGTGACCCACTCTTCCGGTTGTTGATCAGAAAGGCAAAATTGGCCTGGCATCTTGAAAATGCTGATCGATTTCAACTTTTGCTTAATTAGAAAAAAACTGTGGCGGCGAGCCCATGAAGCGAAGTCGATCGCTTGACGACGAGTTGAGACGACCACCGGTGAAAAGGCTTAGACTGGAGGCGGACGAGTGCGGAGAAGAGAGGGAAAGGTCTGCGTCCTCATCGTCCTCGTCCGAGTTTATTGAGTTTAGAGCGCACAAATGCATGCTGGCCGCTCGATCGCCCGTGTTCAAGGCCATGTTCAATTACAAGCTAAGCGAAAGCTTGACCAACCGGGTGGTGATCGACGACTGCCGTCCTGAAGTCATTAAGGCCATGATCAAATACATATACACGGCGCATTTGCCAGAGCAGAACTTGCACGAGATAGCAATCGATCTGTACATAGCGGCCGAGAAGTACTTTATCGAATCGCTCAAAATAAAGTGCCGCGAGTGTCTTATTGAAAATCTGAACCAAGAAACGGTCATCCACACGTTCATACTGGCCGAGATGTACAATGACTCAATGCTACGCAAGCAATCGCTCAAGTTCATAAGCGCCAACATAGACAAGGTCACCCAGAACAACGACTGGTCCGAGCTCATGTCCGCATATCCTCAATTCTTCACCAACGCTTTTATACGCTTATGTAAAAAAGACTTTTGACTTGTTCTCGTGTGTGTCAGCCGCGCAGCGCACGCAGTCAGCAGCAACGTCGGCTGGCCTCAGCAGACTGAAGCGATAACAGCAGCAACGCCCCTTCCAGTATTGACTTGCAATACTTGAATGCAAACGCTTCTCAGTCGGCCAACTTATGTTCTGGACAGGTCAGAAAGCAAGACGCTCGTGTATAAAGAGAGCAGACAAGGTCATGCAGGCCCACTTGAAGCATTCTTGAACCTTAATGTCATCTTTTTTCACATTGGTCTTTTGAGATCTCCATGGTTCTCTTTCCAGAGCTCCGCCAGCCTCCTTTTTCTCTAGCCCACAAACCCCCAGGCATTTCGCTCGTTCATTCGTTCTAATGTTCACTCTGGTTAATACAAACCAGCTGAGCCGTGGCCAGCTCCGTTTTCTTAAATATACTCCTCTATCTATTTTTCATCACCATTCATTTAATTTGAATGTCTGTTTGAGATGTGTTCATGCTTCTTGTTCAAACATGATATTACCGTTCAGCTTATTTTCCTTTTTTTCCATATTTCTTCTTCTTTTGTTTTTGTTCTTTGAAATTGTTACATTCAAACAGCAACAACAACAACATCAAACAAACCAAACATTTAAACAATTGACCGAAATAAATTAATTTTAATGCCGACGAGCACATGAACCAAACTGGTCTGTATGGTCTTTGAGTGGCGGCTGTTCTCTAGTTGTCTTGGAGGTTGTTCTCCTCTCCGTCTCATCTATGCAGCACAGGTCAGAACAGGCGGCTGTGATTTCGAATGAAAAAATGGAGCAATCGAGGCGGTTAGGTGATTGATTGATTAATTGACAGGCTGGTTGACGACTGAGTAAAATGACTCGAGAGTGAACGAAATGACACGCCGCCTCTTTTGATCTTGTCCTGTGAGAAACGCGAACAGAACGAGGACACTAAGCTCTCGCATAAGAGTTGAAATTAGGCACCTCACCGCTCTTTCTCATGCCGCCTGTTTGCTCTCTTCCATGTATGTCTTTACTTAATCTCATCACAAACGCAAACACACTCGAGGCAGGCCCGTTGCAGTTCATTCGAGCCCATCCACTCTCAAGCAATCAATAGATGTTTGCGGCCAGGTGAATACACACACACAGAGACGTGGCGGCCAACTCGAAATTAGCCATCCTCTTCTTCTTCATCCTTCTTCTACTACTTTTCTCTTTGTTCGAATCAATTTACTCTCGACCGTTCAGAAGAGTGATTGATGCCCGCAGACCGTCCGCTTATGGGAGGGACCAGCGGGGCGTGCTCTTCAAGGTCATCGATCTCCGCTCAGAACTGACTCGTGCAGCGGTTGTCCGCGCATGATAAGATAGTTGTTTAAGTCTAGGCATGCGCGAGTTTTCGTCGGCAAACAATCGTCAACCTTCTGTGCGCATGCAGTTCTCTCCGGAGAATCTCAAATGTAAACAAATGGGGCCAATATATGGAAGAGAGAGAGAGGGCGCGGGCCAAGCAGAAAAAGAGAAGAAGCTTCTATGAGAACAAACAGATCTCTGCGTGGATGGGCACGCAAGTTCGTGCAGTCAAACAGAAAATGCGCTCAGACGTGTTTCGAGAGGGTACCGGCCTGTTGTTATTCAACTAAGTGGAATCGGCCATTCTCTTCAACTCTTATTTGAAGGAGGGGGACGATAATCGGCGCGCACACGTCCCCACGCGCTCACAAATCGGATTAGGCCCATTGAGGCGGCTAATTAGTCGAGACAGCAGACAAGATGAGTGGGGTGGAGGAGGGCGCGCTCTACTGTTCTAAAGCGAGCAGGCAGTCGCGCGCGCACGGATGCCGGTGACGATAACTTGGGCAAACGGCCTGAGGATATGGCCAGGCGCCTCTTATTCGGCGCCGGGTATTGTAAACAAAGGCATTAGCTCGGTCTGGATGACAAGCGGCTGTGCCGGGCAGGATATGTAAACATGCTGCCGAGCAGACTAGAGCTCACTGCCCCGCAGCCAAAACATTTCGCCAATTCAGGATACATTCCGATCAACCAACGCCGGCTAATTGTTTGTTTCTTCGAAGAAATTGTTTTCAAACATCAATTTTAAGCCAAAACGCAATGAGCAGCGGATTGGCGCTTTGTTTGCTTCGCAGCGTGCGGCTGCCTGAACGCTCGGCTCGTAAAACATTAGAAATCTTGGCCGTAAATGAAAGGCTGCGCGAATTAAGGGGACAGTTGCGTAAACAAAGCTTCGGCTGAAAGGATTTCGCCAGCAGAAAGGCGTCGTCTCGTCTGAAATAGACGCGTGTGATAGGCGCCGAGAAGATGCATTTTGAAAGCAGAATCTAAATTGATTCTTAATTGACCAGTTGTGTTTGCTCAACTCATTTGACAAACGCATGGGACCAGACGACGATGGGAGTTTAACTTGGCTGGCGAGTAAACAATTCAGCAAACTTTCTCAGGCCCTAAAAAAGTGCACCGCTCGGTCCATGCTAATCGACGAGTGGCTTCAACCAGCTCCTCCTGCTCCGAAATTACTCTCGCAGTCAATTAAAGCTTGGACGAGATGCACTTGTCACTTTGTTTACAGTTATCATTAGAAAATGGCGAATCGAGGCGCATCTGCAGTTATTTGCATGCCCATGGAGACCTCTAAAGTGTCGAATGTTGGCCTAAATTGGCACTGGCTCGGCTCTTTATTCGGCCGGACGACGAATGAGCCAGCGAGGTGACACGAGCCAGCTAGCGGGTGTCAAATGAAAACTTTCGCTCGTCACCTTTTGTTATTTCTAAACGAGCGAGACAAGCAGTTGACAGGTAGAGATTAGGATATTTTTGCCGCATTTCATGCTGGTCTGACAATCTTGCCACATTGGATGGGCGCGTGTGTGCACTCGAACGGTGACGCGACGGGCTTAAGCCGGATTTAAATCAATTTGGTGGGGGGTGTTGCTTTTGCAATGTATAATTATGGTCGTTCGATCGTTTTGAATTTGGGCCAATGAGATTGAGGCGAGGGAAAGAGGCAGAGGGGACGACTCTGCGATTGGCTATAATGGCCGCACGACCGAAACCTGGCGAACAATTGGCCGCGTCTACCTTGAACGTTGTGAGAGCAGACGATGCGTGAACTAGACGGACGCAAACATGCGGACGAACGAGAATAGTATCACAAATACATGAAATATGAGTCTGAAGACGAGCACTTTGAAGCATGGACCGATTAATCCTAAACACAAATCGACCCAGAAAAGATCGAGGCATGCTGGCCGAGAGAGAGCAGAGAAGGAGGAATTCATGCTTGCCCACACACACACATCACAGAGTTATTTGTAAACATGTCCATTTGATTGAGTGGTCTCGTTTGACTAGGGCCCGCTTTGTTCAACGTGATAGAATGCGGGGGAAGATGCCGAGTGATAGTTCACTCGCTCCTCGGTCTCATCTTCTTTCATTGCTCCCCACCCCCTCTCCTCTGCCCGTCTCTGTTGACATAGAATGTGTTACATTCTGTTCGGCTTCCTTTTTTTTGTCGCCAGTCCGTTGGGATTGAAATAAGAGAAACGCGGATCCGTGTTTCACAGCCAAAATTCACTTTATTCAACGAGAACAAATTACTTATCGAAACTGAATCGCAAATTTTTGAAACGTAACAACTCATATGCGAACGCAAGCTAAACGATAGTTTAAGATACAGAAAAGCACGCACATGGTGGCTAGTGATTAACATTGACAATAATTATTGTTGTGCTTGTTTAAAATAGAATCTTGTTCTCTTGTCTGTTGCCTTGAGCCTGTGTTGGCCGCTCTGTCGCTCAACGCATCAAGTTGGAATAACAGCTAAAAAAGGAAAATAAAAAAAAATGCTTCTGACGCTGATGCTTTTCGTATTTGCAATGCCAATGTTGGTGGAAACAAATGCTTGAACTCGATCTGCAACAGTCTGTCTTGTAGGCGAACTCGAACTGGAATTTATTCCATTGCCAATCTGTTTCTTCCTAAATGCATACAAACTAAATATTTTGGACTGTGAGCTGGTTCATGTATCTCTCTCTCTCTCTCTCTGTCTTTCTCTTTTTGTTTGTGTACTGGTGACTCGTGTTGAATCGCTCTCAGAGGCAGGGAGAAAGAGGGAGCCGAGATGATGTGCAAGTAGCAAAGCAGAACCGACAGACTACACGATTGCAGGTTGAAAAGGAATATCGCAGAGTGTGAGGCTGCCAACGAATAAGCGAGCGAACAAGAAGTAAACAAGGAAAATTCAGATTGCGATTAACTTAAGTGCTAGAGAGGGAGAGCCGACCAATCAGATGCCGTGAAACTTGTGCGCAGCCCACATTGCGTCGGCCGAGCGTTGTATCGCGTTGTAGTTTGCGGCCGTTTGCAGACATTCGGCGCCAGGCACGTACTCGCCGCCGGCAAGATGCCGATAGGCGCCTGGCGACGTTTGGTCGGGAGCGCCGAGGCCGCTCAACTGCGCAGCTTGATGCTGATGATAGGAATTGAGATAATTACTCGCGTTGTAATAACTTTCGTAAGAGTTTATGCCGTTGACTGTGTGAAGCTGGTCGCCTGTGCTCGTCAAGCCCGAGTAACTCGTGTAGGGCGTGGGCGATGACGAACAATTCGGCCCTCCGCCGCTACTCTGACTGTAGCCGGTTGTCGAGGCGCCCAAGCAATTGAACAACATCGGAGGCGAGGCGGACGACGCAGGCGTGACTGTGCCAGGATTTCCACTCATTGCGGCCGCGGCAGCTGCCAGTAGCGGGTGATTTGGATTGAGATTGAAATTGCCTGCGTTGACTGCGGCCGCCGAGTTCCATATGGACGCCTGATTGAGAAGGCCGGCATTAGCCGGGTCGAGGTAAGCGCGCTGGCTGCCTCCTAGTCCTTGTGCGCCGTAGGCCAGATGGTGATGAGAAGTGTAGCCGGTCGATGGCGAGATCGGTGGAGTGTCTTGCTGCTGCTGCTGTTGTCTTAAATGCTGATTACTGTTTAGGCCACTAGTTGATGAAGAAATAGTGTGACTGTTGGAGCAGCCGCCTGCACTCGGCGAGCTCTTCTCCCTCAAGCTCTCGTGCGTCTCTTTTAGATCGTCGTCGGCCACACACGAAGAGGAGTCTTCGTCCAGGCCGCTCTGGTTCAACGCATTGCCGCCGTCTACATGGCCGAGGTTGCTCGAGTTGCTGCTTGTGCTTGCATTGCTGCTTCCGGCCGACGAGTTGGCCGCTGTGTTGAGCTTTTGCTGTTGCTTCGACTTCTCCTGCTGCCTACACTTGGCCCTTCTGTTCTTGAACCAGACCTATTCGGGCGAATGCAAACAGTTAGTTGTTTGAGCAAATATTTGTTCGAGCATTGTGACCGTGAATGATAATAAAACTGACGAGCAGCTCTACTGATCAGCACGATTAAGATGCACATGAATGAATAGAGACGGATCGAGCGAGAGAGAGAAGCGATGTGTGAGAATGAAAAGAGAACGGGTCTAACCTGTACGCGAGACTCGACTAGCTGGATCTTGAGCGCCACTTCCTCTCGCATGAATATATCCGGGTAGCGGGTTTTGGCGAACAATGCTTCGAGCACGTCTAGCTGGGCCCTGGTGAATGTGGTGCGCTCACGTCTCTGCTTTCGTTGAGCTCCGGGTGCTATGAACACACACACACACAATCAAGAAGAATTAATTTCCAGCGTCAGATGTGGCGATTAGAAATGTTCAATTACTGCTGTTCGAGTAGCTCATGTGGCCTTGGGTGTTTGAAGACGAGTCGGACGAGGGCGTAAAATTGAAATACGGAAATTTGTTCGCTGCCGAGTCGGTGCCGGCCTGGCCGAGGCCGTAGTTTGGCACGGCGTAGCCGTAATAGCCCGCCAACGGACTATGGTATTTGGTCTGCAGCGCCAGCTTGACAAATGACGAAATCTTAATTCACAAATAGTGAATGCGTGTCTTTCAAATATCTAAAGCTGTGCGTTAGATTAATTGAGTCAAGTTCTATTGACGCCTCACAGCTAGCAAGCTGTTTTAAATGCTTTTCGTTCCCTTTTGGCCCATTCGTTTGTTATTGTTTGACGCGCCCAACTTCTTGGTGTAAGAAACTGTATGCGATGCTTGACGCTATTCGAGCAGAACAACAACTAAATTAATTATTTTAGTCGGCCCAATCGACGACTCATGAGAACGTGGGCTAGTTTACAGTGTCCAATGGACGATGGCTGAAAATTACATAAAACTTTGAGTAAACACACACACACACACAAGCAACATTCACGCCCCGAGGCAATTCAGGCTCAAACAGTAAAAACAGAACTGACGAGCGAGCGAAATGAACAGCAGCGGCTGCAGCAGCAACAACAGCAGCAGCTTTTAATTACTTAATCTTGCTGGCAGCGTGCACGCACGCGCCATCCAAAGCCGAGTGTGATGGAAACAATTGCGCAACAAAATCGGCACTTGGAAACTATTTGGGCGGCTGCGGCGGCCAGAGCAAAACTAAAACTAAAGAGGCTCGTTTCTGCGTGTTCAAACTGCATCTAGCTCGGGGCAGTTTGTCCAACTTGCTCTCGTACGTGTGAGGGCACGGATGGGCCAACTGAACGCTCAGAAATGTAATAAAGCGGCGCTCTATTTGTGCAAGCGATTTGAGGCTAATAGAGAGAGAGAGAAAGAGAGGAGATGGAGTTTAGCAAAAAAACAAATGATCGCAAAGATGATAATTTGCATGTGCGATGGGCCAAAGAGAGGGCAACAATCTGTAGTCTCGCAAGCAAGCGATGATGGATGAAGAAAAGACACGCAGAAGAGAGAGAGGCGACCGAGCAAAATAGGCAAAGGAAAGCAAAGACGAAAACAAAACCAAGAAGAAGTGAAAAAAGGCGTCTATGACGAGTATATGACGAACAAGACGACCCAAATAGAGAAAGACAGAGAGAGAGAGAGAGAGAAATAACACTGCAGCTCGAGGGAGAAGCGAGCGAGAACCAACCGATGCTTAATTAAATAGTTAAACGGACGAATGATAGTGAGCGGAGAAGAGAGCGCAGAATAAATAATGAGAGTTAATATTCATCAGAACGTTGGTTTCAAATATCAAATACGAACATGCCATTTTATGTAGACGAGGCAGCTCGCGTTCTGATTGGCCGACGCGCACATGCCTCCTGAGCCAATAAGCGCACAGCATCATCGCAATTCGTCGCCCGATGCAGCCATCGCGCACGTCTAATCGCAGCGTGCGGCCCTTCAACTCAGCTCTTAATGCAATTAATAGAATTCCTTCTCCTGTCCGACTATTACCTGTTGTCATTCATGTTAATTTCGCTCTATTTTGTGCGTCGCTTTATCTCTGACCACATGAAGCTTGTTTGCAAAATTCTTATTTAATTGTTGACGCCCGCTACTCATGCCGACGAGCTCAAACCGAGACGCCGGTCAAGCCGAGCGGACTCAAGCCAGACTACGGCCAGTCTGTGTCTCTTTAACTTGCTCACAATTGTACTCTCTAGACTACGTGCGTGTGCTTTTATGAGGCACCGAATAGCTCTCTTCTCCTTCTTCTTCTTCGCCTTGTCTCTCTCTCTCTCAATCAAATAAACTGATAAAAAACAACTGGCTTCGTTTAGCTCCTTTCAAGCGATATGCAAATCAGTGTTTTGCTGTGCTAAATATTTAGAAATTGTGTTCGAGCAAAATTTAAAATTTAAATTTGATCTGCTCGTACTAGAGGGGGCCGCATGCGTCGACAAACTTGACGAACGGCAAATACACACGTCTTGGTTATCGTCTCTGTTGTTGTCTCTTGGCGTTTATCGCTTCTCGAACGCAAGCGACCATTCGCTGGCTAACCATTTGAATGCAAAAAAGGGCTCTTGCCTGTGTGTGTGTGTCATAAAAGGATGAACAAGAGCCAAATGAACTAGAACCTAAAACTAAAAGAGGCCGTCGACTGCATACTGAATTCTGATTTGATTGGCGTTTTGCACGTCATTAAGCGAATTGCGGAGTTGCCTTCTGCCAGCGCTCTCCAACGCCATACAGAAAATGTTTTGTAATGAATTTTCGGTAATTTAGCTTTTGCAGTCATCTCTTCTTGGCTTTAAACAGCAAAAACTGCGCTGGTAAGCCTCTTAGCCGAATGAGCCAAAGAGAGAGAGAGAGAGAGGGAGCGAACGATGGCCAATTCAATCAAATTTCTGAATGTAATTAACTGGAGAATATTGAAGCAAGAGCGCGCATAGGTAGCAGGCAGCAGCATCCGAAAACGCACAGAGCGCATCTTCGCTTGTAACGGGTGTGGTTTTACAACCACCCAGGAGTCTAATCCGCATTAACTACAAACAAGCCGCACCGCGCCCTCACTCACTCACACACACGTAGCCGCGCGCGTCGCATTCTCGCAAGCGTAATTGAAAAATCTGAACTGCGAGTGCGGCCAGGCGAAATAAGGTTGAATGTGGGTTGTTTGGCGGTGGGAATCTAAGCATCGGCCTGGCAGTCGTCTTAAGAATTGATGACGCACTGCGACGACAGCCTGTCCTAGTTCGACTCTGGGAAATATTTCACAACCTGAGTCCTGCTTGCGCACAAACACACACACACACATAGATGTGAGTCAAAATCAAAAGAGCAAAATATAAAGAAGCGAGCTGAGAGAAAAGAACGAGCGATGGCCGCTGCGTTCCTGTTGACTCTACCTCAACCTGTGTGCGCGCTGCTAGCATGTCGCTAATGTAAACACCGGAATAAACACGCCATGTCTTTGTGTTTCGGCCCGTTAACATCTCGTTCCGAACTTTAACAGCTCAGCCGAATGCTCAATCAGCGACGAATAGTTGGCACCATGTAATTAGCCAGACGAACGTGATCGATAAAAATCTCTCTGACTCAATCTAACGTCAAATTAAATTGACATCGAAGGTCGATTTTCCCTTTTTTTTCCCCGTTTGGCCGATCAGTCAATATCGATCGAACTGGCTGCTCGACGCCCAAAAGACACAGGGTGCCTATTCGAGAACTCGATTTGGTTTGCGTCAATATTCTTGTCGCATCCGATGTTCCGGCTCGAAGAATGAGCGGGGAAAAGGAAGACCAGTCCTGGGTGGGAGCCAACCTTTGCCCAGTCTCGTCAATGCAAAAGGTCTTTTTAAGCGACTATGTACGACTGAACTAGCTTGCGATGGCGAATGGCAGCCTCATGGCAAAGAAAATTAGATTTAAGAACTAAATCCGTCCGTCGCTTGTCGAAGCGTGTTTGTTACAGTAGCGAGCGAATTCGATCGAGAGCAATTTTTTCCTCTTTTATTTCGTTCTCTGGCTGATTAATTAAATTTAATGACGAGGCAAAAGTTCGAGACAAGGAATCACCCTAATTGACATGCGAGCGATTCGGAGAGGTGAGCAAGCTCCTCTATCTAGCGAGATGGAGAGAGCGCGAGCCAAGTTGCGCAGACCTGTCACGGCTTCTAATTGGGGTGAACGATCAGGCGAGAGACAAGCAGTGACGTACAACAACAACAACAACGGGCAGACGGACAAGGACTGTGCGGCACGCGATCTCATTTCGTCAACCTTTTCTTTGCTGCAATTTTCTTTTCGAGTTTTTCTCTCTCGTTCACATCAAGACAATCAGACTGGTCTAACGGGCGCGCTGTCACTGCTAGATTGACGGCTCGATAAAACGAAGCGAGCACTGTTTATCATTCTATATCAGCCAACAGGTAGGAGGAAGCGGCCTCCCGAGCACGAACAAGAGGAAATAACAAGTGGGCCGAATCAGTGTTTGTTCCCCTCCATCGCAACGTAATCCGTCGGTCGGCAGTTGTGTTTAACTAGTGGCGGCACCGCTTTCTTTAGCTGGCCAGAGTCAGCTTATTTTTTTTTGTATGCCGGATTATCTCATTCGTCGCTCTCAACAGCATTAATTGTTCAACATGACCAACACACGGACCGTGTTCAAGCGAAGAAAGAGCTGGACCCAGCTCGGCTAGACCAAAGGAGAAGCAAGTTAGAGAGAGAGAGAGAGAGCAGCATCGCTATGTCTCCACTTTTCTTGTGCAAATAAAAACAAGAGAAAAGGCAAAGAAAATTAATTACATTGGCTTTGGAATAGAAATCAAACAAGACATTCTCACGTTCATTTACCTTCCAAGTTTTGGTTCTCTCGCCACGGACCGAGCGGGCATTGTTTTCCTTTAATTTTCATGTTCGATTGGTTACTCAAGAGCGAAAAGAAAGTAATTAGAACGGATTAGCGCGAGACTTGTTTCAGCGTTCGAATGTTTGATTACGTTCGCTCGTAATCTAATCCGCTCCTAATGAGTTTGGTTGGCGACCGCGCGGCCTTGGAGAAGTTTTGCGTAAGCCGCCAGTTCGATTAACTATCTGACTTATCGGCCCTAGCCTCTTCAAACTCGCGTACCAGAGGCGAGGGCATGAATACGAGAAGAGGAGTGGAGAGGCAAGCAACAGGATGAGAGGAGAGAACGAGGCGGCGGAGAGGGATGCTGAAGGGGATAAAGCTTCTCGTTCTCAATAGTTATTATCCAATTTTGTCTAATACAAGCCCGCTGTCAACTCCACTTGAAATTCGCTGCCAAAAGCGGATCACAGAAGCGGATTACTTTCCCTCGCTCTCTACTCAACACGATGCCCTGCGAGTAGTCGAGTATAATCAATCAATTGATTGACGAACATCTTCTGTCATGTTCTGGCTGCAAATCTTGCTCGTTTTGAATAATTAATGGTGGAAATCCGGTTTCTGTTTGACAAGATCCTTTAAAGTCTGACTGCTTGTTCCATTTTATTTCTGCAGAATTCTCCGATTTTGTGATTCTTCTTTTGCACGCGAATGTTCAACTGGTGAGACCACGACCGCACAAAGAATGGTACCAAATCAAACTGAAGCATTAGAGCTGTCGGGCAGCGGCCTAATCGAACAGTACTCCAGGATCGCCTCATTTGTGTGGATCTTGGTGGTCATATTCGGCTTGATAAGTATTCGCCAAGCGCCCTCCTGGCTTTGCTTCAATTGCTCATTTCGTCGTTTGCTAGGTAACGGCCTCGCAATTTATTCAATACTGAGCGTCGATCGTCTGAGAAACGTCACCACTTGTTTCATTCTAAATTTGGCTGTGGCCGACTCGGCGTTTCTCTTCCTCTGCGTGCCATTTACTTCAATGACATTTGTCTACGAGCAGTGGCTGTTTGGCGCGTTCCTTTGCAAATGGTACAATTACGCCTCGCTGGTAACTCTTCAAGCACTCTCGATTGACCATGGACATGGATGATTGTCGTTAAAACAGGTCACAGTCTGCGCAGTTTGCCTCACTCTCATGACCATGACCATCGGTAAGGAGCAAGTTATCGGCCAAGTCAAGCTTGCCGTCCAGCCTAATTCGACATTCGACTAGATCGTTACATTTACATTTGCAAGTTGAACGAGCCGGTCTGGCGAAAGCCAGTGCTTGTTCTTAAACTGTCGGCGTTGATCTGGATTGGTAAGCGTGTCTTGCTTGCCATCGTCTCTGGCGCACGCATTTACCTTAAAATAAAGTCGCTCATTTGGTTGCTCTGCCCAACTGGTTCGGCTACAAATTAGTGGCGCAAGTCTATCAGAGTAGAATGAACGAAACCCATTTGGAGTCATTCAGAGTGCTCGAATGCATTCAAGACGACACATTCATAAGCCGAGAGCAGAGTCAATGGTACACCATAATCGTCTCGTTCATCATTCCGACCGGAGTGCTCCTGTTCTGCTACCAGCGAATTGTGGCGTTTCTAGGCTCACGAGCAAGAAAGTTCAATCAGCCCACTGTAAGTCGTCCATTCGTCTTTTCTCGTCTCCACTCAAACTCGTCTGATTTGCCTCAATTTCATCAAGTACCTGAGAGTGCAGAGCGGACTGGCGCGCAAGCGCAAGGTTACCAAATCAGTGATCAAGATCACATTCTTGTTTATTGCTTGCTGGATGCCAGTTCATTTGTTCGCAATCTGGTACCGAGTGGATGCCAATTTTCCACGAAATTCGTTCACATTTCTGCTTAAACTGACAACTCACACTCTGTCGTTCGTTTGCTCGGCCATCAATCCGCTCGTGTACGCATTTTCTATTAAACCTCTTAGACAACAGCTGCTCAAACTGATCCCATGCTATTCGAGCAACAATCAAGCTCCAGTATGTCCCAGCTATCAGCTGACAGCCAACCTGGTTTAACTCTAACTCATAAACAAAAAGCCACCGATTCTCTGTGTTGTGCTTTCTTTCTCGCTTCTAATTAAAGGCTTGCACGAAATTGCGTTCTTTTCTATTTAAGAAAAGCAGCGAAAAAAGCACGGATCTAACAATAGATGTCGTCTGCCGTCGGTCGGTCCAATTTCATTTTGAGGGCAGCGATCAAGTCAGATACAATGCGAGCGATCAATTTAAATCATAGGCTCGAGGCTTTCAGGTCTGATTAGGTCTGAATAAAGACGAGCGAAGAGCGGGTTTTCTTATTGCAGGCTGGAGGAGTCCTGAACAATCATTTTGATCGAGTCCCGGAGGCACTTGGCTCAAATTAAAGAGAAGAAGAGGAGAGGTCCAGGGCGAGCGCATTCAAGTTGCACAACAATTCAATCGATTGACTCGAGAATCATTCTTCTCTAAATGAAGGCAGAGAGAGAGCTGGGCTGAGCTGAACTTCCTCCGGTCTGTTGTGAGTTGCTTCAGATTGATGCTCGAGTGGCCGAGTTTCAATCGAATATATTCTTGACGCTCGAAAGGCGAGAGGCATAGACGGCGGTCGAACGGGATAAAATGCAAATAGAGTCGTTAGCTAAACAATCAGGTCCCACCAGCGGAGCCGTCAAGTTAGATAATGGTCTCTCGCTCCAGCGACGCCATGTTCGCAGACCGCTATTTCTCCTCTCAAGTCTAGGGTCTAATTAGGGCCAGAAAGAGAGAGAGTGCATTCCAGCGGCAGAGCAGACAGGCGAAGTGATTAGCGACGCTCGATTAGCCTGGCTCGGTCAAGCTTTGCTTCAAGCCGACTGGCCGCAGTGAGCAATGCATCAGGCAGAATACGCAACCTAATCGGACGCGTGTCGATTGCTCGACCCTCCAGCAGATGTCCGAGTAGATGCGCTGGTTCGTTCACTCGTAGCTAATAAAGCGACGTGAGAGCGCGTTCTAATCGATCGATCGTTCGTTCGCAGCTGATGTATGTGCCTGTGCACGGACTTATTCATAATGAGCCAGTGGCGGTGGTGGAGATCATGACGGCCATCTGAACCATGAACCCGCGCCGCAGCCATTCCACTCATTTGCTTACTGTTTTTAGAATATGAGAGGTGTCGCGCCGCTGACCCCTAGCCCGGCGTGCTACCTGACGCTCTTCTTCCTCTTGATCTCGTGCGCTGCCGCCGACCAGTCTAGCATCTATCAGGTTCAGTCAAACAGTTGGCTCGACCTTATATGCAACGTACGAGCCACATACGGCCAGTATCCCACTGTCGAGTGGTTCTTTCAATCGCCTGAACAAGCCGACTGGCAGCTTCTCTCGGCCAACTCGTCCACCCATTTCGCCAGGCAAGTAACTTTACAGGAATCTAATGCTTCGATCGCAGCTGACCGCTTGCAATTCTAGCAAAGCGTGGAAGAACGGCACGCTCAGTTTGGAGCTTGGATTTGAACAGTCGTCCAGCCCGTACGAGTATATTGGACGCTTCAAATGCAAAGCGAGCGATTCGTTTGGAACAGTCGTGGGCCGGACGAGCAGTATCTATCGACTTGACTCAGGTAAGTGCACAACGGTTTGCCTAAACGGTGCCTTTACGACCATGACCCGACCTTTTGTGCCACACTGCTGCACGCTTAATGCCTCGGCACGCTGACATTTGCCGCTGCTCGGTTTGTCGCCCAAACACGCCCCGAGCGCTCGCCTCTTCCTACCCTCCCCTTGTCTATGGCTGCCGCTTATTTATATATACTGGACGTCCAACTCGGTGTTTACCCGCTCACTGGTTCTGCTCGCTCGCCCGCTCACTTTAAAGTCGCTTGTCGGACGATGTGATGGCGGCGGCTAGTTGGCGATAGATTATTTGCTCAAGCTGCAATCAGGATATATGTTTGGCCAGAGTCGACCCGTTGCTCAGGTTGTTTCAACACTTTCGTCTCGGCTTCATTTCATCTGCACGGACGAACGGGCTAAGTAATTAATTAGTCTAAAAAGCAATTAACTTGAGCAATGAGAGTTCGCATGCACCGTCCGGCAGCGCTCTTTTGCAAGCATCATCCTACGAGCAGCGTTTTCGAATAGTTCAGCTCAGATTAATGAATTGTTTATGCGGCTTATTGCCAGAAGAAAAAAAGAAGGAATTGGAGATAGATGGATAGTCTGCAGCAGTGGTCGTGGTGATTGAGAAGTCGAAGGAGCCGAGAAGCAGGCGAGCGAATAGGCGTTCTTCTTCTGTTTACGCTCTGCTCGAATTAGCATCTTAATTGCAACTGGCCGCTTGCCGGTCAACTGTAATTTGAGAGGCTCGAGTGACACTTGGTGCCTTGCATCGTGGCGGCGGCGGCGGTCGCTTCCCTTGGGATCACAAGACTGACACCAGCGTCTTCTGATTTATGCTCTGTCTTGTTTGTCGTGCTTGAAACCTGTAACGCCAGCTCTCTCTCTCTCTTTCTCCCTCTTTCTCTCTCTCTCTCTGTCTCTACTATTCATCTACTCCGCAAACTTGGATTCTTAATCATTTATCAACTCGTTCCGACCGCTCATGCATTCTCTGAGCGGTTGGCTCGCGCATGTTTGCTCAAGCGGAGTGTAGCCAACTCGCACTTGCAGCTGCATTCGTTTATTGAATTTGTCGGTCGGCGAACGGCCTCGAGTTCGACCGGATTAACTCAGCCCTAACACACAGAAGGGCGTTGTTTAGTTCACTTAAGAACAAGATGAGCATGATGATGAATTGAGTGGGACTTGAGCTGCTTGTTGGGCACGGATGAGCGCCCGAATCCTCCTCTGACTTCTCCAGCGTTACATCTATCCACAAGCAAGCAGCTCATGTTAGTACTGCATCTGGTCTCAAGATTCTAATCACCCTCGATTCGTAAATATTTACGGCTCATTGCGGGCTCAGGCGCCTCATAACCAATCGCTCTATTACTCATTCTCTCTCCCTCTGCCCATCTCTCTCTCTCATCTTTCTCTCTCTCTCTGTCTGCCCCTCTAGTTTTAATTAATATTATTCGTTATTTGTTTACGGTCCTCTAAGATTAAACAATATTTCGTGCAGGGCATTTTGCCTCGTTTGGTTGCAATTAATTTAACTAAATGTTAGAGCTGCGGCTCCTAATCATCTCAAGCACTTTTTTTCCAACTTCTTCTTGTTCTTTTAAGCCCCGCTCGGTGCGCCACCTGGTCACATCGAATGGATCTAACCCGAATAGCACAATGCGTTTGAAATTTATCTCCTCTCTGCTGTTCTGTATTCTGCTCTGCTCGACTGATGCTCTCCCTGGTCCATTGGATTTACCCGTAAAAGGCACCGTTTTTGAAAATAGCTCCCAGCACTAGGGCGCCTTCATTCTACTAATTCGCTTTATTTCAGTAGTCAAAGGCGCGGAGCATTTTCTCAAGCAGCCGGAGAACACGACCTTGTCAGTGGGCAAGCGCTTGCTTCTTCGCTGCAAGCCAGACCTTTCTGAGTACATTCGCGAGCTAAACGTGAAAACCATTGAGCTGCTTCGCTACGAATGGTTCAAGGATGGTCGTTCGATCGTATTCGATTCCCGCACGGTAGCTCGTTTTCTGGTTCATTTCGTTTACTCTCAGATTTGAAAATCTTTGCATTTGAACAGAATCTGTACAAAGACGGCACTTTTGAGATCACTCATGCGCTTGAGAAGGACACAGGCACCTACAACTGTCGTGCCCAATATCGCACGGTTCTGTTCGAGTCCGGACAAGCAAGAGTGCGAGTGGTGGCCAGACAGATTTACGAAACAGACCGGCTACTGGGCAACAGACGGCCCGAATTCGAAACTTGGCCCGAACCAAGGTCTCTTCTTGTCCATGATGAAACCATATTCGAATGTATGGCCAAAGACGACGCTCTGTTCGGCACAGCCAACGAAGGCCGCTTTTTCCAGTACACTTGGCTCAAGGACGGACAGCCGATCGATTTGAGAACCCCCAACGTTAGATTGGTGCAGGGTGTCAATCTATGGATTCAAAACATCACTGAGAGCGACTCGGCCGAGTTCAGCTGTCTTGTCTGCAATTGGAATGATCTGCCCACTGCCAGGCGAGCGCATATACTTCAGTCGGATTTGTCCGACCCGCGACAACTGCTCGACTCGGGCGTCTACACAATGAGGGAAAAGTCTGAGCCGAACAGGTGCGAGCAGAGATCAGCCCGACTCGAAGTGTTGATTCCGCCTCGATTCACTCGGCAGCCGATGGACAAGGCTGGCACGCTCGACAGCGAAGTGGAGTTCAGCTGCACAGCGTTCGGAGTACCTCAGCCTGAAATAAGCTGGTACAAAAACGGCGAGCCATTGTACCCGGGCGAATACTTTCAAATGAACTCTGACCGATCCGTTCTGCGAATAAGGAAAATAATTAGTCAAGACGAAGGCTATTATCAATGTGTGGCACGAAACACGTTGCACACAATTCAGAGCACCGCTCGTCTGGTCGTAGTCGACCAGTTCACGCGCAGAAACGAGGAGTCTTCTTCAAATCTTCCGCCTACAGTTGCCTCGAGTTCGAGCTCATCTCGCAGAGCTCAAGTTCATCTGAGCGCTCCTCTCGACTTGCATACAACACAGACGAGTTCTTATTCGATTCAAATCGAATGGAAGCGGCCGCACTTTGCCAACCAGATTCTAGCCGGCCAGTCGCAACCTACCGAAAAGCTCATTTACACGGTTAGCTGGCGTGCAAGTGTGGATGAAGAAAAGTCGATAAACACAAGCCGAACGAGGATAATAATTCACGACTTGAGACCAAGCACTGAATACTCGATTGACGTCACGCCAATATTGGAAGGAACACGAGGTCCAGCAGCGTCGATTAAGACAAGCACCGACTCTGAAGCGCCCATTCCGAGCGCACCTCGTCATTTCAGCGGCGAACTCGTTCAGAGCCAAATGTCTCTGTCTCGACCGGCTGTCAAGTTCAAATGGCTGCGGCCGGCCAAGAACGCCCAGAGCATAATCAAATACAGACTCTATTATGAGCATCTACATTTCGGCACGGCCAACAATTCAATCGAGTCGCGTGAAGAGTATTTCTACGACATTGGACTCGACGACTACTACGGCGACGAGCCAAGCCAGGCTGAGAAGTATCTCGAGATTCAAGTGCCCGAGTCCGCTCAGTCCTCGGACGCAATGTACGAGTTTATCTTGGAGGACTTGCAAAAGTATTCCACTTACAAATTCCGTCTGGTGGCCATAAACGCCTACTTGGTCGATCTGAATCAAACACGGCCAATTGACATGAAGTACTTCAAAGTGGGCGAGAACGCAGCCGAGCTGTTGATCGAAACGCCCACTGATGTGCCGGATGCGCCGCCGCAAAACTTCCAACTCGAAACACTCAACACCACCGCCATTCTTATCAGATGGAGCGAGCCGCCAATTGAGAAGCGCAATGGGCCTATTGTCGGCTATATGGTCGCAGTGAAGGACAACGAGCATCAGCTGTGGCAAGCAAATCTTCACAGCGAGCCGCGCGAGAAAGCAATCGCTGGCCTTCTGCCTGGCCGCAAGTACTCGGTTCGAATGAACGCGTTGACCGTGAACGGCAGTGGCCCGTACACCCAATGGGTCGTGGTTGAAACCTTCTCGCACGAAATGGACGGTAAGCGAACAAAGCGAACAAGCGACTCTGATCGTTTGGCTAATTGATTGTGCTGAGCAGAAACTCGAGTGCCAGGCCAGCCGCAAGAGCTGTTTGTCGAGCCTAGCGATACATCGATAATCGTGCATTGGATTGCGCCCAGCAACAGCAACTATACTCTTGTGCGCAAGTATTTGCTGCGCTACGGAATCGGCCTGCCGACTCAAGAAGTCGAAATAAGCGGCCAAGCCAACTCGTTCGTACTGACCAATTTGGGTAAGGCTACTTGATTGAAGCGATTCGATTAAATTTCGTTTTAAATTTCGACTTGAAGAACCATCGTCTCAATACGTTCTAAGTCTGCGCGCAGTAAACAAGGCCGGCTTCGGAATGGAAATTCTCAAGGACGTTATAACCAAACGCAAGGCTGGTGAGTTGATGAGCCGCTTCACGTTTTGTGTTCTACTTCATTTGACCTAAAAATCGCAACAAATACAGCAATCAGCGAGAATGAGAACCTGTTTCCGCCACTTAATCTGCAAACGACGGCCATCTCGTCTCGCTCGATCAAGCTGAGATGGACCGACTGGCATTTGAAGCCGGACGACGTCATTCCGGACGATCGCATTTACACAATTAGATTCAAAATGGCCGAACGGGCCGACAATGCCTATCAGTTTAAAAACTCGTCCGAGCGAAGCGTGTTGATCAACGGACTAGAGCCAAACACTCTGTACGATTTCGCGGTCAAATTGCACATAAATGGACGCGAATCGGACTGGAGTATGACCTCATCTCAAATGACCATGGATCTGAGTAAGAGCAGTGCGCTTCTCTCTCAACACAGCCGTCTAAATTCGATTTAATCGACAGCGCCAGCGCCAAGCAACATTACTGTCAAGAAAGACTCGCGTTCTCCCACTCGCGCCTTCCTCACCTGGTCGCCGCCCCAGTTTCAGCAGTCTATCACCGGTAAGCCATTTTGTTTGCCTTTTTGCATATCCAACGCATGCATTTCGATTTGCTAATTTGTGGCTCTCCTTTCCTTGCGTGCAGCAACCGAAACAAACACCACAGGTAGCGTCTTGCATTCAATGGCGTCCCTGTTTGTAGTCTAGAATTAGAAATGTTGTTTCGCTTTACACTCCGCTAACCGTTCGGCGTTTTCTTATTTTCAAGGCTATGTGATTCTGTACGTGGACGAAAAGTCTTTGGACGAAAATAAAAAAGTTGCCTGGAAAGAGAAGCAAGTTCCAACGGTGGGCAATCAGCCGGACCAGCAGCAGCAGGCCATCATTGGCCAACTTGTGCCCGAGACCGTCTATTACTTCAAAATCCAAGCGCGCAGCAGCAACGGATATGGAGCTCTCTCGCCAACAGTTCTGTTCATGACTCCAAACGGTAACAAACGCGATCTGAAGAAAAACTTTGACTCGAAAACCGACTAAAAGAGACAAAACAAAACAAGAACGAGGAGAAGGCGGTGGCATGATTCACATGTCGACATTAGACGACCCAGACAGCCAACATGCTACAAGAAAGACTGATTGGACTGAGCTGCTTCACAACGATTACGTTTGGATGGTCAGTGGAGGCGGCATGAGCTTTCTAATTATCGCCATCGTTCTCCTCTTGATCTACGCCTGTCGTCGGCCGAGCAAAAGCGGACGAAAGAGTGAGAGGGCGGGCTCGAAGAGGAAGATACTCGCGACTTCGTACGGCGAAAAGAGCTCGTCCGAACAGCAGTTCGAGGCCGACGATCAAATTGACGAGGACGACTCGGCGTCCATGGCTTACCAGAGACAACAGCAGACTCAAATGCTGCTGAACATGACTGCGTCTGCATCGAAGCATTCGACAATGCTGAGAAGCCAGCGGACTCCTCACCACCAGCCGTTGATTATTAACAACCCGGGCCACATGATGATGAGTGTGATGCCATCTAATCGGACCGCACTTATGAACGAGAACGAATTCTACTCGAGCATGGCCGTCAACCCGCAGGTGTTCGCATCCGTGGAAAACGCCTATGGCACAAACGAGACTTGCTTTGACCATCATCAAAATGTGCATCTTCATCACCATCAGAACGGATTCGACGTTGAGAACACGGCGATCGCCGCAGCCAACGCCGCCTTCAATGCACCACTTAACGGAATACCGCAGGCGAATTTAATGGGCCAGCCCACAAGCGACTCGTTGCTCTTGCGTCATTCAACTAAGCCGAAGCCGATCGCAATACCGATGGGCTCAGCAAACGAAACGCCTCAGCATAGTTTCGGTGTGTCGTCGACGAGAAAATCGTTCAGAAACTTGCCCATCGCAACAGCCACTTTGATTTCAAACGGCGTGGCCAGCAACGCAAACGCGTACCAATCAAGCGAGCTGATCAAAGGCCAAAAGCCCCAATACACAGCTAGACCGTATCTCATCGATAACCAAGTGCAGTCACGTGAGTTGCCGTTTCGTTTCCTCTCTTGGCAGGTCACAACTAATCGCTTCATTCGTCAATCTAGACGGAGAGTACTCGTCTCATTCGATTCATTCGGCTCATTCGCCGGCCTCTTCGCACAGTAGCTTTCAGCCGGCGGTGTACGATAAAATCGCACAAACAGCCGGCAGCGTAGTATCCACCTCGAGCAGCAAATCGCTGCTGCAGCCGTTGAAGAGCTTCGGGGCAAACAACGGCTTCAACGCCAGCAATCCGCCTAACTCAGTCAGTATTCCGAACACGCCGGCCAAATTCGGCTGCGAACGTAAGACAACTCGACTTGGCACGTTTTTTCTATTAATTAACCAATCTGGTGTAAATTTAGCATCACACGAGACGCCATCTCACTTTGTGAAAAGTCCGATGAAGAAGCAGCAGCAGTTCACGAGCCATTCTGGTCGATCGACAGATAACATTTACGAACAAGTAAGAAGATCAGAAAACTGAAACTGGCTGATTAAGTGACGAATTGAATTCGATTAGAAACTGAGCTTGTCGAACAAGAACGAAGAGCTGAGCACAGAAATGGCCAACCTGGAGGGTATCATGAAAGACCTGAGCGCCATCACAGCCCAACAGTTCGAATGCTAATCTCACCTCTGATTAATTTAGTTGTTTATAACTGCTGTTTATGTTGTTTTGTTTCTATTGACTCGATTGCTTCGATTGATTAAATCAACGCATGAACGAGTGAATCTGATGGTTCAAATTCTAAATTGCCCTGTAAATTCTAATATGCTCGATTTGAATGAAATAAATAGACGCCAATCATTTTCTAAGAATGCACTCTTATTTCAGCACAAATTGCGACCAACAAAAACCGAAAGAAGATAAGAAAGAAGTACAAGGAGAGAAATGCGCTATGTGATTTCAATTATTTTCTAATTTTATTCGAACTATTCCGAATCGTCGAATCTTATCGAGTAAGTGTTGGTGTCGATTTTTCCGCCCCGATAACTGCCACGTTTCTTCTTGGTCTTTTCGTGGCGAAACGATTTGCCCCGCGTGTGAATCAAATCGCGATCTGCCTTTTCTCCCCAAGATCCTCTAGCTCCAGCCTAAAAGCGAAAAAAAGAGTTAAAATAATTTAAAAAAAAAAAAAAATGGAAGCAAACCTTTGCCTGAAACGCGTTCTTGCCCATTTTCTGCAATAACTCTTGATCGACTTCTTCTTCAACAACCCGTCGAAAAGGAACATTCTGCTTTTGTTTCTCTAGATTAAAAAATCATGTATAATATGAAGCAGAAAAAAAACTAAAAATTGACGAACTTTCTTTTTTTGAAACTCCGTTCAACGCAACCTTTATCAAAAGAATATAAAAACGCTAAAAGAAATAGTAAGAAGTAAAGTTACCGCGACCACAGAGCTTGAATTTTTATCGTCATCTGAGGAGCAAGGTGCATTTCCATTAGCTATATGATTTCCATTAATTTGAATAGTTTTTTTAACTATTGGTTCATCTTCGCTAGATGAATCAGAAGAGGCCTTTCTTTTTGCTTTATGTCGGCTGCTTTGATTTTCTTCGGAAGATGATTCACTTGAAGAAGATTGTTCGTTTTTATAGAGCGCAGACTGAGAGGATCCTTTTTTGGATAAAGGTTCATCGTCACTCGAAGAATCAGACGAACTGGAAGATTTTTGAGAAATTTCATTCTGTTTCCTTTTCAGTAAAGCATAAGGTGTGGCTACTGGAGCCGGGGCTGCTTGTTTCTTGGCTGGCTTGGCCTCCTCCTCGCTGGACGAGTCCGAAGAATCGGAAGACGAGGCAGCTTTCTTTGCAGCGGCCTTGGGTGTAGCAAGTTGGGCCGGGGCTGCTTGTTTCTTAGCTGGCTTGGCCTCCTCCTCGCTGGACGAATCTGAAGAATCGGAAGACGAGGCAGCTTTCTTGGCAGCGGCCTTGGGTGTAGCAAGTTGGGCCGGGGCTGCTTGTTTCTTAGCTGGCTTGGCCTCCTCCTCGCTGGACGAATCTGAAGAATCGGAAGACGAGGCAGCTTTCTTTGCAGCGGCCTTGGGTGTAGCAAGTTGGGCCGGGGCTGCTTGTTTCTTGGCTGGCTTGGCCTCCTCCTCGCTGGACGAATCCGAAGAATCGGAAGACGAGGCAGCTTTCTTTGCAGCGGCCTTGGGTGTAGCAAGTTGGGCCGGGGCTGCTTGTTTCTTAGCTGGCTTGGCCTCCTCCTCGCTGGACGAGTCCGAAGAATCGGAAGACGAGGCAGCTTTCTTTGCAGCGGCCTTGGGTGTAGCAACTTGGGCCGGGGCTGCTTGTTTCTTGGCTGGTTTGGCCTCCTCCTCGCTGGACGAATCCGAAGAATCGGAAGACGAGGCAGCTTTCTTTGCAGCGGCCTTGGGTGTAGCAAGTTGGGCCGGGGCTGCTTGTTTCTTAGCTGGCTTGGCCTCCTCCTCGCTGGACGAATCCGAAGAATCGGAAGACGAGGCAGCTTTCTTTGCAGCGGCCTTGGGTGTAGCAAGTTGGGCCGGGGCTGCTTGTTTCTTAGCTGGCTTGGCCTCCTCCTCGCTGGACGAGTCCGAAGAATCGGAAGACGAGGCAGCTTTCTTTGCAGCGGCCTTGGGTGTAGCAACTTGGGCCGGGGCTGCTTGTTTCTTGGCTGGCTTGGCCTCCTCCTCGCTGGACGAATCCGAAGAATCTGATGAAGAGGCAGCTTTCTTTGCAGCGGCCTTGGGTGTAGCTACTGGAGCCGGGGCTGCTTGTTTCTTGGCTGGCTTGGCCTCCTCCTCGCTGGACGAATCCGAAGAATCGGAAGACGAGGCAGCTTTCTTTGCAGCGGCCTTGGGTGTAGCAAGTTGGGCCGGGGCTGCTTGTTTCTTAGCTGGCTTGGCCTCCTCCTCGCTGGACGAGTCCGAAGAATCGGAAGACGAGGCAGCTTTCTTTGCAGCGGCCTTGGGTGTAGCTACTGGAGCCGGGGCTGCTTGTTTCTTGGCTGGCTTGGCCTCCTCCTCGCTGGACGAATCCGAAGAATCTGATGAAGAGGCAGCTTTCTTTGCAGCGGCCTTGGGTGTAGCTACTGGAGCCGGGGCTGCTTGTTTCTTGGCTGGCTTGGCCTCCTCCTCGCTGGACGAATCCGAAGAATCGGAAGACGAGGCAGCTTTCTTTGCAGCGGCCTTGGGTGTAGCAAGTTGGGCCGGGGCTGCTTGTTTCTTAGCTGGCTTGGCCTCCTCCTCGCTGGACGAGTCCGAAGAATCGGAAGACGAGGCAGCTTTCTTTGCAGCGGCCTTGGGTGTAGCAAGTTGGGCCGGGGCTGCTTGTTTCTTGGCTGGCTTGGCCTCCTCCTCGCTGGACGAATCTGAAGAATCGGAAGACGAGGCAGCTTTCTTGGCAGCGGCCTTGGGTGGAGCTACTGGGGCCGGGGCGGCCTGTTTCTTGGCTGGCTTGGCTTCCTCCTCGCTGGACGAGTCCGAAGAATCGGAAGACGAGGCAGCTTTCTTTGCAGCGGCCTTGGGTGTAGCTACTGGGGCCGGGGCTGCTTGTTTCTTAGCTGGCTTGGCCTCCTCCTCGCTGGACGAGTCCGAAGAATCGGAAGACGAGGCAGCTTTCTTTGCAGCGGCCTTGGGTGTAGCTACTGGGGCCGGGGCTGCTTGTTTCTTAGCTGGCTTGGCCTCCTCCTCGCTGGACGAATCTGAAGAATCGGAAGACGAGGCAGCTTTCTTGGCAGCGGCCTTGGGTGGAGCTACTGGGGCCGGGGCTGCCTGTTTCTTGGCTGGCTTGGCTTCCTCCTCGCTGGACGAATCCGAAGAATCGGAAGACGAGGCAGCTTTCTTTGCAGCGGCCTTGGGTGTAGCTACTGGAGCCGGGGCTGCTTGTTTCTTGGCTGGCTTGGCCTCCTCCTCGCTGGACGAATCCGAAGAATCTGATGAAGAGGCAGCTTTCTTTGCAGCGGCCTTGGGTGTAGCTACTGGAGCCGGGGCTGCTTGTTTCTTGGCTGGCTTGGCCTCCTCCTCGCTGGACGAATCCGAAGAATCGGAAGACGAGGCAGCTTTCTTTGCAGCGGCCTTGGGTGTAGCAAGTTGGGCCGGGGCTGCTTGTTTCTTAGCTGGCTTGGCCTCCTCCTCGCTGGACGAGTCCGAAGAATCGGAAGACGAGGCAGCTTTCTTTGCAGCGGCCTTGGGTGTAGCAAGTTGGGCCGGGGCTGCTTGTTTCTTGGCTGGCTTGGCCTCCTCCTCGCTGGACGAATCTGAAGAATCGGAAGACGAGGCAGCTTTCTTGGCAGCGGCCTTGGGTGTAGCAAGTTGGGCCGGGGCTGCTTGTTTCTTGGCTGGTTTGGCCTCCTCCTCGCTGGACGAATCCGAAGAATCGGAAGACGAGGCAGCTTTCTTTGCAGCGGCCTTGGGTGTAGCAAGTTGGGCCGGGGCTGCTTGTTTCTTAGCTGGCTTGGCCTCCTCCTCGCTGGACGAATCCGAAGAATCTGATGAAGAGGCAGCTTTCTTTGCAGCGGCCTTGGGTGTAGCTACTGGAGCCGGGGCTGCTTGTTTCTTGGCTGGCTTGGCCTCCTCCTCGCTGGACGAGTCCGAAGAATCTGATGAAGAGGCAGCTTTCTTTGCAGCGGCCTTGGGTGTAGCAAGTTGGGCCGGGGCTGCTTGTTTCTTAGCTGGCTTGGCCTCCTCCTCGCTGGACGAATCTGAAGAATCTGATGAAGAGGCAGCTTTCTTTGCAGCGGCCTTGGGTGTAGCAAGTTGGGCCGGGGCTGCTTGTTTCTTGGCTGGTTTGGCCTCCTCCTCGCTGGACGAATCCGAAGAATCGGAAGACGAGGCAGCTTTCTTTGCAGCGGCCTTGGGTGTAGCAAGTTGGGCCGGGGCTGCTTGTTTCTTAGCTGGCTTGGCCTCCTCCTCGCTGGACGAATCTGAAGAATCGGAAGACGAGGCAGCTTTCTTGGCAGCGGCCTTGGGTGTAGCAAGTTGGGCCGGGGCTGCTTGTTTCTTGGCTGGTTTGGCCTCCTCCTCGCTGGACGAATCCGAAGAATCGGAAGACGAGGCAGCTTTCTTTGCAGCGGCCTTGGGTGTAGCAAGTTGGGCCGGGGCTGCTTGTTTCTTAGCTGGCTTGGCCTCCTCCTCGCTGGACGAATCCGAAGAATCTGATGAAGAGGCAGCTTTCTTTGCAGCGGCCTTGGGTGTAGCTACTGGAGCCGGGGCTGCTTGTTTCTTGGCTGGCTTGGCCTCCTCCTCGCTGGACGAGTCCGAAGAATCTGATGAAGAGGCAGCTTTCTTTGCAGCGGCCTTGGGTGTAGCAAGTTGGGCCGGGGCTGCTTGTTTCTTAGCTGGCTTGGCCTCCTCCTCGCTGGACGAATCTGAAGAATCGGAAGACGAGGCAGCTTTCTTGGCAGCGGCCTTGGGTGTAGCTACTGGAGCCGGGGCTGCTTGTTTCTTGGCTGGCTTGGCCTCCTCCTCGCTGGACGAATCTGAAGAATCGGAAGACGAGGCAGCTTTCTTTGCAGCGGCCTTGGGTGTAGCAACTGGGGCCGGGGCTGCTTGTTTCTTAGCTGGCTTGGCCTCCTCCTCGCTGGACGAATCTGAAGAATCGGAAGACGAGGCAGCTTTCTTGGCAGCGGCCTTGGGTGGAGCTACTGGGGCCGGGGCTGCTTGTTTCTTAGCTGGCTTGGCCTCCTCCTCGCTGGACGAATCTGAAGAATCTGATGAAGAGGCAGCTTTCTTTGCAGCGGCCTTGGGTGTAGCAAGTTGGGCCGGGGCTGCTTGTTTCTTAGCTGGCTTGGCCTCCTCCTCGCTGGACGAATCTGAAGAATCGGAAGACGAGGCAGCTTTCTTTGCAGCCGCCTTGGGTGTAGCAACTGGGGCCGGGGCTGCTTGTTTCTTAGCTGGCTTGGCCTCCTCCTCGCTGGACGAATCTGAAGAATCGGAAGACGAGGCAGCTTTCTTGGCAGCGGCCTTGGGTGGAGCTACTGGGGCCGGGGCGGCCTGTTTCTTGGCTGGCTTGGCTTCCTCCTCGCTGGACGAGTCCGAAGAATCGGAAGACGAGGCAGCCTTCTTTGCAATGGCTTCTTTTACTTTTACTTTTTGTTTTGGAACCTTTACTTCTTCATCGCTTGAACTGTCTGATGAATCGTTTTTGCTATATTTTCTTTTCATTTTGTTCTTTTTTCCTGTTTTTTCTTCGAGCACGTTCTCCGCCACTAAATTCACCATTCCGAATGCGTGATAACCGTTTCTTGTCTGGCCATGCTTCTTCTTCTTCGTCAACCGCGTTTTTTTTGTATTTATGCGCCATTTTTCGTTACAATTTTTGTCCGATTCTTATTTTGCAATTGAGAAAGAAAGTTTACTTTTTGATGTTATTAATAATGCCTTCTCTTCCTCGTTCCTATTCTCCGACTTTATGTTATTTTTAGCATTAATTTTCTTGCTTTTTATGAATTATAATCTGTTTCCCTTTCATTTCATTTGATTCTATTTGGTCTTTTGTTCCAATCACCTTTCTACACCTTTTCCCTTTTTGCTACATCTCACTAGGAAATTTTTAATATCATCGCTGCTTTCCTTCAAAAACAACCTGCATTAGCTTAAATTTTGTTTTTATTACCATCGACACCTTTGTTTATGAGCGCTGCTTTTTCTTGCGTTCATTCCAGTTTTATATTCTGGTTTGCTAGACTTGATTAAAATATGACGTTTGGGACTGACGAGAAATTCTCTTGTTCCACTTGGGGTTAATTTGAGAAGAAATTCGCAATGGGGAAACAAAGCGATTGCATATTGGCATTTTCTATTGAATCCCTTAATCTCTTTGACTTTTCATCTTGTCGCCTATAAGCTGCTTTGGCTCTTATTAGGTTGCGCCCATCAGCTGCTTTCAAACTCATCGGTTGAAGTTTAGCAGCAAGTGTCTAAGCATTGACAAGCACGCAATTATTATGTAAGGACGACAACTGACATCGGAATAACTTGACTTTTATTTGGTGCTAGACCTGCGCTAATTCGGAAACAGGCGATCGCTCTCTGTCGCCGGAAAACAATTGACTTTTGATGCGCGCGCCTCTAGCTGTTATATGTGCCGTCTACTATTCGCTAATTTCTGACTTTTTGTTCCATGCTGGCGTGTGTGTGTGTGTGCCCTTTTAAGGCCGATCAAAAACCAGACGCGCTCTCTAAATGCTCTAACCATGTTCGAATTATGTTTACTCGCGCCTAACCATTCTCGCTTGTAGCCCCTTTATTGATGTGTGTTTGTGTGTACGTGTTTCGAATTCTTATTCATTATACGTATCCTGCAAGCAGGAGAGCGAGGGAGAGCATTCGTTCTAAAACGCTTCTCTCGCCCTTCCCACACGGTGTGCAAACGGGCGTGTGTGCTAGTGAGAGTGAGTGAGTGTAAATGTGCGAGCTCGCAGCGAGCAAACTAACCAACGAACGACCGATCTCTCCCCTCGAACGAACGAGAGCAACAACTAACGAAGAATCGTCGAGAGTTGCACAGGCGTTTAATGAGAAAAACGAGCCATTTTCAAAATTAAAATAATTTATTCCATTCGATTTAGAAAAGATGAAAAAAAATCAAGAGCGTGTAAGGCAGCGAGAGAGAGAGAGAGAGAAGCGAGAAAAAATATCGCAAATCAAGCCGGATTTCCAAACTGAGGAGACATTCGAGTGGTTCAGTTCAGGTCGCACGTTCCGCCAGCCAGTGTGCTCTTTTCGTTTTAAGATGGCTGCGAAAAACAAAATGCAAACTGATACCTTAGCTCGCACGAAAAAAAAGGGAAAGATTATGAAATCGAATAAGCAACTGATTATCAATCAAGGACGCTATCCAAGTCGCAAATGCGATCAACTGGAACACATTCTATTCTCACTCCTCTTCTTCTTCTTCTTCTTCAGCTCGGAAGGGATCGCTGTGCCGACGGTTATGCAAGCAACCGCTTAATTTATGATTTGCAGACATTTATTTATTTGCTTTCATCGACTGGTATTCAGAGTTGAGAGTTAAATGCTGCGACTGGCAGCGCCGAGTTGCTCTAGTTTGCTGCTAGGTGAAGCTCGCTCTCTATTGTTTCTCTAGCAAACTAGGCTTGATGATCTGCACGCCATGATCGTCGTCAACACAATCCTTTCTACCTAGAGCTTTGCACGGATTTCGGCGCGCTCCACCTCATTCACAAATTATGAGCGTTCTTATTTATTTATTTTCTCTTCTTTTTTTGGCTTTTTTTCTACTTGAATTATGAGGCGCATAGGAGCCTTCAATCAAACTAGAGCAAGCCATGTCACGCAAATGTAGCCGCTTCTTTCTTAAAAATCAACTCTTGCCTGGGCGTTTTGTGTAAGTTCGGCTTAGCTCAGTTAGAGCGCCATCTCCCGTCTCCCGTGGTGGTGGCCACGCAGATCAACTTATCGTCGAAAAACTTTGACTCGAATTAATTACTTTTGCGTGTCGTGTGCGTGGTTGGCGTTGAATTAATTGTGATCTATATTGGTGATGCTTTTAGACATCGAAGATCTGAATAGGCGCCAGGCGCTCAGATAGCCAGAATGACGGTCGGTTTGAACAAGTGGGACTGCTTGCCAACACCAACAGCAGCGAGCAGCTTGAACGGCATTATCCGGGATCAGGAGATTGGAGTCTCGCCTGGCTCAGTCAACACCCAGGAGGTATCGAGCTCGTGTGCTGGCGGCCACCTGCAGCCGACCATACCGGCGTCCAATGCTGCCACCGGTGAGAAGCAGCATTCGGCTGCTTCGATTGGCCAAATTAAGAAGCGGGTCGCCCTCTCTGGCCGCAACCATGCCGGCGCCAAATACTTGGCCAGCCAGTACACCACAGTCAAACGCGTGCAAGAGTACATTGGAATATTTATCTGCGTGCCACTCATATTCTACGACCTGTATCAATTTGCCTACTTCTTTGAACTGAACCGATGGTACATAATATTCTCGACGGCCGGTAAGCGCCTAAACACGCTGGCTCTGTTCTGCAGCTCTTCAAATCTTAACTCGTCCTACTTCTAGGCGCTGGAATATTAACTGCCGATTTGATAAGTGGCATCGTTCATTGGGCGGCTGACTCTTATGGCTCCGTTGACATGTTTTTAATCGGCAAAGTAAGCAGATCTTGTTCAAACTTGTCTGCGCCGTCGCTCTACACGCTCTGTTGAATTAAGAACTTGCTGAGAAACTTTCGCGAGCACCACATCGATCCGACCGCGATCACTCGTCATGACTTTGTCGAGACCAACGGTGACAACTTCACTGTGATCGTTCCTCTTTTGGCCTTCATTGCATATAAATTCAACGTCGACTCGCTCGAACAAATACGCAGCAGCTACACTACCTTACTTTACTTTTTCCTGTTTGCTGTGTTCATCTCGCTCACCAATCAAGTAATTGTTGAGACGCTTGAGCCTCTCTCTCTCTCTATCTATCTGATTTACGAGCTTAACGTTCGAACTTAAATTTAGTTCCATAAATGGTCGCATACTTACTTTGGCCTGCCGCGCTACATCACCATTTTACAGGACATGCATTTGATTCTGCCGCGAATCCACCACCGGGTGCATCATGTGACACCGCATGACACTTACTTTTGCATAACCACAGGCTGGCTGAACTATCCGCTGGACAAGATCGGCTTTTGGCAAATGATGGAAAAGCTCGTATTCAATTTGACTGGTGCCGAGCCACGCACCGATGATCTTAAATGGGCGGCCAAAACCGAGTAGACTGATGACCGCTCACTTGCAAATCAAACAGGCGCCAATTTTAGGATAAATGCAATGAATTCAAACGTTAGCTCGCGCACTCACTCTTCATACGCACAACTGCTCCTTGAACAAAAACAAAACAAACCAAAACGCATGCACAAGCGCACTATTCACTTGGTCACTGAGCTCTCTCTTTTCCCTCACATGCACTTTTCTATTTTTATCTCAGATTACGACGTCATCATACTTTCTGGTTATGTCCTTCTCTTCTTCTTCTTCGTTTCTTTTTTTTCTCTTTGCCCAATGTGTTGCATTTTAGTTGAATGAAATAATGAAATAAAATAAAAAAAAAGAAAAAAGCGTTCAAAGCAAAAGGCCTACATCCAAAGAATGAGGATGAGAGATTGAGGGCTCGGAGTCGGGCCAACTACTAAGGCTGCCAAAGTGTATTTCATGGCCCTAATATCTAAATAGCGATTAGAATAGCGCTATGCTACATTCTCTCTCTTTTCTTAATGCTCATGTTTATCGCGATTTAGATCCTCGCCCATCTACAATTCGATTTATGTTCGCTGGTTGCCCAAGCCGATTGATGCAACTGCACAACACTCTCTACGCTTGAATATCAGTTGATTTGGCGGGCGACAACAAGCGTCTATTTGACTTGATCAGATTGATTTCAGTTTACGCTCAAATTATTGCATTTGCGTCTTGTGCAATTTGACCCCTAATCAGATGGTATTGGCGTTTGTGCGAACGGCGGCCCTTTTCAATCTTGAATAACAACTTAAACAAAGCAAACTGAGACAAGCCGTGAACGAACCATGAGGGGCTGACCCAGCCTCAGCTCAAGTCTTTTTTTTTTTTGCTTCACTAGCCCGCTCGGAGGCAACAAACAACTCCAAAGAGCTTTTAGTAATTGAGTTGAATCGAAGGTCCTCTTTCGCTCAAGTCCCTGTCCCAATAGTCAACGTGTCCTCCAAAATTTAAGTTCAAATTTAACTCTAATTCAAGTTCAAAACAACCGACCACGGAAACAAAAAGAAAGAAATCTTTTTCCGTTTGAAGACCGAAAACGAAAATAAAGCGGTTTGAGCGCATAATTGTCGAACGAGAAATAAATAATTATTCAACAACCACGATACAGAGCAAACAAGAGCGAAAATTTCAAAATGCCTGAGAGAGAGAGAGAGGGAGAAAAAGGTAAAGAGAAATGAACGGAGGCTTCAAACGGCACCATCAATGCTCTACAGACGGCAATAACATAATTAAATATAATCTGAACGCGAAAGCCAATCACGCTCTAAATTGCTTCATGCCTCATATCCTCACGCGCGGCCATGCCTCGCATTTCTCTGTATCTTTCAGTCTATTAATTGTTCGGGTCACATTCAGTCCAGAGGATTTGTTGCTTGTTTGTAGAGATGAGACCAATGAAATGAAATGGCCAGCACCAAGTCAAAAAAGCAATCGATGAACAAATCGATAAAAGACAAGAGCACTAATGACTCATCGTCGTCGACCAAAGGTGGCCTCCTCAAGCGCTTCACTTCGATCGAGTCGCTGTTTAGTCGCAAAAAGCCTAGCAAAAAGGTCAAGGTCAAGGCATGCCTCTCGCATCCGGCTGCTGCGGTCGCTCAGCTGAGTGCTAGCACGACGAGCTTGAACCTTTCGTTTAATGAAGATGGTCTTCGACGTATTTTGGTACATTCTTGTCTCTCTATCTCCGATTCAAATTTACTTTCAATCGGATCGTCAATCTCTTTCTTCAAGTCTGACTGCAACCTGGCCGAGACCCAGATCGAGCACATGATGCAACTGCCCGAGGAGAAGAAGCTCACCATCTACCAGTCTTACCTGAGCAAGTTGGACATGGAGCCGAGCGAGATGACGCCAGAGCAGTTCATAAACGAGCTGAACCGCGCTCTGGCTCAGTTTGATCAAACTAGCGAGAACGCTGAGCTTGCCCATATAGTCGAGGAGCTAAAATTAGCGCTTCGCACTCGTCCGCTCAGGTTTGTTGGAGCCACTCCTTTGCTCGAAATCGAAACTTATTGCGCTCATGCTTGAATGCTTAGATTCATGAACAGCTTCCTGGCCTTCAACGGCCTCGACTCGCTGCTCAGCGCTTTGCAACGTGTTGAGAAGAACGACAAACTCTGCTTGGCTCTGATTGCGTCCATTAGAGCTGTATTGAACAACGCGGTAACGCCAGCACTCCCTCGACTCTTGTTAGCAATTTGTTCAAACAACTCTTACAATCATGGCCATCAACAACAACAATAGGCCGGCAAGGAGTGTGTGCTTCGCAACGCGGACGCGATCAGACTGATTGGCGCCAATCTGCGCTCCAATTGCGTGAGAGTTCAAACACTCGTGCTTGAGCTGTTGAGCACAATCTGCTACTTGGACGATGGTCACTCGCGTGTCATCGCCGCTCTGGAGCAGTTCGGCTCAAACGAGCGCTTTAGATTTCAGGTTTGTTTTTAGCGCTAGTTTGCTGTTTCGATCGGCCAAAATAACAACTGTCTTGTGCACGTTGACGCGCACGCGTTCAATTCATCTCAACTTGTGTGTGTGTTTGTCAGATTCGAATTCAATTCAATCGATCAATGATTGGTTGCCTTTAGATAGGCTCGTGTCTAGATATTTCCAATTGATTGGATAACTGCTTTTCTAACGATCGATTCAAATACTTTTTGAATAGTCGAGCAAACGTTCAAAACCAAAAGAAAGAGAGCGCGTGCACAGAGAATTCATTTGATATAAAAATGCCAACGCAAGTAAGAGTGATCGATCACAATTTGATCAGATTCTCTTCTCGGCCGCTTTTCAATAATTGACTCAGATTTTTGAACGCGAAAATTGCCGATCGATTGAACTAATCGCCGCCAAATGATTGTAATCGATTAATTTTTGTTTGTTTAAAACAGACGATTGTTGAGCTGCTCGATTGTCCGGTCGGCGTCGAAGAAGAGAGCGAGATGCCGAGCAGAGAGAATCTCAAAATAGCTGCCATGTCACTGATCAACGCGCTTATCTGCTGTGGTCCGGGCGAAGTAACTTAAACGAAGCTCACTCACTTGCATTCACTAACCTTGACGGCCACGCACAGAAAAGCCTTGAATATCGCCTACACATGCGCTATGAAATGCTCTTGAACAACATAATGAAAGTGATCAAGACGCTTCTCGGCGGCAATAATTCAACTCTTAAAAAGTAAGCCTTCGCCCTTTGTCCTTGCCTTTCGATTGGTGACAATTGCCTCTCAAGACACGTGGAATACTTTGAGAAGAGCAAGCGAGAAGACGAGCTGAAAGTGGCCAATTTGCTCGAGCAAAGAGTGAGCCGATTGAGAATTGAGGACGAGAGCGAGTCTCTGTCCGCGGCAAGAGTGTTCGAGGCGCTCGATCAACGCCTGAAATACTCGTCGTCGTATCCGTGCTTTGTTTCGTTTCTGTACCATCTCATGCTCTGCTCGGGTGAGTGTGCCATCTCAGTTTTTGTGCGCTCGAACGAGACTGCTCATTGCCCGCAAGTAAACGAAAAGGGAAGAAACGCGAATTTCTGGCGTGCAGTTGATTTGCTCGCTCAGCAGCTGGCGGTGCCTCAACTCGAACCGCTCAATCCATTTGAAGCGTTGAACATCGACGAATTGATTGAAAGTCTACGTCGCGACTCAGAGCTCAAAGAAGCCAACGAGCATTTAAATCGCCGAGTTTGTCAGTTGACTGAGGAGTTGAACGAGGCCGGTCAGAAGCAGCAAACGCTGCTCGAACAGATTCAGTCCTTGACGCGTCAAGTTCAAGCTCAGAGCGAACAGCTGAATGACGAGCAGGCCAAATGTCGCCGACTGCAGACGAGTGTTGAAGAACTTGGAAGGAAACTGACTGAAAGCGAGCAAGCCAAAGAGAGAAAAGAACTCGCACCCGAGCTGACCGAGTGCCGGGTCGAAGAGGCCAAGAGTGCAGAGTTAAGTTGTTCAATGCTCGCGCCTAAGCCACCGCCACCACCGCCTCCAGCACCTCCGATGAGTGTCGATCTAATTATGGGGAGAGCAAGTCGCTCAGAGGCCAGTCCTGGCGCGCTCAAGGCAATTCCCAAGTCGGCAGTAAACCTGAAACCGTTGAACTGGATCAAGTTGAACGAGCGCGGCCTGGACAATTCGCTCTGGAGTCGAATAGGCCCAGAAGAGGAGAGCGAATTTTACAACCAGCTGAATCTGAGCCAGTTCGACAGCATGTTCAGATTTGTCAACGACGGACTCGCATCGCCCAAGCACATGGTGAACGCGGTGAAATTCGTGAAATCGCTCGACAGCGTGATTGAGCAGCGTCGCGCGTACAATTGCAGCATATTGCTGGCCAAACTGAAGCTGAACAGCAAAGAGCTCGAGGAGATAATTTACACGCAGGACGCGGGCAATCGTCTGCCGCGCGACATGATCGAGCAGCTGCTCAAATTTGTGCCGAGCGCCGAGGAGGCCATTCAGCTTGAGGAGAGCGAACCGAGCAAGCTGACCAACGTTGATCGCTTCATGCTCGACGTGAGCCGCATATTCCGATACGAGAGCAAGCTGCAGTGTTTGGCGTTCAAAAAGCGAATTCAAGAGACGGCTCAGCTGAGCGCATTGCAGTCAAGTGTGGCCGACATTTCGTGCCTGTGCGAGCAACTGCGCCACAGCCGTCGCATATTTCAGCTGCTTAAACTAGCGCTCTGTCTGGGCAACTACATGAACCAGAACAACAAGAACGGCTCGGCGCTCGGCTTCTCGTCCGCAAGCTTGTGCAAGCTGAGCGAAGTCAGAGCGGTCAAAGACAGAAATTTCACTCTGCTTCACTTCATGGTGAGCTTTTTGCTCAAGCACGACCCAGACGCAGTCGATCTGAGCGAAGAGATCGAGTCTATTCGCAACGTGTCCAAGCTCAGGTTGGTCCCCATTCGTCGTCCCTTAGGCTGGCCTCTTGTCTAAACTTGCTCATTACGAAGCATGGACAACCTGAAGCAGGAGTACAGCGCGATTGCCGACGGCTTTAATCTGATGAAGCAGGTTCGTTCACACCTGATCTACTCGATCGCACGCTGCCACTATCAAATTGCTTTAGGAAATAGAGAAGCATGAGAGCAACCAAGCCCGGTTAGATGAACGGGACCAGTTCATATCAATCTGCAAATCGTTTTACTCTCAACATGAGCGCTTGTACAATGAACTCGACACACAGTGGGCCAGAATGGAGCTTAAGGTCAGCTGGTTTCAATTCGTCGCCGGCTATTTCAATCTGACGAGATTTCACAGAGAGACGAGCTGTTTAGATATTTGGGCGAAGATTCGTACAAAGTAACGTTTGAAGCGCTGATTGCCTGCTGGAGCGAATTTCTTGTTCAAGTTGACGAAATTCGCCACCGAATCGGCCAGGACTCGGACAAAACGGGCGTCAAGTCGGCCGCTCAAAACGACCGTCCTAGAACCACAAACGAAACAGGTTCACATTCAAATTTCGATAATTTTCAAGCTGTCGATAAACTCATGCTCGTTTCTGAAGGCCACTTTGACAAACTCTGCAACATGATTCTGTCCGGCGACGTGTATGCACCGCCGTCGGAGTTCTCTCGTCGTCCGGCCGCAATTCGTCCCAGAGCCAAAGCGGTCAACTCAGAATCGGTGCTCGACCCGCAACGCGAATTTTAAATTTATCGCGTACACAACCACACACACCCACTGAACTGCATTTAATTAAATTATTCCATTTAAAAATGATTGTTCTACTGTATTGTCTGTTTGACAATTTGAAACGACTCGCGCAGCAGACTGCTTCAATTCTCGTGCCAGAATTTAATTCTCACATTTCGCCATCGCTCAGCCTCTTGCGTTTAGTTTACCACCTTTTGGGTTAAACATTTCTGGCTACTCTTTTTTTTTACATTGTTGTTAACTCGGCCCTTTTGTAAATTAATCGACCAAAATGTTATTCACCGTTGATCATGACCTTGGCCGTTCGTTACTCGCATTGCAATTACGATTGCACTCATTCAGATGCATTTGCCTAAAATTCGACTCGAATCGAATAGTAGCCCACTCACATGACCATAGACAACTCAAATGAATAAACGAATAGATACCAATGGCAAGACAAACAATCGACTTAGTTTATTAGATTTGGTTTATTTACTTGGGCGTTCGATTTACTTGGGATTTGAGTTAGATCAACGAGCCGGGACATGAGATGACCACGAAGCGGCTCATGCCGTTCAGGGCCTTGAGCATTTGAATGGCTTCTGTGTGCAGGACGTTTTGAAGGCCGAACGGCCCCACGGATAAAAGCATGTCACCCGATCTGAAAAAAAAAAAGTTGATTGATACACACGATTGCCAAGCACTTGTCCGATTCGTCTTACTTGAGCTTGTTCGACTTGGCCGCACTTGAGCCCGGAATAACCGACTTGATGAATATCTTGTCAAAGTTGGTCTCTTTGCCTCCCGATATTGTCAAGCCCAAGTAGTCGTTGGGGTCTTTGAAGACGTTCACACTTTTGGCTATTTGATAGGCTCTGGGAAACCGCGTCAGTTCAGTGCTCTTTTATCAAGCGATCGCCTGCTTACATGGGTATGGAGACAAAGTAGCGCCAGCTGGGACGAAACGAAGAGCTCTCGCTAAAGTCCGGACACCGCACCAGAGTCAATGCGACCACCTCGACGTGTGAAAGCGAATCGATCAATTCGTTCGCTTTTCTATGGCTCAGGCCGACAACTGGCTCGTCGTTCACTCGCAACAGTAAATCTCCTCGCTTGGCAATCGCAAGAATTTGGGCCTTTAGAGAGATTTTGCACACTCTAGAGCAGTCGTCAATGCTTACCTTGACCTGTTTGAGTCGGGCTATGGCGCTCTTGGGCTTGATGTTACTGACATAGAGCGGTGAGCTTTCCTCGTCAATGCTGCCCAGGCCGCCTGCGAGACAAATGCCCAAATGCTCGCCGCGTTCCTATTGGCGCTCAAATTGACAGTCGGAACAATCAATGGCCTGATGTTGCTCACCTTGGATACAGTGAGGCTGAACTCGTGCCAGACTGTGCTCGTGTTGGCGCTCTGTTCGTTCAAAGCGGTCGAATCGTAGCCAATATGACGATTGGACAAGACCACATTGGGCTCCTGTTCTCTGGAAACAATCAACGAGACCACACTCGAGCTGGCCTACATCCAATTCCAATTTAACGATTCGACTCGAAGAAACTTGACGGCAAGGCCATTCTCACCGCGATTATTTTCAGCGCCTCGTCTTTGTGGCCGTCTCTGACATTCTGGCAATTTACTTCCAGAATTCGATCCATTACTCGGAGCCGGCCGTCGGTTGCAGCCAAACTGCCCGGCAGCTAAAATCAAAGCTCATTTGACCTTTTCTTAATTGTTTCGGTTTCAAAGAAAAGTCTCAGCCCACCACGTCCATGATCCAGATGCCCTTTTGTTTCCTTGAGAGAAAGAGAAAAGCAAATTTAAATGGCTTGAATCGCAGGGAAAAGGAGAAAAATGATCAACTTTCGATGGCCAAGTTTGATTCCGAGCTGCTGTCCTTTCTTCTTCTCCAAGTTAACTTTGAGTATTTCTGGTTTTTAGTTCATCAATCAATTCTGCCAAAGAGCGACCCAGATAGGAGTATATTCAAACCTTCGCGGTATTCATAGTTAAACTCGTTTGAGATTTGAAGCGATTCGCGGTAAACAGTCAACGAACAGATGGGCACCGTCTGCGAGAAGAGCTCAATGACTTCTGTGTGAGTGCAGTTCATCAAGTCGATTCCGTTCAGCTTTCCATAATCTTTAACAAAAGCCGAGTCGGCCGGTTTTAACTTGTCAATACCTTGAGGACGTGATCGCCAGGCAGAAGTCGACCGTCCTGTTCGGCTATGCTGTCCGCTCTGATGCTTTGAATGATTGTCGAGCCCTAATGCGACAATTAGCAAAATTTGCGTTCAGCTTGCTCCACTCGAGACAGACCAGGGGAGTATCACAGCCGCCAACAATGTAGAGGCCAAGCTCAGTGTAGCCTCGCTGAATTTCAATGTAATTCAGCTTTCCTGGCACGATCGGCTCGCGGCTTTGCTCTTTGAGTGGAAGAGTCGTCTAAAGAAGCCGAAGAATAGAAAGAGCGGCGACCCACCGTCTATGAAGTCGCTGAAGCTGCACTCTCTCATATGTTCGGCGACGGCCAATCGAGGGCCTTGGAAACCACATCCCAGATGAGCGTAAGCACATGTGGTAATACAACCTTGACAGCTGAGCGCACGAATGAAACAAGTAGCCAAGTTGAACGAATGGCCAATATAGTCTACTTTGTGTTGAGGTGGAATTCAAGCTGCGATCGGGCAATCGATTCGCTGCAAAAATCGCTATTCGGACAGATGACCTTCAGTTTGTCCAGAATTCTCAAATTTTTGCTGCTTAAATGGAAGCTGCTTAGATGCAAGAGTTGGAAAGGTTGTTACTTGGCGAGCGCGGCGCTCGCTTTTCGACTGTGCTTCAGATCAATTTTGCTTTTATCATTTGGACAGTTCTTGAAGCGTTTGAGATAGTTGTGCAGACAAACAGAGCAGAAAGTGCAGCCGCATTTCGTGTCCACTGGATTAACAAACGGCTGAAAGCAAATGTGACAGATGAGCTCGTCGTCCACGTGATTTTCGTACTCGTACAAATGAACGCTCTCCTTTGGATGAGACTAGAACCGCTCGGATTTAAGAATTTAGGGCGAATAACTAAGAAGCAGACGAATACCTGTCCACACGAACGGCAGACGAGAAGAAGAATGCCCTTGCGAAGCGACCTGATCAAGTCAGGATCTTGCGGTTCAGAAAGGTCCGGGTTCATTTTCGCTTCGTTTTCGAACAGAAATAAGCCGGGCGACGATGATCGCAAAGCTGACCGTCGTTCTACTTTGTCTCAAATCAAATAGGCCGAACCAAGGTTCACCTTCTAGATTGATTGATTGAGAGCGATCACTGAACGAGCCGACTGTTTGACATTAGCGAGCTAATTGGACTAACGAGGGCTTGCGATCGGACCACGATGCGACCAGACTCAGACTCTGAATCAACAACACAACGAATGAAGCACACACACACACACCCACAGAGCCGAGAGCGCATCGTACAGGATGTGTTACAAGGCGGACATGAATCGGGCGAGTCGATTAAATGCAAACAACGTTGATTGGGGACGCGTTGTCATTATAGACGGCCGATCTGTTTATTCAACTCAATGTCGAGCCGATTTAGAAACAAATGCGGGTTTTTAGTAGAAAGTGAATCGATTCGGAAGTACTCGCATCTCGATCATGCTCTTGGCTGTGTCAGTCAATGTTTGTCTCAAATCAGTCGGACGAATGCCGAGGACATCGATCATTCGCTTGTTGTCAAAGTACGTTCTTCGTCCGAGGCTGTTGAGTTTCTGCTCGAAACAATCGCGATCAGAACAGAGCGAGCACTGTCGTCTCTTGAGCGCAACTTACATCTTTGACTCTTTGATCGAATAGCGCGTAGAGCTTCACCATGCACACGGGCATCACTTTGGTGGTGATGTGAAACCGTTCGCCGAATTCACTTTCAAAGTGGCAGATTGCTTTGCAATTCGGCAATTGGATTGTGGGAGCAGCCGACAAACCTTTTTAGAATTGAGGCCCAGTCACGAAATGACGGACTCTCGTATGTGCTCGTCACCAGAAAGTGCTCGATTTTGGAGCTGACTGAGAGCTGAATGCTCTTGACGTGAGCTCTGGCCAAATCGCGCACATCGGTGCTTGGAATGAACGCATTGGGCAAGGCAACGAACGGCAGCTCGTGCATCATGATCTTCCTGAACGTCTCCATCGAGTGATTCATCTGCTCGGTAAGCAATGGGCCCTTTTTCGTTCGAAAAAACAACTCAATTAAAGCAGATTTGAACAAGTTATGCCAACAGACTCAAACCAGAACGTAGCCCGGATGCAACACGATCAAGTCCGGTCCGTCGAACGACGATGAAGACGACTGGGCCGAAGATTTGTCTCTTATCAGCTTGCTGACGGCCTGCTCGCCGATTATCTTGCGCCGCGTTGCTAAGCTCTGATCTTCAGACTGGGCCGACTGTGAGTCTGTGTACGAGCAGCTACTGTTCAGATTATCGCCGCAAATGGTCAAATACGAGCTGGTCAGCACAATGCGTTTGACAGAGCTCTCCACGCATTCGCGAAAGAAAGCGGTCAAGTCGTCAAACTCCGGTTTGGGGTTCTCGTCACCGTCCGAGTCGATCGAATGGTCTGAAAGCAGCGAGTTGGTGTGTATCACTAGCTTGCATCCGCTCAGCACTTGCTTCCATGGATTGGACGTGTTGCTCTCAAGCTGAACAAGCTCGAGTGGATTGTCGGGCTTCTCGACCAGATGCCGAAGCGGATAGACTTGCTTGTAATCGGCTAGATTGGAAACAACTCCCCTGACTGCGTAGCCGCCCTCAAGAAGCTGTTTGAGCACATGACTGCCAATAAACGTGGACGCGCCTGTAACAAGCACTTTTTTATCGCTCTGCTCTGCGTCAACGTCCATTTCTAATTTTCGCTTCACTACCTGCTCTCTCTCTTCCTCTCTGATTGCCGTCACTTGGACATTTATTTATAACTCAAAGCGGCTTGCTGCCCTCTCCTTTCTAAAAACAAGCTTAAAGCTCTAGAATATAGGGAGCGCCGGTCTAAAAATGAAACTTTTCTTGAATTTATCAGAAGATGGAACACAAAATTTATTTCATAAAAAATGTAAGACTTAATGAAATATAGAGAACGAAAGTGAGAAGAAGGACGAGAGCGCCTTGATTCGAATAAAATGAGTTATGTGAGCGAAAGAGGTAAAGTCGAGGTGGACTATTGATAGCGCTGCGATTTCTTGTGTCGGATGTTTTGCATCCGATAGCGCTGTCTGAGATCGCGCGGACAGGACTCTTCGCTGTCGTCGAAGTAAACATAGTCGTCTTCCTTCTCGACAATAGACTCTTCGCTCATCTCGTTTACGTCTATTCTCGGCCGCTCGTCGTCTTTATCCAGTCTCTTGGCAGAGAGCTCGTCGCACGACACAGATACATCTGTTTGGCCGCGAGCGTAGCGCCCTCTGACCCCGTCCAGTGGCACAGGCGAGTCGAATCGGTGAGGAGACGGCGTTGCTCTTGAATAGCTCAAAGTGGTCCAGCTTTGACGCAATGGAGTGTATTTGTATCCACCAGAAGCATTCAAGCCCTGCTCGATTCGAAGCAGATTCGTCTCGCTCAGCGTCTTTTCGACCAAATCTGCCTCGTTCAAGCTCGATCTCAGATTGCCGGCCGAGCGTGACTGCAACGCTTCGCTCCTTAACTCGCCGGCTCGTCCGAGTTTACCAGCTACAATGGTGGACGCTGAGCGTCGAGCGGACACTTCTTTCTTGGCTGCGCTTTCCTCAGTTGAGTCGTTATCGTCGCTTTTCTTCTTCTGCTGAGCCCTTGTTATTTTGTGAATTAACGTGTCGATCTCGTTCAAATGCTCTCGGATTATCAAGTCGCCGAGTCGACTTTGCCTTAACAGCTCTGCTACGCGGGGCACCAGAAGACCGAGCAGTTTTTCTCTAATCAAACTTCGCTCGTCGTCTAGTTGCCGCGCTGTTCGATTGGAGTTGCGCACCGCCTGAGTGTCAAGTTCTCGCAGGAAGTCGTTCTTCATTTTGGTGACCGCCTCCATATAGCGCTTTCTAAACGCCTCGGTCAACTCGATGTCTCTGATGCCGACGTCCGTCTGGCAGGCAACAGACGGTCCGGTCTCGCCACGCTGCAATTTGCTCAGCTTGTACTCGTATTCAGCCCTTAGATCGGCTCGAATCAAGTCCGACTGACGAGCGAGCTCGATCTCTTTCTCAACGAGCTCTTGCTCGTACAGCTTCAGCTTGCTGTCCAGCGATTCGATTCTCTCTCTAAGAAGAACCTTTTCTCGTTCGCCTTTGGCTTTCAGATCGGCCAGCTCGTTCAAGTGATTTTCTTTCACTTTGCTTAGCTCGCTCTTGAGACTGTCGATTACCTTGTCAGAGTCGACGCTGGTCTTTTTGAGTCGTTGAATCAGCTGATGCGCTTGGGCCATTTCTTCTTTGCATCTGGTGCTTGATCGCTTCGAGCTCTGACTCAACTCTTCCTTCAGCTCATTCACTTGCTTCTCGTGTCTGCACTTTATCTCGGCCAAATTGGACTCGTAGCGTTTCTTGAGAAGCTCAAGACGAGACGTGAAATCAGCCTCGATCGCCTCGCGCTCGTCAAGCCATTCGGCCAGTTGATCTTTGGCCGTTGCCTGTCGAAGCTGCTCGCTCAGCTCCTCGCACCGCTTCTCGCTTCTTCTTATCTTCTGCTCGTAGTCTGCTTCCAGCTCGGCTCTCAGCTTGCTGAGCTCCTTCTCAAAATGAGCGTCTGTTTTGCTCAGCGTTTCCTCAAGAGCCTCGCTCCGGCTCTTCAGCTCCTCGATCGACTTGCCGCTCAGATGCGTCTGCGAGCCGCATTCCACAGTCGCTCGTCGCTCTCTGATCTGCTTTCTCAGCGCCTGCTCGCTCTGTTCCAGTTCGTTCAGCTTGCCCTGATAGAATTGAACGAGCTTCTCTTTCTCCTGCGCGAACATGAGCCTCTTCTCGTTCAGAGCTCGTTCGAACGCTTCCTTGTGCGTTTGAATGAAATTCGTGTAATCCTCTTCGAAGCGTTTTTCGATCTGCTCGATGGTTTTCTTGCCCATTTCAACTTGCGCCACCAGTGCCTGCTTCTCTTTGTTCCAGGCGCTTCGTTCGAGCTCAAGCTGGCTGGGCCCGGCCTCGCACGCTCTCTTCAACTTTTGCTCAAGGTCAACTTTGGCCGACACCAGCGCATCCAGCTCGTTCTGTTTGTCGATAAGACGCGTCTCGAGCCAGCGGTATTCGTTCCTGATCGTTTCCAGCTGAGTTTGAAGCTGCTCCATTTTCTCCACATTGGCCGGCTGTTCTCTCTCCATCCTCTCAATTCGCTGCTCTTTTTCTCTCAGCTCTTTCTCGTTTGTTTCGATCTGCGACTTTAGCTGAGCCTTTTCCTCGCTCCACTGATGCTCCGCTTCGCTCAGCAAAGCAATTTGAGTGTTTAGTCGCTTGATTTCTTCATCTCGTTCGATGTTGAATCTGTCGAGCTTGGCCTCCCGATCACATTTGCTCGACTCGATTTCCTGCTTCAACTTGGCCACAGTCTCCTCGTTGGTTTTCAGTTCGCTCTCTAATGCCAGTCTCTTGTTCGCCCACTCAGTCTCCAGTTTCTCTTTCTCTTCTTGTCTCAGTCGACAGAGCTGACCGGACTCTTCGAGCGCCACCTCGAGCTGAGTAAGGCGCTGCCGGATCTCTTTCAGCTCGGTGTTCTTCAACTCGAGCTTTCTCTCGTGCTCGTGAAGAAGACTTTTCTTCTCGTCAAACCACTTTTCGCTCAACTCCTGTCTCTCTTGGCTGAGACGCGACTCCACTCGCTGCTCGAGTCTGCTCTCGTACTCTCGGTCGTACTGTGCCTTTATGTGCTCGGACAGTTCGTTCTTCTCGTTGCAGACTTCAATGTACATGGTGCGCACCTTTTCCAGCTCGTTCTCTTTATTGGCCAGCTTCAGATTGAGCTCGTTCACTTGGCTCTCGTACTCGCCGATAAGCTGGTTGTGACTGCCCGACGCGCTCAACTCTTGAATGATGCGCTCGCATTCGGCCAAGTGCTGCTGTTTGCCGTAAAGGTCCATTTCCAGCGCGTTTTTCATCTGCTCAAGTGCTTCTTCGCGCTCAAGCAGCTCGTCGATTTTCACATTCTTTTCGTTGAGCTCCGCGCCAAGCTCGCCCTTTTCCTTTTGAATTTGACCAAGTTGAACGTTCAGCTGCGCTTCGCTTGTCTTCACTGTGGCCAGTTCTTTCTCCAGCAGTTCGATTTGATTTTTGTGCTCGTTCAGACTGTTCAATGCGCGCTCGAGCTCGCGCTGAATTCCGGTCTCATTGAAGCCCACAGAAGTCGAGTGCGCTGAGTCCCTCTCCTCTTCTAATCGAAGCTTGTGCTCCAATCGTTCGCATTTGGCTCGCAGTTCTTCGATCAAATTTCGATCGGAACGCATCAGCTCACGCTCGTATCTGGCCTGCAGCTCGTTCAGACTCGAGCTCAGCTTGTTGACAGTGTTCGCTCGCTCGACGGCGGCCATCTCGGCGTTCTTGGCCGCCGTGTTGAGCTGAGCCTGTAGCCGTTCGATAGTCTCCTGCTTCTCGAGCACCTCGTTGTTCGTGTGTCCTAGTCGCTCCTTCAGCGCATTCGTGTCCGCCTCGTATCGCTCACGCAGCTGCTGGATAAAGTTCTCGTGCTGCTGCTGCACCTTCTCAAGCGTGTCGAGCTTCTGCTGCTCGCTGATCTGCATGTTTAGGCCCTCGATCTCTTGGCGGGCCTCTTCAAGTCGACGCTCGAGCACTTTGTTCGCTTGTTGCATTTGCTCGCATTTGGCAAGCGCCTCCTCGCTGGCGCGCACAGCCTCTTCGGCCTCTGTTCGATACTTGCTGCACAGCTCATGAGCTTGCTCCAGACTCGCCTGCACGCTCTCGCGCTCCTTGTCTGACAAGTAGAGTCGATGCTTCATGGCCCTCATCTCTCGACTCGTGTCCTCCTGAAACGCGGTGAAGCGGTTTGTCACCTCTTCGAGCTTCTTGCCGCGAACTTTGTACAAAAACTGCGCCTGACAATACAGACGGTTAAGATGCTCGATGTTGAAGTATTCCTGCTGCTGCTTCTCTTCTTCGGCCTGCAGCTGCTTTAGCTGAGCCTCGTCCAGTTCTCTCAGGTCAATGAGCGACTCTTCGCGATACGCTTTGCCGTTCGACTCGTTTTGAAAGTTCAACTCAAGGCCGTTGCCGAGCTTGGCCACTGCGAGCTGACGACTGTCCGACTGCTCTTCGCGATTCTCTTGAATGTCCGTGGGAATGGCGAATCGATTGAACGCGTTCAATTTGTTGTGTGGCACGTGATGCTGCTCGCTCAGCTGAGCCAAGTTCTTCTGGTTCTCTTCGCTGTTCACCTGGGTGCGGTCGGGCAGATCGATTGTCTCCTCTGGATGGTACTCGGCCACTTTGGGAATGATCGTGGCCTGAAGCATGCGCGGTGAAGGCGGTCGCTGGTTGTTCGATGGCGTTGAGAACTGCTGCTGTTGAAAGTTTTGCCTTAAATTTCAGTTCACTTTCAAACAAGTCTCTGGTTGGCCATGGCGATCGACTTACACGTTCTTGAATGGGTGAGGGTGGTGGTGATGGGCACGATGCAGTGGCGTCACCGGGTACTGGTTTTGAGGCGAGTAGGTTTTCGTCTTGGCCTGTGAGGGCGGCGGCAGCGGATGGCGTTCATCGCTCGAGTCGTCCACGCTCGATTCACCGGACGAGCTGATGAGAGACTCGTCGTCCAGAATGCCGTCTAGGCCGCCCTCCGATATCAGCTGCTTTATTTCGTTGTCTTGCTGCTTGTCGTCGAACTCGCCGTCGCTTTCCTCGTCGCCCAGGTAGAGCTGGTTGGCGTCGAAATTGATGCTGCCCACCTGGTTCTCCATTGTCTACACTCAACTTGGCGATCTACAAATTTCTATGATTCTACGTGAACAGCATACGGCCTACTGTGGAATTAATTAGCCATGGAAACGAATGCACGGCTCTAATTATGAGTGCGAATGGCCGGAAGTGTGGTCAAACTTCGTACAAAACAGGCCCTGTTAAGTTTGAACTAATCGATTCTTTGAGGGAGCGGTGGTCGAACGCGCTCGTGTGCGCAAAACGCTCAGCGACCTTGGGCCTGTCATCTTATCGACTCTTATGCTGCCCGCCCGAGCTCCTACTCCCTCAACTTTCAAGCTCTTTATTCAGTCTGCCCAGATGAGTCCACAGCGTACGATTCAACAGTGTAAACAACTCGAGTCCATTTTTATTCAAATTCATATATGACGAGCTCAGTTGAGTTATTTACCGGGCCACCACCACCAGGTAGTGGTCGTTGGCCACCAGCCAGTGGTTGTGGTTGAAGGCCACCAGCCAGTGGTTGTGGGCCAGGGCGAAGTGGTTGGCAGCCAAGTGAATGGCGAAGTTCGTCCTGAGGTCCAGTATGTCGGCGTGGGATAAGTGGTGAAGCTGAAGCTTGGCCACGTGAACGTTATAAAGCGTTCATCGGCTGCTGGAGCAGCAGTCGTCTGCGAGACGAACAAAACTGTTTGCGACAAGTGGTGAGCCCGAGGCCAATACCGAATATCTGCTGCGTTTTCTTACCCGAAATCAAGGCGAGGACAGAAGCGAATTGCATCTTAGCGAGCTCAATTGAGACAAGTAAAATTGGCTATTAAACGTCGAAGGACGACTAATTCAACGCAAATAGGCACATCCATTATATATCAGGGCCGACGCATGGGAATTCAATAATCGAAACATGTGGAGCCGCGGTACGAGCGATAAGAGAAGCGAATAAACTTTCAAAGGGCGGCCAAAAACCGAAGGAGTTTAGAGCACAGAGAAGCGTATAATCATCGGCAAGAGACTAGAAAGCCAAATGATGATTGGTCGATCGATTGAGGAGGGAAGGGGCTTGATAATGGCAAATGTGAGGCAATTTGGACAGAGAAAGGTTCAGCTGAGGACTCCCCTACAGGGTGCGCGTAATATTTGTCCTAATTGGATACTCTGCTGCGTCGAATGGTTATCATGGATGGTAAACAAGCGAATCGGTCGCCATGGCTACCTTCAAATTATACACTTTAAATGAATGAGGCGTGCGTCTAGCACACAAGACAGACCAGAGCTAGGGTCTTAGTTAAAGAGAAAAAGAAAAGGAGAAGAAAGGCAGGCTTGTGGAAGATAATGCGGCTCAAAGAGTACGAAATTGTGATCGAGCCGCGCGAGGTCGTGTTCGAACACATCGTGCCAAACAAGCTCTTCAGCAAGCACTTGAACATAAAGAATGTTGGAAACAAGAGCCGTCGAATGGAGCTGTTCAGACCTAGCAACAAGGTAGCCAGAGCAGAATTGGTTCTCTTTGCGAGCCGCTTCTACTTTTCCTCAAGGTCTTCAAGCTCAATTACAAAAATCCCGAACATCCAGTGCCGCCTGGCATGGAGATTGCGGCTGTGCTCGAGTTCAAGGCAAGCGAGGCGGCCGAGTACAAAGACAAAATGGTAATCACAGTCAACGACCATGAAGTGGTCATTCCCATCCACGCGTTTCCAGCTCGAGCGAATCTTTGCCTCGACGGTTTGTTCATTCAGCTACTTGCTCCACGCTCAATAAATTGGAAGAAACAATTTTGAAGAGCAAATCGATCTGGGAACTCACTCGGCCAGCAAGAAAACCATCTCGGCCGTGTTAAACATCGCCAACAAGGGAGCAGTCGATGGCCCGTTCAATATCGATTACAAGGGCAGCTTGCCTCTTCATTTTGTGCCGAGTCATGGCATGGTCGCAGCTCACTCGACCATGCAAGTAAAGGTAAATTGGGACACGTGTGATTCCTGCTCGTGCTCAAATCTAATTTTCTCAATCAGGTTGACTTTTTCACCAACGAGCCGGGCCTCGTCAATGAGAGAATCAGGTAGGCGAACGATAGATCAAGTCTACTCAGTGTTGTTAATCTCGTCGGACTAGATGTTCGATCGGAGAGGCAAAGTTCAGCGAGTTTGTGGTCAAGGCGAATATCATGAAGCGAGAGCTTGTCCTGTTCGATCCAGAAAGCGAGGCCCGCTTGAATAGAATCGATTTCGGCTCGTGCTATTACGGCTGCAATCTGACCACAATGATCGGAGTGCAGAACTCATCACCAGAACCGGTCGACTTTGTCATATTGCTCGAGGAAAATGGACCGGGCGTTGAAATTGTAAGATATCGATAGAGCTGAACTAACGCACCAATGACTGACCAAGCGTTGAAAAGGGCGCCGAGTTGAGCAAGAGCACGAACGCGTTGAAAGCAAAAAGCAGCGCTTACCAGGAAGAAGACTTTTCACCGCTGGACAAACTGGTCAGCGCGTTTCCCAACAACGGCTCGCTGGCTCCGTTCGAGAAGAGAATCGTCTTTCTTCGCTTCAACCCAGAGTGAGTCTAAAGCGTGAACACGCTTCTCAACGCCTTCTTGTTAATACGCCTCTGAGCAGATACAAGTATCCGGACACGGGCTTCTCAAGCAAGCTCGTGCCTCCGCCTCGAAGAGACTACGCGTTATTTCTGTTCTTCGAGCTGCTCGGAGACCATCAACGCACTGAGCTGGCAATCACCGGCACCGCTCTTCCCGTCCTAATCCGCATCGAGCCAGATTTGCGTGACTTTGGCGAGTGCCGTATCGGCCAGCGAAAAGACCTCGATGCCGTGATCTACAACGAGTCCGAGCTCAAGAGCGCCCGCTACAAATTCAACAAAATCGCCAATTTCGTGGTCAATCCGGCCGAGGGCAGAATCGCACCCCGCTCGTCAATGAATGTGACAATATCGTTCGTTCCTCATCAAATGGGTATCAATTCGACCAGATCGAATTCTTTGCTTCTTTTGCTGACTCACTCGGTTCAGGCTCGTTTAACTCTACGATCGAGTGTCGAGTGTACGACAAGTTCTCTGACTACGAGAACCCGCTGATCGTTCGCGACAAGAGCATCATATCGATTCCAATCTCGGTACTCGGCACATCAGTACTTGTCTCCAAGTCTCCGCCGGCCAAGTTCTCAAATGGTAAATTGTCTCCAATTAAGCCGACCGATTAAGAACGAGCAAATTTTTTAATTGCAGGCACCGACCCGATCATAACAAACGAGCTGGGCATTAATGTCGACACCAAATTCGACAAGATTCAGTCGTTCAAGCCGCGCATGGCAGTCTTGAATGCGAACAAAGACGAGCTCCGCAGGTCCACTCATTCGCTGAGCAAAGGAAACGACTTCAAAGTGGCCTATCCGAACGACCGTGCCAGGAGTCTTGCGCCGTTCGCACGCAATCAAAAGTTCAAGTCAGTAGTCGGCTCGATAGTTTTCATTTCATCACCTCTCTTGATCGTACGGTTGATGAAGAACAATTTTCACTGGCCAGCCCAGACACAATTACATCGATCCGGACTATGCCTACACTGACGAGGAGCTCGGCTGGATCGACAAGCACAACGCAATTTACAAGGCATTCATCAACGATCTCGGCTTCTATCGGCAAGAAAAGCGGAGAAACAAGTGAGTGTCTCTCATTCAATTTGACAAGGCCCGGCTTAAAGCGAACGTAAACAGAGAGCAGGCGACGTTTGGTAATTCAATAGAGAATGGCCTCCTTCCTCAAGGAGGCATGCGACCCAAACGATTGAAACAAGCCGAAATAGAAAAAGAAGAGGCCAAGGCCGGTGAGTAGTCAACTTTAAACCAATTTCTTTCAATCGGTTTTCAACTCGACGATGTCAAGCTCGATTTGAAATCGATCCCAAATGGAAGCTCGTCTCCTCCGAAGAGCTGTCCAAACAAGAGCAGAAATTAAAAGCAAAAACCCTGAATCAGTTGAGCATTCGCGATCGAGACAAAATCAAAACAGTTCTACAGCCGTCCGAAATCTACAAAATCGTTGTTTGTAAGTGACCAATCACTGCTGCCTTTTAAATCTCCATTTGATTTTGAATGACCGAAGCTCCGTCGGTAATCGACTTTGGCGAAGTGAGCGTGCAGTCAGAGTCAAGTAGAGAGTTGATGTTCTGCAACACTCTTGACGAGCCCATACATGTTGAATTGGAGGTGAGCCGTGTCTCAAAGCCGATTGCTAATCAATTCGACTAACAATGAGCGCCTAGAACGATTGCAACGAGCTACGTCAGACGAATCCAGTCGCCCAAGTGATCGCGCCCAAGTCCAAGGGCGTTTTCGAATTCATATTCGAGTCGGACACGGTGCAGACCTTTCAGCGATCGCTCTCTTACCGCATCAACTACTCGTACAGACATCACGTGATTGTTCTGGCAGATAGCAAACTGCCCTATTTAACCATCGACCAGCCTCATGTTGTGCTCACACAGCTGCCAGGAGCGCAGCCTGAGCTCTGCTACAGGAAGAACATAACACTCAAGAATCCGTTCAATTCGCTGCTCGAGTTCACTTGGATTCCGATTTACGGCGACCAGGGCATTGCGTTTTCAATTCGTCCTGCTTCAGGTATGCTGTCCACTCCAGATCGTTCTCATGCCTTCAACTTGACCACAATTCGAAATGAATTAAAGGATTTGTTCAGCCTTATCAAGACTTGGAATGCGAGATCGTCTGGCACGGTTCTTACTTTGCTCCTCAGAAAGGAACATTTTCTCTTCAGGTCACCGATGGCCAAGCCACTTGCTTGACTTGTGAGGCCAAGGCAAGCTGTTCTTTCCCCTCGAATCTGATCCAAATCGCCAATTTAAGCCGAACTCTTTCAGCTCGGCTCGCCTTCGTTGAGTTTCATAAATCGCAGAGCCAATTTCGGCCGAATACCAGTTAACATGACCTCGACCAAAACTTACTACATGTCCAATTCGGGCAGTCAAAACGCCTTTTTCCGGGTGGGCAGTTTTTCTCCCAAACTAATTTTTAGATCAAAGGTGTCTAATCGCTTGTTGACTTGAAAAGATTCTGGATCCCAAGCCCATACCGGGAATGGTCATAACACCATCGAGTGGACTGGCTCCGGTCAACGGGGTCGTTCCGATCAAAGTGGAAATGACACCCTATGAAATAATGAAATTCGACGCCAAGATCATGATTCAGATCAGAGGCGGCAAGTTGATGGAGCTTCGTCTGAGCGGAGAGAGCGAAGAGCCTCTGATTGACATCAGTGTGGTGAGTCGAGTTTGTCGCCGAGTGCGCGAGATGGCCATTCAATGTTCATCGCTTTATTTAGCCCCGTTTTGACTTTGGCGGTGTATTCTCAGGCGCGTGTTGCTCTATTCCGTTTTCTTTGGTCAATCAGAGCAAAGTGAAAGGAAAAATTGAGTTCAATTTGACAAAATTCGCCGACTTTGCGATTAGAGCGGCCCAGAACAGCAAATACTTGGAGTGCAACCAAAAAGTCTACGTGGTCAGCGTGGAGCCAGATCAGGAAGTCGACCTTGAGCTTGTTTTCTCGCCCAAAGAGGTCTGTTTGTCTGTTCAATCTTGACTGTAAGCCTTCTCTCAATTGAATGAGCATTAGATCGCCTCGTATGACTTTGAGCTGCCGATCAACACGTACAAGCAGAGTCGAGTGGCAAGCAGCGAAGTCAATTCGCCCTATCCGTCCGAGCTGGCCTCTTCCGTCGACGATCGGGTGTCGATCACACGACGCAGCACTCGGCAAGCGTTCATAAACTATCTGCCCAAGCGAACTGTGACAGCCATCGGCCTTCGAGATGCGCTCGAGATCTCCGACACGCAGATAAAATTCAGCGTTCCAATTGCTCATTTGGAAAAACTAAAGCATGGGGGCTTCTACGACGCCAAGGTTTCTTTTCCTCCGCTTAACGCTCTCTCTCTAAACTTGGCTCTAACTTGTCTCGTTCGACAAAAGCCTGTGAAAATAAGGAACAATGGAAACAAGCCGATCAAATGGTGCCTGGACACTCGCAACTCAAACAGCGTGCTAGAGCAAGGAATATTCCGCATATGCAATGGCTCTCTCATTCCGTTTGTAAATCAATCTATATACGGTCCTGAAGGCGAGCTAGAGCCGGGCCAGTCGTTTCAATTCAACATTATGTTTTGTCCAGGTACAACTCTTTGAGATTTGTTTGTTCGGTATTCATTCACTTGGTCGTTTCATAAAAATCAGACAAAAGCGGCATATTCAGCTGCCGGGTGCCGGTCGTGCTCAACGGTAAATTCGCTCAGCCGTACTACCATCTGGAAATTGAGGGCGAAGTGATGCGGCCCAGTTTACAATTTGAACCGCACACGCTGATAATGAAGCCAGTTCCGTTGAAAATGAGCGTATCCGAGCGCGTGCTTGTCACCGGCACTGCCTATGAAAAGTGAGCACCCTTAGCCAGTACAAAACGCAAACCATTTAAAACATTGCAATTCAGACAAGGGCCTTTGAAGGTGGAAGTCATTGGAACAAACTTGTCCGAGCCGTGTCCGCTCAGCGTCAGCTTCTTGGACGAGCCGAGTAGGAAGAGAAGCAGAAATTTGGGCCAATTAGTTTATCAAGCTCTTTTCATTCATTTAGTAATCGCCGCTGGCTCGAGCTCAATTCAGATCGAGGTTAAATTTGAAAGCGCGTCGCCTGTTTCGCACCTGTTCAAAATCAAGTTCACCGACCACAATCGAAATGAGTAATTTTTGCCCAGTTTTAATTAACCTCGGAACAAGAAGTAACAAATAATCGAATTCGCAGATACATTTACGAGGTGATGGCCACTGCAGACAATTCACTTCTCACGAACTATCCGTTCCTGGTCGAGCATCAGAACGACTTTCAAATCGTCATCGAGAGTGTGAGTTGCCGCTTGATCGTTCTAAAATAAAGAAGAATCAAGAATGAGTCGGTCTTAGGGTCATATAATGAAAGGAAGTCGTCGAGAGAACGGCTCTTTCATAAATGGTCATGTGTCAGGCGAGCCGATCCTGCGTCCGCTCACAGCCAATTCGAGAGTTTCAAACACGATCGGAATGAGCCCGACATTCGGATACGAAGAACTGATCGAGAACATTGATGACGAAGAGCTCAAGACAATATTCGGACTCGAAGGAGACTCGGTGAGTTGAATCCGCTTTGCCTGCCGCTGCTCTTTGACTCTATAGTGCTCCTCTGAATAGACTCCGGACTTGGCGTCCAAAATGGAGATGATCGCCAGCTCTAAGACTCTTCGTCAGCTTCTGTTTCCATTACGCGACTCGCAGATCGGAATGTTCTCGAGCGATCTGGTCCGCATTCTAGAACGCTGGTTCAGATGCAATGGCTGGGCCAACTCGCACACAATCGTCAAAATACCCGACACATTCAGAGGGTGAGTCTCAATCAGTGGCTTGTGATCGATTGTTCTAATCGGCCTTCAAAGGGGCCTATCACGCAAACCGATAGACGACAGTGAGGAAAAAGTGCCACAACAAGACGCACTTAAACGCGAGACACGAACCATTTACGAAATGCTGCAGCATTTGAGTGGACGCCAACTGCCAGCCATTCCGGTCAACTCTCCGGTCCCGAACGGCCTCAACGAACGGGCCAATCAATTCCATTGGCAGCACAGCGTCCTCCTCAAGTTCATCGAGTATATGAGCCTTCTCTTCAAATTGATTTGACTCGCTAAAGCTGCATTGAAATCCAGAGTCCAAGGCGGCTGTGTGGCCCATATCCGGCCCGAGTATCTGCTCGAGCCCAAGGAGTACAACGCCTGGTTTGAGCAAAAGCAGCAAAAGAGCAGCGAAAGCTCAACTGGCTTTGAATCGGTGCGGAGCAAAGAGAACCGAATTCCCCTGGAGCTGTTCAACCTCGTGTCTAAAAAGTCCTGGCTCGACTGTCTGCTCCAAGTTCTGAAGGTTTGAGACTATTCGGCTCAAATTGACTAAAGTCCACTCAAACGGAGATTAGATCTGTGTGATCGATCGAATCACTGCAAAGAGCTTGGCACAAAAGCCAGTTCCATTCAACGACTCGGCTTCGTTTCCTCAAATCAAGCCCGACCCGCTAATGAGCAACGTAAAGCTTCTAGAACCGAATTTTTCCAGTTCAATTTCTCACAGCTGCATTTCAGGTCTACTCGACCGGCGAGCGAATCCTGCTCACTTGGCTGAACTACTTGTTCGCCAATTACAAGCAAATCATCTGGCAGAATGAGAACGGTCGCGGAGTGCCGGCCGATCGTTGGATTGTAAACTTTGACGTGGATCTCACCGACAGTCTGGTTCTGGCTGCAGCGATCGGAGCCTACTGTCCGTTTGTGGTGAGCAGCTTTGGGCTTTTATGCTCATTCGCGACCGAGGCTGTCATTTTCAAATTAGATCGACTCTCACCTGAAGCGGATGTACGCGCAAGCAGACACGCCGGAAAAGTGCTACCACAACGCTCTGCTGTTGGTCGAAGCCTGCCGGCTAATCGGACTTGACTATGACATCAGTTCGCTGGACATTACCGATCCGAACGCCTTGTCAATGCTGTTGCTCACCGCGTTTCTTTACAACAAGCTGCCCGAATATCTGCCCGGTGCCGGGGTGCAGTTCGAAGGTCCACTGCATCAGACCGTTTGTCGCCAGATAAACATCTCCAATCCGAGCACCAAGAACATCGTCTACGAGCTCATTTTACTTGGCCCGCAGGCCAAGTACTTTTCATTGCCCAAAGGCCACGAGCTGGCGATGGTTCCCAAAGGAAAAGCTGCACTCGCAGTCAACTTTGCCGGGCAAAATCTAAATGCAGCAGAGGCGTATTTGCTACTGGTCGGACGAAAGAAATCTTCGTTTGTGGCCGAGACGTTGGTGTTCCACCTTACCGCCAATGTGGACGAGCTAAGCAGCAAGGTAAGTCGTTCGCTTTGTTATTCTCAGGCCTAATTCCTATCGCGCTGCTCACCTCTTCTTCATCGCTCTTTTTTAACCCAATTTAAGTCGCTCAAGAGAAAAAAGGTATAAGAGCAATATTTTCGATTCGAGTTTGCTTGGTGTTTGCCTGCCATTCTTCGAAACTAAACGATTTCTTTTTTCGTTTTGTCTTTGTTCACGTTCGTTTTGAATTGAGCTTGTTTACATGACTCTAACCTGCGATTTGAATATCTAAAAATCGAATCGATCTATCGAACAGAATTCCATTTCATGCGTCTCTCATTTTCAGAAAGTGATCAAGTGTGCCGCTCCGCTCTACACGTCGACCGAATTGAGTCTAGAGGTGGAGAACCCGTACGATGTGGAGGCCGAGTTCAGTTTGACCGTGCTGGAGAGCGACAGTGTGGACGGTAGCATTCGAAATCCGTTCAATTTGAGCTCGAACCAGGTGCCGCCAACTCAGAGCAAAGAAAAGCCCAAATTGTCGCGGCCCCATCGACTCAATCCAAAGCAGTCTGGCAGCATCGAATCAGATGCAATTGGTGAGTGTTGACCTGAATGTTGAAATTTACTGAAGAAAATGAGAAAATTCCAACAGACGAAAACTGCCCTCTGTTGAGCGCGTTCTATTCAAAGACGAAGAAAATCCGCCTGGCACCCAGAGGCCGGTCTCGTGTCGAACTTGTTTATTTGCCACTGCAGCAGATCAAGCACAAAGGCGCTCTGGTGTTCTCATCGCCAGGCGTCGGTGATTTCATTTATCACTTGGAAGGAACTCCCGAGACTCCGATCGCCGGTCAAGTTCAGGTCGACGAATCTTCACTCGATTCGGCTCGCATTAAACTCATCAAGACGAGCAGTAAGTGGCCATTTCCAACTCAAACGAGCTTCAATGCCATTCACCTCCAGCCCAATTAGCCGAAGCTGGAAGAAAGCTTGTCTTTAGATGCTTCGCTGGCGATCGAATTCAATTGAAACTTCTGATTCCAGTTTGCAACAAAGAGCGCGAGAATGGACTGGCAGCGGCCACTGAACTGGTTCGTAAATTCTAACCAGAACACCGATTGGAGTTTTTTATTTAACTTGCTTGTTTCTAGCGAATGAGTCGAGCAGAACTGGGGAGACGCAAGATTCACGGTGTTCTCTCTAGCAAGAGTCTTCTCGAGGCCGTCAAACGTTTGACGCTGAACGGAAAAGCGAGCGCTGTAGGTCCCATTACTCGCAGGCCTATTTCACTTGCTCTTTTGACTTGACTGACTTGAAAGATTCCAAAAACTGTGGAGTACTCGGTCACCTCCAAAGACACTCAGTTTTTCAGTGTGCCCAGAAGCTTAACAGTCACCAAAGAAGGTAAGCATCGCCTGATTCTTCACTGAGCGATCGAACTGATGAAACGATTTAGAAATACAATCGGACGAGAACGCGGTGCCATTGGTGCTCAACTTTGCGGCCGACCGTCCAGGCACCTATTCGAGCGAGATCGAGCTCAAATGCTTGCCGGATGAGCACAGACTGATTCCGATCGAGTTCAAGGTCACAGAGAGCGCAGTCTCCGACGCCACGGTCGCTTACCTTCAATTCACCGCCGCAGTTTTCGACACAATTGTTCAGCGCATACCGATCGTGAGTCGGAAATTTGAGTTTTTCTGCTCTGAACCGTTCACGGAGCAGCCAAAATTGTTTTAGAGAAACAATTCGGAAGTCGCCTGTCACTACCGTGCAGTCATCAAAGGCAGCATGCGGGACAAGAACTGCTTCAAAGCGACCGAGGAGTTTTCAATAGAGGCGCGTTCTGCGCACAATTTCCAACTTGAGTTCACGCCGCCAGCCGAGGAAAAGTACGAAGCCGAGTTGACTATCTTGAACATGACCGAGGCCACTCCGACCCGCTTCATTCTGACCGGAATAGGTGAGAAGCGTCCGCCACTTGGCGAAATCAAGCTCGACACCCAAGTTGGCCAAATGTAAGCGTCTAACGTTCTCAAATCAAATTCAATCTAATGACTTGACTCAAACATTAAGAACCGAGCACGAAATCTCAATACCCAACAAATCCAATCGAAAGCTCTGCTTTTACGTAAGTGCCAGCCACTATTCTTCTCGGCATCAGACAATTCTCAATTGAAATCGACTGTACAGGTGTCGGCCAACTGCGAGTTTTTCAAGGGCCCGGACAAGATCACCGTTCTGCCACGACAGAAGGAGACCTACAAATTTGAAATAGTGCCGAGCAGAAGAGGCGAGTTCCGCGGCGCTTTGATATTCAAGCCGGGCGAGTGGCCGATCAAAGAAATTGACAGCGACGGCGACGAAATTCCGCAAGAGCTGGAGGACTGCACTCCGCCTCAGCTCACCCTCTGGTACAACTTCAACATCAAGGTTCAACCAAAGCCGGCCGTATCAATAGTCGAACTCGAAGCTCCTGCAATGGTGCGCTGTGGCTGCTGAATTGAATTCTTATCGCCGGTAATCGTTGCCGTTTTAGGAGTCGATCAAGTTGAGCATTCCGATCACAAATCCGTTCGAATGGCCGATTGAGTTGGACATTGCCAAGTACGGCCCGTTTCTGGAAGCGCCAGCAAAGCTCAGTATTGAGCCAGAGCAGACATTAAATTTCGAACTCAGCTTCAAGCCCAAGCATGTGGGCAAGTTCAAGGGCAGGTAAAGATTCTGAAATCCTGCTCGAACGATCTAAATTTAAAATATTCGCCCAGCCTCATATTTTACAATGAAATGGTCGGCGAGTTTTGGTATGAGCTACGTTTGATTGCCCTTGATCCAACGCCGGTTCACCTGGAGCCGGTGGAAGCCGAGGTGGGACGTGATGCAATCAGGAAGATTAAAATCAGCAATCCGCTCGACGAGACAGTCGAGTTTGACATAATTATATCCAATCCGCGCAATTTCTCTCTTGACCGCAAGCACAGTGGAGTTTTGACTCTGGAGCCGCTGCAGACCGCCGAGCTGGACGTGGTTTTCACTGCATCGGCGATCGGACCAGCCGACCAGTTTGGCATTGTGACTTTGCTCAATGAAAAGCTCGGCAACTGGCAGTATGAGCTCAGAGGAATCGGCACCGAACCTGAAACGCAAGAGCCCATAAACATGATAAGCGAGACGAAGAGGTCGGAAATAGTCAACATCAGCTTCCGCAATCCGACTGAATCGGCCATCTACTGTGATTTGTCGCTGGAGCACGACACGAATGCAAGTCCAGTGTCGCCTGAAGACCTTGAGCACTTTGCCATTCAGCTGGAGAACGTGCGCAACGTTCGCGTGGCTCCTCTCTCGGTCTTGGACATTCCGCTCTCGTTCGCGCCGGAGGAAACGCGACGCTACCATGCCACTCTGACAGTGAACGCCAGACGCGAGGGACAAATGAGCTGGACCGAGCGGGGCACTCAACTCAACCGACTCCGCTGGGTGTATCCGATCAAAGGCTTCGGCGTGAACAGCGTGATCAGTCGAAGCTCGTCATTGATGCTCGAATGCACTGCCCGCTGCAGAGTAGAAAAGCGTCTTGAGATCACTTTGGCCGGCTCAAGTGTGGGCAGCCACGAGGTTCTCGACGTTCGCACCTTCACTCCGAAGCCGTCGAATGTGGACGAATCGCCTGAGCTTATCACATTCGGAACCGAAAACGGCGCACACTTCATTCAGAAGATCGAATTCGCTGATCTACACGACCAATCGATTCGAAATTCGGTCGCCATAAAGCTCGTCAAAGTTCAAAAGCAAAAATCAAACGGTTTGCTCAAGCTTGTCTACGAGCTCATCTTTTCTCCGTCGCGCTCGTTCCTGTGAGTTTGCCTTATTTGCTCGACTGGCGATTTCAATTTACCGACGTTTCTCTCAAAGGTCAGAAGCATTCATTCAAATTGAGACACCTCGGGGCGGCATGTGGCGCTATCCGATCAAACTGGTGGCTACTGAGCCATTGCCAGATGACACGATTACCATTGAGGGACACCGACTCTACAAAGAGGCCTTGGTCGGCTTTCGACTCACCAGCAAATCAAAGTACTTTTTGAGAATTTTGAATCAGGCCCGATTAGCAGCCGGTTTAAATCACTCAATCTTTCAAGTGAACCGCTCAGTTTCGAGGCGAAATTTTCATGCAACGCCGAGTCCGTGTTCACAGTTAGTCCTGAGCGAGGCGAACTGCTGCCAGAAATCGACGGAGGAACTTTGATCAAAGTCGGATTCATTCCGACTTCGTACGGAAAAACGTTTCAGACGCAGCTGAGCATAATCGTAAGCCAACCTAAGCATTCGCAGCCACGCTGGTTTCTGAACAAATTGCCCACCTCGAACAGACTCCCACTTACGAGTGGAAATATTTGGTAAAAGGTACAACGCCCGCGTATGTGATACCAAGAGGCCAGTCAGCCGTAGCTGCCACGTTCTCCGCCAATCTGATCAACCAAGCGGCCTTGAGGCGTAGACCGAAGAGAAGGAATTTTGTCGTTGAGAATCGCATCATCCTTCAGACCGCTGCCTCGTCACCAGTCAAAGGCGCCTCGCTTTTATCCTCTAAAAAGCTCAGTCTCATTTAAATTTGACAAGTTCCCTCTCTGCCTTTCAATATCTACCTTCAATAAACAAATCCTCAATTAAATGAAAAGGTGGTCTCAGCCCTTGGATGGCGCGAAGTCTTGCTGGTCAAATGAAAACCTATCCACCCAGTTTTGTTCTCTTGCGCCCAACTTCCTCGCATGAGCGCTTATTGACTCGAGAACAAAAGCCACAACTAGGAACGTGATAGCAGCTACACAAATAAAAGTTCTCCGTCCAATGATTCATTTCATATAAATTCAAGCCAGATTAAGTTGAATTTTAATGCTCAAATGATTTGGTTGTTTTGGATCTGTCTATCGCTTGTTGATTGCACACACTCGGGTAAGGCTTTGCTTCAGATGCCCTGAATCTGAAATTGATGGCATCGAATATGTTGCCCACTTGGGCACGTATGCAGCTCATCTGCGAGCCGAGCAGATCCATAGAAAAGCGGCCCATCCCTGGCCAGTGGACGAGAACCAAAAGATTGTTGGCGGAAGCCAGACTTTCCCCAACGCTTGGCCTGCCATGGCAGCTCTGTATCTAGACGGCAGTTTTTATTGTGGCGGGACTCTGATTGACCAGAGCACTGTTCTCACCGCTGCTCATTGTACCGACGGATCAAACGCTTCAGCAGTCAAGGTCTATTTAGGAGTGCACGATCGAGCTTACATAGACATTCCTGATTTGTGGGGGCCTATTATTGAACGACAAGTTGCTCAAATAATTCAGGTTTGTAGAAGAGAATCTTAAGCAGCAAGCTCTTCTTATCGGAATTTGTCGGAAAGCACGAGAATTTCAACAACGAGAGTCTATCTTATGATATAGCACTGTTGAAGCTGTCAGAGCCAGTTCCTCTAAGTGACGCGATTAGTCTTGCTTTGCTGCCGTCTCAATCAGACAGCTATCCGGAAATAGACCAATTCGCTTGGGCCGTTGGATGGGGCGCTGTCTATTATGACGGCTGGATTCCCATTCAATTACGTCAAGTCGACCTGGATATTGTCGATCCAATTTTGTGCGAAGAAATCTACGAAGACCTCGTGTTTAATCAAAGCCAACATGTTTGCTCCGGAGTTTTAGATGGCGGCTATGATACTTGCCAGGGAGATTCGGGTGGTCCCTTGTATGTGAGTGAATTCAAAAATGGCAAGAGGCTAATGATTCTGGCCGGCATCACTTCGTATGGTCAAGAGTGCGCTCTGGAAAATTCGCCCAGGTAGGCCTATTTCAGCTCATCGCTTGTCTCGTCGAAGCTAGAATTTCCGCTCCTCAAGCGTTTACGTTAGAGTCAGTCACTTTATCGATTGGATGCAAGATCAAGGTAGGCCAAACAGAATACTTCTTTTCTCCTCAATATCCAATCACTTGTTCAAGGAGTCGATGTCAAAGCTGCTCAAGTCTCATTTCAAATTAGCTACTCGTCGGCAATTTATCCCAGCCATCCATTCAAATTAGTTCTTTTTCTGACCGCATTAAGAATCTGTCTTAACTTAAGCAAGCACTGAATGCTCTTGGCAAAAAATAAAATCAACTCATCGTTCATACATGTGTTTATTCAACAGGATTAAAAAGACGATGCAAAAAAGTGGGGCCTGGCCGGTGATCGAAACCGGGACCTCTCGCACCCTAAGCGAGAATCATACCACTAGACCACCAGGCCGCGATGCTTTCTGAGCACCAATCAATAAACTGGATTCGGTGATTTGGTTGTTCAGAATATCAGGTCTTGATAGACAGGGCAGCACAGAACGGAAAATTCAAATTCACATATTTGATGAAAATAGCCGGCTCAAGTGCTTCTCCATTCTAGCTCTCTCTCTTTTTTTTTAAAGCGATATTCAACGAACGGAATATCTAGCAAAATAGCTATTTGAAATCAAATCCTCTCTAAATCAAGCTCGGATGAAAACCGATATGTATGTAATGCACTGCTCCATCAGGATTGTCAACGCGGCCTGGTGGTCTAGTGGTATGATTCTCGCTTAGGGTGCGAGAGGTCCCGGTTTCGATCACCGGCCAGGCCCCACTTTTTTTGCGTTTCGTAATCTCTTCGATGCTGTAATAACCAAGCGAGGTGTGTGAGTAAAACATGCCGACTGCATTAGTTTAGGTTTTTGAACGTTTATCTTAAATTATTTTCATTCGCCTCGGTAGATGCACACGTTTTTCTCAGTTTCATGAATTTTAATTTCAAACAGTTGACAAGCGACGCCTGTGTTGTGCCTGTGTTCATCTAGTTTTGCCGAAAGCTGACTCCATATGAATACAGTTAAATTCTCGGTGGTGCTTGGTTCACCAACAGTTGATTAAATTGATCAAAGAAAAGAGATGAAATCTGGGCAAACCTGATTGTGTTGCTGAAATATTCAACGTCAGTGTCCAAGTTCTTGTGATCGAGCTGATCGAGCACATCCTTTTTGAACCGAAATACATTCAAGTGAGCGCTATTGCTGGAAACGGACACAAACTACCTGAATGAAGACTTTCAGATCGGAAATGTTGATGACCATTCCAGTTTTAGAATCCAATGTGCCTTTCACAGTTACTTCGACTGAAAGTCTCATTAAAGATTTGAACTCAACTCTCAAATGTAATCAATTTAGAAAACAAACCAACCGACGTAGTTGTGGCCATGACAGTTGTAGCACTTGCCGAATATAGCCCGATTCTGCTCTTCTGTCAAGTTGTTGCTGAAATTTTAGAGCAATCTGAAATGGACGAGTCGATCTTCTGAACAAAATAAGGCCTCTTACTTGAAGAGTGTATGAGCAGCAGAGAATGTCTCCCGTCGAGTGAGATAGACCAAAGGAGGTGATTTGGTCGCCATTCTGGTTTGGTTCTCAAGCAAAATTGGCTCGATCCTGTTCAATCTAAACCTGCCCTTATACTCTCAAATGAGTCTGATCTCTCAATGTAACCGCGTCAGTGTCTGACATTGCGTGGTCGATGTGACTCTGGTTTGAAACCGTATCGTATTATGCATAACAAGCGTATTTGTCAACTCAAGCCGCTTAACTTTAATGAGCAGTTCCGGCTCATAATTTGTTTTGATTACAAACAAAAGTGACTTTGTAAGCATTATGCAGACAATCAGCAGTCAGATGGATGCGGTAGAGCAGTTGGACAAAGACCGTCTAAGACCTAAACTAGAAGAGTCTGGCTCAGAGGCTGCTCTCTGTGCGTCTCATTAAGACTATGCGATAAGCATATCGTCTGTTTTGAATTAGAGATACTCCAAAGCGATCTGGTCCATTCTATTCAAGTGAACAGAGATCACACAAGATCGGCATAGAGCGTTTTCTTTTATAAATTTAGTCAGCTCGGTCGACGCCAATTTTATTCATTCGAAAACAGTTCCGATTATTCTCAAGTCGTAGATTATGACGCGTCCGAAAAAGTCCGTCAACTTGGCCAAGTGAATTTTGTAGCACTTGCTCGGCTGTCTATCGCTCGAGTCGATTGCAAATGACTTAAATAAGATGGAATTATTGAGAGATGAATATTGCAATGGGTTTTGGTTTACTTGAAGAGAGTTGATGTCCTGCGGATAGAATTCGGCCAGTTTCTCGAACAAGCCGTTCTCGTTGCGAGACTCCAGGCAAGCGGTTGATGAGCAAAAGCCGCCTTGAAACTTGATATCAATACTCTGAATGTTGACTGGCTTTTCGAATTCGATCACTATCCATTGAGACTCGCCCTGATCCAGTTTCTTTACAACGTGATATGTGAGGTCTAGCTTTTCACTCACTTGATCCGAATTCCAGCAAGTCTCTTCAGAAGCGTCGACGAGAAACTGCTTGCCATAATTTTTGGTGTCCTTGTTGAGAACTGAGCTTACTCTTGACGAAATCGGTTCATTTCCATTTGTGGGGTTTAGAAAATTCTCAAGAGTGAGAATACCTTATTTTGAAGGGAACCGACTCGAGCAACGACTGTGAGGACATCTTTTTTCAACTATTATTTCAAATTTTGGCAAAGGAAAGTTACGAAAATCGGAGCTGCATAACGAACTTGACTTTGGTTCAGTCGTTTTGGACTTTTTTACGCTTTATTGTGGCTCTTTATTGGAAGCTGGATGCGTTTGAAAAAGAAATTTGAAAATTAAGAATAAAAGATTGCCAAAAACGAAAATAAAAAACATAGAGCTCAAATTGGCCTTGATTGTGGCTGAACGCCGATAATTTAAAACTCGGAAAGAATATTGCATATTAAATTCGACCTGAATACAAGTCTGTTAATTTTCGCGTTTTTTCCACTTCCATATTTGACGCGGGTTTTGCGGGTCGCACTCTTGAACATAGATGCTGACCTTATCAGTTCCGAGCTCGAGACAGCCGCCCGAGTGGTGTATAATCTGTCCGTTGTCAACCTCCCACTTTTGGTTGCCTCCTTGGGGATAAGCCGCTTTAGATATCTGAAGTAGACATGCAGCGTAGGAAATTGTAATTGAAATCGCTTACCTTGGCTGTGACATGCATAGGCCAGGACTTTGTCCTTTTGACCGTAGTTGGCCTTTCCGCCCGAGTAATCTAGACAGTGCTCGTCGCGTCTGATTTCTCCGTTTTTGCTCATCATCCAGTACTGATTGCCGCCTTGGCCGTGGCAAACGTAGCCAATTACCGGCTTTCCGGCATGGTCACCGTTTGAGTCGAGACACTGCGAGACAAAGCTGTTGCGCACCTAAAATTCAGACGAAAAATGACAAAAGGAAACGAGGGATGGAAATGTGCGAAACATACTTCGCCGTAATAAAGCGACTCGCTGGGCACGAACTGTTCTGGGAAGACGTTCTTTATATACCAATCGAACGACTTGCACTCGAGTCGTTCGCGCAGTTTCTTTCGCTCACTCACGTCGCCGTAGTCGCCGAGGTCGTAATTGAGTCGTTCGTAGTAGAACTTTTTGTAATCGTCGAGCCAGACTTCGGCAAGACGCACTGTGTTCTTGCGCACCACGTTCACTTTGGTGGGCCACTTGTACGGGCTTCTCTTTCGGAAAATGTGGCCGACGTGACTGCACGGAGTGCAGACAAGCTCTCCTCCACACATCCAAATCTAAATTTCGAGTCGAATGAACTTTGCTTGTCGCTCTTGGAACTGCAATTAAACGGAATCAAGCATACCTTGAACGATATTTCAAGATTCTCGCCGCCCCAAATGTCCATGCCTGGGTCGTACGAGCCCAGTAGTTCAAAGTATTTTCGATTGATTGCGAATAATCCGCCTTCAAGTGCACGAGAAATCGGATTAAAATGAACGCAAGAGAAACAGGGAAATTGTTTGAAATACCGGCCATTGTCGGCGACCTAATTGGGTCAGTTTTGCTTGATCGACGTTGCATTTCAGATCGAGGGACTGGGTGCCAGTCGAATATAAGATTCCAGTCAAATCCGCCCACTTGCACAGACTCAATCGGGGTGCTGTACATCTGGAATGTATTGTCGTCGATGATCTCGATGAGTGGAACGGTGGAAACGTTCGGATTGCGCGCGATCGGATCTATCAGCGGCTCCAACCAGCCTGTCGACGAATAGAGCAGCACGTTTGAAAGAGAGAGTAGAAAACGACCGAGGCAAAGAGCACAACAGACCTTCAGCAGTTTCACAGTGACTGTCCAAAAACACGAGCACTTCTCCTTTGGCCACAGCAGCGCCCTTGAGCCGAGCACGGATCAAGCCTTCTCGCTTGCTGGTTCGCAATAGCTTCACTTTTTCCAGCTTATCTATGTAGTCCTGCAGTGGCTGGCCCAGATGAGCTGTTGAGAATACGCCAATTTAGAGCGCGATCAAACGGAAGCGATCTAGACAAAGAGGACATACGGAAGTCGCTAAAGTCATCGACAACAATTATCTCTTTGAGCACGCTCGGGTCAGATCGGTCGAGAACGGAGTGAATTGTTCGAAGCAAAACGCTCCATGCTTCGTTGTGGAAGATGACAATCACCGACGTGCTCGGCAGAGGGTAGTACCACTGGACAGCTTTGCATCTGCATGATTGACAAAACATAAATGACGGAGCGTCGGTGGAAAGAGGCAGGCACTTACGCAGGATCCCTTATGTCTGCTAGAGATCGATGAACCGAAATCATGTCGCTCACGTACTGATTGAAGGCGTTGTCTTTCCAGCCCTGGTCGTACTTGAGCTTCTCCTCGGGACTGAGTTTGTTTTTGTCGATTATCACCGGTTTGCCCAATTCTCCTTAAGAAGCAGTTTGCAATTAGACAAAAATGAGCTGACGTCCAGCAAGTGGCTGGTATGTCGGACCTGGCGCGTTTATGTTGTGCTGAGCCGGAGCGTTTACTTGAACCTGGCCAGCGTTCTCGTTCACTTGCTTCTGGGCCAGTTTGCGCTCCTCTTCTGGATGGTCCTTGTCCGGATCATTGACGCCCGCTTCGCCAGAATCGGCTGGTTTTCTCTGCTCTTTCTCCTCTTGCAAGTGCCTCTCTTCCTGGTGCTTTAGCGCCGCCTTTTCGATCAGCTCTCTGTTGTGCTCTTCCAGTCGTCTAATTCGCTCCAAGTCGGCCGGATTAGACTCGTTCGGCTGGCGGTCATTCAAGCTCATGAAGAGGACGGCAACCATCCATATAATGGGAACAGCCACCAGATACTTGGCGGCACCTCGACGACGGAACATCTCTCGGAATGCGATTAAACTAAAAAGGCAGAATGGAAGACTACGACACCTAGGCTAGTTTGCTGGCCTTGCTTCCCATAAACCCATAAAGCAGAGTCTAAACCTTATAAGATAGACGAGTAGAGAAAGTCGGCGGGCGGGGCGACGCGTGGCAACTTGATCTTTGTTATTGGCCAATAGATCATATTGCGGGTCGTCAGATGCATCAAAAGTTATTCTGCTGCCTAGTTTTGAGTTTGTGCTTGCGTGTCAATCGACCCGTCAACCAGCCAACTAAACTGAATAATAGTGAAGTGGCCCATGCTCATTCATTATCCATACGCGCACATAGCTCGTATGATAATGAGGGCCATAGGTCGAGTAAGAGGCCGAGTCTTTGCTAGCCCGACTCGTTATTACCAACGCCAGACATTAGCTCAGCAGTCCAGCAACAGACTCCAGTAATTTCTCTCTTATTTCTGATTTCAATTTCACAAACGCTTAATCAAGTACAGACTGACGCCACCTTAAGAGTTACACAAATGCGCACGCTTTTCGACTCGGCGTTTCGCCCCTTTGCTCCAACTTGGGCTCCATCTTAATCGGCTTGGAATCGTTTAGCAGCTCAATTACACACATCATTTAAGGGCAGCTCGAGCTGCAGCTGTAAAACAACTTCTGAATCACCCATCGGGCTGGGCGGCACAGTTTGTTCACCAGTTCGGAATATAGCTCGGGCCCGACTAGCAGCTTAATTGGTGTTACTTAAGCCGATGATGCAGCAGATCGATTAGGCAATTTGCGCACATGCGTTCGGCCCACTCGGCTATTTAAGCAACCTTGTTGAATTTCTAAAGTGAGAAACCGAACCAAAACAAAACGAAATGAGATCTCTGCTTCTAATCCAACTCTTGTCGCTCACAAGTAAGCATTCGTCTAAGCATTCGAACGTATTAAAATTGACTAAAATTTGACTGCCAAGTCTTTCTGCTCACCAGACCGTGCGAGAGCAGTGAGCTGAGTCAAGATGAGCTTGTCGACTTGTTGAAGCTGCGCATGGCCGAAGAGCAGTTGCGTGAGGAACTGTCAGAGAGACCGTCCCGAGCGTACGAAGATCGACCCAAGTAAGTTCGACCTGAGCGAGTGAGACGTCTAATCAGCAGAAATGAATTTAGACTTCCGACTCGAATCCAATCTTGCATTCACTGCGTGGGCCAGCAGCGAGAGAAAGGAAAGAATGTAAAACAGGCGACTTCTTATTGCAACTCAGTGTGCAAGCGAAATCTGTTCGCCAACTTCATCGAAGACGACGAAGAGTGAAGTCAATTGACATTTAGAGAGCAACTAGTGAATAAACAAGTTTGAAAAGTTAGAATTCAAATCGAGTCAATAAATGAGGTCTGAGAGCAGACTGAAGCAGGTTCTTTATTTGATCATTTATTCCTTTAAAGTTGCTTAAAAACGACGATTAGAAAATAATAAAGAGGCCACCGATCCGATCTCGCGTTAAAAATAGAATTAAAGAGAGAGAGAGAGAGAGGAAAGGAACCTCGGGAAATTTAGAAAACCGACAGAAAGAGAAGCTGGCTGAGTTTGAGGAGGCTTGAAGTGAAGATTGAGTCCGAGAATCGGTGAATCAGCGATTGGGGATGTGTTGAAACAGTGGCAAAATAGGAAGGAGTGCATCTGCAATGATCGTTTGGCTGCACTGGGCTTCAAGCACACTCTAAGGTGGTTGAGGGTCACATTGCATCTGGAACTGGAGAGGAATCGAAAACAAAACAAAAACGAACGAATGATGAATCGCAGTGGGACCGATAGGAACGCAATCTAGTTTGAATCTTGTTGCTCGATGTTGAATCGCACTAATTTGATCTGATGAATGTCTGGCTGGGCGGGTAGAGAAAGTAGGAGAGAGAGAGAGACAGCTTTAGGCCTTGATCATGCTCGAACTGAGGCGGAAAAAGCGAACGAAGCGAGCAGCCAGGCCCAACACAAACAGCCAGAGAGTTCGTGCCGGCTGCGATTTGGCAATCAGCAGGCGCCAGATTAATATGCCGATGAAAATGTTTGTGCACCATCGAATGTTTCTCAGCGTTCGCAGGTGTTGCTTGGCAGCGGGCACCATGTGCATGTCTTCATTTAGCAAATACTTTTTGGTGCCGATCAGATAGTTCTGAATGTATGTGGGCCAATGAACACTACGAGGGTCCAAGTAGAACACCTGGCGAAAAGGTGTTGCCGATTAGAAGGCTTCGGACAGAAGGGCTTGAAAAGCTTACTTGAGACGCATCCTCGTCTATTCCATTGCGTAGCTCGATTACACTTTCGTAGCTGCATTTGAGCTCAATCTGCGTCAGGTACTCGAGCGAACTGAGAAGTTCATGGATTTTCTTGTAAACTTTGACCACTCTAAAACAAAACAAGATTGAACGGGTGAACCAGAGGCGGCCAGAGAGACGAGGCGAAAAGCATCGGACATACTTGGGCTTGCGTCCGACGAGCACAAGGCCGATATCGGACATGTAGGCCGGAATAAGGTGGCTGAAGAATACCCAGTAGTCGTGCATCAGACTGTTGGAGGTCAGAGTCAGGTTGGGACGGCGAAACGCTCGTTCAAACGGAACGCTTTTCGAGTAAATGCTGAGGAAACTCTCTTCAGGTTGGATGTAACGAATAGTTCAAATGCTCGAATCGACCATTAGATTTGAGTCTACGTACCCATATCGCCCCATCGGAACGGGTTCAGGCCGCCCGATGAGCAATGATAAATGCCTATCTCTTTGCTTTCATTCGATGCGGTCTTGCACGCCGAAGTGATGAGCAAGTTAACCACCAAATCGACCGGAATGATGTCAAGTACTGCATGACCTTCGCCTTTCATCGATCGCAAGTAGCCTCGTCCCGCCTAGTTTTCAAATAAATTATTTTGTTCCCAGTCAAAGTTAGACTGGCGCGTTCACTTACTGCCACAAACAGGTCACATGGGCCGCTTGATTTTTCCACCCAGCCCTGGACACAAGAGTTAGTCGGTCGAATTGGGCCAGCATGAAGTTGAACTCACTGAGAAAGGCTCTTTCCATGCGGCACCGATGGTCGAAGGTCGAACGATGGCGATTGGCAAGTTGTCCGCTTCCTGCTGAATGAGGGTCTCTGAAAGCCATTTGGTGAACGCAAACGTGTTTGGCTTGTTGCCGATCAGCTTCTTGGTTGCCAGACGCAGCCAGTCTTCTTCCATCCATCTGCGATCAATTCAGTTAGTGACTCAGTTTTGGCCAGATAAAGCGCTCATGCTTACTCCAAAAGGTTCAGATACTTTTGTGGCGGCGTGTCGCTCGGATAGACCTTCTCCTCGATGAAACTCTGGTCACAGTTGGCGTAGATGGAGGAAACGTGCACAAACGCCTGAATGTCTTTCGATTAGAACGCAGTACACTCTCGCATGAGAGTTCGATTGGCGCATACCTCAAGTGAGTCGAGAGTTTTGGCCACGTTCAGAGTGTTCCTGAGTCCGAGTACGTTGGTTGTCAGCGAAGTCCTTGGTGTTTGTGTTTTAGATTTGCAGCGAACAAAAGAGGCGATCGAGGACAATTACTTACTTTAGATCGAGATCGAGACTGACAGTTCCGGCCAAATGAAAGACGACGCTCACTTGTGCCCTCAGCTCGTTCATGTCTTCTTCGCTGATTGCGAGTCCTTCGTCAAGAATGTCTCCGGCAACCACAACCAAGTGGTCTTTGAAGTTGACCTCCTTCTTGCGCAGTTTGTCAAACACCTTGCAAGCAGTGATCTCATTCAGCCGATCTTGAGCCTGAATGCCGTTCTTGTTGCGAATCAGACAGTAGATCTTTTCAAGGCCTTCACACGAGTAGAGCAGCTTCTCGATGAGCAGTTTGCCCACAAATCCGGTCGCGCCGGTTACCAACACGCTCTTGCCCTTGAAATACTCGGCCAAATCCATTCTAAACGCTCGCAGCTCTAAATTTCAAATTTTAACTCATTTCAAACATCGGATTGACCGAGCTCGCACCATGCCACTGACGAATGCTTTTGAAAAAACAATTTTTAATTATGTGGAAAATTGGAAAATTGGAGAAGGCAAAGTTCATTTGTGTATAGATCAAGTTTCGAAACAAATTTCGACTGTGCTCATGCATACGCTGAACGACAAAATTCGTTTCTTTTTCACTCGGCATGTCTTGACTGCATACTGCCAAAGGGTGGATGGATGGCTTTCATAAGTTGGAATCCAGGCTGTTGAAGCGAGCCCAAACAATTATGTCTCGAACGGCAATGCTTATCATCCCATCAGTGCGAATCCAACAGCCCATTAGGGTGTGCTTCGTTAGTATCTAGATGAACACTGTTCAAAATCACCTTCTGGCCATGTGAGCTTCAGGTTCGACGAGAGTGGCCATTCTCGCCCGCTCGATGGTTGTCAACTGCTCCTCTTTGAGCATGTGTCTGTATATGTGTGTGTGTGTGTGTGTGTGTGTGTGTGTGTGTGTGTGTGTGTGTGTGATTGAGAGGTCGACTTTTCCATTTTGGCAAATGATTGAGTCCAAGCGAAAGATAAAAACTTCTCAAGTACCGACTGATTTTGTAGGGTAAGTCGAGAAGTGTTTGCTCGACGTAAATATAGGGCCATTGTCGAAAAAATCGAAAGAGTAAGAAGCATAGATCACGTCATTTGCAGTTGTGCTCGTGTTGAAGTAGTAGCACGATTGAGAGAAATTAGCGTCGATGCAAAACATGGCTCACATTGCTCACATTGAACTGAATGAGAATTTGAGCAAAAAAATAAAGAAGAGCAAAATTGCATAACTAATCCGAGCTCGGCATATGGCTTCGAATTGGCCAGACTCGGACGTGATCGAGATAGTGGACACCCGATTGCGCACAAATTTAAACCTAATGAACACAAGCGGGCTGCAAGAGGCGAATAATAACAGCGATCAGGAGAATGAGAGCGAAACAGACGACTACGAGTTTGAGTCGAGGGCGAAAATGCCACGTCTGGGCTCGGTGTCTGATCTCAAAGAGAATCAGAAATGTGAGCCGGACCAAGGCGGCGAAGAAGATGTACTTATCCAAACTGCAGCCTAATTGCTTCTAAATTTAATTCTCAGCTGTGTATTGTCCGACTAGACTTGTTCAATCTGCCTTGAGCAATGGACCAATTCGGGCATCCATCGCTTAGTTTGTCTTAAATGCGGCCACTTGTTCGGCGAGGGGTGAGTGCAGCAGCAATAAACGGGTCGGAGCAATTTGAGTAATAAAACTCGTCGGCACAAGGTGCATCGACCGATGGATAAGGAGCAATCCAAAGTGTCCGCAATGCAATCGGCCCGCCAAACGTTCGGACATGAGGCGAATTTATGCCAAAAGTATCAAATCGCTGGACACTGCCGAGTTGGATCAGGCTCTCAGGGAGCTCGAGTCTGAACGGCAGCTGCGCAAAAAAGCAGAGATCGCTGCGTCGGAAATGAAGCTTCAATATCAGCTGATAAACGACGAGCTTGTGAACGCCAATCGAAAATACCAGGACCTTCTCAACAGATACCAAGACTGTGTCTCCTCTGGAGTGACTCCTTCAGATCGCCACGGCAGCAAGGGCACATCAGCAGACGGTCTCTCGATGCGATTTGAGCTCGACAAGCTGATAAACATCACCGAGGTCGGTACTGGGCTCAAGAGTCTCACGTTTCAATTTTTATTGAATTCTGCTGTTTCTGCGGCTGAAAGAACCAAGGCGGCTGCAGGGTAGTTGCCTACAGTCAACGATGCTCGGCCATTCTCGCATCCCAAGCGTCCAACAACGCACTCTTCTCGGGCTTCGGTGTCAAAAAAGTGAGACGAGTTTAGATTTGAAATCGACCATAAGTCACTAACGAATGAAGATCAACTTTCTCGACTACAAAATCAGTCAGTACATTCCGATCCATTCGAAAATGATTCGCGACATGGCCATATGCGAGCAGAACGAAGACGAAATACTCTTGACTTGTGGTCTTGACAAGCAGCTCAAGTTGACCAACATATCCACCAATCGCTTGGTCCACAGGTAAGTCATAGGCCGTTTTGAGTTTTACTCCAATCTGTGCTATCCAATTTAGTTACGAGTGCACGCACCCGATTTGGAGTTGCTGTTTCAATACAGACAATCCAGTCTACTTTTACGCCGGCCTGTCCAACGGCCAAGTGCTTCTGTTCGACAAGCGCAAAATCGACTCGCATGTGACGCGGATAAACGAGACGGCCGGCTCGCCTGTCTGCGGCATGCAATACATTCCTCGGCTCGATCAGTCTCATGCAGAGTAGGCTCCTGAACTTGACCGACCGATTCTGTGATGCTCTTCATCATGCTCCTATTCACAGGCCGAATGGAATTGTGGTCGCTCAATTGGACAAACTTTCATTTTTCTCGCGTCAATCGGACGAAGAGTACCTCTACCGGCCACTGTTGATGGATGCCAACATTATGAGCTGCCATTTTGATACGTTGACGCGGCACTTGCTGGTGAGCACTCGTCCGACTCAGAAGCATCCCAACGTGCGACACATGGTCTACGGTCTGTCCCAGTCTCAGTCAGAAATGACCCTCAACTCAGTTCAAGTGTTCAACGGCTCCAATGTGCAGAAGCTGCTGGCCAAGTCGAAACTGTTCAACATCGACTCTCAGCTGTACGCGTGTGTGCCTGACGAGCAGAGTAAATCTGGTCAAATATGGAGCGTGAGCAACGGCGATCGGTGCGGTCGACTGCAGAATTCGAGCGAAATTCTAGACGTCTGTCCGATAAGCAGTGGCAGTGACCAGTTTGTTTGCACTCTCACCGACAAGCAGCTGAGAATATTCAAAAAGGCTCACTGAGGCTGCCGCTACGTTTGTTCATAAATCTAGACGAATTGCAAACAATTTTCATTTATTTATATATTCGCCCCCTTTTCTGATCTAAATTTTGAAATGCAGAATAAATTCTGCGCCTTGAACACTCCAAACAAACGTAGCCATCTCTTTCGCCGGTCAGAGACCAAAATCAGAGTCAAACATTCATTTATTTTTGTAGTTCGCTTTGTGTTTTGCTGCATGTTTCTTTTCTATGCATGTTTTAGATAAATTAACTTGATTCAAGTCAATAACGTGCTAAAACGAACATTTTGACAGAGTATTGAGAATCGAACCGCTTGCTGAATCCAGATTACACACTTGGGCTATTTTTAGATGTTGGGCAACTTGCACAGGAAGCGAATGTTGGTCATGGTGATCTCGTCTCGGCCCTCCGGTCGATTTTCCAGTTTGATCACACCGTCCGGTCCATCGATGTTGAGCAGGAGACCAGTAGAGCCTTTGTCGTCGCCAAACACGATCATAACTCGATCACCTTTCTCTGGCGGCACTGGCTCCAGAAAGTCAAGGCCGATGTTGACCGTTTTGTCCAGCATTCGAATGTGAACCGAACACTGGCTGCCGTGAATGCTCCTAATCACGCCAGTCTTGCTGCTCAGCTCTGGATCTTGTGGGTAGTTGTCTCGTACGCGCACCATCAACCCTTCCATGTGCCAGTCAGAATGCTCCAAGTTGTAGGCGCCCGATCCCGGAGTCTGCGGGGCAAAGTACGCGCCCGGGGTAGATGGAGAGTAGATGTAGTTTTGGAATGAAGCAGGCGAGTTGGCCGACGCGTAATTGCTGCCTGGTGTTGGCACTTGGGCATTGAAAATGCTGTGCTGATAAGAGTCCAGCGGCGATGGGTTTGGATAGGGAGAGTGAGAAGTGTAGTTAAGGGCTGAGCCAGGCGTGTAGGGCCCATGAGTGTCGGGAGTATCTGCTTGGTAGCCGGGAGTGGTTGGATTCAGGCTGGCCGACGGCGGTTGCTCGTCCCAGTCCTCTTCAAAGTCAGTTCTGGGCGTGGCACTTGTAGGATCCCAAGCGGATCCGGATCGATCGTTGGGCGTCATCGAGCCATCGTAACGAGGCGTCGCGCTGCCGTAGTGCGGTGTGCGTGAGCCATCGTGCATCGGAGTCTGCGAGCCGTACATTGGAGTGCGTGATCCAAACGCACCAATCGGTGTCTGCGACGGCAGAGTGGTTGGTGTGGCGAACGAGCCGCCCGGAGTACGCGACATGCCTGTTCTGGTTCCGTCGACAATCGAAAGTCGTTCCAGATCGACGCTGATCGTCTGGCATTTGGTGTGAAGTTCAACACGGGCAGTTGCATCTGTGGCGTCTTTCACAATTCCCACGTAGCTCTTGTAGGGACCTTGGGTAATCCTCACGGTCTTTCCGATCAGACTTAGATTGCGACGAGTGCCCGGCTTGAGATGAGGTTGCCCAGTCGGCGCATTTCTTGGCGACTTTCCGTGAACGGAACTGCCGCCTGTGCTCATGCCGTGTCTACTGCTCGCACCGCCCGACTGCATTGGATGCATGGGACTGGCCATGATACGGGGCGACATGAAGCCTGGCGTTACATTGGACGGCGCTTGCTTTTGGTCACTTGCCAGCATCAACTGCTTGGCAGTGCAGACGAAAAATCCACCGTTTTCGGTGCACGATTTAGAATGGAGGAATACGTAGTGGCGGAACAAGAACTTTATCTGGCCCTGCATTCCTGCGTGTGCGCCCTCAATTACTTTTACCATGTCGTTCACATTCAGAGTTCGATTTTCCGAGTCGAGCGCGGCCGCGAATTTGTTCACGCGTCTCTTGGTCACTGCCCGGCTGTTCATGTTCACCAGCTTGTCGTGCATGTTCAGCACTCGGAACGTGTCTCTCTCTAGCCGAACGATGACTCCCACAGTTTGCGCATCTATTTGGACAAGATCGCCCCACTCAAACTGGCCCATTGAGTCAACTCCTGCGGCGGTTGCCTCACACAGTTGAACGTGTCGCTTGAACACGCTGATCTCTTCCATTGTGAGGTCTGAGATTATAATCACGATGTTGTCGTCCACACGCACTATGAGGCCAGTTTCTCCCTCGTGTCGACCGCCGATCACTTTGACGTGTTCGCCTACTTTGAAGTATTTGCGTAATTCATAAGCCATGAACTCGATTGGGTCCTTCAGCTGCTCGTGTTTGGGCATGATTCTGACTTTGTCGCCGTCTATTCCCACAATTGTGCCCGTCAGATGGATGAGCTCGCCGCTGCATACTTCGACCGTGTCGCCGGCGACCAAATTGTGAGCTTTGTCAAGCGCCGTTTTGCTTAGCAAAGCAGCTGACGAAGAGCTTTCGCCCTCCACGCTGTCGGGAGTCTCATCGAAGCGCTGCAACTCGGTCAGAGTCGGCTTCACTCCTTCTGTGATTATGTAGGAGAGTGGAAATGCTTTTATGAGAAAGCCCTTGGCGTTGTATCGGTTGTTTTCAAACACCCAATGGTCCTTGTCTCTGGACGGATAGCCGCCGATGCTGCGAATGAGGTCAGGATCGAAAAGTTTGGAGGGCGGACGAGTCTTTCGCTTGATGCCTTTGTTTTGGTCGGGCTCTTTTAAAGCGCCTCGCTTCTGTGTGTAGTCAATGCGCGGAATTAAGCGCAGCAGCACTTGGTTTTGGGCCGTGTCAACGTGTTCCACTTGAGCGAGGTCGTCTTTGTATATAGTGCGCTTCATACGCACCCACGAGCCGCTCTTGAGCTTGGGTATGTCTTTGATTACTCGCAGCACGTCCGGCATTTCTTTGGTCGGAACCATCTCCTGCTTCCAGACTCCCATTCGCAGGCTGCTCACTTCCTCGATCGCGTATTTTACATGCGTCTGCTTGTAGGCTTCGACGTAGATGAAGCCCTTCAGGCCCTCTTTTACAATTACACTTTTAACTTGAAGCGGCTGCTTGTCCTCGATTGTCAGAAACTTGTTGAACTTTCGCATCAGCAGAAAGGCGGTCTGCTTCTCTTCGCCGATCCTGCACTTGACTGTCCACAGATTTGGATCTTTGACGCCTGGCAAATAGCGTTGCTGAATGATGGCGTCGGACAGTTGGTCGCTGCTGCCGAAATGGGCGTTTTCCTTGTTGCGTGCGTACCGCTCCTTGAAGTACTTGGCCATCTCGGCAACGTCGTCCTCATTCTCAAGCTGATCGTTGTACAGTTTTCGGTGGCTGAGCAAGTCTCTCGACGCCTCGCGTTCGACTCTCTCTTGCTCGCGCAAAACTTGATCGTAGCCCTCTTCGGGCTCGTCTTCCTCTTCTTCTTCCTCGAGGTCGTCGTCCTCTGCCTGATCCATGATGAACTGTTCATAGATATTCTTTCGACGCTTTTTCCGCTTATTTTTGCCTCCTCCTCGGCGCCGGTCTTCTTGCTCCTCTTCATCCTCCTCTTCTTCTTCTTCTTCTTCCTCCTCTTCCTCCTCTTCGTCCTCGTAGTATTCGGCCTCTTCTGTCGGCTCTCTCTGCTCTCCGTTTTCTTCCTGCTCAAAGCGCTCGTCAGCCTCGCTGTCAGACATTTTTGAGAATTTTTCGATCCTTTCAAAAATTTAAACTGGAGTTCGTTTTGTATCCGATTCTTATAGTCTGTCGGCGGAATGCCGAATCGCACTGAATTCTGCTCGATTTGTATTAATATGGCCCCATGTTAAACGCTTATAAGGCCTTCTCCATTTAAGTGCAAAACTAACCCAACAAACTCGCAAAGGTAGACAGACAATCAAAAACCAATAAGAATCGCCGATGAGGGAGATAGAAAAAAAAGTCCCGCGAAGCGGATTTGAACCACTGACCTAAGGATTGCTATGCGATTAGAACTCTACAGTCCTCCGCTCTACCAACTGAGCTATCGCGGGTCTGGATTAATGGGAAATTATTAAATTTTTATCAAAAATTGTTCGACCTCAAAAATGACAAGAGGCCACATGTGCTCGATCAAATGCATTCAGCCCTTGAGCCAATTAAGAAGACATGGTTCGCTTCTGTTTAGAGAAGAGGCCTAGAATCTTTTAGGATGATTGGCTTAGAGTATTGAGGGAGGTTTGTTTTTTTATTAGCTCTAGACGAAACAGAAGAAAAAAAAAAGCGAAATGAAAAACAAAATAGTAAAGCTGAAATTACTGAATTGATTGAAGCGGAGGGAACAGTGAGTTGAATACGATGCTAGTCTTGATTCGCTTTTTTTTCAGTAGACAAAGGCGAAATCGCGACGATAATTCAGCTTGGAAGCAGTCGGCTGGCGGGCGAGTTTGTTTATGCGAAGATTCTCCGAAATGAAATTCGGATTAATTGTGTAGGTTGCCTTGCGATAAGGTAGAGTGTTGTAAAAGAAGGTCTCATTTGCGTTGTAATGGACCGGCGGAATAGCTGGCCCAGGCTTGAGTTCATTCGGATCAATGTTGACGAAATATTTCGGTCTTTGTCCGATCTGCTCCCTAGTCACACTAAGACTGACATTTTCTGATCACTTAACAAGGCATAGAGATCAAAACCAACCCTCTGGCAAGCAGCTCCTGTTTCCAGTGTCCTTTGAGCAGACGACAGGTCGAAACAGATCTTTTGCTTTCTCTTATCGATTTGGAATGTGGCTTTGTTTGATCAAGAGAACCCGTCGGGCTATCTTGTTGTGTCTGGCTCACGGACTGGTGTCTAGCTGCGCATGTTTTCGGCCTCGCTTTTTCTGTTTGAGAGCTGATTTGGTGTTGGCGATCGACATCAAGCCTTGATCGCACGATTGCACTCTTTCCACGGTTTCTAACCCTCACCACACTCGGCACGGTTTCATTTGGAGCCGACTGACTCGTCGGCTCGGTATGGTCGGCCACTCGCGTCAAGCGATGCGCAACATCGCTCTCAGCCGGCTCTTCTGAATTCAGTTCGGTTCCGTCCATTCTGTCGAACAGATTGTAAAGTGTTGGCTTCGGAATCTCAAGAACGATTCGATGCGTTGGCACATGTAGAGCGCTCTTGGCTCTTTTTCTCTCACCTTGTCGAAAGGCCGATCAACCGCTTGGAGCATTTCGCTGTTCGTAATTAGAAATTTACCAGTTTGCGAGCGTTTTTGCACAGCATGTGATGTCGAAGGTCTTTTGGTCACCACATCAGAATCTTGCGCAGCGCTCAACTTGTCTTTAGTTTCAAAGTCTTTTGAATTGTCCAGAATCTGGATTGAGAGAGACTGCAGCCAACTGAAGCAAAGACTTACCGGACGTGAACTTGAACGGTTTAATGCCGTGGTTGATGTAGATCGACTTGGCGTCTTGTGTAGGCGCCTGTGTCGGTATGGGGTACCAGGCGTATAAACGCTCTTTCATCTGAGGCCACGCTGACTTCATGCTGCTCAGTTGTAACGCTCGATACGCTTCGATTCTTTGGTCTAGAAGCAAAACCAGAAATGAGCAATTGGCACATAATGAACAAATTTCGACCGACTAACAATCGCTCAAGTTATTGAGCAAACAAATCAAACAAACGAAGAAAGAAAATAAAAGAAAATCGTCCTTCTTGAAAATGCTCTCGGGCTATTGTTTTAGAGCGTTTGTCGCTTCGCTTAATTTACACCTCTAAACTGCTCACCAGTTGTAAGCAGGAGCGGTTCACTCGGTGTCACGATATGGGCTCTCTAACATCCTTTTCAACTGGTTCTCTCTGCATCATTTTGATCGGGAATTAGAAAAACCCAAAACAATCGACTCTCTCCCTCCTCCTCTCTCTCTCTCTCTTTGCCTCTTATGTGTTTCTGGTTTGTAAACAAATTAATTCGTAATCACCGTAGCAACAGCGAGCAACCCTGAAATCAGTTTCCTCAAACTCGATGCGAAGAAACTAAAAAACGATTAAAGCTCATTATGCTGGTTGCTTGTTCTTGAAATACCAACTGTCTCTCTCTCTCTCTCGAGCCAGCCTCTATTCTTACTCACTCTCTCGACGACTATCCCATTTTAGTAAGCTGCAATTGTTCACATTCGGCATTAACATGAGCTGGCTGAACCCTTTAGACTAAAATTCGGGAGACCAGCTCGTCTGAGGCGAAAAAGTGAATCAGAACGAGAGTAGAACAGAAAATAGAATGAAAACGAGACAATAGGTGCCAGGTTGAAAGCCGCGTGTCTAAATCAGCACAAACTGGTCCAAGTCCGCAAGAAACTTTTCTAGCTCCAACGCCCAGATAGAGCTCTCTCTCCCTCCCTCTCTGTCTCTCATTCACTCTTTGTTTCTGAAATTGAATGCGATCGGTGATGGACATCTGCTCAGATCGCTTTTGTTAATTTTATTCTCTGCTTGTTGGGATGGACAGAGTGAAATTGTGCGCACTGTGTGACTCGTTTTAGGATTTGAATCTAAAGAGAGAGAGAGAGAAAAGGAGAATAATGGACGAAACAGATTCGACCTACTCGTCAAATTTAGGTGAAATACAAAAGACTTCTCTTGGGCCCGTTTTAATCTGATTACTTGTTCGGACAGAAGCTCTCGCCGATTCTGACTCGATTTGTTACGCCGGGCGCGATAATGAGAACCAATTTGAAAGCATGAGCAAAAAGAGAAGAGTGGACGAGCCGCTGGACACTGCCGGCCGAGCGTTCGGCGTCTGTCTGAGTCAGAATGTGAACCTCACCGAACGCAGCAGCATAACTATAACGACCACAAGCGGCTGCTGGAGCAAGCGAATTGAGCCCGGCTCACGAACTGTTCCGATTACTTATTCAGACGGGCAGCAGGGAGTGCTTAAAATGCGAGACGTTCACAGTCTAAAGATGGTAACCAACGCAGTCATTGACTGACACCAGTCCCGGTCTGAAACGGTTTGTGCCAAGTCTGAGGAGCTGAGCAAGCTGCCAATAGCCGGCTCTTTACTCAGCAAGTCGATCGAGTCGCTTAAAAACGAAATTCACGTCGAACAACAAAAGCAGCACGTGAGTGTTTGCTCTCATATAATTCACTGCGGGTTCAGTAAATCAATTAATCAAGCTGCACATTTGAAAGGAAGAGAACATGTGCAAACTGGAAAAAATGGACGTGCTCAGCTTGAATCGCGATCTGAGAAAAGAAGAGCAAAGTGAACTCTGGGTGGAAAAGTTCAAGCCCAAAGACTTTTTCGAGCTCCTCAGCGATGACGTAATCTCAGCCTGTCCGACTCTTCTCTCTTGGTCTAGTCAAGTCGCAATCTCATCTGACAGGGAACCAATCGACTCATACTCACATGGATGAAGTCATGGGACTATGTTGTGTTTGGCAAAGAACTCGACAAAGAGAAGAAGAGTCAAGCACAAGCAGCCAAAGCGGCGCTAAATTTGTCCGCGCAAAAGAAACGAAAGCGAATGTTCAATCAGCAAGAAGCCGAGCTCGAGGAGAAGCTCAACGAACTGGACGAGTTTAAGCGACCCAAAATAAAAGTAGCTCTGCTGAGCGGCCCGCCAGGAATCGGTAACTACGATGCGTGCACTCGATCAAAGCGATCTGCCTCAATTTTGATTCGACAGGCAAAACCACTCTGGCACAAGTAATTGCCAAACGTGCCGGCTACAACTACATTGAAATGAACGCCAGGTACTCGTCGCTCGCTTTTTAGTTGGTCTGTGTCAAAACGTGATCGATTCAAAGTGACAATCGAACCGTCGAATGCTTCAAACAAAGCATCGAGTCGGTCACTCAGACCCGAGGCACAATAAACGACGCGAATTTCAAGCCGAGCTGTCTGATTATCGACGAAATAGACGGAGCGCCTCTGGTAGGTTACCGGCCCCGTCTTAAGCTACTCGACGCCTCTGACAAGGTCAATTTAAGCCGGCGGTTCAAGTTCTTATTGATCACATCCAAGAAACGGGCAAGTCGAACAAAAAAGAAGGCAGCAAGAAACAGCCGACCCTGTTCAGACCGATAATTTGCATTTGCAATGATCTGTGAGTTGCATCTAAAGCAGATGTTCGCCAAGCAATGCCTGATTTCATATTTGTCAAGATACGCTCAGTCTCTAAAACAACTGAGGCAGCTGGCGGTTGTGTTCCGCTGTCCTCCGATCGCCACCCATCGTCTAATCGAACGTCTCGGCGCCGTAAGTACATTCATCAAGCCAAACAACTGACTGGACTGGCAGAGTGCTGTTTGAAGATTTGCAACTTGACCAATGTGAACTACGAATCAGAGAGTCTGGTGGCGCTCTGTGACAAGACCCAGAACGACGTGCGCGCTTGCCTCAACACCATTCAGTTCTTGTCCAAGAACGTGGCCAAAATCACGGCCAAGACGATCCTTGAGCTGAACGTCGGCCAGAAAGACTATGAAAAAGGCCTCTTCACAATCCTGGGCGAAATATTCTTCAAGTCGAGTAAAAAGTGAGTCAAACGCTCACGAGAGTTTTTCGTTCAATCGGATAGAATTTTTGTTTTAAATTAAGAACGACATCTGACAAAGCCGATTCACGTCTGAGTTTGAAAAGCTTCGACTCGTGCGATTTGGACAAGCTGAATCAGGGCATCTATGAGAACTTTCTTTCAATTAGATTCAGAGATAACTACTTCGAGCTGGTATTCAGAGTGACCTCAAACTCGCATATCGGCTTAAAAGTAAAAAAAAAAAGGTGAAAAAAGCCGAAGATTGGTTCATGTTCGACGACCAGCTCAATCGGCGCGTTCTCGAAACGCAAATGTACAGTCTGGGCGGGTATAGGCGCTTTCTGCCGCTCTTTTTCGCCAACACCATTTCGAACGTGTCCAATCAGCAGCAAAAGCTCAAATATCCGTCGCAGAGCTTCGAGGTAGATTTGGCCGCTCATTTGTCTCAATTAATCGCATTTCTCAATTCGCTCAATTCTCTCACTCTTTTAAAGAACTATCAGAAGCGATGTCGAAACGAGAAGATACTCAGCAGCTTGCTGGGCGAGATGCGCGCCAACTGTCGTCTCATGCACAACTCGGCCCGCAGCATTGTGCTTGATCTGGCGCCTTATCTGAATCAGATTATTCAGCCAAACATGCGCTCGGTGGCAGTCCAGCTCTTGAGCAAGGCGGAAAAAGAACGATTCGACAACCTTGTCGGCCTGATGTTCACGTTCAGTCTGCTCTATCGTCAGGAGAAGAGCGCCGACGGTTCGTTCAATTTTGTCCTTGAGCCGTAAGTGGGCGTTTGTGTGTGTGTGTGTGTGTGTGTGTGTGTGTGTGCGACTAGTTAAGCTGTAAACATCCATTTATTCTCAACAATGAGCCAGAGCCATCGATGAACTTATCAAATTCAGCGGACTCAAACAGCACAAGCAGCTGAGCAACATGATAAAGCAGCAGATCGGACGAGAAATGGCAATAAACAAAGTCAAAATCGCGTCCAAAGCCAAGACGTACGATTTAAGGCGAACAAAAGTTTAAATTCAGCTCCTAATTCACTGCTGGTTTCAAAGGGAAGAGAACAGCCAATCGGCGGCGGCGGCGGCGCCCAGCAAACAAGCGATGGCCGCTTTGTTCGGACTAAAAACCAAACCAGAAGTGAAGGAGCAAGTGAAAGCCAAAATCCAAGTTGAAGCAAACGACAGCAAGCCAAAGGTGAGCGTCCGTTTTGGCTCAAAATGCGTCTCGCCTCAATCTTGAATTGAATGCCTTCGAACGGACTCAGGAGCGAGTGAGTTTGAAGAATTTCATTACCCGTGTGCCGAAAAAGAGCGAAAAGGAGAAGGCTACGAACAGTGAAAAGCGGCCAGGTTTGCGTTCAGAATGATTTAGAAAGAATGGCTCGCATGATTGTAATTGACCTAGAAAAAGCAGAGACAACACCTAGTGTGGACGTTTGGCTCAAGTACAAGGAGGGATTCATAAATGCCGTGAGATACAACATCAAGATTAGTGATTTGATTTGAGAGCTGCGTCTCAGTTTGTAATTGTCAACCTCTCTTTAATGAGCAATTGAGTTGAAGATGAATAAATTCTAATTTCGATTTTTGTAAATTCTACTTTCACTTTGCCTGTTCAGCCGTTTTTCGCCGGGCGCCGTCCAAGTAAAGCGAATAAAATGAATATTAACAAGAGGATTGAGCCGAGAAGGAGAAGGCCGGAGAAATCGCGCTCGGCAAATGAGCAAGGCCTTATAGAGCAGCTCCTGTTGTCAAAGCCATGACCAGCACATGCAATCTCGAGATGATGGGTCGAACTTGGTTCAAACTCGCACTCTCTTTGTCTGATCTGAATTCCTGGTCCGCACAGGTGCGAGCATTCACTCCACGACTGCCAACTTGTCCATGCACCTTTGACAGTACAGGGCAGAAACTCGCACTGTTGAAAGTCATCGGCTCCGAGTTCACCTGGCTCTAGGCAGCCGGGCGAGGTTTGGTCGATATCAGAGACTGGACACAGCCTTTGGCGTGTTCGCAAGCGGTACAGACCACAGCTGGGATGACAAGATGACCATTGGCTCCATTCTAGCCATTGTGGCCATCGCAATTCACACGATTCGCCATAATAGCCCGAATCACACACACATAGAGTCGAGTGATTTTTGTTGAGCTCGACGCAGTAGCCGTTCATACAAGAAGCATCGGCGCACGGATCGGGCTGGAGATAGCAGTCGGGATGGTCATTGTGCGGGTCGTCATACCATCCTCGGTGGCATTCGCACCAAAAGTCGTTACTTGCCGGACGATACCTGCACTGACCGTTGGCACATGCTGAATTTCCGCTCGGTAGGTGAGAATGATAGTTTTGCTCGCAAGGGTTACGCTCTAGCTCGCAACGTTCGCCCATCATTGTCGGGCCACATTTGCACTTGAACTTCACCGCCGATTGATTCTGACCAACACTTTCGATCGGCAGTATGTTCATTGAGCACTCATCGGCCTGTGGGCCGCAGTAAGCTTTAGAGCACAGGTCTAGTGGTTCACAAGCCAGCTTCGCCTTATCCCAGTAAAAGCCGGGCAGACATCGGCAGACGTATTCGTGAGAAAAGAAGGCGTCTGGTGGAGAGTAGCATTCTGAGTCTAAGGTCCATTTCGCCAAGCGGCACGGGTTCGGAAAGGTGAAATTGTCGCGCAGGCCACCGCAGGTGTTGATGAATTTAGTTCCTCGTCTGGTGCCAGTCAGACTCGGTTCTAAGTAGCCAAAGGTGAAGGCGAGCAAAATACTGATTAAGCATTCACTCTCGACCAGACGCCTTTGGTTGAGAAGAACAGACGAGAGTAGATCGATGGTCACGTTTACGCTGGCAGCCATTACGATATCAGAAAACGAGTAGAGATGCGTTCTTTCAAACTTGGCCAGTTGTCGTTCTATCGGCGCCAAATTAAGGTCAAAAGCTGCAAGCTGGCCTAATGCATGCTCGAACTCTTGCTTGATACGATCTACTTCTGAGGAATCGGCGATGAACTTGAGCGGAAAAATGTCGTAGATGAAAAAGTCTCTCGGAAATCCGGTCATGAGAAACTTGTTCAAAAGCTCACATTCGGGCTGCATTGCCAAGTGTGCCAAGTGTTCGTTTTAGCTGGAAACTAACGCTCGAGGCGGCGGCTATTTCTATTGTTGACTCAATTTTGATTGTCAAGGCGACCTCCTCATTATTATCTCATCAAAAAGCGACACAAACTTAAGAGGCCTCTTTTATTTGCGACAACAAAAACAGAAAAAGTCAAACAACAAACTGAAAACACAATGAAATCAAAGATGCAGCTGAGCAGCCACGTCAATATTTTGGAAAGTAGAAAGGCTGCGGAAAGAAGGAGAAGAATGGCGGATAGTTGAAGTTATGGCAAGCAAATTCGTACGGCGGCCAGTAAAACTGCCCTGCCAGCTCAGGATTCCAGCCTGAAAAGTATTGATTTCTGTCATAGAATTGATTGCAGTTAAAATAATAAGGATTGGGTGGGCAGAACTGAGGAAAAGGCTGGAAACGAGGCAGTCGCGTTTGATTTTGGTTCGATTGGACTCGACCACATGGCGCTTGGCGTCTATTCGGCGTCCTCTCCTCGTCGTTGTTTGGCTGGGAATCGCGTGGGAATCTGATCGGCTGCAGTGGATGACTGGGCGCAAACGGAGTTGCCGGGATTTTCCTAGACCCATCACTCAAATTTTAGTTTTAGAGCCAAATCGAGGCGAGAGGCGTTGGGACCGTCTTACTTGTTGGCCAAACTGTCGTCACTTGGCACTCTGACTTGATTTCTTGCAGAAACCTTCAACGAATTAGTCAAGCTCAAACCAGAGTGTGGTCAAAGCAGTGGTACCCTTTTTGCTCGGCAAGTGCTCTCCATCGTTCAATCGATTTACTTTGGCTGGAACGTTGAAAATAAGTTGGACTGAGTAATCAACTTGACTGATTAGAAATTTTGAATTTGTTTGGAGACTGAGCCACAACGCGTGCTGCTTTATAGCCGAGCGAATTAGAAACGGTGGAAGGAAAAGTATTTCAACTGCAATTGCGGATCAATTCTGCTCTGGCCGATTTCACTTTGAATGAACTTGAGACTCGAAATTTTTTCATCCTCTTTATGGCTTGTGTCCCACAGTTGGATTTAATTAAGAATTTTGGCCATTTTTAAAAAACAATCTATTGCAGGGATCTATTTATGGCGGCCTCTTATTCAGTCTTTCCCAAGACTTGGGACACGCAGAGTGGACGCATTCAATGAGCACGATCGAAGAGAACAAAGCCATTAAATATACGAGGCGCGCATCAATCAAGACTCAATGTGAGGATAGTTGAGTTGAGCGCGCATATTGCACACGAGTCGTTTACAATTAGAAAAGTGGCGAGATTCAAAGAGACAGAGGAAGAGAGCGCGCCAAAGACTGAGAACGGGAGCATAATTCAAGCGAGCGAGCGACTGAGCAAGAAACCAAGAGCAAAGAAATGAGCAAGTCATCGCTGCCCGATGAGACTTGGGACCCATTGAGCCTGCTAGACGCCGAGTCGTTGGAGAAAGTCGTTCGCCAGAGGAGTCGGACGAGCAACGAAAAGCAGAGCATCTTCCTCAAGACCGACTGTGTGAGCGAAGCGGCCGGGTCGAGTGTGATTGAGTTGGGCGAGACGAAAATTCTCTGCTCGGTGTACGGACCTCGTGAGGCGGCGCGCAAGGACGACTACGATTTCAAGCTGGCGCATTTGAACTGCGAATTCCGATTTGTGTCGTTTGCCTGTTTCATGCAGCGACGCGGCACTCTAATGCAACGCGATCAAAGTTTGGACGAAAAGCATTTCTCATGCCTGATCGAAGAGGCCATCAAGCCGAGCATTCTTTTGCACAAATATCCCAAGTCGCAGATCGACATTTACATTGTTTGCCTTCAAAATGACCTTGACTCGAGAAATTTGTTCACCGCCGGCGTCATAGCTGCTTCAATGGCGCTCGTAAATGCCTCTATTGAGCTCTATGATCTGGTTGCAGCTTACACCTCCGACGACCTCAATTTGTCGGTGGCGTTCATGCCTCAGCTCTACCAAGTAACAAGCGTCTACTTCACGAACGAGTCCAACACTCAGTCGCTGTCGGCCGATTTGCTCAAGTCAAAGATAAAGGAATGCATCGAGAATAGCCAGAATGTCTACTCTCTAATGAAGCACGTTCTTTTAAAGCAGGCCGAAGCCAAAAGTCAATTGCCAGAATAAAAGCTCGAGCACTTCATCTCTAACACTTTTCTTTTTTCTGCCTGATCGCGCCTCGCATCTCTCCAATCATCCCCACGTTTGTTTGTCTTAGCGTGCATTATTGACTGACTAGCCAACAGAATGAATAAGAAAAAAGGATTCAGCGCATACACGTCATATTTCTCTTTCATTTTATCGCATTGAATGTTCACAAAGCAAACGCAAACGAGAGACAAAACGAAAGAAGAGGAAGGAGAAGAGGTTGCCGGAGACGCCGAGATGCACTACCAGAAGAAGTTGATCATTTTGCTCATGTTCAACATGATCGGACTGTTCATGGTCTACAGTAAACTGCCGTCTGGCCTACTGTCGACACCTGAAAGCGAGCCTGAAAGCCAATTGAGCACAAGCTCACATTTGGATGTCACATCGCCGCTTCAATTGACTCAAACTGTCTCTTCGACAACGAAAACTGTTTTGATTTCTCGTCGTTCTATTGAGAGCTCGCTGAAGCGACCAGCGCTTAACCATCAACCAGCATCTAGCTCATCTCATGGGCACCAAGAGGACATTTCAGAGCGAAACCACAAGCGTAAAGAGTTCATCCGCAACGTAGGTTACCCGTTTCTGGTCATTGGGCCGAAGTCAGAATTCCTAACCTTGGGACGTTTAAAGATGACCAGGTTCGCGTTCGATTCCTACAAGAAGTACGCTTGGGGCTGGAACGAGCTGGCGCCTATCAAACGCTCGGCACATATAAGCGACCCGTTCGGCTCCGCGCAGACGATCGGACTCAGCATAGTCGACTCACTGGACACTCTCTACTTGATGGGTCTCACGGACCAGTACAACGAGGCGCGTCAATGGGTCAAACAATTTTTCACCATCAAAGTGGTAAGAAACAACTAGCGAATCTAAGCGAGCAATGTTGAGTAAATATGGCGGCCAGGACGCGTATTTGTCCGTGTTTGAGACCAACATCCGCTTCGTGGGTGGCTTCCTCGGCATTTACACGCTGAGCAGAGATCCGGTATGCGTTAGAATGCGGTCTTGTTCATTCATACAAGTTCAAATTAGGAACGTAATGAACTAGCTGTTTCTGGACAAAGCTGTGGAGGTTGCTGACGCTCTTCTGCCAGCATTTCGCACCCCGACCGGCATTCCCTACAGCAACGTTAACCCGCTCACGTAAGAGGATGCAACCGGACAAAGCGTTTGAAAAGCATTTGACTGCATTAAAAAGGGAAAAGACAAAATTCGAATTGTATTCGCCTTCGTGTTCTGTATTGGCCGAGGTTGGCAGTCTACTTCTCGAATTTGAATATCTCAGCGATCTGACTCAGAACCGGACCTACGAGCAAACCGTACTCTAAATTTTGTTTTCGTTGCCACAGAAAATTTCAACCAGAAATCAAATGCTTTTCCAAAAGGCAAAGCGGGCCATCACGGCTTTGGACAATGCGCCCAGACATCAGCAAGACAGCTTCCGCTACTATAATTACATAAATCCCAAATTGGGCACTTGGTGTGCGAGTAAGTTAAAGCAGCTTAGATGCAATTGAGGCGAGAACGAGTTAATTGGGTTCGTTTGACAGGAGAGGTGAGCGTTGGTGCTCAAGCCGACAGTTTCTACGAGTACATGCTCAAGGTGTGGCTGTACGAGGCGAAAACAGATAACACTCAGATGTCAAAATACATCGAAACAATGCAGACGATAAATCGGCAATTGCTCAAACGCTCGCCCAATGGACATTTCTACTTTGCTGGATATGCCAACACGATCGCCAATCATGAAATGCAGCATTTGGCTTGCTTTGCAGGCGGCCTCTACGTGCTCACTTACATGAGCGCAAGCGACAGGCTGGAGCCCAAACTGGGCCAATTTTTCAAAGAGATGGCCATCGAGATCACTGACACTTGCCACGAATCGTACGTCCGCTCGCCGACCCGACTCGGTCCGGAGACGTTCTCTTTCCAGAGCTGGGCCGAATTCATTCCGGGCGCAAGTAACTACGCCCTTCGGCCCGAAGTGATTGAATCGTATTTCTACCTTTGGAAGTTGACCAAAGACGAGAAATATCGAAACTGGGCTTGGGACGCAGCCTTGGCGATCGAGACCTACTGTCGCACACCTGACGGCTATTCAGGCATTTTGAACGTCAACCAAGTGCCGCCCGTGCACGACAATGTCCAACAAAGCTTCTTCATCGCCGAGACACTCAAGTATCTCTATTTGATATTCGACGACAGTGACCCGCTTCCGTTGGACAAGTTTGTTTTCAATACTGAAGCGCATCCGTTTGCGATTCGTTCGACTGCGCCCTGAAAATGCGGCGCAATCCAAATAAAAATGAAATTCTCGTCTAAACGCGTGTTGAACATTTTTAAGAAGTCAAGGCAGGCTTATTTGTGAACAGAGAAATTTGAAATTGCACGCAGTGCAAGTAATAAGTAGAAAAAGATTAGAACGGGGCCGAGTTGAATGCGGACGAAAATTGAAGACGACGATGACGTTTAAACTGAGCAGAGGAAAGCGGCTCGCTTTCTCCCTTATAATCACATTGACTTTGTTGGCCTTTTTGATTGTGGATCGAAAGCTAGAGCAAAATGAGCAGACAGCCGAACAGCGTCGATTCGAGACCGTCAAACGAGCCCGGCAGATGAGAATAAACCAGGAAAGACGCGACAGCGTTAAGAGTGTAAGCTTCTCCTCTCGACTGAGACTTGCATTTGTCTATACAGTGATCTCGTCAGATGGCTCGGCACGCTTGGAATTCGTACCGTCAGTACGCGTGGGCACAAATAGAACTGAGACCGCTGAGCAAAACCGGCAACAACCCTTATCAGACGCCCAACGCGCAGCAACTGGCAACCACTTTAATATCAAGTCTGGACACTCTTCTCATAATGAATTTAACCGACGAATATCTGGCCGGCCGAGAATGGATTCAGAGTTCGTTCAACATCGAGCTGGTCACTCACTCTTATTTGTGATTTACATTCGAATTGAGAACTAATTCAAGTCTGCAGGACGCGGCGTTAAATGGCTTTGACTTGAGCACAAAGATTCTCGGCTCTTTGCTGGCCCTGCACGAACTGACCGGGGATCAAGTTAGTGAGATCGATCATTCCGATTGGGCAAGCGAGTGAAACAGAATCATCACATCGAAATTTAGATGTATATTGAAAAAGCGGCTCAAGTGGCGGACGCATTGAAGCCGGTGTTCGACACACCATCCGGATATCCATTCATGTTTGTGAATACGGCCCAGTAAGATTTGATTTAGTTTGGTATTGTTTGCTGTTTATTGACTGTGTGACCTGTTTGAAACGCACAATTTGTGAATTGCGCAGGAAAAAAGCGCTCATGAACAACTGCACGCCTACTGCGCACGTGAGCGGCTACAGTCTCGAGTTCAAGAGACTTTCCGATTTGAGTGGGCGTAGCGAGTACGAAGAACTGGTGAGCGGTCACTGCAACTAGGCCGACAAGAATTCTAAAATTGCTAAATTAGACCCGGCCACTATTCAACAATCTGTACGGATCCATCGACTTTGACCTCGGTCTCTTCTACAGTCAAATAAATCCGATAAATCGAACATGGTGTTCAAGTAGGCGTTGCGCAAAGCAAGCTCAAGCGGTTCTCATTGAGCTCACGTTTAGGACACGCGACATATGGAGAGCAGACCGATGTGTTTTACGAGTATCTGCTCAAGCTGTTCATTTACGGCAACAAAGAGGATCAAGAGTTGATGCAGGTGTTCAACATGGCCATCAAGAGCGTGAAGCAAAAGCTCTTGTCCAAGTCTGTGCTGGGCGAGAGCTTCATTGGCGAGTACTCGGCCTCCTCAATCAATCGAATGAGTCAGACGAGCTGCTCGATTGGAGCGCTGTTTGCGTTGGCATCGCAGCACGCTGAGCCGATGGATGAAATTGACCGAGAGAGCTTGCTGTCGCTTGCCGACGAGCTCACCAGCACCTGTCGAGAGTTTTTCATCAAAATGCCCACCGGCCTTGGGCCCGAGTATGTTAAATTCAGCCGTGTTGGGCCTTTTCCACTGGCGCCTTACTATCTGCTGCGAGCTGAGCTGGCCGAGTCCTATTTCTACCTGTGGCTAGTGACCGGCAGTGACAAGTACCGCGACTGGGCCTGGGAGCTCACACAAGCGATTGAAGCCAACTGCCGCACCCCGACCGGCTACTCTGGCCTAAAGGACGTGAGAAGAGTGGGCGATATCAACAACTTTAACGATCTGCAGCCGAGCTACTTTATTTCAAAGACGCTCAAGTACTTGTACATGATCAATGCAGACAACCGAGACTTGCTAAGCAATGTCCTGTTCAACCATGACGCTCATCCGATCTATGCAAATAAAGCGTTCAACATCTAAAGCTCATAGAGTTTGATTTCTCGCCAACACTGCGAAGGTGTTCTCTTTGGTTTGAGCCATATGCAGGCTTGAGCGTTTCTCTCTTTCTTTCGCTTATTGCCAAGTCTCACTTTCGAGAGAGTGAGTGAGAGACAGAGAGAGGGGGTGAGACTGGCGTTGGCGGTGATGGCGCTCAACGAGCGATTTGCGTCGATTCACACGCGAAAAAGTGGCTTTCTTTATTCTAAATGAATGTGATTCGTCGATTTTAGTCCAGCTTCACATACGTAAGTTTGCATCATCGTCGACAAATGCAAAAGACCTTGAATCATTGATCACTCCTTTAACAGACATGGTGATCATCTCTGATCATCGCTGAACGTGATCATCTCTCCATTAGACCCTTTCCCTGTTCCATTCTCTCTCTCTCACTTTCACTGTTTGCCGTTCTCACTCTCTCTCTCTCCCTTTCTGTCTTTTCGTAGTTCTATTCTCATATATTCACTCACACCTCTTCTGCTCTCTCTCTCTCTCCTTTTCTACTCCTTTTATGTTTGCTAGATTTTTTTTTTTCATTTTTAATTCATCACTTTTACAAAATGTTCGATTATTACGCAGATGAAGCGAATTTTTCAAATTTATTCATGACTCGCTCTCTCCAGCCGCTGCAGGCAAATATAAACGCACAAACACACCAACACACATACAGCTTGTACACGGCCGATGTTCAGTAGATTCGAACTTGGCCGGCAAAAGCCGCCGCTCTGCAATCTATTCGGTCGTGCACTCGCTCAAGTCTATTTTAGCAGCCGCACACTGCTCAAAGCCGCTTGCTCCGTTTGCTTGTCAATCCTAAACCATACTCGCATCGATCTGAGCGAAACTTGCTCTCAATTGGCTGCGTTCGTCCGCTCACTCGCGTCTCCAGGGTCTGCTCTCTCTTTTTCCATAAATTTTTCTTTCTACGGCCGCAGTTGTTGCAAGTGTGTTGTATACGCTGGTTTTCTCAGCATGTGCGTGCGAGGCGGCTCAGTGGGTGAGTGAGCGGGTCAGTGCGTGTGTGTGTGTGTGTGTGCGAGTGTGAGTGTGTGAGAGAATAAAAGAACCTTAAAGCGAATAAAAGGAAGAAAAGACGAGAATGAAAGAGCGCAAAAGTTTGATTAAACCGCTTCTTAAATAGAGTTGCTTATTGAGTTGCGTTCGGTTTGTTGACGAGCAAAGTTGCGAGCGTGCGTTCGCGGCCGCCTCTCCAGCGTTCTCGCAAACCGCAACATCTATGCTCATATGTTCTCGACTCTGTGTGTGTGTGTGTCTGTGTATGTTTGAAACTAGAGAGCGTGAGTCGCTTCTTGTTGTTTTTTTTTTCTTCTCCCTCTTATTTTAAACAGACTCAAAAGCCATGAGCCGAGAGTATATAAGCGACTCTGCGATCGCTAGATATATTAACAGAGCAAAATTCAAAATTTATTTTTGAAGAAAAAAGACCCAAACAATTATAACCGCAGCCAGAAACTCAACATAAACCCTAAAAAACAAACAAAACAAACAAGTTTTCATTTATTCATTTATATGATCATAAATAAGGCGCCACGCATTCTGTTCGTATGAGCCGGAAGTGAGCAGTCGGAATAGGAGCAGAAGGCAGACAAGTAGCAGGACGAATCAATCCAGCACAAATCAAAATGGACGAGATGAAGAGCTCAGAGCTGTGCGAGCAGCTGGCCAAAGCATCGAAAAAGTTCGTCAAGGCATGCAATCAAATAAATTTAATTAGGAAGCGAATTGCCGAACTGGTCGCATTGTTCAGCAGCTTTGAGAGCAGTCCGGACGCAATCGGCTACAACGTAGACCTGTTCAAGGAGACAATTCGTCTTCGCATCGAGAGCATGCAGAGCGTCAAAAGCGTCTATTTCACATATGCCCAGCGCAAAGCCGAAGAGATCACCCGGCTCCAGTGCGAGCTGTACGGAGAGGACGCAGTCCGACAAGCGTACGATGAGCGGACAGACGAGCAACAGCCCGAGCCGCAGTCGAGTGGAGAAGCCACAACCGACTCAAACACATCGAGCGACGAGCAGGCGTTTGACGAGGAGAGCGACACCGAGTCAAATGTTTCAGCAGACCGGCACCTGCAAGCAAACTACCGTTATGGCCAGAGCTGGATGGGCCACGTCAATCAACAACCGTCCATAACCACAACCTCTTTTTATCAGTAATTCAGTTTTTTTTTCATTCCGCCATTCAATCTCCTCAATTTTCTTTCTGCTTGCCATCTTTTTTTTTCTTCTATTGCCAGGACATCTTTTTTTCTTCTTTTTCGCTTTTTTTTTCTCTAAATACAAAGCCGAAAGCCGAATCGAGTCGGCATGGTGGCCCAGCCACTCCATTGCAGCCTCTTCTTCTGAATGAGCTTGCCTGCCTGCTTGTCTGTTCGTTCGTTCGTTTGTTTGTCTGTTCAGAATTGGTGATGCAGAAACGAAAAAGTTAGATCAAGTACCGGACTGGACCCGATCGTCCGTTCTACCAAGAAATGCTCGTCGCCTCAGATCGATTTTGATGTTTAATTCCATTAGCTCTCTTTCTTTCGCTCATTTCAACTTAATTGAACAAAGTGTCGTCTTGTTTCATCTGTTTCCTCGTTTATATTCGTTCATCTCAACTCGTTGTACTCGTTTCACTTTTTTTTTTTTGCTTCTTTTTGTTGAATAAATGCTTTCAATGCAACATGAGCAGACAAGCGATTTACTTGACGAAAACTGAATTTCTTGACAACAAACTGTGCAAGGTCGATTTATCGATCGAGTTGAGTCGACGACGCTTTCGCACAGCTCGCTGAATTAAGCCCCTTTCTGAAAAGCCGTCTGCCAGCCTGGTGACATAACCACCTGAATTATGACTGAAAAAGTAGCGACGCAAGGTTACAGGTCCGATGCGACAGTCACATGCTGAGGCGGCGTGCAGTTCTCTGCTCATGTAAGCGGCAGACACATTAAATCTACGCAGCAGCAGCAGCAGCTGAAATCTGCTTTGTCAGTTGCATAACACTTATTTAACAGCCTTTGTTGTTTACTATTTAAGAATAAAATTAGAAACAAAAAGAAAAATCAAATTTAAAATAGGTCGAAATGTCTGCGCGTCGAGTTTCGCCCGTAAGTTGAACGAGCAGAATCACAAGTTGACAATCGATTCGAACGCTTGATGAAAACAGGAGCCCAAAGAGGAACAAGTGGCATCCAGAGAACTAAGCCAGAACGATTTGATCATTCCGATCGAGCAGACCGAATTTAAAACAAGCCCGATCAATGTAACCTGGGAGAACATAAACGTGTTCACACCGAGCTCCAAGGACGGAATAAAGGGAAAGCTTCTTTTTTGCAAGAAAGAAATTCCATCAAAGCAAATTATCAACGATGGTAGTGTCTGTTGCCTTGCGGGCCTCATTCGAGCTAATGAATTAAATGAAAAGTGAACGGAATCGCCAAGGCGGGCACTTTGATGGCGATCATGGGCGCGAGTGGAGCAGGTGACTCCTTAGTTTGCTTCTCACTTTGGTTTGGATGAAGTTCTCATTTTTGAATTGTGCAGGCAAGACCACTCTGCTGAACGTGCTCAACTTCAGAAACAGAGGCAACTTGAAAATCAGCGGCCAGGTGAAAATCAACGGACAGACAATAACGTCAGTGGCTGCTCTCTCGGCCATATCGGGCTATGTTCAGCAAGAGGACATCTTCATCGGCACATTGACAGTCTACGAGCAGCTCAAGTTCCAAGTCTGCGTCTTCCTAACCAGTTGATCTTGTTCGGCGTTTTTTAATTTGACCACTTAAGGCAATGCTCAAGATGGGCAAAGAGTACGACAGCGAGGCGAAGAAACAGAGGGTCGAAGAAGTCATGAACCAAGTGAGTGAAACTCGTTAGGCGATAATTAACAGTAGTCAAATCTGGAATCGTTTGCAGCTCAACTTGAAAAAGTGCGCCGGCACTTTGATCGGAATCCCCGAGAAAGGCATCAAAGGCATATCGGGAGGAGAGCGTCGTCGTTTGGCCTTTGGCTGTGAGGTAGACTCCTCGTCGGCTCGTGTTTGCCCGTCTGAAACAACAGTTTCTAAATAAAACTCCAAAAGTTAATAACAAATCCGAGTCTGCTGTTCTGCGACGAGCCCACCAGTGGCCTAGACTCGTTCATGGCTCGCTCAGTGGTCGACTGCATGGTGAACCTGGCCAAAATGGGCAAGACAATCATTTGCACGATTCATCAGCCGAGCAGTGAAGTGTTCAACAAGTTTGAGACGCTCTGCTTGCTGGCCGAAGGACGTCTAGCCTATCTCGGCCTGGCCAGTGAGGCGCCGAAATTCTTCTCCAAGTAAATCACTCGTTTGATTCGCATTCTCTGCCGCGCTCGGCTCATCAGTTCGTTGCTCAAAGGAGCGGCTACAATGTGCCAGTCAACTACAATCCAGCCGACTTTTATATCGAAACTCTGGCCGTATTGCCCAATAACAGAGAAGAGAGTCTTCAAGTAGTCAAAGTAAACTGATCCGCAAGCGCTTCGAACATTCAATGCAAAAGTTAAACTTGAATGAATAGAATATTTGCGATGCCTACGATCAGTCGGAGCTCAAGGCCCAAAATCAAACTGCAATCAAGCAAGCCCAGTTCAATGAGGCGGGAGAGAACGTGGAGTTGCCAAATAAAATTCGGTAACTAACTCGACCAGCTGTTGTCCTTAATTTGGCGATCTGTTCATCTTGTGGCTGTGTTGAAGCTACAACGCGAACATATTCGTTCAATTCGTTTGGCTCTTGTGGCGCAACTTTCTTGGCCAACTACGCGACCCGTTCGCGTTCTGGGTCAGTCTGATTCAAGTGATTGTAAGTTGTTCACTTGCGCCTCTCGGCCAAGTCGCCCTGTTAGTCGCTTGTCTAAACTGTGCCTTGTTTAGATCATATCAATAATGCTCGGCCTCATTTTCCTCCAAATCGAATGCAACCAGGCCGGCGTTCAAAACATAAACGGTATGCCAACTGAACTGAACTGAGCAGAACGCCCGATTGAGCATTGCGTCAAGGCCTATTGTTCCTCTTTTTGACCAACTCGAGCTTTTCGTTCATGTTCAGCGTGTTGAATGTAAGTATTTGCGAGCCAAAGTCACTGCTCTCTCACTAATTCGTTGGACTTAGACATATCCGACCGAGATTGCAATCATGCTGCGCGAGCATCAGAACGCCATGTACACGGTGTTCAGCTACTACATGTCCGGCATCTGTATCGATGTGAGCTGAGATTCCTCCTCTCACTGTCGCCCATTTTTCATATTCACTTCAAACCTCGAAGCTGCCCAAGTTTATAATTCTGCCGCTCATCTCGGTGACCATAACCTATTGGATGGCGAGTTTGAACAACGACGCGGGCCGTTTCTTCATGTGCTGTCTCATTATTGTGCTGGTCACATTCTGCTCTATCTCGTTCGGTAATTAGCGCGTTCTCTTTTGCGTTTGCTTTAGCCTTTCTAATCCCAAACAAAAGGCTCCCTCATATCGGCGGCGGCTCCGAGCGCAAATGCGGCCGTCGCTCTGTCCGGACCGTTGCTTGTGCCGCTCATGATCTTTTCTGGTTTCTTTTTGAACAACTCGTAAGGAAGAGAAGCTCTCTAAGACACTTTGGCTCAACTAAAAAGTCGATTTCTTCGTTGTTAGAACGGTGCCCGTCTACTTTATTTGGATGCGGTATTTGTCCTGGTTCAACTATGCCAACGAGCTGCTCGTCATCAACCAGTGGGATGGCCTGACCGGAATAAAATGCAGCGCGACTGACACTCGATGCTTCACCACCGGAAACCAGGTGATTGAGTCACTTGACATGAAAACAGTAAGAAATGCTCTTTTTCTCTTTCTCGCCTCATGGTGACTAAACTTGACCGTAAAAGTCCAACTTCTCGATCTACTTTGGCGCGCTGGCCATTTTGATTGTCGGCTTTAGAGTGATCACGTTCCTGATCCTGTTGGCCAAATCGTTCAGGAAATAGAGACTGGCAACTCGTCTTTTGAATAAATTTTGTTTTTATTTCAATTCACTTTCGAAAGAGCAGTAAACTTTCAAAAAAGCAAATGAACAGAAAACAAATTAAATTAATAAAAACAGAAGAAGACGAACATTCTAAACAAACGAATTTGCTTCACTGATCCTGTCGATCGACTCTCGATTATCTTCTGATTTGAATTGTTATATTGTCGTCTTGAAAATTAGCAATTGTTTGATAATTTTTTAAAAATAAAACAGCGTCAATTGATTAAATAGAGGCGAGAAGGAATGATTCAATTTTAAAAAAGCAAACACACTTCACATTCAAGTCGAAGCGGACTTCACATTTAGAAATTAATACCCGAACGCCAACAAATAAAATGCTCCTCTTCCGGTCGGTGTGTGTAAAAGTGCCGGTTTTTGCCTACATTCTGGTGGGCACTCACGACCGAATCAGGAACGGATGTGCCTCGGTGTTCAGCACGTATTTGTCGAGCGGTAGCAGCTCGTCGTCTGAAAATATCAAATACAAATATTTGAGAGTCTCTGCGAAAAAGAAACTTTGCTGGACGTCGTCGAGGCCGGGCGAGTTCTGACCAACATCGCGCAGGCCACTGTAGCCGTTCTCGGTTCGGCAGTACTTTTCGATCGCCTGCGCTGCGTCCCAAGCCCATTCACGGTACTTGGGATCTTTGGTCAGTCGCCACATGTAAAAGTAAGATTCGATCACTTCGGGCCGCAGGATGTAGTAGCGGTCGGCGTTGGCCAGATCGCCGCTGTAGAAAGAGAACGCCTCCGGGCCCAGATGAGTCGGTTGACGCGCATAAGACTCGTGGCATGTGTGAGTGATTTCGGCGGCTGTCTGCTTGAATTTCTGCTTCTCTGTCTCGTCTAGTTTGTCCACGTACATGCCAGTCAAAGCGTAGAGGCCGCCAGCGAAGCAGGCCAAATGTCCCATCTTGGGCGCCAGTCTCGAGCCTGTGTACTCGCCCAGGTAGGTCAGACCACTCGTCGATTTGGCCAGCAGCTTTTTGTTCACTGCCTCCATTGTATTCAAGTATCGATCGAGCATCTTCGTCTCCTTTTTCTTATCGTAGACCCATACCTTCAAGAGGTATTCGTAGAAACTGTCCGCCAAGCCGCCCATTCCCGCTTGTCCTTTTTTTTTCAAACAGTTAGACTCAACTTTAGACTCGATGCTTTGACAGGCAATCACTCACTGGTGCACCACGAGCCGGTCGACGGATTTATATAATTGTAGTAGAGGCCTTCGCGTCTCTCAGTTTTGTCCAGAGCCTCGTAGAGGTGGTCGATCTTTTAGGAAATGTTTGCGTTAGAATGAGAAGATCGACTGCGCCGAGTGACTCACCTTTTCCTTGTACTTGGTGTCGCCGGTCAGATCAGACAAATAGCCGAGTTCGAGACTTAGAGAGCCAAATTCAGACAAAATTGAGCACGAACCGGCTGCCCAGTTGTAATTTTTGACGTTTTTCCTAAAATCGAACAGAATAATGAGACCACGGAATGCAGAGCTCGATTCGAGTATCTCACCTGATCGGATTGACAAGCGCGTAGGGAATGCCGGTCGGAGAGTTGAACACGGGCAGAATGGCGTCGGCAACTTCCTGTGCTTTGTTCAGAAACATCTTTGCGAGAGAATTTTGAAGCCAGACTGACATTCAGGCGCCAGAAAGCGTTCAATCTACCTCGTCTTTTGAGAATGTGTACGCAGCCAGGAAACCGCCAATGAATCGAATGTTGACCTCAAACGCAGAAACGTCCGTGTCCTGAGAGAAACAATTTGAAAAAGCTGGAACAGCAGAGAAGAGGGCAGACAGGGACCGCTTACAAGCTTTATGTTAAAATTGTTGGCCACCCAGTCGCGTCCTTCTTTGAACTCGTCGGTGAGGCCCATAAGATAGAGAGTGTCCAACGCGTCCACAATGGTCGCGCCCAAGTTCGGACTGTTTCCGAATATGCCGGGCGAATGAGAGCGCTTGCTGATCGGACGCAGCTCATTGCCTCCCCACGCGTACTTCTTGTACGAGTTCCAGGCGTGCAGTGTCATCTAGCCGAGTCGAGAGTGACCGCGTGCGTCTTCAGCAGCCAGTGAACTCTTACTGCTTACCTTTTTTATTGCGTCCCGGCGCTCGTTATTCAGTTGAACGTCCGAACCTGGCTCAGCTTTGGCTGGCTGGTTAGCACCAAGACCCGGCTCGACAATCTGCTCAACGTGAGCATGTCTACTGTCATGTTGGACAGGCGCGTTTTGAACGGACGGGATGAATATGCGCTGCACTTCACTGTTTGTGGCAATGTTCACACTTGAGGGTAGATTTTTCACAATGAAAAAGAAACTTGTAATTGTGAGTAAAAGAACAACAACGACAAGTGTTCTTTCGTTCAACTGGAGCCGACTCTTGCGTCGAGAGTGGAACAGAGGTAAAACGAACTGTCGATCGCTCATTTGCTCGTTGGTGGTGCTCTCCTCGTGTGGCGATCTCTTCTCACTAGCCGTCACTTTGTGTCGGTTGGTTCAAACTCAATATATTGGCTGGTGCGCTCAAATTGACTTTTGCATGGAATACGAACAACTTGGCAACCAAATTGGTCCCGGCGGTTATAAGCTACCTGGCTCTAGACACACACTCGTCTTGCGCTTATCTGGCTTTTGATATCGATACGTCTTTATGATTGAAATTGAACTCGCGCTTGATCAGGCGCCTTCGCTTAGCCAACAACCAGTCGGCAATCTATTGAAAGGGCTTATTTGCAAAAAAAAATATTATTCGTGGCATTGTGTTCATAATGAGGCAAGCCTTGCAGCCCAAGTGAGCATGTTGCCAGCTGACCTGTCTGACCCTCTAAGCGATTTGAAAGAGCGCAGACCGGCCAATACGCGAGACAGATCTCATCTCGTCTACCTTGCCGCTTTCTCTTCGCCGCCGCAGCAACACAAGCTTCCGACGCTTCTGCTGCTGTTCTTGCCAGCTGTCAGAGGCCTAGCAAGCGACGTCTTCAGAGCTTTGTCAAAATAGCTGGCGCTGTGTGTTTATGTGAATTTGAAAGCGTCACCATTTACTCAGTTGAAAAACACTCCTAAGCCTGGCACTCGTTCTTGTTCAAATATTTACCGTTTGCCTGAGCCTACCCAGTTTGACGAGAAAGAGCTACTTTGGGTGCACGTGTTAGAAATTATTCGCAATTGAAATTTTGTTTTCAATTTAAACGAGCATAATCGATTTAGAGAGAATTTGAGTAAGAACGTGGCGGATGAGGGGAGCCCGAGAAACTCTTTGTTTGCGGGCATTTTGTCGCTTCACGACCGCGCACGTTCTCGTGGACGTGAGCTTGCATAGAGCAATGTGCCGAGCATGATGCAAACATATCCGACAAAGTAGAGCGCGTTCAACTATTCCGCCAGCCAGTTTGAGTTAAAAAAAAAAGAAGAAGAAAATAGAGACCAAAACGAGCTGAAGCGTTAAAGCATGAATGCACCAACCTTGTACGAGCGAATGAATATGCCCACCAAAACGGAGTAGAAATCGGAGGTGAGCAAATTGACATTTAGGAAGGCCGCACTGGATAGCTGCAACACGATCGGCACCAGTACGTAAATGAGCAGCATGCAAATGCTCTCGGCGGCGAACAGGCCGACTGAGTCGCACGGGTTAGTCGCAGACTCAGACGCAAAACGCTTGTGGTCGCTTACCGACTGTGAAATCGTTGAATTTGGCGAGCGCCAACACTTGGTCTCGTTCCAGTGCGAACCTAAATCAGAGTTTAGGAAATGCTCGAGTCGTTTGAGCGAGTTTACATTTGAACTAGACTGATGACGGTGCCGAATAGACCGATCATGGACAAGTATTCGCTTACGCTGCTCTCTTTGACAAAGTACTCGGCGCTCACATTACTGGTTGCGTACAAGACCGAGCTGAGCAGGCAGAGTATGTCTCCGATCAGCTTGTGCTCGCCTTCAACGGACCAAATACTTGAACCGAACGAAGAAGAAGAAGAGTTGGCGATTGCGATTCTCACCCGACAGACTCGACGAGCTTGACTGAGTGTCGGCGATTATGATGAACGCACAGCCGAACAGACACGAGACCACGCCGGCCACGTGGTTGAATTTGAACGAGTGCCGCAGGAATATGAAGGAGAGCAGAAGCGCGATCGGAAGTATGAACGCATCGATGACCTTCATCGATGGCTGAGTCAAGCGATTGTTCGATTCGGATTTGACTGCATTCACCTGAATTGTGGTCACGTTGGTCAGCGAATAGGCTTTGATTATGAAATAGTTGGCCTCGACGTCGGCCAGAGCGACCAGAAAGTACTTCCAGGCGTTTTGATGGAAAAAGCTCAGAGTCTGGGCTCGCTTGCGGTAGAGCACCAACGGCACAAATATGAGTGTGAGCAGCAGATAGTTGAAGAAAGACTGGACTTGATTTAAACTCGAGTTGAAGCGAACAAGTTGAAGAGAGCAAAAATAAGGCCAGCTCACACGTTGGGATGTTTATCGAATAATTGTCGGCCAGCTCCGAATTGACTATGCCAGTGCCACAGATGAACAGGGAGACGAGCTGGGCAACCAGTGCGGCGACAAGCATTTTCAAACTTTCAAAATCAACCTGAATGATTTAGGGCTCGATTCAGATGACTGCACGTGTTTACTCACGGGCCATTTCTAAGCAAATTGAATTGCTCCGCTTTGTTTGCGTGCTCGTTCAGGAGAGTTGAGCCGGCCACGGTTGGTGTTGCGATGATCGGAGAAAGCTCATTTTGCTCGTTGCTCATTTCTCTCTTATCTGAACTAGACGCACTCTGGCATTTAGAAAACTGCTCTTTTATTTAGCAACCAGTTTAAGAATGCATCGGAAATATCAGCCTCTCCCTCCTCCTCCTCCCTGTGTGTGTCTCTCTCTCTCACTTTCACTCTACTGATTCGGTTATGAGCCACCAGTGTGTCAACCTGTTGCACGTGCACAATCAACTTTGCAGCTGAGGCATACGCTCTGTCGAGTGCGCGACAGGCTGCTGTTTTTGCCAGAATTTCATAATAATAATTTCAAGTTTCGTGATCAGAAACAGAATCGAGAAATTACAAACATTTAAGCAAGAAACCGGCGGTGGAGCAGTTTGCCTGGTTTATTAGAAACAGTGAACTTCTAGAAGAGTCTAGACGAGATGACGAGCGCCGTGAGACATCTCGGCTGAATTGTTTTTCTTGCGTTCGAACCAGGTCTCAGCGAACGGTCGAGATGCGGACTGGCGAACGAGCCGACTGCCAGTGTTGGACATGAGCGGCCACGTCTACGTCCAGTCGGTTTAGAAGAAATTGTTTTCACTCTCAGATCACAAGTCTTACCAGGTCTGACAGAGACGGCTCCGAGTTAGACTGGGACGAAAAACCGGATACGAACAGGCCTGACGAAGAGCCCGATGGATGATGGCCTTCAATCTGAACGACTGGCGACTGGCTCTCGTCGTCCAGCAGATTGGTCAAGTAGGATATGTAGATCGAGGCCAGCTTGAGCGTGTCCAATTTAGACAGTTTGGTGTCCTTGGGCACCTAGACGAGTCCGAAAATTAAAATAAAACGCAAGAATGCCATGGCCGCAGCGGTTTTACCCAAGGCAGAGTGGTTTTGAGTTTTACAAATGCCTTGCTCAGCACTCGCATTCTCATTCGTTCTCGATCGTTTGCCGCATTGCGCTGTCTGTTTGACATGGCACTTGAGCCCGACGAGTCTTCGCCACTGCCCGTCTCTTCGTCCAGCTTCCTCTTTCGGCCCATTGTTCCTCTGATCGCTCTAAACTCGTTTGTTTCGCTTCTATGAAAATAAGGGTAGAGAGAGAGAGAAAAAAAAGAGAATTGAATCAGAATGAGTGAGGATGCGCGCTAAGCTTTGACTGTCGATGCATAAAGAAGCCAGTCGAGTCGAGTTGGCGGCAGTAACTGACAACAAACTGCGTTCTTCTGAGCCCTTAAGAGAACCAAAGTGCTCGGGCTAAATAGGAGAGGAGCCAGCGGGCCCAAACGGAATATTTCACTGCAAAGTGAGCCCGAGATGTACGTGAGCCAATTTAACGCCTTATCAATCAAGCACAGGAGAAGAGGAGGAGGCATCACTAGCGGCATCAACGCCTCTCCCTGATATTTTCGCGCATTTGTTTACTCAATAAACGCAACTGTAAATAAACAGGCCAGCGAGAGCAGCGTCCATTGGCCATTGTCTTTTCTGCATTGAGCCCAATTCGCCTCTTCTCTATCTTCCTCGCCTTCTCTCTCTCTCTCTCTCCGTCTTTCTAATTATTTATTTGTTTCACAGGCAAAGCTGCTTTGGCCACGAGCACTGGCACCAGTGATACTATTGGCGTAGTTAGATGATGATGATCAGCGAGTGAGATTACTCAACTGTAGCATCAGCAATCAACGCCACTCTAACCGTGCCCTTCTAATTGATTTTCAGAGTCTATTATCGACAAGAGCATCTAAGCTAGTTAGGACAGTTGTCGATCAGCTCACATCATCCATCTGCTTGCCTGGCTGCCGTCCGCTCCAGCCAATCAGAGTCGAATAGATTTCTCATTCTTTTATTATCGTCAAAAATAGAGGCAGTAATGAACCAAAGCTAAAATAAAAAGAGTTAAAGAGACAAGAGAGTGAAGGGGGGAAAGGGCGTCGCACATGGGATTGGAGGTTGTTTGCTTGGTCGACACTCTCTTTCTCTCTATCTATCTGTTTGTGTCTAATCTTCTTAATCGATGGTGTTTTCTTCATTTTTTTAAAGTATTTAAAATATTACTTCAAGTCGGTAAGAAATGGGGAGAATTTTGAATGCGGCCAAGTTTGCTCGATCGTGTACACAAGAATGAACAGTTGACATGCACTTCTCCTCGTCGCTGGCTACTCGTTTTTCTCTCATCAACTGATTGTACTCATGTGCCAATATAAACGGTCATTTAAAAGCCACTGTTGAATGTTTGCACGACCGACCGACCGATTTCAATTGATAGATAATAGAAGAAAATAAAAAAAAAAACCGAACGAGTGCGAGGAGAGAGGCAATGGCAAGTTCATAATTATAATCCGAATAAAAGCGCAGCCAATCACGTATTAGAGCTGCGATCCATACAGGAGCGATCAAAACTGAGCCGCTCAACAGAAAAATCTCCGTCCGGCCAAAATAAAAATTTCAAATAATAATAATAAACTGCAGCAGCTTTGCCATTTAATTTCATCTGAATGCAATAAACTGATTGGCTGAGTGGCCGGTTCTGGACGATGAATGTGGGTGTGTGTGTGTTGAATAGAGGGGTTCGAGGGTCGCAGGGTTTGAGTTGTTTGTTTGGCATTTCGGCTCTTCTCAAGATCTAATTGTATCTGTGGTGAAGTTTGTATTTGCTTGGCGAAATACACCGTCTGGTCGGCGATCTATTTCTCACTGGTGCCTCGTGCAAGTGATGACCCAATGACTCGTTCAGGCGGCGAGTCTCAATCTCCATCAGCACTGGATCAAAAGTGGCATCACGTGACACTGTGTGCAGCGAGTCGCTCAGTATTGTGTGCAGGTTTCTTATCTCCTCGTCAGCGTTGGCCGTGTGCGTCAGGAAGTTTTGCCTGTTGCGGATCTCACGATTCAGCTGATCCTTCAATGTGGAGATCTGCTCCTCCAGACTTCGCACTCGCTGTCGATGGCACCTCTCGCGCGACTCCAGCTGCCGTTCGGACTGCATTTGAGACGAACGTAAGCGTTCTAGCTCGAGCTCTGACTCCTTTCTATTTCTGGACGTGAGTTCAATAAGCCGCTGTGCGTGCTGATGCTCGACATCGGCCAATTGATTTTGCAAGTCTTGAATCTGCTTGTGCAGATTTAGATTCTCTTCTTCGAGATGCTGCATTTGCCGCTCGAGCGAGCTTTTGTCCACAAATCGACCCAGCTCCTCTTGCTGCAGTTTTTCGCGTTCCACCTAAAAGCACACAAATTAGTCGACTGTCTTGTGAGGCCAGTGAACAGCCGACGGATGTAGCCTACCCGATCGAGAGTCTTTTTAAGCGCTGACTTGTCTTTTTCGAGGCGAAGCTTGCTCCGCTCGTTCTCTTGCCGCTCGTATTCAATGCTCGAGATGCGCTTCTGTGCGACGTTTAGCTTTTCTTGAAGCTGCTGCTTCTCCTGGCTCATTTGGCTCACTCGCTTGAGCGCCTCTTGCTCGGTTTCTTGCCTCTGTGCGAGCAAAGTGTTCAAATTGCGAGCCTGGCCTTCAAGCTCGTTGCGTCTGAGCTCGTTATCTGACAAATCGTTCTGCAACTGCTTGACTTTTTCCAACAGAGCCAAGTTCTGTCGCTTTGTGTCACTGGCCGCCTGTTTGGCTTGCTCGAGCTTCTCTTGAAGAACACGCCGGTCGGACTCGGAGCCAGACAACGCCAGCTGCAGCTGATTGACCTTCTCTTGAAGATCGCTCGTCTGCGTGCTTGTCTGACAAAGGGTCTGGTTCAACGTTTGCACTTTGTTCTTGAGCGAATGTTCGCCCTCCTCTGACTTGGCCAGAGCCAAGCTCAGTCGGTCGATGCTTAGCTGAAGCGATTGGCACTTGTCGTCTCTCTCTTGGAGTTGTCGCACGAGCGACTCGACTCGTTCCTGCAGAACCTGAAGCTCGGTCTCTTTGTCGCCGAGCAGAGCTTGCAGTCGCTGCATTTCACATTCGAACGAGCGCCTGGCGGTCTCGGTCTCGGCCATACGCATCTCAGTCTCTTCCAGTTGCTTCTTCAGACATCTCTTCTCTTCGAGCAGACGTTGCTCGCCGCCCTTTAGTTTGGCGATTTTCTCGTTCTGCTGCGACTTTTCGTGCTCGGCTGCCTGCAGCTGTCTCTCCAGAGCGTTCATCTTGTCGGCGTTTGCCTTTCGTTCACGCTCATTGCGTCTGATGGTCTCCTCCTGAAGCATGAGGGCCGTTTGGGCGCTCGCCAGTCGAGAGTCAATGCCTCGCTTGTCCTCCTCGGCTTCTGTCAGACTCTTCTGGAACTGGTTCAGTCTCTGCTCGGTTCTGGTGTAGGTCTCGCTCAGCTCGCTTAGATTTCGCTTGAGCATGTTCAGCTCAGAGATGGCGTCGTCTCGCTCGCGTTCAGTATTGGCCAGATTCTGAACGAATTCGCGCAGAGCGATTCGCACCGCTTCAGGGTCAATGTCGGACACGTCGTAGTTGCGCTCAAGACAAGTGCCAGCCGGTGACATGTAGCGATCGACTGGCGAGCAGCTGCGGCGATGAGGACTTCGCGACGAGATTCGAGTCGAATTCTCTGCGAAGCCTTTGCACGGTGGCGACGGATTGCGACGAGGCGGCGAGCCAGAATTGTGTCGCGACTGCAGTTTGATTATTTGATACGACGGACGGTAGCCGATGGTCTTTCGCAAGCTCGACACAATGCTGTTCAGCTTGTACTCGGCCTCTTTTCTGGCGGCCTCGACTCGAGCCAGCTGGCCCTCGACTGCGCCAAGTCGGCTCTCGGTGCCGCTGAGTTGCACTCGCGTCTCCGACAACACGTTGTTCACCTCTTCAAGAGTGAGCTCCAGACTTCGCCTCTCTTCGAGCGCCTTTCGCTCGCATCGTTTGCAGTCGTCGAGCACTGCCCGATGTTCCTTTTCGCGCATGCGCACTTCGTCCTCGAGCTCGGCGTACTTGCGCTGCAAATTGCCCAGCTCTTTCTTCAGCATGTCACGGGTCGCCTCGGTCTCGACCACCTTCTGCTTTTGCCCGAACACCTCTTTTCGCATCTCGTCCTCACGCGCCTCGTCGATTTTCACTCGCTCTTGCAAGTCCTCGACCTCCTTGCTCTTCTTCTTCGACTCAGAGTCGAGCATTTTTACTTGACGCCTCAGCTCTTGCAGCTCGCGTCTGGCCTCCAGCCTCGACTTTTCAATCTCGCGCAGATTGTTGCGCAAATCCGACGACTCCTTCTGCATGACGTTCTTGTGCTCTTCAAGCACGTTCACGCGCTGCCTGCTCTCCTCGAGCAGTCGACGCAGGTCGGTCTTCTCGTTCTCTGAAGTGCGCAGTTTGCCCCTCAGCTCTTCGTTGCTGTGCATGACGAGCTCCTTCTCTCTCACTTCATCGTTCAAGTGTCGCTTGAGCTCGTTGATCTCTTTACGCTGCAGCTCGCCGACCTCCTCCAGCTCGCGAATGTTTCTGTTCGCTTCCATCAGCTCGCGTCGAACGTTGTCGCGCATGTCCTCGACCATCTTCAGCTGGGTCTTGAGCTCGTTGCATTCACGAATGCCGGCCTCCTTTTGCTGCTTGACGTCTTCAAGGTAAAACTGAAGGTCCTTGACCTCTCGCTCGTGATTAGCGATCGACTCCTCCAGCTGAGCTCTCATTCGTCTGATCTCGTCTTCCAGACTCGATATTGTCGTCTTGTCATGCTCTTGCCTGAGCAGACCTTCTCGCTTGAGCTTGTCGAGCTCGGCGCCCAGACGAGCCGACTCGTCCTTGTAAGCGGCCAGCTTCTCCATCAGGCCGTTCTTCTCTTGCTGAGCGAGACTGATCATTTGCTGACGCTCGTTCTCGGCGTTCAGCAGCGACGCGTCTCGATCGCTGGCCAGCATTGCCAGCTCGTGATGCAGATGCGCCTTGTCGTTCTCGTATTTGCTGATCAGCTCGTCGCGCTCCTGGGTGAGCTGAATGATCGCCTGCTCTCTGGAACGAGCCGCTTCAATGCGCTCTTGATCGCGGTCCTGCGAGATGCGCTCAATCTCGTCCTCGTATGATTGCTTGGTCTGGCGCAGTTGGTTCTGCGCTTCTTGCTCGAACACAGCGAACTTGTGGTTCAAGGATTTAGAGAGGCGAGGCGCACTTTTTCCAGATTCGACTTTTCGTAGTTGGTCGTCTCGAGCTGCTGCTTTGAATGGTCTCGCTCTCTGCTCGTCTCGTCTGCCGATCGCCTCATATTCTCAAGTTGTAGGCGCAAGTCGTTGGCCACTTGCTCGAGCCGTTTGCGTTCGCCCTCGTTCTCATCCATTTGACGTTTTAGATTCACGTTGGTCTCGCGCGAGTTGTCAAGTTTCGTTTTCAGGTCATGAATCTGTTTTTAACAAACAATGCGTGATTAGATCAATGGAGAGTAATCAAATATCAACAATCACGCCCGCACACACACACGCGTGCGCACACACAATCGCAGACAAACAGAGACCAAGAGCCAAAGAGATGGACCATTGGGCTGAATTGGGAGAATTAGACGACGCACGAACGAGGCGCTTACCTGAAGTTGGCGCTTGTTCAACGCAGCCTGAACAGCGCTGAAGGTGGCGTCGGCGAACGGCGAGCCGTTTCTAGAGCTCGGCCGCGATCCCCTGTGATGCCTGGTGGGCGAGCGCGATCGTGGGCTAAGGCACGTCGTGCTGTTCAGTCTTTCTTCAAGCGAATTGCTGAATATTTGATCGTCGTTTATGACCGCCTGAGCAATGTCGCGTAAACGCGAGTGGAGCAGCTCGGTCTCGCGCTGGATATCACGAGCGATGCGGCTCTGCTCAAACGAGGAGGGCAAGTCGCTCGGCGCAATCTCCTATCGTCATCGTTTAGCACGTTCATTCGGCAACTATAAGCCAAGCGATCATACCTGGAAGTCGGAGCGGTTGTAGGCTGCCAAGTGTCGATCTCGCTCCTGTAGCTGCGCCTTAAGTCGCTCGTTCGCAATGACCAAATCTTGCATTCTGAACAAAACAGATTGAAAAAGCGTTTGATTAGTCGTCGTTTGTCGAATCTCAGACTCTACGTTGAATAAGGTCGAATGAAATCGAGATATTTATGGCTGGTGGTGCCGGTGTGTATATATATATTCACTTGAAAGCTTCAGACTAGCTGGGATTCAAAAGACCGTGCGAGGCATTTGCTTCTCACGCAACAACAGACGAGTGCCTCTAAGGCTTTCCTGCGACCAGTCGATTAATCGAGCGGGTTTCAATTAATTCAGTTGATGAAGCGGATTTGATTATTTAGCAAATGGATTGTCGGATTCGGAGAAAGAGAGAAATGCAGCAGGACGGTCTAAGTGAGTCTAATCAAGAGAGAAATGCCCAAAAGTGCGACGCACTTTGGACTCGAATTAGGTAAGAAGTGGTCCGCATTCTGTGATTTTTAATTACTACAACCAGAGTAAAGAAAAGGTTCGAATTGAATAAGAACTTGCAGGCAAGTAAACCGGTCAAACGAGCGAGAGTCAACAACCACGAGCGGCAGATTGATGCAATAAAGTTGAATTCTGTTTGTTGTTGTCAGACGACCGGCCTAGCCAACTAAACTTGTTCAGCTCATGATTGACTACTGGTAGGTCTTGGACCATACAAGTACGAGAAAACACGCGGCACAAGCTGCAAATGTATGAGCGAGCGACGGTTTACATGAAAGGCGGCTGAAAATAGCAAAAATAATAAAAAAAAAGAGTGAATTGCGGCGACAACGACGACGAGGATGATGATTGAACTCAAGTTACAAACCAAACAGCAGCCTATAACGGGTCACAGAGAGAGAGAGAGAGAGACAGTTGGCTTAAATACACGGCAAGCATTCAAACATGGGCACACAAGGGCTGTGAGGAGAAGAATGAGCTTGATGATGAACGAGAGTCTCGGAAGCCTTTCTTGGTTAAGTAATTGAAGCGTCGTCGTTTGTAGCCAAGCATCGGTATCCATGGAGCGCGAGTGAGGCCTTTGCTTGGCCGCTAGTTACAATATTTAAAGTCTCTTAATAATTAAATCGGATACGTGCGGACACACACTCGCACACACACACACAAAGACAGAGAGAATTTTGATTGTCGACTGCTGGCGAGCGACTTTTGATCACAATCCATTAGAAGTGAAATAATCGCGTCGAACGTTGTGAAAGCAGAATCAAATGGAGGAGAAGCGAAACGCTGATTAAAAAAAAGAAAAGAAGAATTTGAATTACTTGCTGGCATTGAGGTGTCGCTCTTGTTCTAGTCGCGTCTGCAGCTCGTGCAAATCCTTTGTTCTCTCGCTTAGCTGATTTTCCACGCTCATTTTGTCCGACCGTTCTCTGTCCAGCAGAATCTGAAATGCAAATTCATGCGTGAAAAATACGTTCCAAACAAAACAATAGGAATTCAAGTCCAAATCGAAGTGAAAAGAAAATTTTCACGCAAATTGCAGAATGTACGAGCGAAAATAAAACGCGCCATTTATACGCCCGCTTTGAGACGCCTCGAATTAAGTGAGCTGGTGTGAGTGTGTGTAAGTAGTAGGTGCCACGAGAGATCCGCTTAGTTGATCGAGAGTTTTTTTTTTTTGAAAGGCTGCGAGGATGCTCGACAAACGAGATTTGCCGGCCTCTCTGCTCAAGCTGACTCTTGATAGTCAGCAGAACATGAGAGGCTGCTTTCTCTCGCTACCTGCCGCATTCATTAGTGCTCGTTAAATGGCGCTGAACATGAGATTTTACACATATATATATATAAAGTTAATAGCAATCGAAAACTCGAATTATAGAGAAAAAGCCGCAACTCTTACAAGCGTAAACAAATATGGCACGAGTGAAAATAAATTGAAAGCCACCAGGAGCAGCATATCAGCAAAGCACAACAAGCATCCAACAGAAATTATATAAATTAAAGTTTGCCAAAAAATGACAACAACTCTATTTGGCTGCGGTGCGGTTAATCCAACTAACTTGCACTTGAATTGAGCCGGTGAGAAAGAGAGGCTTTAATTAAGGCTACAGAACGGATTCCGTTTTGACTTGGGTTTATTTTCATTATTTTTTTGCTCTCCTTCAACACACACTCACTCACAATGCCATTTTGATTGGCTTTTTCTCTTTACTACTTCTACTACTACTCTCTGGCGTGTGTGTGTGTGTGTGTGTGTGGGTGAGCGAGTGGCATCGCTCGCTGCTCTCTGTCTCACTCACTTAGCAATGTCTCATTGGTGGCCAATTTCATTGCGCTTTTCCATTCTCGGCGTCTAATTTTTCTGTATATTTTTTCTTTAATTAAATTTGCTCACTGGCACAATTCTAGGTGGCCTAGGTTTTTATATTTGCCGGCTAAAAAGCGTGAGCACAAGTTTGGGCAGCAATAAAAGTGTGAGGCCAGCGATCTGAAAACTGCTAGCGTCACTTTACCGCTCTTAGATTATGCAATTGCCGAATGGCCACGCTAGCGCGCTAACCCTAAAGCCCTCGAAATTCTAAAATCATCGAAAAAAATACTAAAATAATAATAGTGAAAATAACAACAACAAAAACGCATCTGGCTCGGGACCAATACACAAATACGACCTGGCGCAAATTGGGCGTTTAGTAATGGAAATAGAAACTAAATGAAAAAAAAATGATTTTTTTGTCACTAAATGCACCAAAGAGTGAACTGGCTGCCTTGGTTTGTCTAAGTTAACAAGCGCAATCTTATTGCCCGAGCAATTTTCAAGTTAAATATTGGCCAAGTGGTGGAGAACACCTGTACTTGAACTCGGTGCCTAAAGCACACTCTCGTTTTGAATAGCTTCGACTTGATCTTGAAAAACAGAATTAATAAACTGCCTGCTGACCTGTGATTGCGACTCATTGGTTTTTAGGCTCGCACTGAGTCCGAAGCAGGCGTTCTGCATGTTACGAGTCGCTTGATTGAGCTCCGATTTGAGCTTGTGCATGTCGCGTTCGGTGGAGACTTTCATCTCGTTGAACACTCGCCTGAACGAGACGACCGTTCGCCACAAATTGAGCAGCTTGGCGTGCTCTTGGCCAAAGTAGTCGTTGAACGACTTTAATTCAAATTTTAGTTTTTTTTCTGCAAATTTGACTTGACAGCGCTTGATTTTTACGTTCTCTTCCTCTCTCCATTCGCGCTCGCGGTTCTCCAGCTGCTCTCTCAATCGAACCCATTCGTGGTTGACTTTTTGAATTTCCTGCGACAGCTTCTGATTGGCGATGGTCGCCTGGTCCAGCTGTTCTCTCAGGGTCATGTTTATGTGGTTAAGGTTCAGATTCCTTTTTTTATCAAATGTGAACAGTTTAGCAAAGCATTGGACAAGAGTGATCGATTTGGCGTCGATTTTTTACTTTTGCTGCTCTTCCTCTAGACGCACGAGCAACGAGTCCATGTCCTCAGCGTCCGGATCATCGTTGCCTCTGGAGCGATCGTTGCGGTTTTGCTGGTTCTGCGTTGATTTGAAGTTACTGGTTGGCTCGTGGCGGTTTGAAATTTTACCCTGATGCGTTCTAGCTCGACGTTTCGGCTCTCCATGGCAAGCTCGAGCTCGTTGCATTTCGACTTGTACTGGAGCACTTTCTGCTGAAGTTTGGACACCAACTGCGCCTGCTTCTGCTGGCTGTCCTGGTAATGCTGGAGCTTGCGTTTGTAATTTTGATGATCTTCGTCCAGTCTTCGCCTCAGCTCGAGGATCTGCTGCACTAGCACTCGGTTTTCGTTTGGCGCACCGGTGGTCGTGCTCGTCGTGCTTATGTACTCTTCGTACTCGTTTATCTGATCCACATAGCCCGCGGTTTGCACTCTCACGGAGTTCTCCACCTTAAATGCGAACACAAGTGTCGGTGTAATCGAAATTTCCGACAAGAGGCAAAGAGGAAAATAAATGAAAGAGCTAGTTGCTAGTAGCCTCTGATTTTACTTGTTCTATCATTTCGCTTATTCTGTTTGAATACGCCTGGCGATTCATCTTTTGCTTGGGTCGGCACAAGAATATATCTCTAAACTAAAATCTGATCTGCTCTTTTGCACGTGAATGCTTGCCGCTAGAGTGACATTGAAAAGGAAAGGCAACTGGGCAAACAAAAGCGTTGTCGCGCTCAATCAGAAATGAAAAATCATGAAACAAGAGAGTTGTTTGGTTTTAAGTGTGCAGTTGCGAAATATCCAATCGACAAAGTAAACTGCAAATGCAAATTTCTCTCTTGAAGAGAACCCGGCCTCGGCCAAGAGTACGCCTAGTCATGAACAAAGAAACGGGTAGAGGGCGGCCTGGCTATCGACTTATTGTGCCACTTTACGGCCAAAGTTATGCAATAGTTCGAGTAAGCAAATAAAAAGTGAGAAGTTTAGAGGCAATCGGACTTGCAGCGCCGCCTGGGCCGGAACCGTTCCACACGCGCGTTAACTGGTTGGCATGGCGAATTGTGTGATGAAGTAAATGGAGAGAGGCGAGTAGAATGGGTCGGCATTGAGTGAGACGATCGGCTGCATACAAACACAGAGCTCGCCAAGCCAAGCAAAAGCAAACACTTCTCTCTCATTTAGCTGCCGGTTAGAGAGCCGGTGAGTTTTTTTTTGATGGGCGGAACAAACAGAGGCGCCTAGCAACTGGCCGTGAGCGGCAAAAGTGACAAGTTACCTTCTCGTTGAGTGCGTTGTACTTGATTATTATCTCGTCCCTTTCGGCTCGCGCAGAGGCGAGCAGATCCTCGACCTTGTTGAGCTCCTGCTGCAAGAGCTTGTTTTCCTCCTTCAAGTCGCTGCTCTCCATGCTCACGGTAGCTCTGGTTCACTGTTTATCTGCGGCTAAATTTGAACCAGAAAAAGTGAAAGGAGGCCATTTTCCGTCTGCAAGTTGTCTCGCTCACCTGCTCACGCTCTCTTTCGGCTTCTGCTGTTGCTGCTGGGCTTTTAGTTGCGTCTAAAAGCGAATTTCGGCCTGTTCTAAATTGTAAAAGAAGAAAAAATTTCAAACTTTTGTCTCGACGGCCAGAAAAGAATTTAAGCCAAGTGCGTTTGCGTGGCGCTCAATTAAATAGTCGATGCTTGGCATCGAGTGCCAATTACCGCATTAGTCCGTCATCGCGTATAAACACGCGCTGGCAACTCGAAATTCATTTAAGTCTAAAATCAATTTCGACTAGACCCTCTAATTGCGTTCGGACGCTCTTTGTGGATGCGGCTTAAGAAGAGTGGAAAAGAAAAAATTATTTGGCCAATTTATAGCGCAATCGCAAGACGCATGCCGAAGAACGAAGAAGAAGGAGAAAATCTTAAGCATTCAGACGCAGGCAGGCAGGTAAGTAGGAGAGCGTGCCAATGCAACTTAGAATAACAGATTTCGTATCGAATCGTTGTATCCGTGAATGCAAATAGGGTTTTATGCAATCATGCGAACGAGGCACTTAATCAGAGATGACGAACAAAGACGAGGGTGTGAGCAAAGAGAAGAAATTTAGAGAGAGAGAGAGAAGAAATTGAGCGGGCGGCGAGTGCCAATCTGGACTGGCTAATGGCTTGGCCATTAATTAACTGAAGACGTAGACTGATACACTGACGAAAGAAACGGTACGAATGAGAAAAGAAAACAAGCGCGAATGATGCCGGCCAACTGCTTGTCTAGCAACGCGAATCACTACGCGATGGTCGGCGGCGAAAAGACAAGCCGACCGGTCGCGCAGGTCGACCGAAGCCTGTCGAACAGAACTCGCTCTGTTTGTGCGGGTGTTGGTCCGCGCATATGGGTTCTAGGTCGATATATTAGAAGCGAGCGTGCCGAGTAGCGCCTTGAATAAGTTGCGTTCAATCGCGTGATCCGCTCAATTATATAAGCTCTGGAGGGCGCATTAAAATAAATGAAGGAGTCGACAAATACTTGAACCCTTCTCTCTGGCTCTCTCTCTCGCTAGAGCCTTCTCTCTCAAACAAAGTGTTGGTGGCCCTGGCACCCAATTGGCTACAGATTCAAACAAGTGCCAAGCGTACGCCGCCCATCTCAATCATTTCGATTTGCATTCGGTTAATATTTGAATTCTAAATTTGCAGATCACGAGTGCCGCTTGCCTTGCATGACAATATTTGTGCTTGAAATGAGAGCTGCTAGAAAGGCCGTTGTCGGCCTATTCTCCTGCTATTTCAGCTGCCGCCTCGTTACGGGAGCTCAGTGAGCATTTCGTTCGGCCATGCCTTAATTCAATCAGAGGAGTGACCAAACAATGAGGCGTCGCACTCTTCATCGTCTCTCTTCGGCTCCTCATTTTGGCTGCCCATTGCCTCGTCGAGTATAACCATTGATTCCGTCTGAATTGAATATACGTAAATATATATACACAATGAAGCGAAAGGGACAAGAATGCAAGACGCTAATTCAAATAATTAAGAAATCAAACGCTGCTGATTACGCTGCTGCTGCCGCTGCAACCGCCAACGACGAGTTGACGAGCTCAGTTGAACTGATGACCACAGACTATACAACTAATTATTGGGTAATCGCTGCGGCACCGCAAATCAATTTGCTCTCACCGAGACGCATATCAACACACGAGAGTGTAAACGATTATTTTCGTTTCGACCTCTGCTCCTAAATGAAAGGCTCTCGGCCTAATTCGTCTGCTTTTTTATTTTGATCAGTGTCGCACCGATTTCTGACGTTCTCGCGAATAATATGAAAATAGAAACCTTACACAGGCGTGATCATCTACTACTTCTCTCAGCACACAAACTGACCGTTTCGTGTTTTGAAAGCAGAAATACGAAGCTCTGTTGAATGAGATCGCGTTCGTTGATCATTTGAGAATGGCCTTTTAGTTCGCCTCGCAGTCAAATGAGTTTTACAAACTTGCTCTTGCAATGAGATTAATGGCGCCGAACGAAAAATAAGGAAAAATGAGAAGAAAGACGAAGAGAGCAAGTGGAAACGTAAACTTTTTTAGGGCCCCAAATGATGATTGAACTCAACAAATGAAAAAGTGAGAATAAATGAAAAAAAGTAGAATAAATGAAGCTTGAGAGGAGGACGAAGCCAACAGTGCATGTTTGAGTTGAATGCCCGCTTTATGAAAATCCTTCTTGCGGTTAATCTAACGCGCAAATGAGGGCCAGTCGGGATACCTTTCAATCATGCGGCGATTTATAGAAGCGTCAATTGCGCCCTCCAAAGCGATGATAAGCAACAGCGGCTTAAGTCAGTTCTGGTTGAAATGAGATGCAAATAAGGAGCCAAAGAGTAGAAAACAAAAAAAAAATTAAAACGAGGTCGGCCCCGAACACGCACACAGCCAATGAATGATAGAGGATAGGCGGCGACGGCTACGCCGACCGTCGTGTCGACGACTGGAGAAGGCGGAGGAGAGCGGCTGCTGCTGCTTCGAAATTCTCGCTCGCGGCCTTCGAGCCGGCGAGAACGGCCTTTCTGTGTTTTAACTTTGGAAAGTGTCTGAGTCAACAGCGCTTTTATTGATTTTAATCGGGCTGCAATTCATTCAGAATCATTCTCTCGCTGTGACCAACTAAAAAGCCAGCACAAACACATGCGCACTCACAAAAAGAAAGTATTGGCCGGCGACGAGCTTCTCTTCCGCGCGTCTGATGAGCTTTTACTGTTATTAGCAGCTCGTTCGATCGAGTCCAACTTGGCCAATTCGAATAATTCAAAGAATAATAGCCCGCAACAGGCCAGAATAGAGCGTGTGGACAGAAAGAAAAAGGAAACAAAGAGAGTAAAGGTGGAGGAAAAGAAAACAAAATGGCAGCCGCAGTGGCAGTTCTGCTGCTCTAGAAGCTGTGAGAATTTCTAGCTTGCAAACTTGCAGTTTGAAATGAGATGAAGAAAAAGGAGAAGCCATTTCACATCCACTCATGTTTATTTTTCAAATCAGACTCGCACAGTTCAATATTACAATTACAAGCAACAACAAGCTAAAGTGGATTTTATGCAGCTTGTCGGCTAGATGGACGCGCGAGCGAACAAGCGAGCAGACGAGAGAATGATTGGGAGGGACAAGCGCACGCTAGAGAGCTGACGGGCTACAGCCAAGTCCGAGGAAGAGACGAGCCGTTACCATGGCTAGTTGACGGCTGCCCGCATAAATCCATTCGTTTAGTCAAAAATGATTGTAGAAGTAGTAATCAACGTCATCAGCGCAATAATTCATGAACAACGCGCGCGTGCCCCCCGCCCTGACAGAGGAAGTCGAATGGGACTAGTCGTCTTTACACCCGGCCGCCTTCTCCTTTCGTCAAATGGTCTCTTTGATGGGGCCCAGATAAGCACACCGGTGGGCAGCATAAATATTTACTGGTCTCAGTGCGCTCGGCAATTTGGCCCAGTCGCCGTTTGGTTGCTTTAAATGAGTTTACAACACGCCGGTCTGTTTGATTGTCGCCTCTCTGTGTCCCGTCTTGCCTCAAAGCAAACTCTCTTTGACTGATAACATTCACTTTATTTCCATTTATTGTACGAAAATTTTTGCCTCGTTCGATTCAGTGTTGCCGATGCTAACGCTGGACCGAGTCTGCGATTTGCATTCTTCTCCTCAAGAAAACTTGACTAGGCCGCTACAGAATGAACTTTTTGCTTTTCAACTTGGCATGTTTGGTTGTCCGCATCTCGGCCCTGTAGCACATGTTGGAGCCGACTAATGTGAACGAACATTGATTGAACAGTTCGAATTGAAATAGACTGCCCGCTTTGGGCACCATTTTCACTCGGCCCGAGCGATCAAGCAGAACAAACACATTCTTTTTATCTTGCAGAATAATGCCCTCCAAGCCGACCAGGCTGTTCACTGAGCATCGCACAATCTTGATCAAGCAGCCGTGGTAGTCAATTTGCTTCAAACAGTTCAATAGCTGCTCCTCGCTGAGCGAGCTTTTCTCGCTCTTGGGAAACAGTGTCAGCAGACACGTGTAGGCGTACGAGCACCACATTTCGTACATTTTCTCGTACTCGGCGAAATTCAGCTTCACCGAACGATCCAATTTAAACAGGCCCAGTTGCTTTTTAAGTTTTGAGCTGATGACCAGACGCCGCTTTGGCTTGTCACCCTTTTTCTGCTGCTCGTCTTTACGCAGGTGTTTGGTGCTCCGCTCTAGCTCGTGCCGTTTGTACTTGATTCGCTCGCGCAGCGCGTTCTTCTCCTTTAGTTTGTCCTCAGACAGATTTTGTCCCAGAAAGGTGTCGAGAAAGCGGTCGCGATCGTCGTTGGTGTTGACATCGGCCGCTTCGAACTGTCGAGCACGGCCGAGCAACTCGTCGCTCAGCTGCTGGTACATTTCTTTTCAAAACGATTGTCACTTCCTCAAGCACAGAGGGAGATTTGAAAATCTGGTGCCCAGTCACAAACACTCGCTTGTTAAAAGTCGCCTCTGTTAAAAGCAACCAAAAGACAGACAAGATTTAGTTTTGCCAATTTTTGACGTTTTTTTTTATTTTGGTTTCATTTTCATCACTCTTGATCGTCGTCGTCGTCGTCAAGTTGATCAAATTCATCCTCACTCTCTTGTTGGTCCTCTTCCATTCTGCTGCTCGTAGGCGAGTTTTTCAGTTCAAAGACTAAATGCGCCTGCTGAAATATACTTACGAGTCTGAGTTGCTGGCGGCTCCATTGACCTTGACGAGCAAGTAGTTAGAGGAAAGATAAGATCAAGATTGATCGATTTGAAAGTAACCTTCTTCTTGGGCACAAAGTCGATGAGTTGGTCATCGTCGTCAGTGTCGCTCTCGCCGTCGACAAACAGCTCGCCAAACTCCTTCTTTTCGGCCTCTCGCTGCTCATTACTCGGCCTGACAAGCTTCTCACGCACGGGCACGTCGTTTCGACTTATCTTTACCAATTGCGACAATCACAAGACCGCCTCACCAGAATGGTGCTCAGTTCACTAACCGCCTCTTTGCCGGAGATTTCTTGCATCAGCTCGCGTTCTCGCATCACTTTGTAGCGAGCGTACCACTTTGAGAGTGGAGTGCCAGCAGCGCGCAGCTCCTCGCTCCAGTTGTCCTGCAATCCAATTAGTGACAATCATTATCATCATCGAACGAGTTGGGCAAGAGTTTGGAAGAGAGAGAGAGAGAGAGAGAGCTTACGACGGCATTGATGTCTCGGATTGAAAATGTGACTTTGTTGCGGCGTTCGTCGATGAACTTGCTGCCCTCCTCTATTTTGTCGAGGAGGCCCTTGATCACTTTGCAGTAGTTGGGCACTTTGCATTTTTTGACAAAATCCTTGAGCTGATGAGGCGATTAGATGCTTGTTTGTCTGATGTGTGTTACCGGGAAAAGTTACCCGCATCTTGAGAGGCAGCACGAGCTCGGGAAAAGCGATATCGGCCGACTGGTGCTGCAGTAGTTGAATCAGATTGTCGTAGGTCAAATCGATGAGCACGTCCTTGAAGCTCTTGTCTTGCAGCTGCTGCTTGTTCACTTTGAGCAGAAAGGAGAAGTTCATGGGCTTGACGCTGGCGCTCGCGTGCTTCTTGTTAAAGTCTGTGATGTCGAACACTTCGAGTATGAGCGGTATGATCGGAATGAACGTGTTTGTCGCGTTCGAGATTGTGATCAGCGCGTTGACCAGATGAAAGCGCAGCGGATAGTATCTGGGCGTCGGAATGAGTCTGTGATGGGCGAATATATTAGCTGGCTCTCGGTGAAGCAGTAAGTGAAATAGAGCAAAAATTACTTGATGGTTCCAATTATGCACTCGACCAATGGAAAGACGAGCGGGTAGAGGTGCTCTTTGAAGCCAGAGCCGGTGGCTGCCGACTCGGCCATCAATTTGCTCCACAAGACGAGACAGTGCACAAACTGCCAGTTGTACACCGCCTGGTACGCTTCCTTCTTTTTGAGATTGATCGCGTTGCGCAAGTGAACCGCCAGTTGTCTGATGTAGACAAACACGTGCTCGTAGGCCAGACGCGGTCGAATCGCATACAACTCGGTCAGCGAGCCCTGCATGAATCTGATCAGCGGCAGAGTGTTGATCGACGTGAATTTTGAGTTGCGCGCGAACGACAAGTAGACATTCTTGAATATCATGTCCTGATTGGCCTCGTGCGTGTTGCTCGTTATTTTGTGCAGGCAAATGAACGCGATCACTCGGCTGCGTTCGTCGTTCTCCGACCAGATTTTTATCAACGCTTTGATCAGAAGCTTCAGCTGCTTTGGCAAGCACAGATAGAAGCCGACCAGGGCTCTCACGTGGCGCAGAACAACATTCAACACCTCCGGCTCGTTCACGTTGCTCACGAACTAGACGCAAAGCGTCAATAGACCTGACACTTGATCGCTGCTGCCAACCGCTTACCGTCAACACGCTCGTCAAGTAGGACTTTATGGGCGCCTTCAGCTTTTTCCAATTCTGGCCTGAGCTCGCCAATTTCAGTTCGCTGTCTTTGCCCTTGGCCTTGTTGTCGGCCTTGGCTGAGGTGCTCGCGTCCAGTTTTAGGATCCGGAGTAGACAAGGAAATAAATCCTTTATGCACAAGCGAACCATCTCATTGAAGACTAAACGAAACGATGAGCAGCGAACAGTCAGCTTCAGTTTGCGCGCAACTCACGGTCGTTTCCTTCGACTCTGAACATCGACGCTGGACTATTCTTGTCCGGCACGATGTTGTTCAAGCTGGCCCTGAACGCTTCGACCACAAGGTTGATGGTCTTGAACGGCTTTTCGTTTTCCAATTCACTGCGCCATTTCTTGATCATTTTCAGCGTCAGCTTTTGTCCTCCCTGTTCGGACCCGTTTTGATCATTCGCTTCGTCTGGCTTTTCTTGGTCGTCTTCTTCCTCTTCCTCCTCCTGATCGCTGTCTTCTTCGTCCTCTTCTTGGTCAAGCTCGTCAGCGTCCTCTTCGTCTTGGTCGTCGTCGTCGTCGTCGCCACCGCTCTCAAGATTCAACTGTTTTAGGCGTTCGCCCGCTTCGTCTTTTACTTCTCGTTTGCGCTTCTTTTTAAAATACTTTTCAATGTCGGGATCGATTCGCTCGTCATCCGTGGTCTCATCGTCGCCCTGGAATTTCTCCTTCATTCTCAAGCTGGATCTAAAAAGACTTGAATTTGAAATTTTCCGGCCATGAGGATCGCACGAGCGCGAGTGAGCGAGAATGCGCGCACATAAACACGTTTGAGCGAGTTTGTCTTTTGAATGAGCGGAAAAGCGTAGAAACGTTTGCAAACGTTCATTGTGAGCCATGTGCGCAAGCCGAGCCCGGACATAAGTGTGCACGACGAGTGTGAGCTGTGCTAGATTGATGTGACGGACACTTGGACACACAAATGGTAAATGCTTTCGATTTTTTCAAGCGAAACAATGCATTCGAGTGAATAATGACCGACACCAGGGCAAAGCAAAGAAAACAAGGAAATTCGCGCAAGTCAAGCGAATGATCAGCGCCTCGGACCCTCGACTGTAAGAACAGCTCTTCTTCTTCTTCTGGTTGTCTTCTTCGGCGATAATCTGATAAATGAATCAATCGGTTGATAAATAGAAAGGCAAAGGACAAGGAAAAGAAGGAAGTGGCCAAGAAATTGAACAAGGTCGAAGTTAAGGAGCTGTGAGTGAGAACTGTTTCGTTTCTGACTTGTGAGTCAACTGTTCAACGCGACATTCTTGAATTTCAAGGCCTCAGACTTCGAGCGCTCTGTTCTTCAACTACAACACACAACTGGGGCCGCCTTTCCACGTCATAGTCGACACCAACTTTATAAACTTCAGCATCAAGAACAAGCTGGACATAATTCAGTCGATGATGGACTGCATGTACGCCAAATGTGTGCCCTACATAACCGACTGTGTGATGGCCGAGTTGGAAAAGCTCGGCCAGACGTATCGAATCGCTTTGCGCATCGTCAAAGACAATCGATTCGAGCGGCTGCCTTGTCTGCACAAGGGAACGTATGCGGACGACTGCATAGTGCAGCGAGTCACCCAGCACAAGTGCTACATTGTGGCCACTTGTGACAAAGACCTTCAGCGCCGAGTGAGGAAAATAGTCGGAGTTCCGATCATGAGCATCCACCAGCACCGTTTCACCATCGAACGCATGCCGGACGCTTACGGCGCCCCCAAGACCTAGAAGACGAATAAATAGAATTTTGCCGACTTCTAGTTGACATTTTCACTCGACCTGGTCGCGGTTTCGCCTTCAAAAAGTGATATAACAAGGAAAATCTGGGCTAGGGAGAGCTGGTTTCTGGTTCGATCTGGTGAAATTGAGGGAATCGAGGCGCAGTTGAGAATTGGCAGATTGTAATAGTTCGGCAGCAGGCTTTGAATATCGAGCAAGAGCAAACATTCCAAAGCAAATGGAGGGGGGGGGGGTAGAAGGCACTGCAGATTTCTTTTGCTTTTCTGCTCAGAGTTTACGCGAACCGATCGCGGCGTTTCTCGTTTGATTTCATGCTGATGCAATCATTTCAAACGAGAAATGCAAAAAGAAGAATTCCAGTAGTCGCTTGAATTGTTTAATTGCTCTTTGCTCACTTCGATTGCATATGTCAACCCCTCTTGCGATCACAATTGGCTGCTTTTGTTGCTCTTTCTGATCACTCGAGCGTTCCGATCGCTCAGAAAGGCAATATAAAGAGCCTTGAGTCGTTAAATAGAAAAGTCGATTCTTTATTTCAATCTTCATTTTCGCCATGAGCTATCCACGATCATTTTCAACCTCGTCACGTCGAAGTGTAACCACCCCGCGCGCCAGCGGAACCCAGCTCAATTACAACCGATCGAACAACGAGTCGAATGTGACCATCGTCAAGTCGGAGATGAACGCCGCTGGCGAAGCTGTGCATTTGGTGCGGCCGTTGCCAGGCATCAGCGAGTCGTCAGACAACATTGCCAAGAACTTGGTCAAGCAGTTCGACTACAAGTCCGGCTCGGTAGTCGGAAAAAAGTAAGAGCTTGCTTGCCGCCGTTGCTGTTCATCTCCAAGCTGACTGGGCCGTATTTCGCAGAGAGGACGTGCAGCGAGTGAAGGCCGCGTTTCCCAAAGTGGCCAACCAGCTCTTCACCACTTACGACGGCAGCAGCATAACCACTGACGATCAACAGGACTTGATCGGAGAGAAGTACATTGCGGAGCAGATAAAGCGCATCAACGCCGAGAACCGTCGCAAGTCAATTCTGGACAAGTGGAGCCATTTGCTGTACGAGGGCGAGGACGAGACTCGATACCGATCGGCCATTGAGACGCCAATCACCGATTTCACTGGCCTCAGACCAGTCAAGGTCACCACATTTAAGCTCAATCAGAATCAACAGTAGAGCCGGCAGTTGGTTCAGTTTTCTTCTCGACGATTGACTCACTCCCACAGCATCTAATAAACCTAAAGCCTCTCTCTCTCTCTCTGTCCTACACTCGACCTCTGCAAATAAGTTATTTATTCGATTTGAGGCAAATTGTCTTCAATTGTGTTTTTGTTCGGCTCAAATTTGTCGAATCGAACGCCGGCTGGCTTCAAGGCCGATTATTAGCCTTGTTGCTGATGCTGGTGCTGCTGGTATTCGAGCTCGTGCTCTTTGATGGTCTTTCTCAGGTAGGCGTCTCCGTTTTTCACGTTCTGCTTCACCCAGGCGTGAATGCGCTCTTTCAGCTGTGTCTCTGCCAACGTGAAACAGGTTGAAGAGAATGAGATGAGGGTTAGGATTAGATATAAGGTTTAGATCCGAAATTGGGGCTACCATCGACCAGTTTGTCTTCGGTCAGCGGACTCCGATTGAACGGATCTGTGTTGGAGTTGAGAAGATGTCGGAGTATGATGGATCGGTCCATCACTTTACCGCTCGTCGGCAACAGAACCGGATCGACCATGATTGTGTCCATAAGCGGGTCCTTGAACTCCTCGGGCGCGTTCTCAAAGTCGACGTCGAACTGATCCTTTTGAGCGACCACGATCTCTACCTGTTCGGCGAGCATGCTAAACCTTTCCAGTTCGACTTGGCTCTTTATTCCGGCAATGTTCATTCGTTGTATGGCATTCTCGAACAGTTGTTTACTGTACGATCGCTACAAAGACAACTGATTCGTTCGAACGAGAGCATGACACCGGGCGTTTGAGTTTACCTCGTCGTTGGCCAGCGCCTCGGCAAAGCGTTCGAACGGCGCGAAATTCAGATAAATGGCGCTGATCAGATCGAGCAGCTTCTTCGGCTCGAAATTGTAGTCGGACGGATTTTTCACCTTCAAGTTCACACAGCGCGGTCCGCACAATTGAACCAGATTGAAGTTGAGCATGGCCGCAAGTCGGTCTATCAGCTCCTGACAGCAGCAGAACAGGTCAGTCGAAGAGGGCCGTTAAATGGCTGGGCGTGAACTAACCGATTTTAGAAACGGCTCCTGAACAGCTTTTGTCATGTAGCTGAACATTTGCACGGTCTCGGTGGCAAGTGTCAGATAGGACTTGCACATGCGCTCGTCTTGGGCAAGCTGGGACTCTTTTTGGCTGCGAACTTCCTGATCGAACGGGCCAAGTAGAAGAGAGGCGTTAGAAAGGAGATCACAGTGACCGTGCCCATTTAGGTCCAGTACCGAATTCATTTGATTCCATTCGTCTGTGCGCTCCATGAGAATCTGGATTTCGTGAATGCGCTTCAAGCTCTCGAGGCTTTCGTCAAGCAAGAACGTCGCGTCGTTGATCACCATGTTGGCGAATCGAGTGAATTGCTTGCCAGCGCTTTGTTCAAATCGAATTAGAACCACAGAGACAGAGAGAGAGAGAATCGTTTGATACTTTGACTCGCTGATGAACGCAATTTGAAATTTGGGAATGTCCCAAAGACACTTGAATATGATGCTGATGTGGTAGCGAATTTGAAATTTGTCGTAGAATTCACTGCTCGCACCGGTCCGCTCAACGTCCGAGTAGAATTTCATCAGGGCCGGAATGAGACTGCCCTCAGAGCACGGGTGGTCGACCAGTAAATAGTAGAAGAAGTTCGCCTGTGGCTGGATGAGCGGACACGATGTGAACAAGATCTCGACGATTTTGGCGATCAAATACGGGTTCTTGACCAGAACGAAATTGTTTGCAATCAGCAGCAGAAAGAACTTGCCAACTACGTCCACTTGCGGATCTTTCAGTCCGACCGGCCAGTATCTAAGAACACTCGCTGTCAGTGTGAACGGGTTGAGCAGGCTGCCACTCGACTTACTGCAAATAGAACAAGACCAGATCGGCAACATCTTCCACAAAGTACTCGGGCAGGGCGTTCCATTGAGATGGACTATCGGCCAGGCAAAGTTTGGCGCTTTGAAATTTGAACCCGTTTTAAGTGAGGACAGTCTCGGCGAGCATTCAAAAGTTTAGTCATTACTCGTTCAGAGTTTCGATTGGCAGATATTTGACCAGCACTTGAATGGCAAGGACGTAAAATCGCACGCATGCTTGAATGAAGCCGGCGTCAAACAGGACTATGTCGGTGCTGTACTTGTGCACGGTCAGTTTCTAGTATTTTTTTATTTTCATTAGCAACGTTTAATCGTCGAGTTGGATTTATATTTCAATAAGGGACTAATTGCGCTGGACGCGTGCGTGGCTTGTCCACTCTATTTCATGTTTCATTCGTTTTACTTTGCTTTTGACTTGCGCATCTTTGGCTTTTTCTTTTCAAATTTCACCAAATCTCATTAAGGCGTCTCTTTGGCGTCAAAGGGTTTTCTTTGGGTAAATACGAGTCAAATTGGCTTTTCTTTCGACATTTTTTGTTTTAGCCACAAAGCCGCAAGTGGCAATTAGAGAGAGAGAGAGAGAGAGAGAGAGCGAGAGAGAGTGTGTGTTTGGATGGACCCCGCGAGCCAACAAGTCAAGCCCGAGTTGTCCATTCGCTTTAAATTGCTTGCCCCATTGGCTGGTGCACACACATACACACAACACGCATGAGCGAAGATGCAAACAAGAAAATAAAAATTGGGCCTGGTCTCAAAGCGAGAGAGAAAGAGGGCATGAATGCGATCGATGATAAAGATGATGGATGTCAAAACTGCAGCCCGACTTTGCGAGTCAGCACGGTAATTGTGGCGGCCTATAATTTGCCCGTGCGAGTAGATGAGCGTTCAAGCGAGACTAAAATATGAGCCATCTGCCGGGCCGCTTCTGACCAGAGCATTCAAATGAAAAGTTTCAAACTTGACCCCGTCTCGATCGGGCTCAATCGCCTTCTGTCGCTTGCTCGCTAAATTGGCCACCACCAGAGACCTGCTTGGTCATTTCTCTCACGCCTAGTCTCATTCATTCTAGAAAGACACTGTTATCCAAGAACAGAGTAATTCAGCGCAAAATGTCGCAGACAAATATAAACGAGAGAGGCGTAAACGACTCGGCTGCCAGTCTCAAAGTGGTCAAGACCGAAGTGAAGCCAACAGGCGAAGCTGTGCAGCTGGTGCGAGCCATCGGAGGAACGAGCAAGTCGACCGATGAGATTGTATCCGAGCTCGTCAGCAAATACGATTACAAAGGCGCCGTGAACGTTGAAGCATCGTAAGTTGGCACAATTTTGAATGTTTGTTCTTGTTCGCGTTAATCATTTGGCGAAATGTGCAAGCAGAAGCGAGCTGAACACAGTCAAGCAAGCGTTCGGAAGCAATCTGACCCAAGAGCTCATTCAGTCCTACGACGGCAGCAATCTGGTCTCTGACTCGCAGCAAGATTTGATCGGCGAGAAATACTTGGCCGAACAGATCAAACGCATCCAAGAGCAGCAGCGCACCAGCTCAATACTTGACAAGTGGAGTCACTTGCTGTATGAGGGCGAGGCGGACTACAAGTCATCGGCCGAGGGTCCGGTTCCTCCGCTCGAGCCCAAAGCTTCAAGCTTCAACAACCAGTTTGCTTCAATATTCTCTTCTCAAGCTCAACAGTCAAGCGTCTACAACCAGAGCAGCGGTGCAGTGCCTCAACAAGCACCTGCGCAGTCTTTCTCAACGCAAAATGTCTCGCAGGCCAGTAATATCTACCAAGCTCCTGCCGCTGCTGCTTCATCTGCTGGTCAGACTTCGATCTCGGCCGAGCCGGCGAGACAAGGCTCAGCCAGTCTGGTCTTTACACGTGTTGAGAGCAAGCCTGAGCTAAAGAGCGGCCAAGAAGAGGCGCCCATTGAAGACAAGCCGCCTCAACAATCGGCCAACTTCTCAAGCGCCACATTCAATCAGTTCAATTCTGAACAGCCGAGTCAGGCGAGCTTCTATGCCGGCTCGGCTGCACCTGAACAGGCAGCCTCGTTCAACGCAGACTTTTCAAGCGCCAACTTGAACTCGGTCACCATTGATGCTTACAACAGCCCCGAATTCAAGGCTATGCTCGAGCAGCTCTCGAGGCCACTGACCGTTCCGGCCGAGCAGATCAACTACCCGCCAGATTGGCCATCTCAGGAGAAAATTGGTTAGAACACGTTTGTCCTCGTTTGCTCTCGACTGCGCCACTCAAGTTGATCGCTGGTTTAGACTTGATTGCTGAGCCCATTTACATTCCAGCACCGCAGCCAATCGTCATTCCGGCGCCGTGCATTCTGTCTGTCCAGGAGAACTGCGGCCAACAGCGGTCAGCCAACGACTGCTCGCAAATCCCGCAAGGTCGGTAGTGTTGGCTGGCCCTTGTTTATTTAGAGTGCGCTAACTTGATTGTAATTTGACACTTTAGAACTCAAACAGCCGTCGGTCTCTGTCTACCCGAACTACACTGCATCAGGAGGCAACAGTTCGATCTTCAGCAATTTCGGAATCAGACAAATTGGTGAGAAAGCTTCTTCACTCTACGAGCGCAACAGAGCTAATCAAGCCGAATTGAAGATTTGGACGCCAAACTGGCTGCTGGTCACTGATCCGGCTCTCTGAGTGGGATAATGAACAAGCAAATTGACTTGAACTTTTGATGCTGCTACGGCTGCCGCTGTCACTGCCACCCTCATTACTATCGCTAGTGTGCTCTCCTGTTTGATCTCAACACAGCAGAAGAGAGCACAAACGTGAGAGACACATTGGCGATCGTTTGTATCAAATAAAGAACAATCACTAATTGACTGGCTTGTCACCGCAGGGTTTCTTAATTAGTTTTTAAATTCGGCTAAGACGACAATGCGCTCATGTCTTGTCGGAGAGAGATGCTCTTGGCCACAGTAAATAATTCGAAATTAGCCACCCAATTCCTTTCGCATTTTTCATTCCTCGGTGGCATTAGATATGGCTCGACGCGTTTGTGATTAGATTCAATGCAAACATGCGAGCAAGAGGCCATCATCAAAAAGAAGAAGAAGAAGAAGAGAAAATTAACAAAACGACGCACGACAGAAAACGAAAAGAGACACACACAGACAGACGAGCGACAGAGGATGAAAGAATATTTAGGTTAGCGAAAATCGAAGCATTCAAAAAGACAACAACAACAAGCAGCGCGAAACGACAAGCGCAAGAAATAAATAATTGTCGCCGATTTAGAGAGAACAATTTAAATTCCATCGATATGGAGACGATTGAAGCAATATCTGGCCTTTTCTTAGATGCTCTTTGGGACTGGTCTGCCCATCACGAACGAATATGTGCATAAAATAAATAAAGATAAAACAAAGAAGCGCAGAATGGACTTGAATGGCAATAAATCAGAGAGAGAGACAGAGAGAGAAAGGCGCTCACAATGCACGTTTCATTTGTAAATATCAATGTCATTGAATGATTGGATCATTGTCAGCAGAGCAATTTAGTCTCTTTATTTACAAGCGCGTTTCATTTCCTTTCTTGCTTACTTCAATAAAAGAGCGCGAGCTGCCTGCATCTCTTTTTCTGCTCTCGATTTATATATTTCTCTCTGTCTCGCTCGCTTTTAAATTCTATTTCTCTTTTGCACTTTTCATCGAGATAATCGATGGCCATGCTTGTCGATTGATGATCTCTATTTGTGGCAAGAGCATTGACAATCGCTTCTCGTGCTATCTTTGTATCTTCATCGCTCTTCGTTCCTACCGCTTGAAATTAGTTTTCTTTTTTTTTTTTTCTCAAACGCTCAAACCCGCCGAGTTAAAAGGCGCTTGCGTCGTCGCCATTAGTTAAGGGCCATTTTTCTTTTTTAGAAGCGAAAAGAGAATTGGCGCTTTCGTTTTACCATCTCTCTCACTTTGGTCGCTCTCTGCCTCTCTCTCTCTCTCTCACAAACTCTATTTCGATTTGCATGGTCTCTTCATTAAACTACTTTGCGAATTTCTCATGTCCATTCGATTTAGATTGAAAAAAAAAAGAAAAAATTATTTTCGTTTCATCATCATCATCATCACCGCCATCGTCATCATCTTCGTTGTTGCAACAAATAGCATTTGCTCTGTCCAACAAGCGAACCGAGCAGCAATCGGGAAAAAGCCTGCAAGGCTCAACATAGACACGGCTACTTAATCAATTAAGTAAACAAAATAGAGACGAAACGTCGAGCGAAAGAAAATAAATTTAATTCGGCCGAGAGAAAAGTAAATAATTTTAAGGTAAGAAGCAAGAGGCACGCTCACTTGTGACCACAGCTGACCGCTCGGGCTAATTCGATTTAACTTCAATTAACTTGCTTTGGTCCGAGGCACATTAAGTCTTATTGTCCAACTGCTCTGGGCGCCTGATTCGGCTCAATAAGTTTAAAAACCAATTGCAGCATGTTCGTCCCCTCTCCTTGTTTGCGTGCGTCTTGTCGGCCCAATCGAGCTGCAATGTTCGCCAAGAGAGAAAATGGAATGAAATGAAAATATTTGGCCGCAGCTTGTTGCAAACGACTCGAAGCCATTCGCCGCATCAACACCGAAGCTAATGAGAATTGCCTGCTCATGTCCACCATTGATTGCTGCTCACTTCCTATCCTCTTCTTAAATATGTTGTGACAGCTCGGTCGCTCGGCTTGCCTCACAATTCAGTGCAGCTCATGCGAACATTACTTGTATGCACGACATTCACTCTGGCGAATAAAAACTCCCATTCGCTCGCCTTCTTCTATTTGACTTCTTCCTAATCAAGCGTGCAGGTCCATTCGCTTCGGATTTGAGATCGAACACTTGTGTGTGTGTGTGAGTGAGTAAGTCGGTGAGCGAGCAAGAGAGGATGCGTGAGATAAAGAATGCTCTCTTTGTTGTCTTGGAAGCGCAAACTGGTCAGATTACATAATAAAACACGCTTGAACGAAGTTCTCTTGCTTCTTAATGCTCACCAGCAATTAACGAGGCGAGCACAAATCGCTCGCTTGTTTCGTTCTCTCTCTCATGCCATTTGTCGATGGGTTCAATCATTTTAACGAAAAGAGAGACGAAGAGAGAAAGCGAGGCCATAAATTTTGTTTAGTCAGATGACCATTCCAAATGGCAAGAGCCAAGTGACAAGTCTCAAAGAAGCGAGCGTCATTATTATGTTGCTTGCTTGACGCTTGCTCTTTTTTTTCTCTTCTATTGGCGACGAATTTAAGCCGAGCTGAGTGTGTTGTGAAAGTCTAGATAAAGTAGTTTTAGGGTGAGCATCGAATGGATTCATCATCATCATCCGCAGCAGCAGCAGCAGCAGCAGCTGGAACAGTACAATCGAGTAGCGATGAGAACCGAGCGGAGAGTAGAGAGCTCGAGCTGGCAGGAGAGAGCTCGACAGGCGGAAATGAGGAGATTGAGAGTCGATACAGTTACATTTCAAATGACGACGACGAGCCCATACTGACAGCCACAATCACGTTCGACGTGACCGTCGATCCCAATGGCCAAGTGATTAGCACCAGCGAAGGCCAGGTCATATCAGAGAGTATTGAGAATCCTCGCGGCAGTTCGCCGCCCGATACTCAGCCAAGTCGGGGCGTGCGCAGCATCATCGAAGACATTGAGGGCAACATGAGGCGGCAGAACAACAACACAAACTCGACGCCGCCGAGTCGAGGCATTCGCAGTATACTCGAGGACATGCAGGCGGACTCATTGAGCAGCATGCTGTCGCCTGGCAGAGGCAATCAGGACAACCAAGTGCACCAGGACTCGCTGGACGAGCAGGCAGTGAACGAGAGCGACGGCGAGTCGACCTCCACAGAGAGCCTCATCGAACGCTCCAAAAAATACATGACCCAAGAGGCTGGCATAATAATTCTGAAGCGTGACAACTCGACGAGCAAAAACTTCAACATAAACCTCGACTTTGATTTGAAAAATCAGAGCGAAGAGGACTCGCGCAACGCCAGCTACGATCAAGGCTCACTCAACCGATCGGGCTCGAACGGCTCAAGCGGAATCGATCGCTTCGAGTCAGAGAAGAGCATAAACATAAACTTGGACTTGGACATCAAGAGTCAAGGCTCGAACGACGACGAGCCGACGGGCAGGACAGGCGTTGACATTGATCTAATGATCACACGCAGCACCACAGATAGTCGCACAGATCTCGTTGACTCCACTCCGGCCTATGTGATTGAGTCGCAGCTTAGTGAGCAATCAGCCGGTAAATTACTCTACCCGCTCCCTAGCTTTGACCCAGTTCACACTTAAGTAACCTCAAACTATAATAGACAGGGAGCGACGAGCTGTATCGAGCGCCGGGTAAACTTGTTGCCTATTCACCAATCTCCTTTTCCCTTGGGTTGCGTAGTGTTCACTAGATTTTTGTTTTTGTCTTGTTCAAGTCTTTAGTAGTCGTACATTCCTGTGTGTGCCGCCTCTTTGGCCTAAAGCTTTGCTTTCAACTAACTTCCAGCTCTTTTTTCTCATCGTCTGGTCGGTCTCGAAGCTAAAACGCCTTCTCTCTCGATCTTAGCATGGAGCAAAGACAAGCGCAAAAGTCAACACTTGGCTCGAGCATTGAGGAGCAAAACGCCCGCTACGAGTTCATCAGCCGCATGACCGAGAGAGCGGAAGAAATCGACGCTGTCGGAGAGAAGGAGTCATTCTACAGACGAAAGGTGCCCCGAGCCGAGAACTTCTCGCTTGAGGACTGCATCGACGGCGTTTTGAAAGAAGAGGACACTGACCGCGGCGGCGAGTATCAATACCTGCGCACGTTCGAAACAGTCGACTTTGAGGCGCTCACTCGCGGCTTCGAGCCCGAGGAGATCAAAGAGGGCAAGCTCGTGCTCTACATCACAGAGGCGCAGTTGCTGCAGCTGCTCAAGCAGCGTGCCATAATCGTGCCCGACAAAAAGAAGCTGCTAGAGACGAAGCAAGAGGGAAAAAGCATCTCAATTGTGGACGAGAAAATTGCCGAACGAGTAGAGACCAAGACACCGATCAAAGAAGTCGAGATCATTGTCGACGAGGAGAAGGAAGAGGTGATTGAAACTCGGCCAGAGATCAGGCCATTTAGTCCAGAGCCAATCAGAGAGGAGCTAAAGCCAGAGCCAGCAGCTGATATTGAAGTTGAAGACAACCGCCGTGTGGAGTACTACACTGAGCCGGCAGTTGATATTGAGTTCCACTATGAGCCAAGTGAACCGGCAGAAGTCGAAGACAATCGCCGAGTGGAGTACTACACTGAGCCGGCGGTTCGAATCGACTACCCGGAGGCGACCAGACGAGACGATGTTGGTCAGATAGACGGCGGAAGAATTCGACCCTACAAAGACTTTGACCTGCTCGTTCCACCCAAGGTCACTCAAGACCCTTGTCCTCCGGGCCAGCTGCGCTACATAAACGTGGATCAAGATCGACGTCCTACCAGGAACTACGACACACCTGCTCCGTATCGCTTCCTCGACAGCGGGCTAGACTACTGCGGAAGCAATGAAGAAGACGTGCTCAATGAGCTCGAAAAGCTCACTGATCGCATGAAAAAGAACTACGACGGCAACAACATAAACTGGAGGCCGGTCGCCGACAGATATGCCAACAACCCTGATCAGCAAGGAGTCGACTTGCTGAAAAAGTTCGCTGATGGTCCAGTGGCGCGAAGAATAAGCAGCGGGCCGCGTCAAATTGAAGTGCTCAAGGACTGTGTGGACCGTGTCTCTAAGGACTGCTTCAACAGACCCATTTTGCCGTTCAACCAAGCGGCTGCCAGCAGCAATCCAGCGGCAGCAAGCGGCGCAACTTCATCAAGCCAATACCCAAACCAATACACCGCCTACAACCCAACCGAGCCCGTCGGAAGCAATGGCTATGGCGTGGGCTCCAACTACACTGGCAGTGTACCTTTCTCGAACTATGCGGACAATAGATCGCCCTCAGGTCGATATGGCAGCGGCTTTGACCAGCCAGCGAGCGGCATTTGCTTGGACCGCACCGGCTCGAGTGACGAAGAGAAAATCCGCCAGCTCGAGGACCTTGGCAACCGGATTCGAGAGTGCTTGGCTCGGGCCTGCTTTGAAAAAGTGCCCGACCAGATAAAAAAGTCAATTCTGGACATTGACGGTAACAAGATCATAATCAAAACGTCCAAGCGCCTGCCGTGCCGAGTCTACACCACCAAATGCTCGTCGGGCAGCTCATCGGCAAACAAAAAGGTCTCTTACTCGTACCTGGAGAACTACGAGCCCAGCACACGCGTCTATGAATTGTCTGATTTGAACCCGAGCGAGGCCGGTACCAAGCATGTTCGTGATCTGTTCAGCTCGTCGAGCAACGTGGACTATTCGCACCATTCTTACGATGCCAGTGTGCCCAGAAATTTAATCGAGCCGTCGGTGCGACACATAAACAAACATTTCAGCGTGGAGAACACTGGCCTTGCCAGCAAGGACTTGATTCAAATTCATCCTCTCTTCGATTCAAACACCAGACTGCTGAGCGGCAAAGCGGCCAAGAGCGGCGCCAACGGCCCTAAGGAGCCCGTAATAATTGATTCCTACGACTATCCAAGATACGTTGACGGTAAATATTTGCGTCTCACTCCAACCAGACGCATTTCTCTCGCATTCTCGATTGAACAGAAATAGCCAAGAATTTCGGCGGTCTGCAAATAACTGACTTTCCAGTCTACGTTCAAGGAGTGCAAGTGTCGTCTGATCCCAAACAGCCCAGCCACGTGGTCACCCAGCAAGTGAACTCAAGTAGGTCTCCGTTCCGATCACTAATAAACGGCAGTCGTTGGTTCAATTTGCCTCCACAACTAGATCAGCAGGGAAGCACGTGCAACGACACCTACTCGAAACAAATAACCAACAATGTAGATAAGGTTCGATACGTGAAAGTAGGCAGCGCTCAATAAGCAACTGCGCCGCGTAAAATAGAGGCAACAAGCTGAAGAACAATAGATTGAAGAGATGCACGATTGAGATCAACTGCCAGTCCCAATGTCTTTCACTTTCTCCCCACATTGACCCCACACACACACACTGTGTCTCTCTCATGATGCGTCTCTCAATCATCAGAATCAATCTTAATAATCTTGTTTTTCTTTTGAACGTACAAAAAATAAAGTGGATGACCAGCACAGGACGTCTCTGCAAATCGCAACAAGCAAATAAGCAAAACAAGGGCACTGACCTTGATCTCTTTGTCGAGCTTCTCCAGCGCCCGTCGGTATCGTTCGGCCATCGGACTGACTTGCCAAACGCTTTCACTCTTTCTCAGCTCGTCGATGTTTCTGCTCGATTGATTTAGATCGCAAGCAGCAGCAGCATGTGAGAGCTTTGGCAAACCTTTTTATGTCTTTGATTACGCGCAGGCGATGAGCGTATTTGTGGACCAGAGACGCTGCTCCCACATGATGAGCGTACAAGCACATGAAGAATATTTCGGTGTTGAAATTCGGCTTTTCCATTTTGCTCGTGTCTGAAGAGTGCGGGAGAAATCAAAGCGACGCGATTTGAACCAGAAATGGTCAGATGCCAACCCAAACTCTGTCTCCATTTGGTGTGCTCTTCTTTGCTGGCGTTTAATCGTGACTGATCGTCGTCGAGCTGAATTGGACTGAGCTGAGGATTGAAAATGGCGAGCAGCTCTATACGATCGAGTTTGATGGGCGCCGCCAGACTCTGCAGAACGCCGAGTAGGTTCAGCACAAAGCCGTCGCCACTGATCAGCTTCTCGTCCGCCTTTGATTCAAATTCTTTGAATGTTGAATTCGGTAGTCAGACGGCAGCAAATGAAATTCTGTTCAACCTGAAATCCCGATCGTCTTTTGTTTGTGTTGAGACAAAGCTTGAGAAAAGTGACAATCGACTCTCTTGTCGACTTGTTGTACAGAAAGCACTTGATGAGCTCAATCAGCTCGTCCTGCATGAGCATGAGCTTAAGAAACCGATTCACGTGTTGGTTCGCTTGCAAACCTACTCGATAGGCGGTGATCAGAGGCTGCACTTGCCGGGCGACCAGGTTGAGCGTTTCTGGCGCCAGGTCGTGTCTGAGGCCGTCTTTGAAGTAACTCTCAATCAGCTTGGCATCGTCTTCGGCGAAGGGCGAAAAAGCCATGAAAGGACCCAGGACGGTCTGTTCGGCGACCACTCGGCCGGAATCGGTGTCCACGCTCCAGCTCGGCATTCTTGTGGCCTAGGCTCCCTCTCTTAAAAGCTTGAATCGCGATTCGAGTCAAACAGAATTACCAATGAACAGATTGGACTGTTTTGTTCGATTTTCATCGAGCAGAGCTTTTTAAATGTCACTAACGGCGCCAAAAAGTCGGAATTTTTCACAAACGACAGCGAGTTGATTCGCATTAGACCGTGGAGGTGGTTGATCACTGGCACGAACGCCTTCCAAGATGCGACGCATTCAAATGACCTTGAGAGAAAAGTGCGAAATGAAACAAAAACAAACCGAAGCTAGTTGATCGTCGATGAGCGGCCTGCCGTCTATTTCGATGGGCAGGTCGACGATTGTCGGCTTTTCGATCGCCTCTCTGATCAGCTCGAACGTGAAATCTGGATGAGCGTAGTTGGAGACCAAATAGGCAGTGAGATGAGATTTGTGCATGTCCCAGCTTTGGAATAGAATTTAACAACAGAGCAAACTTGAACGAAATGGCGAGTCTGGAGAGTCGGGCGATTGGGCTTACTCGCAGTTGTCCGAGTGAACGCCGTCCAAGATGAGAAGTGAATTGCGAGCTATTTGACTCTTGAGCTCGGTGATCGTCTTGTCGCTCGAGTCTAGAGACAAACACCGACCGAAAGAGTCGATCAGATATTTCAACATGAGACTCTCGATTTGCTGCAATTTAAACTCGCTGCTGAAGGCCGACTCTTCAAGATTTTTCAGCTCCCACAAGTCGGTCCTTTTCGCCAGACTGAACTGCTCGTCGGTTTTGAAGCGATATATTATCTGTGTGATCAACTCGTCGATCAGCTCAGGGTATTTGTTTTGGATTTCTGTTTTTGTATTCGATTTTAGGCAAAAGATCAAGCGATTGGGTCGCTAACGAAGACTTAAATAAGCATTACCGTCGAGCAAGTTTTGTCCGACGAATATGACCGGAGTCGAGAGAGACGGGTCGGTCTCGGTGGCCTCTGCTTGAATGCGAATGCAGAGCGCTCGCTCCAACAGCCGCAGCGGCGAGTCAACCACGTTCGACGTCTCACGCTTTAGGCATTGCGACGACATGCCGGCGCTTTTCGGACTTGAATCCTGGTTGAGAGGAAAATTGGTTTTTAGCTCAACTCGAAAAGTTGGTAACCAATTGCTGGCATACTTGAGCAGTGAATTTGCGCTTTGTGTTGTTAGCGACCGTAGCCGCCGATGTGTCCTCAGTATCCATTCGAACGGCGGCGGCATCAGACGGTGTCCGAGCTTGGTCAGCAGTCGACTGCTCAGAGCGTGTTTGAGGAGGATTTAGCGTGAGTTGGGACACACCGGATGCGGTCTCTGCGGAACCTTTGAATAAATGAGATCAACCGGTCGGAGCAGTTGACAGACCAGAACCGGCTTACTTGAGAGCTGAGAGTTGAAACGGTTTAGACGTCTTTGCCTAATCTGTTTCGATGCTCAATTGAACTGGTGGCATTTGTTGGCGCTTAAAATTGACAATTTACCTCTTCGGCCGACATTTGACTTTGTTCTTCATCCATGATCGAGATCTATTGCACAGTGCAGTTTGAGTCGTTTCTTTCACTTTCATGAATTGAATGTTTCGGCCAACTGCCACCAATAACCATGCATGACGATGCAAATTTAGTTTACTCCCTTCTCCACCTCCCGGACGAATAATTCCCGCTTTGGCTACGTTACGCTCAAGTCGTCGAAACGAATTCAATTTGAATTTATTTTTTTAGTGGATTTGATTATTGAGTCATTCGACGCATTCAAATTATAAATAAATAATTATTTCCATGGATTAGTTTTATGATCTTTGCTGTCATTGCCGAAGAGCTTTGAACTTGTCGACCAGATCGGCCAGAGTCTCCTTGTCGGCTGCATGCATCACTTTTCTAAAAGCAATTGTTCAAATTGAATGGAAGCGAAGGCGAACGGAGAGAGTACTGACTTGAAAATTTGAATCTTTTTCGTGAACGTCTCGAATTCGCTCGATTTCACCGAGCCCAGTTTGATGATTTCGTCCGGAATCTCGGCCAATCGAGCCGCATTGAAACCGTGGCTCTTGGGACAAGCGCCCTCACCGAACTTGTACAAAAACGTAATCGACTGATCGTCGTCGTTCACCATCGATTGCTGTCAAGAGCAGATTGACGAGATCTAGGCCAGCATTGAGTGAGCCGTTCAACTTACCATGTGGCCCATGCTCACTCGGTCGGCGTGCGAAAACTCTTCGACCAAATGATGGTAATGAGTGGAGAACAGAGTTCGGCATTGGATCTTCTCTGCCAGCTCTTTGACCACACTGTAGGCGATGGCAGTGCCGTCGAAAGTGGCCGTGCCACGGCCGAGCTCGTCCATGAGCACAAGGCTGTGCTTGCTGGCGTGGTTCAGAATCGAGGCCGTTTCGCTCAGCTCGACAAAGAACGTGCTCTCTCCGGCCAAGATCTTGTCCGAGGCGCCGATTCGAGTGAATATGCGGTCGACGGGCGTTAGCCGGCACGACTCGGCCGGCACATAGCAGCCCATCTGCGCAATGATCACAATCAGGCCGGCCTGTCGCATCAGAGTCGACTTGCCTCCCATGTTGGGGCCGGTGACTAGAATGAGCGGATTGCGATTCCATTGTTCAGCTGAGCTCTGCACACCGACGAGCAAGTCGTTCGGAATGAAGTCTCCGCTGAACGTTTTGCTCAGGCACGGATGTCGGCCTTGGCGTATTTCGACGAAAGGCGTCGCTTGTTCGCCGTCTGGCAGGACTACCTCTGGCCTGCACATCTCTCCTTCGGCGTTCTTTATGTACAAGGTCAAGCTGACCAACACGTCCAGTATTGACAGGCACTGGACTGCTCTGCTCCAAATTGAGTAGTGTTTATCAAAATTTTTGAACAGACACTTGATCGTGTCACGCAGCGCCTGATCGCGTCGGTCTTCGGCGTCGGTCAACTTGCCGATTAGCGTCTTCACTTCACTCGACCAGTAGCGTTTGAATCCTTTCTTGGACGACGTTAGCTCAAAGTCGTCCGGCAGATTCTTGCATTTTGCTTCGGGCAATTCCAGCTGATAGCGGTTGCGGCTTGAGCCGAAATAAGTGACATTCTGAAGTTGACTCAATTAAATGCAAGCGAACGGACGAGAGCAATCGACCACTTACACATGCGAGCTGCTTGCTCAAGCTGCGCTGATATGACTGAAGTTCTTTTTCAGTTTGATTGAGATCCTCTATGGCCTGGTCGTAGTCTTCGTTCACGCCTGGCGTCGGGATTATCTTGCCGGTCTTCTTCGCCTGTTCAGCGTCAAAGCTCTCCTCGTAGAACTTGAGCAAATCGTCCAAATAAGGAAAGCCTTTGCTCTTGTCTGCGCTGCTTATGGTCAATATTGACTTGAGCATTTTAGACTTGAGCTGCACACAAGACTGCTTCAGACTGTTGAGTAGTTTGGACGCGCTCGAAAAGCCGTTCAAGATGGTCACAAAGTCTTCGACCTTTTTCTTGCTACTCGAGCCTTTTCAGTTGGTCGAACGAGCGAGCCGCGAAGACCAACGCTTACCTGTAAGTGTCGTTCTCGTACATTACGGCGCGCGTCTCCGGATGATCTTTTGGCACGTTGCCGATCTGATGGATCTTGCTGAGCAGGCGCTCCAGGTCCGGCAGCGACTTGAGCACATCGCAGATGCTTTCCAGCTCGTTTTCAAGCGAGCGCAAGTCTTCGAGCGCGTCCAGACGCTCGTTGATCGCGTCCGGCTCGCACAGCGGACTCACGATCCAGTACTTGAGCAGACGCTTGCCAAAGTTGGTGTTGCAAAAGTCAAGCTGCTCGAACAGAGTGCCTTCGCGTGAGCCGTCGAAATTGTTCTCCAAAATCTCCAGGTTGGTCAATGTGATCGAGTCGAGCACCATGTACTTTTGCTGCGTGAACGAGCGTTTTACTTTGACTGCGCTGGTCGCCTCTCCGCTCGCCAGCATGTTGTCCACCGGCTCGTAAATCTCAAAGTTCTTCATCGATATGATTTCAAAGTCGATCAGGCAGTTTTTTAAGCACCACAACATTCCGCCGAACGCCTGAACCGCCAGCTGGTACTCGCTCTTGGCGGTCAAGCCCAACGTGTCCTCTGCACGAAGCAAGTCAGACGAGCCTTGACCAAAAGACCGTTTAAATGTACTCACGCTCGCTGAGGAGAGGCTTGAAGCTGTCGGGCCAATTGAACTGGCCTTTGTCGCGGAAATAGTCCGACTCGGTGAGCGTCCTCAGCACTTGAGACGCGTTCATCATTTGCTTGTCCGAGAGCGCCTCTTTCAAACAGTCCTGCATGTCGACGATCGCTTTGCTCTCTTTCGACACGCTGTTCCTCTCGTAGAGAATGTGCCCGGGCGCGAAGTGCGCCAACGTGGTGCGAAACTTGGAGCAGTTTCGATCGTCTTCGAACTGTCCGATCTGCGAAATTCAAATTTGTCAGGCTCGGAGCGGTTTGTGGCATCTGGCCGCTAATTTACGTGAATCTTGCCACAAGACGTGTCGACAAACGCCACTCCGAACATTCTGATTTTCTTCTCCTGGACGAGCGAGATGCACTCGACAAACGAGAACAAGTATTGACTGAACGCGTTTGAGACCTCGCTGTCGAGAGGATTGAATGTTTTGGTGCCCGGAGTGGTGATTCGGCATATCTCCCTGCGAACGGTCTTGTCTTGCCGAGTGCCCTTCACTCGTTCGGCCATTGCCTCGGGCGTCTCTGTTTGCTCTACTCGGCCGACTTTGTAGCCTTTGGAGACGAGAGCGTCTGCGAATCGGCTGAACGCGATCTCTGGAAAGCCACAGTGAGCGTAGTCGCCTTTCATGAACGTGAGACCGAGCTCTTTGACTGCGACCACCGCGTCCATGTGATAAAGCTCGTAGAATTTGCCGACCTTGAAAAAGAAGAGAACGTCGAAATTTGTCGACTTGAGCTCCCACCATTGACGCATGGCGGGCGTCAGTTTCTTCTTGAAATCGTCCGGCACGAAGATGGTGCGCGGGTCGTAGTCCGGATGAGCTTTTCCTCTGCCCTTAATGTCCTTGATCTTGTCCTCTTCCAGAAACGCGAAGGTCATGTGTTTGAATTTGAAATCAGGTCCTGGCGCGCTGCTTGTGCCATCTGCTGCAAAGGCACTCAAAGCTGCCTTGGCCGCCGGGCTGCACACTGCTCCAGAACTCGACGAACGCTTAGAGCCTTTCGGCGAGTCGAACGTGTCCTCTGTCAGCTTTCTGTTCGTGATCACAGTCTTCTTCTTCAACGCAATTCTTACTCCAGCTGACCAAGTGGCCAAGTTTAAGGACCGTTACCGGCTTTCTGCTGCTCGTCTTCTCCTCCTCTTCGGACGCATCTTCTGATTCTTCGTCCAGCTCTGCTTCACTCTCTTCTTTTTGTTTGGCATCTGTGCGATGAGACGAAAACGTAAAAGAGCGAGCTCAACCGAGCACATTTGGCTCTTGCCTGCTTCACTGGAAGAGTCGGACAATAGACGAATGCGACGCCTTTTCGTCTCTTTGGGTGAAGCCTCTCTTTTCCTCTTTGATCTCAATGCCTTGGCAAAGCTCTTAGTTCGCGGGCGGGCTGTGAAAATGGCGCTGACTTACACTGCTCGGTCCGCTGCGAGGTGGCGGTCTGATGTTATCTTCTTCGTCACTTATTTGCATTGCTTGCGATTCGTTCTCCTTCTCGAGCTCGTCGTCGTCAATGAGACGAATCTTTCTCTTGGCGCCGCTCGCTTTGTTCGAGTCCAGACGAGCCGGACTCTGGTTGTCTCCGTTCTCTTTCAGCGGAGTGTCATTCTCTCCTTTTTTGAAATAGTTTAGCAATGTGTTGGGCATCGCGGTCCAGTTCGGCGGCGTTTGTGTTGGCTCGGCGATCTAAATTTGCGCCAAAATCAATATGCACTCTTCAGTCAAACAAGCTGCACTCTGCTCCCGTTCGGCTCTTTTCATTTTAGCCAACGAACAAGTTCAAGCATGCTCTCTTCGTTTTGGAGGGCAGATGAAGAAGCGTTCACTGTTCGAATGTGAATTTAGTTCGTCAACTACGTCACGAGATTTGTCACCGCTTTTCACAGATATTTCAAAGTTTGACGCCAGAATTAGAACGAGCCATATAGAGAGAGACACAAAGAGAGAAAGTAGAAATGTCCAGCTCGGATTTGTACCTGCACGAGCGCACCTACGAGCTGCTTCGACTTCTCAAGTAAGAGCCAGTGCACTTGACTTGAACGAATTCAGCCGAGTCTGATCATGAAATTAGCATCACAAATGCAAAAGCACTGGCGCCCGAGGTGGTCGAGTATCTGTCGGGCAAAATGACTCAGTCCATACCTGACGAGGTACTGTCCGCTGCTGTCTTTGAATTCAAACCCGCTCAAGATTGACTCTTGAACAGCTCTCGGTTCAGCCCTCGATTGAAACTCTGGCCAAACGGGCTCGCAATCCGGCCAAGTTCATAAAGAATTACGAAGAGCTCAAACTGAAGAATACGGCCGACTTGAACGTCACATTGAATTTATTCGCTGCGCTGTGCGAAAAGCAAGAAGTGGGCTCAATGCTCGATGAGGCCAGAATCGCTTTCTATTTTTCTTATCGCAGGTATTGAACATGCTGGCGAGCCGCAAGAAAAGAGCCGAAGCGTCCAATGACAATTCAAGCGAATCGACATTCAGCTCGCCGCAGAGCTCAACTGCTGCGTCGACCGCATCTAAATACTCGAGCAGCGCATTGGCCGAGGTGGGTCTGTCTCGATTGCGCTGCCTCAATTTTGAAGACAACAATTCGACTTGAAGATGAAAGAAAAAGTGCTGCGCAGCACGAGCAGTAGCAAAATAGCGGTGTCGCCCAACCTGCTCTCGGCGATCGCCAAAATTGAGCCGAGCAGCGAAAAGACAGCAGCGGCCTCGACTCGTCCTAAAAGAGAGGCGAGCAAAAACGCCGCCTATCCTCCCTGGGTCTACGATCGACCTTTCATGAGCTGGGACTTTTTCCCCAACACCGAACGGTTTGAGCTGGACGCTTCCATAAGCAAAATGTCAATTCAAAAGCAAGAGAACATTGTGATCGAAGACGTGCTCAACTGCATGCTGGTAAGCGTCTGAGGAGAACGGCATCGACTTGATCTGATCCGGTTCGTAAAAGGGCGTCGAAGGTAAACACATTAAAACGCCCTCGCTGATCGACCAGCACGCGGAGAGAACGTTTCATATTGATCGTTCGCTTGACCTGGCCATGCGCGATTTGACCAAGCGCATGATACCGTTGTGCGCCAACTATTCAATGATCACTCGATTCGTTCAAGGTTTGGCTTCAAATCTCGCTCTTGCTGTTCACTCGGTGCTTGAATGGCTGAAAAGAAAAGTCAAACTACAACTGGGGCCTGGTCAATCACGCCCTGTGCTCGGCAATCAAGGAACTGCTCAAGGTATAGCTCAAAAGCTTGACGCAAAATAAAAATTCTCTGATCGGCGCCTGGCGGCCAGAATCATTATGTGTTTGTGTGTCAGCTGGAGAAGATGCACCGGAACGGAAATCTTTCGCTTCAGAAACTCTGGTACTACGTGAGTCCGATAATGGGCTTCATGGACCTGCTGGCCACGATTGTGAAGACCATCAACAAGGTAAGCGAACGCCTGGGATGAGCGCTCTCTAAATGACCTTGAAGATGATTGACTTGTTGCAAAGGGCGACTGCATTGGCAGCTCGATAATGAATCTTTTGTACGAGAAAATAATCGTCTATTCGGGCGACGCGAAAATTCAGGACCTCTTGCTCTACCTGGTCCGATCGGTAGGTTTTTGCCGGTCAGAGTCAGAGAATGTGACCCTTCAAAGTTGAATGAAGGCGAGTCGTCCATACTTCAAAATGCTCGAGGACTGGCTGTACAAGGGGCAAATAGACGATCCCTACAACGAGTTCATGGTGGTCGAGAGCAAAGAAATAAACCGCGATAGACTCAAGGACGAGTTCAATGAGAAATATCCTTTTTGATCAGTTCTTGTATCTCTTTCGTTCTTGTCGTTGTCTGCATTTTCCTTGACCAAGCGATTCTTCACGTTCTGGGAGAACAAGTACAGTTTGAACAGGGCCAATGTGCCCAAAATGCTCGAGCCGTTCACTGAGAAAGTTCTTCTAACCGGCAAGTATTTGAATGCGATCTACGAGACGGGCCGAACGCTGTACAGAAGCGATGACACGCCGGCAAATCAGAGCAGCCTGAGCAGCAGAGTGGCAGTGCCCAACGCAAACGAGATCGAGTTCAGCGTGAAGGAGGACTCGTACCGGCAGATAGTGGACAACGCGCACAGTTTTGCCAGCCGCTTCTTGCTCGACCTTTTGCTTAACGAGCACAAGCTCATTGCCCGTCTCCGCTCGCTCAAGCATTACTTCTTGCTCGACCAGAGCGACTTTATGGTGCATTTCATGGACATTGCCGAGGCCGACTTGGAAAAGTGTGCACAGGACATTGCGCCCAACAAACTCGAGTCTTTGCTCGAGCTGTCGCTGCGCATAACCAGCGCCAATTCGGACCCGTACAAAGACGATCTGGGCGTCAAGTTGTTCTTGGTCGATCTCAAATCGATGATCACGCGAATTCAGACCCAAGAGATGCCCAAAGGTAAGAGCGTTCACTGATTGCCATTTCTCATCTTGAGCGCATTGTGAAACCAAGAGGAAAATCAGTTCAGCAAGGAGCTCGCACCGACCGGCTTCTCTTCGTTCTCTCTTGACTACGCCATCAAATGGCCCATTTCGCTCATAATCAACAAACAGGTGAAAACAAGTGGCCTCCGCCGCTTTTTGGCGTTCTTTAAAATTTCTCGCTCGCAGACTCTGTTCAAATACCAAGTTCTGTTCAGACACATATTCCTGATCAAGGACGTCGAGCGTCGTCTCTGCAAGTGAGTGTCCACCACCACCAATTTAGATTGATTCAAGCTAAACCGTGACCGATCAGCGTCTGGTTGTGCACCAAATCGGGCGAGCTGTTCCTGGGCCGCACTTACAAATACTATTCGCTGGCGTGCGCCCTCAAGCAGCGCATGTTGAATTTTGTGCAAAATCTGCTCAACTACATGACGTTCGAGGTGTTTGAGTCAAGCTGGAGCGCATTCGAAGAAGCATTGTCAAACGTACTAGAGACGGCAGTTCATTTCATTTCATAATCTCTTTTCAATTTTGCACACAAATCGAACAGGTAAACAACATCGACGAGGTGATCGTTCTGCACAACAAATTTCTGGACTCGTGTCTGAGGGACTGCGTTCTGACGAGCGCGCTGTTTTTGAATATCGAAAAGCTGCTCAGCGAGTGTCACATGTTCTCCTCCTACGTTCAGGGCATAACCAAGGACAGCAAGCAAAAAGAAGAGGAGAACAAGCTCGACTCAAAGCTGAGTCTGCGCGAGGGCCAAGAGAAGAGGAAGGCCACAATGATGGTGAGAGCAGTTCGATTCAAGCGCATTCGGCATTTAAAATTGACACATGAACGAGCAGGAGATTGGCGAAGACCTGAACAAGATTGTGAACAGCGACGACTTTGCCAGGACAATAATTAAATTCGACGAGAACTTTTCGCGCTTTCTGCTCGACTTGCTCGACAAAATTATTCGCGAGATCAGCACTGGTCTGGGCGAGGCCAAGATCGGCAGCATTCTGTACAGGTAGGCTGCATGTGAATCGCTCGCATTCCGCATCGAATATTTGCAAACAAAATTCAAAGGCTCGACTTTAACGATCATTACCGGAGCCAATTAGAAGCGAAACGACGCAACGTCGAGTCGAGCTAGAGACGCATCTCTATCTTCGCTCAGCCCTGTGCCCTTAATGTTCAATTTGCGCCTTCTTCTATTGACGTATTTTCATAAGTTGATTGAGAAACTTGTCTCTTTCCTAAAATAGTCGAAAAACCTGTACTGTCTGGAATAAATAAATTATTTGAAAACTTTTTTTTTGTTACATGAAATAGGCGCCAATTTGTCTAACAAGCAGCCTCATTATTTTGAACGATTATTTCCACTTGACTCGAGTCGCGATTTTATTCAAACAGAGCACCAAACATGAATATTATATTGAACGCGATATTCATGCGAATAGAAAACCATTACGAGATAATTGAAATAGCGTCTTGGGCTCTGAGAGCGAAATAGAGCTTGGCCACGAATGAATCATTCTCAAACTATGAGGCAGTTTGAGCACAGCGCCTCGAACAACGCAGCCAATGGACGGATCAGAGAGCTGGGCTCAAACGAGTCGGTTTTTCACGGCTCTTCTGAGGCCAGCCGAAATGTGATTTTCAGAACTTTGATTGTCACCAGTCGAATAGACTTTGTCAGGCAGCTGTCGGTGGTGGACACGGCCCTGGCTCTGTGGAAAGGCCGACATCCGCTTTTGCGCTGCGAGATTCAACGCGATCAGAACAAGAAGTACTTTGCGTTCGCGCCAGTCGAACGTCAGCTGCAGAACAAGAACGTCAAGCTGTTGTATCACAATTCGACAATCAGCAATCAGGACAAGATCTGGAAGCTTTTGCTCGAGTCGGAGTTGGAGCAAGGCCTCGGCGAGCAGAACTTGTGGCGTCTGGTTTTCCTACGCCTGAAGAGTCAACGCGCTGCGGACGGCTCTGCTCTCTTCACTTATACGGTGATACTTGGCTACGACCATGCGATCATGGACGGCAGTAGCTCGTACAACTGCCTGCTTGAGCTGTTCTCGCTCATCGAAGACGTCTACACGGGCAATGTGGACAAGCCGATCGTTCGGAGCGAACTGCTTCCGGCCAAAGAGGCCATGTTTCACAGATGGTCGCCCTATCGTAATCGTCTTGCCCGCGACCAGTACTTTGTGAGGCCCACTTTTCTCGGCATGCAGGACGCCTTGCAGCAAGCCAAAGAGAACGCTCTTTTCAAGGACGACCAAGTTTTCTTAAATGTCGACGGCTCAGTATACGGCACATTTGAAAAGCTGCGAGCTGAAAGCAAACATGAAGTGAGCAAGTTTGACATGTTTCACGTCAAAAGTCAACACTTGAACAAACTGATGCAAAAGTGCCGCCAAAAGCAGGTCAAGCTTACCTCGTTTTTAAACGTTGCCTTGGTCATGGCCAATCGCATGTTCTACTCTCAGCCCAACGAGCCAATCAGCTTCGTCACAAACGTCAATCTCAGAGTGTACGACGATTTTAAAAAAGCAGCTTCCAACTCGCCCGACTACCTTGGCTGCTATGTGGGCCTTTCGTTCAACAATTTCACCGAGCCTCTCGAGTATTGCGCCGACCACTGCTTTGTGGACAAGTTCTGGCAAGTGGCCAAAAACGAGTCGGACAAGCTTCACAGCCAGATCCAAAGCGGCGAAGTGATCAATCCGCTTCGACTGCCTCTGCGTCCCAAGGGTCAGCTTGAATTTCTGCATCACTTTTGCAACTCGAATCTGGGCGTGCTGAAAACTCACACGAGCAGTCGAGCTCTCATCAAAGTGAAGCAAGTCTACGCGACCGGAAGAATGAGCAAAGAGAGCTTTTTCACATGGATGGGCCACTTTATCGCAACAGTCGACGGCCAACTCTGTTGGGCCATCGGCTACAACTCGAGGTTCCTAACTGCGGCCTTTGTGCGTCAGCTTAGAGAAAACCTCACTAAAATCATTCGGGCGCTGATCTAACAGCAGTCCTTGTCAATTTCTTACCCCCAATTATTCCCACTTGTTTTTGCCTCTTCCCTGACCCGCCCCCCCCCCTCCTCATGCGTCATTCTGTCGATTTTTCTGGTGCATTCTTTCGACTGTGTCAAGAGCGTCCCGATTGTACGGGACTTGTCAGACAAGTCGAAGCAAAAGAAAATAAATTCGACGCTCAACTCTCGCTTCTAAATCGCCTGTTAGTTCTATGCCGATAGTTGAAGTCAGTTTCTCGACTACCTAATTACGGAATTAGTTTCTCGGGCGTTTCTCTACTCGTATACTCGGCAAAGACAAATAGGGCGCATCGTGCGCATGGTCATGTGACTAGCGCACTAAAGCGTGTGCGTGTACACAGCGATGCCTAAGAAACGTATCGCATAGACATATTGGCTATGCAAAAGACGTTCGGTTGACGGGCGGGCTGACCAACCGTTGTAGTTGAACTTCTCATCCGATTTGCTTTTTTGTCTTTATTTTCCTCCTCCATACTTGGCTCGCGTGCGTGAATGACAAGTGCATAATCAGCGCATATTTCAATTGCAGGCGTTCGTTGATTAATTGGTTGAACATTGCTCCAGTCGACTCCAGAGGCACCAAACTTTTGCCAAGGGCAATGAAGTGGCAATGAGCATAAAACCGTCCAGTCAATCCATGGGCTCGTCGATGGGAACCTCGGCGGCGGTGTCGAGCAAAGCTGCCTCCTCAAAGTCACATAGTGCCGCCTCGTCAGATATGCAGTCAGTGGCCAACTGCGCTTGTCAACAATGCACAAACTGCCTCAGCTCGCTTGGTCCAGTTTCAATCAAGTGCGCCGTCTGCAATGAGCTTCACCTCTGTCTCAAGGTACACCAGGTCGCTCTTCTAGTTCTGCTTCGTGCTTCATGCCGTTCCGTCTAGTGCTTTTCGATGGCCGCCGAACTCGGAGCCCACAAAAAAGAGCACAGCTACTACGTTAGAGCGGACAATTCGACACTGCCGTTGTTCGACAGCGAACGTCCTTGGCCTCACAAAGACGAGCAACTGCTTTTGCAGTCAATTGAACAGTTCGGCTTTGGCAACTGGGAGCAGATAAGCGAGCAACTGCCTGGCCGCACTGCCACAGGTAAGCGGCGCCCCTCAAGCGACTCGACCGCTCCTCTCTCACAAACTCGCTTAGAATGCGAGAATCACTATTTCGCCTACTACGTGCACGGTAGCATCGGCCGACGTATGTATTCATTCTGGATCAGTTTGGGTCTCGTTTTCTAATGATTGAAACGCAGAAACGTTCGGCGACGCAGCCACCGGCAAAGCGCTGCGTGACAAAGCAGACAAATCGGGCGAGAAGTTGAGCTATCTTCTGCCACCGATTGAAATGTGCGCGTTCGAGCAAAGAGCGCTCGGCTACATGCCGCTGCGCGACGATTATGAACGAGAGTTCGACAATGACACAGAGCACTTGCTCAGCGAAATAAGCCTTCAAAACAAACAGCTGGCGCTGATTAGCGAACTTGGCTGCGCACAAGAGACGAGCGACAATGACGACGATCGAGTGGACCTCGAGCTCAAGCTCACCCTAATCAAACAGTACCGCGACTGTCTGGTCGAACGCGAGAGGATGCGGCGCATGGTGCGCTCGCACGGCCTCATAAACAACGCCAGCTCTGTGATAAACAATTACATAAAACGAATGAACCAGTCGTGTCCATTGGCCCTTCAGCTTGGAACCAGACGACGCTCGACTGCCCAAGGTGACGGCAAGCGAGGCCGAAAGCGCAACGAGCTCAACACTAGGGAAATGACCGCCATTAATCAAAAGTTCAAAAAGTTCTCCGCATTTGTTCCGCTCAGCACCTATGAGGAGCTGCTCGGCTGCATGAGGAGAAGAATTCGCATTCTAGAACGCATCAGGGAGCTTCAATCTTACAAAAGTCAATTTGGCTTCACTTCACTCGATCAGATCGACTTGTTTTTTAACCAACGGGAAAAGGTCAAATGCGAAAAGCTGCAGCGAAAAGCGGAGAAAAAGCTCGAGTTCAAGCGAACGTCGTTCGGCAGGCCGCAACTTCGATCTGAAAGTTTGGCCAGCACGCCGGTAAAGCGGGCGCGTCGTTCAAGAAGCCGGCCTGCGTCGGCCAGCAAAGTGATGCGAAGAAGTGGCCGAGTTCGTCGCAAGGTCGCTCTTCTCGAAGAAGACGACGACGACGACGACGAAGACGAGGATGAGTACGAGGAGCAATCGATGCAGATTGACGAAGATAGGACCAATGATTATGAAAACACGGCCGATGAATCCAAATTCGGCGACGACTTTAGCATGCTAGCCAATGGTAGAAGTGGGCTACTTGACGACGACGACTACGACGATGAGTGTGATCATAGCCAAAACGGCAATCGACAATTCAACCAAAAAGATGATTCAGAAGATGAAGAGCCAAATGACGACGATGAGGACGAGGACGATGAAGACGCAAACGAGGACGATGATGAACAAGAAGAAGAAGAAGAAGATCAGGAAGAGCAAGAGAGCGAGAACGAAGATGACGACGAAGACGACGGAGAATATTTGTACGACTTGAATGTAGACGCCGTCGACGGATCGGTCGAAGAGAAAGAGGAAGACTTGAGCAGCGCAGGAGCGGCCAGCAGTGGAGGCAGTGCGGTAAACGAGTCGGAGCCGATCGGACGTCGACTGCGACACTCGACCGAGTCGCCGCACAGACGAGGCAAGCTGGGCGAAGAGCTTCATCGCAAGCTCAATCTCAAGGCGTCTGCGAGCAAGTCCAAAAACGGAGTCAAACGTCTCTGCTCAAGCTACGGCGGTCTAACCGAAAGCGATAAAAAGGTCGCCATATTCTGAATCAATCATTGGTCGTCATCGCTTAAATTATATTAATCGTTCTTTATTCAAGCCCCAGTTAGCCTCTTTATTATTCAGATCGTCTCAGCTTCTCGACTGGCGATCTAATTCTAGACGGAGGTCTGCTTCACCGCTTTTGTTTTTAAAAAAGTTTCGCGCGTTCAAAAGGCAAACACGTGAACGGTAATCTCCGTCGGCAGAGAAGCAATTATTGTAAATTTCTTCTATTCTTCTTGGCTTCTTTATTGAAAACACACTCTGCTATGAGCAATAAAACTAAACAAATAAAACTAAAAAATGCACCATGTTCGACCATTTGCCGCTCTTCATTTCTACTCCAAGGCTAGTGAGGAAGCCTTCGGGCGCCTTTCTTACTGCATGCTCATGTTTACCAATCTCCGACTCTTGTCGGCCAGACATCTTAGAAATGGCCAAGCTGCCCGAACCACTCAAGGGATGCATCGTCGGGTAAATTTCCGCTCGCAATTCATTGAAGCAGCTCTTTTGATCAATACAAAATATCAGAACGTTTGCGTACGTGACCATAAAAGATCGACTTCCGGTGACCATAACCAAAGCAGTTGATTTGCTTCATCGATACAGACGAGAGCTGCTGGAACGCTACGGGCCGGTTGGGTGGAGAACTGCTTTGAAATGATTTTTATTCTAACTGGGCTAATTGAAAAGGAAGTCGACGAAGACATTAAGGCGGCAATCGAGCGCTTGTGCGTTCTTAGGTATGAGCTCACTCGAGACCGTGAGCTCAGAGAGATTCAAGACGGAGCCGAGGACGTTGCCATTTGGAACAGTGCTCTGCAAGAGCTGAGAGAAAGCATCGGCTCAACTGATTCGACCTGGTTCAAAGCACCTTGGCTATTCACCGAGTGTTACATGTACCGTCGCATCCATGAGGCCATGCAGCTGTGCGAGGGCCAACTGAAACACTACGACCCGTTCGAGCGGGCCAAATTGGAAACGTGCGACGCAAACGAGCAGAGCACATGGTCACTGGTGAATGCTCTGTGTCATTTGGAAAGCGAGATCGAGGAGCGAAACGATCCGGCCGTTGCCAAGAATCGATTTCATGTAATCATGGAAGCCCTTCTGTGGGCAAACCGCAACGACTTGTCCTTGTCCAGTGGCCAGGACGTGAGCGCCAAAGTCAACGGTCTCATCGACTCGCTTGATTCGTTTCAGCCAAACATTCTTTGCGATCAAAGCGAGCAAGTGTGGCAGCACCTGAACGAGATTAAGAATGCGCCGGTTGGATCCAAGCCGCGACGAGTGGACATCGTTTTGGACAATTGTTCGATCGAGCTTGCCGCCGATCTCATATTGTGCGATTTCCTACTTGGAAACCGGTACGTGGACCAGATAAAGCTGCACGCCAAAGCGTTCTCCTGGTTCGTCAGCGACGTCACCCACACCGACTTAGAATATCTCATTCGTCGATTGAGCGCCAGCAATTCGATCGTTTTGAGCAAATTTCACTCCAGACTCAACTCTTATCTGAACGAGCGCAAAATAGTATTCGAACACTCGAACGCGTTCTGGACCACGCCATTTGACTTTGGCGCAATGCCAGCGAAAGCCATCCAGCTCTATGAAGATTTAAAATCGAGCGACTTGGTCATTTTAAAAGGCGATTTAAATTACCGCAAACTCGTCGGAGATTTAAACTGGCCGCACGACACGCCATTGAACGAAGCAATCAGACAGTTCAGGCCAAGCTCGCTGTGTGCCATTCGAACGCTCAAGTCTGATCTTGTGGTCAATATTGACCTCAATTTTGACACGAACCCCAATTACAAAGCGGTTAGAGAAAAATATTCCGATTCGACTGCCTGGATGGTGTCGGGCGACTACGGCATCATTCAATTCTGCCCTATGCCTGCCCTCAATCAGACTCAATCAGACTAGCCATATAGACCATCGACTTGGGCTTTTTTCTCTTCGTAGGCAAATAAAACCAGGGAAACTGTTCGACGCAAAGTGACTTTACTTTGGAATCGCACATAAATAAGAATAAATGAAGGATGTTGCCAAATAGGGACAAGCGCTTACTACTGGGAGCAAATTGAAAGAGACAGAGAGAGAGAGAGAGAGACAGAGAGAGAGAGAGAGAGAGAGGGAGGGAGCGAAATGAAACAACGAGGATAAGCGCACACTCGGATGGGGCAGTTCTCCTAAATGATGCTGCGGAGAATGGCATTGGGTACATTAAATGTCGAGTCCTGGATGATTACAACGTCGTAGAGCTGCATGTATCTGTCGAGCAGCTCGTCCATTTGATTGTTCAAGAAGCCGATTTTAAGCTGAGTGTGAAGCTTGGGAAGACCGGCAGCCATGTCAATGTCGCCGACCGAGTCGCCCAGTAGCAGAACATTTGGCCGGTTTTTAATCGTTTTCTCGTACTCGGTGTCAAGCAGGACGCCTTCGTTCTTGTTGAATATGTGAATGACGCTGCCCACGAAGCCGGTCACTTTGTGAGTTTTTGGACAGAATCGCATAAAGTTGGAGATGATGCTCATGTTCTTGAAGAGGCCACACTCGTGGTTTATCCACTCCTGAATGACATCGCCCAGACCGGCCGAGAATATCAGCAGCGGTATGTCGTTTCGCTCGAGCGTATAAAAGAACCATTGGCAGCCCTCTCTGAGACGAGTGGGCGATTGTCGGACAATTTCGATCAGATCGTCTCGAGTTATACCGGTGCTCACCGTCAATTGCATCGACTTGCTCCACCATTCGATCATGTAGGGCAGCTTCTCTTCCTTGCTCAGTTTGGGGTCGTGCTCGATCGGCAGATAGGTGTTGCGCAGCTCATGGAACTAAACCATGCCATCGAATGAGGTTGGAAAAAAGCCAGCTGAGCTGAGGATTCACTTTGCTAACCTTGTCGCGAATTTCGTTCGACACGAAATGACTCAGTTCGATGACCGCGTTTGAGGTCGGACAAGGCTTCTTGCCGTCAAACGAGCACTGGCTGATTGTTCGATCGAAATCGCTCACCACCTGAAGTCGCTCTATTCCACCGTTGATCATCTCGGAGAGAATCTCATTCACTCGCTGCGGGTCTCTGATCCTCACATGGCTGCTCTTCAGTTCGGCAATCTATGGCCAGCGTCGATTAGGAATTAGCCTCTTTAGTGCATCTTCTGACACTTACCATGTCGATGACGTTCAGATTTCGTTTGTTGAGTATACGACGTCTTGATCGTCCTGTCATTCGGATGTAGAAGCTGATTGCCAGACTCAGTCCGACCGCGCCCACACTCACGCTCATCACGAGTTTGCCTACTCGTCCGCTCGATGCATAAACCTGACGCAATTGCTCAAACCAGCCGCGTACCACCGACATGGTTCGCTTCTCTAAATAATTGAAATTCATATTTTTTTTTTATTTCTTTTGTTTGTTGCTTTCCTCTTTACTTTGGCTCTCTTTTCTGCTGCTTTGTTTGACTGTGAATTTCGTTATCTCATTTCACTTATAATTTAGAATGCTTTTGAAACACCGAGAGAAAGAAAGAGGGGAGAAAGAGGGGAGAGAGAGTGAGTGAGAGTGGGGTAGTGGCAAGTAATAGAGAGTTAGCGAGAGAAAGGCACAACATGAGAATTGTAGGCGTTATGAATGAAGCTGATTTTATGCGAGCTTCTCTTATGTATAACTCATATTTTAGAATAAATATCAAGCGCACGACGGCAATATTCTGAACCACAGCGACATCCAGCGCTCAGCGGTTGGCGCACAAACTCTCGCACAAATGCCAACGAAGAGACGATAAACACAATCTGCTCTCATTCAAGTTTGCTGTTTGAGGGTCTGAGAACAAGCGACCGAAAAAACTAGTTGCAATGACCTGCTCCGACTCGACGGAGAAAAATTATGCGATCAGCCGAAAATCAAGTCGGCACTTGGCTTTTTTGTTGATCAAAACGGGCAAACTCGCTCGGCTGGTTTATGCCTCCTCTTTAGGTCAGACAGGTAGCAACAGGCGAAAGTTTGGCTTGACACAGCCAGGCCCGACCAGGTGACGAATTAAAATTTGAGGCGGTTTATTGAAAATAAAAGCGAACTGGTGCCAAGACTGGAGGTTTGCTGTTTGGACACTAGATGGTTATGTTGCGCGTGTAGTCGTACTCGATGGTCGGAATAACCGACTGAACGAACTTGAGAAAGACCATGAGGTAGGAGTAGACCTCAAGCTCCTTGCCCGACTCGGCCATCAGGTTGATGAGCTTCTTCATGACTTCTGCGTGGCGACACGGGTGAATCGAGGCCATCAGCGTTCCGGGTATGTGCGGGTGCGTTTCAAATGTGACTGTTTTCTTGGCGTGGTCTTCGCTTATATCATCGTACATCTGCTCGATGGTGAGCGGCTTGCTATTCTCGTCGTAGCCCGACAGCCACAGACGAGGTGTGCGGTAGAAGTTGTCGTAGGTTATGTTCAAGTCGTACGTTCGAGTGGGCACGAACACCTCCTCCTCTTCTTCTTCGTTCTCTGCCTCGCGGCTTTGAGTGTTCGCCTTGCTCGGCAGCACCGTGGTCACTGTGGTCTCTTCGTCTTCGTGAACATTGTGATCGTACTCGTCCATATCAATCGCCTCTTCGTCGTCGTCGTCGTTTTCATCGTTGTATTCGTCATTGTTGCCACCAGCACCACCACCACCGCTGCCGTCTTCTTCATGCTTGTTGTCATTCTCCAAATTGTCCTCTTCGTTTTGCGTCTGGCTTTTCATTTGTCGGCTCGAAGAGCCCATGTCGTGCACCTGGCTAGAACTGGTGCCCGGCTCCAGGTAATGTGTGTCCACCCAGCCACCGTCGCCAGTCTGCTCCTCGACAACCTTTTCCTGGCTGTTTTTCAGCGAGTCCATCAGATGTCTGCACCGCTTGCTGCATGGCACGTTCTTGGTGATGAGAAACTGCTTGTCGGGCGGCAGGTAATCCTTACAAGCTCGTGGATTGGTGACCGTCGCCCATTGCCATGTTGGACAATGGCCAGTGAGAAAGTCGCCGGCGGCAACAAACTCTTCCGGAGTGATGAACCCGGTCTCTCTGAATTTCGACTCTTTGAGCACGGGCGTGAACGAGTCGGCAATGTTCAATGCCGCGTTCAACGCCTTGTTTTTCAAATCGTTCAAGAGTCCGGCCATTTTGTTGTGCTCTCCTCGGCGCTCTTTGTCGTCTATTCAAAAGTCGTCTTGTGACCAAGCTAGAATGAAAATCTCGTCGAGACAGGGGAAAATAGCAGCAGCAGCAGCGGCTTATTGTGTCTGAATACTTGTCTACGAATTATAGGCCCTGTCAGCGATAATTTCAAATTTATTCAACATAATCTCGCTCTTGTATTTGCGTCCGTTTGTCTTCTATTTGAATATTTCTTTCAATTTTATTCCGCAGAGCCGACTAAAGTAAACTCGAGTGTGATGTCGGGGCGAGCATTCGAGTCAAATGACCAGGCCACAAGCACCAACAAGCACAGAAGATCGAAGCGCTCTTCAAGGTCATTTGGCCTTGTGATAGTTGCACTCTTGGACGAGACACGCTCTCTGTGCGGTTTAAAAGCGTTTAAATGAGTTGAATGTGAATTTTGTTCTGTAGAGTCTATGATCGGACTTTTGTCTTTGCTCTTCACTCGCAAAAGAGCGCACATGGTATTTCGCGAGAGAATTTTAGAACGAGGATGCTGAGACTGGAACAAGAGACGCTCGCCGACCAAGAAGGCTCGAGTCTGTTTACTATAAACAAGAACCCAGCGGAGGGCGGCAAGCGTCGAAAAAACGATGAAGACGTCAACGAGGAAGAAGATAGCAGCGATCTAGAAGAGGATGATGAACAAGACAAGAGTCAGTCAAGCGATGAAGATCATTTGCCCGACACATTCGAAAAGGATGAAGAGGAAAAGGAGCTCGAGGCGATGCTGTTTGGCGACAAGGACGGCATGCTCGAGTCAATCGACAAGCACAACGACGAAAAGAGGCGAAAGCAGAAACGCAGCAAACGAGTAAAGACGGGCGAGCAGGCGATCGACGATGAGATAAAATCAGAAGAGAAAGCGCGCAGGCCCGCGTGGCACGACGCAGCCGATCAGGAGCGGTAACAAAATAGACACTCAAATTGAGTCGGCGATTAGATTAATCGATTTGGCCGCCTCTATTCAGAGTGGACATAAAACAGCACAGTCAGTTCGCCAATCTGGTCGCAGCCAATTTGTCACAAGTCACATCGGCCGAGATAGAAGAGTCGCTGAAGGCGAGGCGAGTCTCATTGCCAACAGATCTTATCTTCCAGATGTCATAGTGTTCTCATTGTTTAGATTCGCCAAACACTACGGCACACCGGCCTGGGCCGATCTGGCCAACAAGGCCAAGCAAGCGGACGACGATGAAGCAGCAGAGGGCTTGAGTGTGAAAGGCGATCGAATATTGTCTTCTAAACGCGGTCCCTATTTGCCGAAAGGAATTCTCGACATCAAAGTTTGCACAGACGCCAACAAAGAAGAGCCCCAGCAAGTGAGTCAGAGCAGTCCGAATCGAGTATTTGTTGTTTCATCAAAAAAGTGCTGTCCGTGAAAGGGTCGCCTGAAATGCGTCGAATTTCATCCGAGTGCTCGAGTGATAATGACCGCCGGCCTGGGCCAGAAGCTCACCCTGTTTCAAGTAAGTTCGGGCAGAAATTCGGTCTCCGACTCGTCAACGTTTGATTCGCTCAGGTCGACGGCAAAAAGAATCCGAAAATTCAAAGCATTTTCATCGACAAATTTCCCATATTGGCCGCCCATTTCACCAAGCAGACAGGCGACGAGATCATAATGGGCTCTAGACACAAGAGCTTCTATTACTTTGATCTGCACTCGGGCAAAATAGTGAACGTCACTCCGCCGACCAAGGCGCTGGACGAGCATCAACGGCCGAGCATGGGCACCAACTTCCAGATCTCGCCCGACAACCGCTTTATCGCGTTCGCCGGCTCTCAGGGCCAAATTCATTTGTTCACTGTGAAGGTAAAGGGCCAACGAGGCCAGTATTTGCCCTGAGACTGCCACTTAGCCGCTGCTTAGTCAAAGGAATGGATCGACACTCTTAAGATCAATGACTCGTGTAACTCGCTTGCCTTCTCAAGTGACGCGCGCTATTTGTTCGCTTTTGGTGGTATGCGACTTGTCCACTGACGGTAGACAATAATGTTCGACGCGTTCGTAGACGACAAGGACGTGCATGTGTTCGACATGAACGCCCGGGGCTATCCGTGCATGCACAAATTCGCTGACGAAGGCTGCTTGAGTGGAGTGAGCATCGCCGTATCGGACAATTCACAGTTTATAGCCACCGGGTAAGAAATCTAGCCCGCCCTGACGATCAAGCAGGCGCGCGCTCAATTTGCCCATTGTCGAGATGCGCCAAACAAACTGGCCACAGAATCGTCTAATCGGTATAATTGGCCACTCTGCGTCTGAAAGCGTGAAACGGGCGCGCACCACACCAGGACGTTAAATTGACCAAATCCAATTAGGTGCAAGTCGGGCGTGGTAAACATCTACAACATGAACGAGTGCGTGGTAGAGCGCAGGCGCTATCCGAAGCCTCTAAAAACGTTCATGAACCTGACGACGCCGTGCACAAGCCTCAAGTTCAACAGCTCGAGTGAGATACTCGCCATCAGCTCGTCGTACACGGAGAACGCGTGTAAACTGGTGAGACCATTTTAAGACCGGCCAGCTCTTGGATTGACCGTATCACCGACTTATTGCCGACTTGACGTAGATCCACACGGGCTCGATGAGTGTGTTCTCGAATTTTCCGCTAGCCAAAGGCTCGCCGGGCACGGCGCTTCGCATACCTCAGTGCGTGGACTTTTCGATGAACAGCGGCTACTTGGCGGTCGGCAATCACAAAGGAAACGCTCTCTTATACAGGTAGATCGACAGGCCAAGCTTCTTAATTAAGCGGCTTAGCGGTGCGTGTGCGTCAGTCGCTTTCAATAAGCAAACAAATAAACATTGAGCGCTGGTCTATGAATAATCAAACGGCCAGTGCCATACGGACCTGGTGCGACTAGGCCATTGGCCATGTGTGTGTGTGTGTGCAGGCTTGTGTCTAATTATTACTAATAATTTCATTCATTTCTCAAGGCTCAACCATTTCGGCAGCTATTGAACTCGCTTGCTTCGATTGGAAATAAAAAAAAAGAGAGAGTGGAAAGCGAATGTATTGCTTTAATAGAGGGAGGAGACTAGAAAAGAGACGTATAGGCAGTGAGAGAGAGAGAGAGAGGGAAATGGAAAGGAAGAGAAAAAGAACGAAACGAAATTAATTGGCTTTGGTTGGGGCGCTGTTGAGGAATGGCATGAGTTGCTCACAGGCAAATAAATCAAGAGGCGATCGCAAATAATACGAACAAAAGGGAATAATAAAAATAATGCGATGATAATGTCGACGAAGGAAAATAAACACAAGCGCGCATGAAGCGAGTGACCTAAACGACGGCCGGCTCGGATTGGAGAGAAGCGAGCGAGCTTTGAGACGATTGGCGCCAGTCGGCGCTCAGCGCTCCGCATAAGTTGGGAGTAAATTCACCTTGAGTCGATCGATATCGACCGTCGAGCGAAATGGGTCGAATGGGTAGAGATAAGCGGACAGTGGCTACGCTGCTGACCGACCGCTGCTGGCCGAATGGGCATCGTTCGAGCGCGCTTAATTAAATGCGACCAAATATTTAATCAATCATTGAGCTCGCGCGCGCGCAGCCTTGCAACGGACATAATAGCACAGACGGGCACATCTGGCCGATTGAATTGCTCGACCAATGGGGAGGCGACCACAGGCGGTCGAGCATAAGTATTTCATGTGGCATAATGCGGTGGGCGGACTTGAGCGCCGTGCTTCTCGGTCGATCATAATCAACGGCCCATGTGATTGGCTGATGCGCTCGCATAAATTATGAAGCCGGCGCAAAATTGTTAGCTTGTCTTGATGATTCTAATTTCTGAATGGCTCCGTTCTACTCGTTCGTATTGGACCTGGACGCTCCAATCGGAGTGGAGAAATAAATTGAATCTTTGGCGATTGCCGCCCTCCCATTGGCCAGTGTCTAGAGCGATGAATTCTGAATTTATATTCGCTCACCACTGCGTGTACGCATTCTCGCCTTCATTTTAATTTTTTTCTTGGCGCTCGCGCGCTCACTCATTCGCTTTTGCCTCTCTCGTTCGCTCTCGTTCTCTCTCCACCCGCATTCTCCTATCGTCTTATTTTGTTCTATAATTGTGTCTCCTCCATGTTGTGGCTTTCGAATCAGGTCTAAATGCTTCTCGTTTTCTTGTTCTAGTTTCACAAGTCGCTTAACGAGGTCAGTCGCCCAAGCAGCCCGTCGTCATGTACGCATATAGCTCGTGATTGCGTCAATAGAGAATGGCTAGCACTGCAACAGTCAAACCGACCTCGCCGACTAACCAGCCGCCGCCGGCGCCGCTCAAATCAAGCGACAACCGTGTAACGGAGCCCAAAAAGCCGCTGCCATCCAAACCAAAGCCGATCAATCCAAAGGTCAGCGCCAAGCCATCCTTTATGCCTAACGGCTCCAACATGCCTAGTCCGATTAAACCACAGGTGCCGATCGCAGCCAAGCCTCCCAGTAACCTGCTTCCACTGGCAGCTGCCTCCTCACACAAAACTTCACCATCCAATGGCAACCAGAAATCTCAGACACCTACGTCTGGCGCTGATTCCAATCGGACTATAATGCTGAACGGAAACTTTAACCTCAACTCCCTACTGGCGGCCGCTGTCGGCTCCCAGCAGCAGCAGCAGCAACAGCAAGCGATCGCTGCCGCGGCACAGCAGCTTCTTAAACAGCAACAGCACAACCACGCTGCGGGACAACCTTTTTTTCAATTCATACCCATCGGCCAGCAGCAGCAACATGCTCAAGCTGCACAAAGTGGAGTTCAGCAGCCGTCGCAACAAAATCAACAACAACAGCAGCCGCAAAGTGTTCCTAATAATGCGCTGTCACAACCAACCAAACAAAACGGCGCCATGCCTACAATATACGCTGCATCTACAATGCCAGACGGAAAGATCATATTTCAGACTATACCGGCCCAGTTTCAGTCGAACGCCGGCTCGTCAAATGAACAGCAACAACAGCAGCAGCAGCTTTTGCTCAACCTGCTGAGTCAAAGGGCATCGGCATTGGCGGCCGCTTCTAAAAACGGCCAAGCGAACGGAAATGTCCAACAGCAGCAACAGTTAAACGCCGCAATTGTGGCCGCTCAGCAGCAGCTTCAGCAAAAGCTTCAACAAGAAGAGCAAAAGAACCAGCAGCTCGTACAGCAAGTAAAGAAGCGGGCAAGAGACGACAAGGAACACAAAGACGAGAGCATGGACACGAGCGATTCGAAAGCGCAGGAAAAGTCGAACCAATCGCCGAGCCAAGCGAACGGCTCGACCAAAAAGAGAGGCCGGCCCCGTCTCTACGCCCAGAATCCCCTCTCGGACAAGCCGAACAAGAACAGGTCCATAAACGCGGCCGGCGCCTATCCCAATATCAAATCGGCGCCAGTTTTCAAGGCCGAAGAAGGAGCAGCAGCGGCCGCTTCGCCGCCCAAGCTGCCTCTTGTGCCCAGCGCAGGGCCCTTGCCTTCAATTATTCACCTCACGCACGGGCTTCCGATATTCCCATCGCCGTCAACTTCTGCCTCATCGTCGACTGTATCGACGGCGCCATACAACGGCGGCGGCTGCGTGGCGGTTCAATCGAATTGTGAAGTCGACAACAAGAGAAGCAGTCTTGACCGGGAGACAGCGGACAGGCAGGCGGCCGATGAAGAAAAGACAAAACTGAAAAACGAAATGAAAGAGCCGACCACCACCGAAGAAGAGAAGGAAAAAGCGAACGACTCTCGTGGTGTCCTCACACACGTCATTGACGGCTACGTCATAAAGGAGAGCTCGCAGCCGTTTCCAGTCAAGAGCGAGTCATCCAAAAAGAGCAGCAAGTCGGCCAACTGCGCCTATTGCGGCATAGGCAAACGAAAGCTGCACGAGAAATTCTGCTCGAGCTCGTGCCTCAAGCGTTACGCCAAGGCCAAGCAGATGAGAGCGTCGAGCGAGAGCGGAAAAAGCCTGCGCTCGAGCAAGGACCGCTTGAGGCAGATAAGCGAGAACGAGCAAAAGTCTCACAAACACCACAAACAGCACCATCACCACCACCATCATCACCATCGAAGGTCAAAGAACCGCGACGAAGAAGAGGAAGAGAGCCAAGAGCGAATGGACTTGAGCATGCCACCGCCGGCGTCTCATTCGAGTCCGCGACAGAACACGCTGCCGCTCAACTCCTACTCTCATAACGGAAGTCTGACCATGAACGGTTCGCTTGTGAACAACAGCATGGAGCAGAGCTGGCCTCCAGGCGATCCAACCGAATGGAGTTGTGATCAAGTTTATCAGTTTGTCAGCTCAGTGGCCGGCACTCAGGTGGCCGAGATATTCCGTGCGCAAGAAATGGACGGCTCCGCGCTAGCGCTCATCCGAGACGATCATCTGGTCAACACAATGCAAATAAAGCTCGGACCGGCGCTCAAAATACTCAGCAAGTTCAACGAGCTAAAGCAGCGCTCGGCGGGTAGTTTGCAGCAGCAATCGTTCCATTAGCGCGCTTCTCCTCGTTCTTCTTCTCGTTCTACTTCTTCCTCTTCTTTTCGTGCTCAGCTCAGTATCGCCGTATCCAATGTACAGATTGCCGTTCATTGTTCTGGCCGCGCTTGGTCGCACTGCGCCAAGACGAGTCTCCTGTTTCTCTATTCTCACGTGTATGTTTAACACAAGGTCGCCAGACCGCCCCTCACATCCAAAGCGATTGCGTGCGACGACTATTCTTTCCTCTCTTCTTCGTTCGTTTGTCTATTTAAAGGAGGACATAAGCACAAAACTGCTTGAATGACGACGCTCTCTGCCTCTCTGCTCATGAACACGATCATCGGTCTTGTTTGTTCACTATTTTCTTGTGCCGCCTGCCAGGCGCCAGCAGACACTTTTGATTTATTTCACTGTTCTATTTTAATAAAAACGACGATTGCACTTTCAACTGAACCAGTCGAATGAAATAAGAATTAGAATTGGAATTCTAACTCTCGATCTCGACAGAAAAAGAAGCAATTTCAATTGAGTTCAGGGACAAGCCACCGATTTGGGGGACAGAAAGGGAAGAAATGATTTGGCGTCTGATTCATAGTCCAGAGCGACTAGTTTCGCTCGTCTGCAGTCGATCATCGGGTCTATTTGGCACGACGAGGCCAGCCACGGTCAAGCGAACCTTTTTCACAAGCCAGTGGCAATATCAACAGCGGGCAGAGAAGAAGTCGACCCAGAGCTCGATAATTGAGAGCAGCAACGAGCCAGGGCAGCTCTCGACTCATTTCAGTCCGGCCCGCACCGGTTAGTGCAGATTTGTGGTTCGGTCTGTGTCGAACGCGTTCGAAACAATTCATCACAGCCAAACAGGCGGCCAAGGATTTCAGCTACGGCTCCATTATTCTGGCCGGTGCGCTCACTCTGGCCGCCATATTCTACTATCTCTTCTCGGAGCTGTTCTCGCGCGAGAATCCAAGCGGCATCTACAACGAGTCGTCCAAAATATGCCTGGCCAACTTTGAGGTGCAGGAGGCGCTCGGCAAACCGATCAAGGTGACCACCGACTCGGGCGGACGCCGCGTCTTCCAGATCAGGTTCAGTTCAGTTTTTGTCGCGTTTCGTGAAAGCAACGCTAACTTCTCGCCGCTTCGTGTGCGGACGTTTGTGCGTGCCAAATTAGACACAAGTACTCGTTTGAGGACGGAATCCTCTGCTTGACTCTGAACTACTATTTGGAGGGCGCCCGTAACAAGGGAACAGTGGTCTGCAAAGTCAAAAAGGTCGGTGCACACGCTCGATGGCGATTGTTGTCTGTTGTTCATTCTAGTGTATTTGATTAGAACGAGAAGAGCGGCAAGTTCGAGTACGAGTACATTGTCCTCAAGCTCGACTTTCCCTATCACGGCCAATATCAGATAAACGTGAAACCGGATCTCTAGCCGTCCTGAACACATCTGCTTGCTATATTCCTCTCGCTCAGCCAGAGGAAAAATGACGAATGAACAATAAAACGCGATGAGATCTATCGAACCGATGAAATGTGTGTTCTCGCTCGTTTTACTTTGCTCCAACTGAGGAGGCATTTACCCGCCTCGTGTCCGCTTCTCATTTGTGCTTGTGTGCACGCTCGCTCGTTGATTATGCGTGTTAGATGATCAGAGCTGGCCGTGGCGTGTTGAGCCTCGGTCGCCAGCAGGTGTTTGGCGCCGTCCTGCCAAAATGCTTCAAATCGAGCGCCCCGAATCGATCGACAACCAACCGGCTTAGTCCAGTGCTGGTGCTGGGCGGCGCGCTAGCAGCAGGCGCCGTTTACTATTTCGTCGGCCAGAGCAAACCGAAACGCGTTAAAGAAGAGGAGGAAGAGAAGCTCGAGCTAGACTTGAATGACATATACGAGCGAGCGGCTCTCAAGTTCCTGTCCGATCCTCAAGTAACTATCTTGATGTGTGACGCGCGAGCCTTAACTGACCTTTGGTATCAAGGTCGTACACAGTCTGGGCGTGCCAATTCAAATCACGTCGGCATCAGAGAGGCCCGACGTACGCTCAATCACACTTAGGTTACTCAATTTAGTCCTCTCTCTCTATCTGTTCAAGTCGACACACATACTCAAGCTGAGTCTGAAATAGACGCGAAGGCGACCAGCTCTACTCGTTGGTTGCGTACGAGGCGCGCGGCAGTCTCAACTCGGGCACAATCTACTGCAAGCTGCTCATGGTCGGTTTTGTTTATTTCTTTAAATCAGAGGCGCGTCTGTTCACTTAATGGCATTGAACTAGGACCAGAAGACGAAAAGATTCGTGATGAAATCGGCGCTGCTTAAATTGAACAATTCAGGGGCGGCGGCGGCGGGCGGCGATAAGCATCGTCAGCGGGAGATTGAGCTCAAAATTGACCAATGAGCGCGTGGCTCTCCTCTCTCCTGCCGGCGTCCAATTACTCTCGCATTCTCTCTAAGCTCTTTGAATAATATTGACTTGAATCACTTGAGCTCTGCTCGGACAATGAGCGCGAAATTCGATTCGTTTCGAGATGGCTTGGCAACCATCCAGACAAACAGAACACTCTATCTATTCGCCTACTCAAATAGACTGCCTGTGCGCGCGTCTATTGTGCGTGTAAATAAAACATGATGGTAATCTGAAACTTGTTGTACAAGTCGCCAGCCACACAGCGCGATAAGAGAGCGTAGAAGCAGCGGCATGGACCTCGAAGACGCGATTAATGACGCAGAGCAGACGACCGCTTTTGTCGGCACCAAGTTTTGCCGTGAATGGTGAGCCGACTCAATGCCGCATATTTTTTCAAACTCTTAACAACAACAACAACCACAGCAACAACATGCTCTACCCCAAAGAGGACAGGGAAATGAAGAAGCTGCTCTATTCTGTATGTGGCGTTTTAAATTAGCACTCTGTTCGATCGACTAATTAGAGAGCAGTGCCGCAACTGCGACCATCAGGAATTTGCCGACAATTTGTGCATCTATGTGAACAAGATCACGCACGAAGTGGACGAGCTCACCCAAATCGTGCCGGACGTCATCTCCGATCCAACACTGCCGAGGACCACGGACCATCCGTGTCCGAACTGTGACAATCGTCTGGCGGTGTTTTTCCAGGCCCACTCGAGACAGTCAGACGACCGAATGACTCTCTACTATGTCTGCTGTAATCCAAAATGCACGCATCGATGGACCGAGTGATCTGACCTTCGTTTCTGTCTAAATGTCTTTGTTTGACTTGATGAATACTCTCTAATCACACTTTACTGTTATAAATGAGAATAAATACAAAATGCGCGCTTTATCTCTGTCCTGATGCTTGCGCGACGACTCGTGAAAAAGTCAAAACTAGAAGGCTCTAGTTGGCCTCTGAGATAACCGCCCTGATACAAGAGAGATTGAGAGGACCGGGAGGAAATGCTGAGGCTTGGCCGAAAGTTGGCATCTGAGCTGCGGCGAGGTCTTCACACCCTGTCCGTAAGCGAGCTGATCGCTGACCAGTCAAATCAAGTCAACCGGCAAGTGCACGTGCACGGCTGGATAAAGAGCGTGCGCATTCAGAAGGACGTAAAGTTCTTGAGTCTGAGCGACGGAGTCAGTTCACTGCAGTTGGTCATATCGCAGCCGGATGAGCAAACTGCGCGTCTGCTCGACCGGCTCAATTTGAACACATCGATCGAGGCCACAGGTCTGCTGGTGGAAAGCTCTCACGCGAGCAAACAACGAGTCGAGCTTCAATTAACTCAGCTTAGCATAATGGGCGAATGTGACGCCAACCAGTATCCGTTCAAGTTGAAAGCCAATTACGATCTAGAGCAGCTGAGAGCTCATGTCCATCTGAGGACGCACTTGAGTCCATTTGCGAACATCATGCGATTTAGAAGTGCTCTAACTGCGAGTGTGCACGAATTTTTTGCCCGCCGGCGCTTCGTTCACATTCACACGCCGCTAATAACGTCGAACAATTGCGAGGGCGCATGCGATACATTCCGACTGAATGCGGACGAGCGTTCTGACCAGAAGCCTTTTTTCGCTCAGGCGGCCTTTCTGACCGCCAGCGCGCAGCTTCATCTGGAAGCGATGACCACCACGCTCGGCCGAGTGTACACGCTCAGTCCGGCGTTTCGGGCGGAGAAATCGCTCACTCGGCATCATTTGGCCGAGTTTTACATGCTGGAGGCCGAGCTGGCTCCGTTGCATTCGCTCGACCGCCTGCTCGACTTTGTCGAAGAGCTGGTCAAACAAGTGACCGTCGACGTTCGGCAAAGAGTGAGCGACGAGCAGCTGGCCTCCATCGACCAGATTGTTAAGCGCACAAAGAGGGAAGCCGCCAAAAGAGGAGAGGCGGCCACAGCATTGGACAGTCTGGTTCGCCTGTTTGCCAGCGACAAGTTCGTTCGCATCACCTACAAAGAGGCAGTCGAGCTGCTCAACCAGAGGAGCCACAGGGGACAGCAGCGAAAGGTGGAGATTGGCGACGACTTGAGCAAAGCGGACGAAAAGTGGCTCGTTCAGAGTCTAGGCCACAAGCCCGTGTTCATCACTCACTACCCGCGTAGTCTCAAGCCGTTCTACATGCGACAGAACGAGGCGCATGTCGATCTGGTCGACAACTTTGACCTGCTCGTGCCCGGAGTCGGCGAAATAGTGGGCGGAAGTCTACGCGAGCATCGCCTTCACTTGTTAAAGAAGCGCATGAAGGAGGCCGGCCTGGACTTGTCGGCGTACAGCGAATATCTGCAGACAAAAGAGTTTGGCGCCATGCCAATGGGCGGCTTCGGACTCGGATTTGAACGCTTCATGCAAATGCTTCTCTCAATCGACAACATCAAGGACGTGTCTGCATTTCCTCGTTTCTTTAAAAGCTGCAAGATGTGATTAAAAGCGCAAACCTAAAAGCGCCACAGAGCACGACGCCTTGAATGAATAAAAACAAAGAAACAACAACAACAACAAGCAGCTGCTGTCTCTGTTGCTTCGAACGCATTCCAATTTGATTAACAAGATGAATAGACCAAGACGAGAAATGGTTTGATAATTGAGCAGGCAACTTCTGGGCCAAGTGCTGCTCACCAATAATTGCCTGCAGCCTGCGGCAGGCGATATAAAGAACAACAAGTTTGCCCCTGAAACGATGACACAATCGTTAACATAATGCGCCAAAGGGATTCGCCAACGAAAGCAATTTAGCGGATTTTCTCTCTCTCTCTCTCGATCGCTCGCTGGCTTAGATTAGATGGCGCAAGACTTATTCTAAACTTGTAAGTTGTTTGAGTCTAATTCCTTCCTAATGGCATTGTACACGCCAAGCGATTCAAGCTCGAACCTGCAGAGTGGAAGTAAGAGCTGCTGCCACTGCTGCTGCTGCTGACCTTTCGGGCGCTTGACGTGTTGCAGCCTTTGGAACCAGAGTTAGTTAGGTTGCTGCCGGTTAATTGCTTCACTCGCTCGGCGTATTAGACTCGCATGTTACTGAAATTAACCAGCGCCGCTCGGGAGTTGGAGTTGATGACGCATGAGCTCGACAATAAATTTCCACTCTGCCTATCAGTTTAGACGAGGCTAGGTGTGCGATTTGCGCCTGTGGCTCTGAACACCTCCAAAAGCGAAAACAAATTCAAAAACAATAAAGAGGAGCAAATTGGCTTCGACTCATGTCTTACCAGCAATTAATGCTGTTATGAGTCAAATAAATATAAATTTGCAATTAAAGAAGGAAGAGAACGCGGCGAGGAAGAAGAAGCGTCAACAACAGCAGCAGCAGCAACGGAGACAAGCCGAGCATCAGTTGTAAATTATTGCTTTAGGAAACACTGTAATTCAACACTCGCAGCGACAGCGTCTCCCTCAAGTGTCGATACGCGTGTTGTGAGCAACAAGCAGGCCTGGAAACCGAGACCCACAGAGACAGGCAGCGAGAGGGAGGGCTAGAGAGAGAGAAAGAGGCAGGGAGCATGGATTCAGTGAGCGAAATGGACGAGATAAAAAATAAACGAGCAACCAGATTACTGCAAAAGTTCAAGACAGTCGACGAATGTGCAGAGGAAAAGAGCACCACGAGTGGCAACAGAGCAGCCAAGGGCAGTCACGAAGAGGCGAGCTCTCTGAGCGCCTCTTCCGCCGTGCCGGCTCGGTTCAATTCGGCGGCGGTGAGGAAAAATTGGAAAAACGTTCTGGACCTTGCGCGACAGAAGAGCGAGGTCGCTTTCTCCATGGAAGAGCCGTCCAACGTAGCCGAGAGCTTTGGTCCCTCTCTGCCCGTCTACGCGACAAATCAAGAGAACTGGACCTATTTCTCCATAATCATCTCGATGGTCGCCTTCCTCTCCGTTCTGTTCTGCTTTCTAGTCTACATTCTCTTGCCCTATCCGTGATTGGTTTCAGCTTGTCGCGCGCACTTTCTTTCTGTTTATTATGCTCCATCTTTAACTTAGCCAACAAATGAAATAATAAAACCAATCAAACAAGAACGCAAAACAGAACAAATAGTCAGTGATCGGCCGATTCACTCGAACCACTGTCACTTGGCCCGATTAGACTGTCACTTGGATCGATTAGACTGTGATAAGGAGGAGGCGGCTGCTCGGCCGATGCACTGCGCGGCAATGCGTCCGCTTGCTCGTTGGACTTGGCACCGACTCGGTCCGGATGGTCGTTGCGTTGCGACAATCTGCTCAACTCTGTCAAGCATTCCTGCGCGGTCTTGAGCACTTTTTGCGGATTCTGGTCCGATCCTTGGAAGCAAGTGCATGTGACCGGCGTGAAGAGCTCATGGTAGTTTGGCGGTCGATTGGCTCTGGTCGATCGGGCCGCATCCGCTGTTGGGCCCTGGTACCGGCTGAGCAGTTCGGCCTGTTCGAGAAGCATCTGTTCTCTTAAAGCCTTGCGCAAGTCCGACTTCATTCTCATCCATCTCCACATGATGAAGAGCAGGAAAATGGCGGCGGTGAGCATTGATACAAGCACCGAGTAGAGTTCATCGCTTTTGGCCGCGAATGGATTGGCAACGGTGCTCGTCGCTCGCTCTCGATCAAGCTTCAGACTCGACTCAAACGAGTCGACAAACGCAGCCAACGTTCGGTCTCGTTCAATCGGCTCTGTCTGCTTCGCCTGTCCGGGTGTCCAAGTCGCCACCGAACTTGTCGGTTCTTTGGTACTCTTCAACAGCTGACTTATAAGCTCCATGATTCTGCTCTGTTTGTGTGTCTTATCAATGTTTATTGCGTCTCGATGTAATGAACCAGCATTTGGCGCGTGTGACTTTGTCAAGACGCTCGCCACTCGGTATTCTGTGCGCTTCTTCGTTTTGTGCGTTTAAATTTCTCAACTGTGTTCAAGGAAGTAGCAAACTTGACGATGCACTTGTGCCCGTAATGCAGAAGCAGCGTGCCACACCAACAGCAAGCAGCAGCAGCAGCAGCAGAAGACGCAACTACCAGATAACAGAAATAAATGTTTGCAGCCGCCTTTTTCCTGCTAGTTATTCATAAATGGGCCCCAAAATTGGGTTCATAATCACAGAATTATGTAATTCAGGCGGCTGAGAAAATTTATCGATTAAATTAGCAAGAGCGTCGAGCAAGACGACCGAGTCGTAGGACGCGCAGAGAGCTCGGGACCCTTGTTGAGCATCCAGGCACTTAAAGGCGCCAAACAGGCGAACGGAAGCCGCGTTTTAAACGCGCAAAACACGCTGCCCGGGCGAACGCTTAACAAAATCGAACGAGCAAGCGCGCGCAATCGCGAAATGTAAAATCAAGCGAAAACAAGCGAGCAAAGATCATGCGGCGAACAAAAATATCCAAATCCAGCCTCAAAACCAATGCATTGAATGTGCCTAATCTTGCTTGAGATTAATGATCGTTGATGAGTAATTGACTGTAATATTTTGACTCAGATTACGCACACATGGCTTGCCGAGCAGGCCTTAACTAGGACGGAGATTAAACGATAAATAGAAGAATGTGATTCGCATACATGCGAAATGTTGACTGAAAGCAAGAGGCAGTTCTGACCAGCTCTGCAGCTGTTGGAGTTGTTGTCCGCCTCGGAGGAGACGTCCCGCCTCGAGTGGTCATTGTTCAGAAGGAGCAGCGGCCACGCAGATCAGTCGAGATAGTCGCAGTAGGAAGGCTAGATACATTGTGGCCCATTTTTTTTTGAGCTAATTGAGGTGATCAGCAATGGCCAACTGCATTGTCCTTTTGCTTCTTGCCAGCATCGGCGCCGTCAAGTGCTCGTCACCGGGCCATGACGAATTGTTCACATTTCCTGAACGCGATGTGCGATGTAGGTGATTCTCAGCAGTGGTTCTCAGCTTTCCTTCCGCTCTAATCCGTTGGTCGCTCAAGTTGGCATGTACGACGACGACGCGCCCAAAGAGCCGTATTTGAAATCGCGCAACTCTCACATCGAGCACTTTCTCAGCCCGTACAAGTACATGCGAGTGTGCTATTTTGCCAACTGGGCGGGTAAGAGCCAATGTGACCAGATTAGAGCTCTTTGACAAACGAGTTGATTGAAAGCCAAACGCCGCGACAATGTGAGCCGGGTGGTGCCGGAGGACATTGACCCGTTCCTGTGCACGCACATCAACTACGCATTTGCCAAAGGTAAGGCACACTCCGGCTGGCTAGACTCGCTCGACCACTTGAGTCAACTTGTACGAGTAGTGGGCCAGAATCTGGAGATTAAGCCGTATGAAGAGGACGACACTCAGGACTGGAACGGCGGGCCAGGCATGTACCATCGCATACACGCCCTGCGCAAGCAGAACCCGGATTTGAAAATCATGCTCTCGATCGGAGGCTGGGTAATCGAGGCCTCGTCCAACCAGACGATCTACTCGCATTTTCAACTCAAATTAAAAGACGCACGCATCACAAGGCTTCAACGAGGCGGTCAAAACCGACAGTGCAGTGTACTTGGATTTTATAACTCTTTGGTTCTCTCTCTTGTCTCATTTGCTTTGGTTGAATGAAAAGCGACAAGTTTGTGCAGAACGCCATCGAGTATCTACGCCAGTACGAGTTTGACGGGTGAATTGAACGACCAAATCGCTTAAAATGAAGAACTTTAGTTCAACATTAGACTGAATGCACAGCTTTGATCTCGATTGGGTAACTGGTTTCGGTCGTTTTTTACCGTTTATCTGCCGATTTAACGTCTGCATGAGAACAGGAGTATCCGGGAGCCAAGGACCGCCAGGCCGACGAGGGCACTCGAGAAGGATTCACAAAACTCGTTCGAGTCAGTTTGAGCATATTTGCTTGTTTGAAATGAATTTCTCAATTCGAACCGAAGAAACTGAGAGAAGAGTTCGAGAAAGAGGCGTACGAGAAAGACAAGCCGCGTCTGTTGTTGTCGGCCGCGGTCGGTGCAGCCAAGGAGCGCATTGAGAAAGGCTACGAGGTGGAGAAGATTTGCAAGTGAGCTGGTTGTTGTTGTTGATCACACCGAGTCGATTGAACCATGTTCAAACAAAAAGGGACTTTGATTTCATCAATGTGATGAGCTACGACTTTCACGGCAGGTAAACTGGACGCTCTCAGGCCGAGTGGCGAATCGGATGTAAAAAAGCCGTTGTGAACAGCTGGGACGGCAAGACCGGTCACAACAGCCCGTTGTACGCGAGAAAAGGCGAAGACGAAAAGGACCGCAACTGGAACATAAACGCTTCAATCCACATCTGGATGGGTGCGTATTAAACGATAAGTTCGAATGTCACAAGTCAAAATGAGAGCCGATCGACAAGAGATGGGATGTCCCAGAGAGAAGCTCAATTTGGGCATATCGGCCTACGGTCGTTCGTTCAGCATGTACGGCGACAAACAGTCACACGAGATGGGAGTGAAGGCAAGCGCAGCCGAGGCAGGACCGTACACCCGCGAGGCCGGTGTCTACGCTTACTACGAGGTAAATGGTCGACGCTTGCGGTTCAAAGCGAACGATTATCCGGATTGAGTGCAGATTTGCGAGATTCTTCAAAAAGACAAGTCGATCAAGATCTACTGGCACGAAGAGCACGACGTGCCGTACGCGTACAAGCCGGGCCTTTGGATCGGCTTCGACAACATCAAAAGTGTAAAGAACAAGGTGAGTGAATTGAATGAGCGGCAAGCAGCCGTCTGATCTAATGGCCAGTGCGAGGAGCAGATGCGATATTTAAAGCGGACAGGACTGGGCGGAGTGATTGTCTGGTCGCTGGACATGGACGACAAGTCGGGCAGTGTTTGCAATCAGGGAAAGTATCCCATAATAAACGCATTGAAAGAGGAGCTCGAGCTAGAGGAAGAGGGCGGCGTCTCGACGGGCCGGGCACGTCTCATCACCGATCTGCCTCGCGGATTCTGGAGCAAGTCGAAGCTTCAGAATGCAGAGCACAACTCGTCGCTCACCGTCTGCTCTGCCCGCCGCCTCTCCTTCGCCTTTTTATTTCTCCTATTCTCGCCAGTTCGGCTCTGAATTGTCCATTTTGTCCATTTCGACTAATCAGTTTATTATGTATTTAGAGAAAAAAAAAGTTTTTTGTTTAAATAAATTGATAAAATCATTCAAATCATTGTATCAAGTTGATTGTTGATACAATCGATCGAGCTCTATCTAATACATCGAAGCGCAAAGTGAAGCGATCAAGATTAAGCCGTTTTGTTTTCTTTGTCGTTGTTGTTGTTGTTGCCGCTCTGTTGTCCGTTTTGTACTTGAATGATCAGCTTGAGCTGATCGATTCGATTCATAAAGTCGTTGCATTTTTGTCTGAGATAGTTACGCGACTGCTCGGTGCCTTCGCGGATCATCAGCTCCTCGAGCAGCATGTCCACGCCCTCGCGGTACATTTTCAACGCGTCCACGAATCGGCTGGCGTCGTCGAGCTGCTTGGCCCTGCCCAGGATCCTGACCGCTCGTTGAAGATTTTCAAAGTCGTCTGCAGCCACTCGGTTTCTGCCTGTCGGTCCAGCCTCATTCTTAGACTGGTTACTGCTGTTTATCAAATCCTCGACCGCTCGTTCGGTGCATGGAGTGACCAGGTCGGTGTCGGTTCCCGCTGCTACCGCTCTCTGCTCCTCTCTGTCCTCACTGCCAGGCATCTTTGGTTTCTTCGATTTGCTCCTTTAACCTAAAACAAGAGTCAAATTATCAAATGACGAATCTTCTGAAGCGAGCAGGCCGTCGCCGTCTCAGCTAGTTCTATCTATTTTATGGTGCGGTTCACACCAAAGCGCATTTCGTGTCGGCTTGTCGATGAGTTTCAAGTAGATCCAGCCTGAATTCATAATAACCGTTCTAATGCACACTGGCGCAAGTTGGACGATTCGCTCGAGAATACCCGTCTTGCTCGGTCGGCCAGTCGCTTTGTCCGGTCCGAGCGAATAATTCACTCGAGTCCTCCTCTCTCTTTCTCTCTCTTCATTTGCGCTCGCACTTGCCTTCTTGCAATCGCTTCACTCTTTTTCTCAGTCTCTCGCTCAATTTTTCGTCCGCTCTCTCCTCGCCGAGCCCCCATCCCCTGCTCTCCTTTGTGTATAATGCGTTTGTCATTTGATTTCGCTCAATTCGTCAAGAAGCCTCAGCAGCAGCGGACGATTAAAAGAGCATCATCGTAAATCGTGTCTGCATCCAGCTGCAAGCGAGCCAAGTGTCCAGCTCGGACGTCATCACCATCTTTGATGAAGTAGCGGTCGCTCTGGTCAAGATGATCACCAAATATGATTTGGCGCCAAGAGAGAAGCTAAAAAAGTTGCTTGTCCTTTTCTCTCCCCGTCTCTCTCTCTCTCTCGCTATGTGCCCAGACGGGTTATCAAGCAGAGAAATGATTAGCCAAGCGTTAGCATTGTCAAGCTTCTATTATTTTCCACTCGAGCAAGCTCTATCTGCTTGCCGCCGCTCAAGAATAAATTAATTCATTTGCGATTCGCCTCTGCGGCCGCTGCTGTTTCTGTTTGAGATGAAATGGTTTCACGACACTGCTGACAACTAATTCCAATTATTCAAATATCGTCTTTTATTCGAATATTGGTCGACTCCTGTTGGTAGCGTTTGTCTGCCGCTTTCCTCAACAGAGTCACCTCACTCTCAAAGCTGAGCTTAATCGTAGAGGTCATGTAATTGGGGAAGATGCGTTTGCCATTAAATTTTATTTCCAACAAACTGAAAGCGAAGGTTAGCGCGTTTCAGGAATAACCTCGAAGCTGACGCCTTTAGTCGTTGAAGAGCCGCTGGGGCTTGAAAATTCAACTTCGTCCCTTCTGATGATGATTGTTAGGTCTCTGTTGGCATCTTCCTTGCGCAGAATGTGCTGCTTGAAACCTGCTGTTTCGCCGGGAGCCATCAGTGCGCTTGATGCTGAAATGGCTGCACTGGTAAGTGCGGTACTGGCCACAGCAGCTGCAAGAGTTGGAGCAGCTGCTCCCCCTGTAGCTCCTGTGAGAGCAGCGGCTGCCGCGGTTATAACAGCCTCGTCGATTGTGTCCCAGACATTTTCGAGTCCGTTGAGAAAACCTTGAAAGTTGTTTGGGTCTGTGTAATACATTCGACCGTCGGCAACCCAGACGACTTTCCACCAGTCGCGGCCAGTGGTCAGGAAGCCAGTGTGAAAGCGTGCCGATCCTTTGCTGGATGAGCGTCTTGATTTGGGCACAGAATCCCATTCAAATTCGTCCACGTATTCATTGCTGTATTTATGAATGACTTGCACCCCGTAAATGTGTTGTCCGAACTGGTTATCGATTCTGACATTGGCATAGTGCAGCGTTTTGGCCAGTAAGCTCAATGGTAAGAGGGCTAGAATAATCAATGAAACCCTCATTTCTAGGCATTCGGAATGAAAAGGTCCAAATAAAATGGGAATAAAAGTTTCGTTGCAATCGACTGCACAAGGCCAAGTCGACAAGCCGCCAAGACAGTAGCATGAAGCAGCAGCAGCAGTAGATATCTCTTTGAAGAGTTAAACAGTTTCGATAGCACTTCACTGTTTGGCTTTTGCTTAAGATCAAAAACACGCCCTTCCTTTTTTATTACTTTGCTCACATGAACATACACGACTTAACAAACTACCTAAAAAATGCCGAATGTGAGGTGGTAAAACGAGAACCAGGCGATAGAAAGATGACTGGCGTTTAATTCGAATCGATTTTTTAGTGTCTGGGACAGCTACGATAAACCTGGAGGCTTATGGTATCACGTAGACACTAGACTAAAGACCTTGGCCGCGCCAGGTTAAGGTTCAGGAACGAACAAATCCTCCGGAAACCAATACACGCCATCCAAAGAGATCCCCAAGTGCACATAATATTCAGTATTATGAATGACCGTTTTCCTGAAGGCCAGTCTTGCTGCTCCACCTTCTCAAAAGACCCAAGACCATGGCTATTTATAGATGCTTACTCTTTTTTCCAATCCGTAATCGCCAAAATAGGAAGCCTTAGTTCAAGACTCGCAGCTGGACAAACGCCTAGAAAATGCGCTTTCTCTGGATCTTGTTTACAATTCTACCATTGTGGTTGTGGACCTGTGTAGGCGCCATCGACTGGAGGAACGGAGACGGAACCATGTGGGCCCCTTCGTGTGACTTTCGTGGCGGCGATATTGCCAAAAAGTATATACCCGGCGATCTATGCGGCGGCGCTTGCCGGAATCAGCCAGGATGTAGTCACTTCACTTGGACGCCACACATGGGCGGCACCTGCTGGATGAAGACCGGATTTGATCCCAGAAGCAGAGCATTCGCAACCTCCGACTCAAGTTTGGTTTGTGGATATCTCGTATGAAATGTGGTCGTTGGGCATAGTGTTGAGCAACAGCTCTTTTTCTATACTGATGTAACAGACATTCTAATTACCTTAGGACTTGAGCTGAAACTTTTTAATAAAGTTTGAAGTTTTTTTCATCGGCTCGTTTAGTCTCGATTAGAACTGATTTAAAAATGATAGAGGAAGCACCAATGCTGCTTATTCAAGCAATTTGTTTATTTATACGTTATTTATAGCGGACAAGATCCGGTTTATTGAAATAGCCGTCCCGTGTGTTGTGCTCTTTCGGGCAGCATTTGTCGATCGCGTTGCTTACGGTCGATATTCAACCAACTGCAGCCAAAGTCACTAGGGTAGAAGTGCTTTGTTGAACGGATTCTGCGGCGACTTTTGCCATTCTTTCTTCAACATTTGTTTGAGCTGCGATAGACGCATGTTGGGATTTTCTCGCTTCAATCTTTCAAGATTCTCTTCTTCAAACTGAAGATAAGCAGACTTCATTCGCTTCTCAGGATGGATGTCTACTTCGCCAGGCAGGCTTCCCTTGCTTTAAAGATTGCGCGTCAGGGCGACCAATTCGAATCAATCGAGTAGGAAAAGGAGACCAACTTGAGAATGGCGATCGCTTCGTCCACATTGCGGGCATGATCGCCTTCGATTTCCAGCCGATTGACATTCTCGGTCGGTATTTCCGTGTCGGTGGCGATTTTCTGTTTCGCTGTTTCAAATTGTTTTAATTTAAAGAGACAAGAAAAGCGTGTCTGGGTGTGTGTGTGTGAGATGTTGGAGGCTTACCGAGTTCGGCCTGCGCTCGAGCCGTTGCTGCGTTGGCCGCTTCTCGCTCCCTGATCGCATGAATCTCGTGCCGTGTCATTTTGTCGGCTCTGTCTGCCTTGCCCGATTTCAATTTGCTCATCTCCTCCTCGAGCTGTTTCTGCGCCTCTTGTTTCTTCTGCAGCTTCTCCATCTGCTTCTTCTCTTTGTCCTCTTTGCGTTCGGTTTTTCGAGCCAGCAGTTTGTCATTATCTTCCCACAGCTTGTCCTCCTTTAACTTTTGCTTTTTCTCGGCCTCCTCTCGTTTCGCTCTTTCCTGGCGCTCTTTGGCTTCGACCACTTTTGGATTATTTCCCCAATTCTTCGGCATTTTCGACACTCTCTCTTTTCGATTTCCTTCTTGAATTTCAACACAAACAACAAGTTAGTTGTTGCTCGCTTTGAGCCTTTCTTTCTTTCATCGACTTGTTCATGAGTTGCGCAATTCTCTCCCAAAGTGACTTGAATTTGTCTTCTATCGGTGAGCATCTCGCACCAATTTTAACTAGACAATTTCACACTCTTATCTAATCTTAGGAGTTGCTTCTGATGCCTTGACGGTGTCAAACGATAAGCAAGTTGAAAAAAGTTTATTTGAAAGTGAGCGAAAAGAAAACAAAACAAAGGAAGAAAAGGAAATCGAGCACGAAGCGACGCACAGACAAAGAGGCGTAAGAAGGAGCACGAAATGAGAAAGGCTTTGCAGCAAAGTTCACTTTAACGTTTCGGGATATTGCGTTTTATTGAATCGATTCCAAATTACGAAATCGACTGATTTATTTTAATCGTCACTTAATTGGCGCTGCTGTTGTCTTTTAATGATGGTTCTTGATTGTCCTTTTTACATGAGACGTTCATTGTTTAGGCAAATTGCGGTTGTTGCTTTTTTCTTTGTTTTGTTTTTTTTTTTGCTTCTTTTGGTCTTTTTATTTTTGCTTTATGCTGCGGAATTAGTCGTCGGATTTGACGCGACTCGATTGAAGTGAAAGTACTAAACAGTGTTTAGGGCCGACCGGCGGGCCTATTTTGGCTTCTTGTGCGTTGACATGTGCGATTTAAGGTTGGTGCTCTGCGCGAAACGTTTATTGCATCCTTCGTAGGAGCAAATGAACGGTCGGTTGCCGGTATGAATGCGGATGTGCGTGCGAAGATTAAAGTCAAGGCTGAAGCGTTTACCACAGCCGTCGAATGGACACTTGACAAAAAGGCAGACGAACGAGCGAGTGAGTGAGTGCGGGCAAATTGGCTTGTGTTGCTGCTCTTACTTGATAGGGCTTTTCACCGGTGTGCACAAGTTGGTGACGTTTCAACTTGGACGACTCTACAAACGCCTTGCCGCACTCTGGACACACGTGCACTCGAGGCCCGTGTGTGTGAAGATGTTTGCGCATAGCGGCCTGGTCTCGGAACAGCTTGTCACAGCCTCTGTGTTGGCACTTGACAATCTTGTCACCGGCTCGGCCTTTAATATCTGAATTTGGCGAGCCCTGGTCGGACGTCGTCTCACTTGGACTGACTGGTTGGCTGGGAAGCGGGAAAGAGATTTCGGCCTCCTCGCTCCAGCTGGCGTTGCGGCTTGCTTTCTCAAGCATTTCGTCGACCTGGTCGTCTGGGTCGAGTAAATCATCGGGATAATCGTAGCTCATGAGCGAGCCCAGCGAACAGGGCACGTCTGAGTAGAGCAAGAGGCCGTCCGACTCGTCGTCGTCAAAGTAGTCGGGCACTTGAGAGCAGCGAGGCTGACACAGACTGTTCAGGAATAGATCGTCGGCTATTTGGTTCGAGTCGGCGCCGCTCGTGTCTTGATTGGCCGACTTGGACGAACACGAAGAAACAGAAAGTGAAGGCGATTGACAGTGAGGATCTGACTCGCTTGCACAGTTCATTGTTCACTTAAGACCCAAAGGCATCTACTCAATTTAAAATGATCAGCGCATTCAACTCAGTCTGTTTGTCTTTGCTCCTGTGTTTGCTGCCTTTCTCAAGTCTGTTATGCAAGCGGATCCGAGTGTTAAATTGAGAAATTTCAAAGCGATGCTTGAAATTCGCTCGCTTCTAATTATGAACGTAAGAGTGAAAGTATAATTGCTTTTGTCCTCAATCTTCTCTCGATCTTGCTCTCTTGCTCGTCTTGCGTTTGTGCGCATTCATTCGAGCTGGCAATAGGCTTCTCTGATAATTTTTGATTATGAGGCCTTTTTGAAGATGGAAATTTTAAATTCAGGCATAATTGTTTGAGCCGCTGGGCAAAGCAATCGGCTTGCTCCTAGACACTTGCGATTTTATTTGCTTTGGTTGTCGCTGTTTGACTCATAGATGTGTTTGCCGTCATTGGTGCAAGTGTCGGCCTCTTGGATCAGTTTACCGAAAAGACAAATTGAGTGAAGATTGAGTCGCTTTCGCTTTAGTCAATCGCTTTTATTTCATTTAAAATGTTTAAAATGCATCTAAAATAACAACAGAAACAAAGTGGTTCGGCCGGTTCACAAGACACCTAAGAGTTAGACCTAATAGAGAAGAGCCAAAAAACGCTCCTTATCAGACCATCTCAGCTGTTGGGCTGAGACTTAGAGTTTGCACCGAGTCGTTGTCGAGTTCGAACGGTTTTTCCAGCTCAAACGGTGGTCTCTGTCGCTGGCCCATCTTTGAAGGCAACGGATAGGCGCTATTGGAATATCCGAACAAGTTTGAAGGCGCACTCTGGTATGTCATTCGAGCTTGCGAAGACGGCGAGTACATTACGTTGGAGGGCAGACCCGAGTAGCTCAATCCGGAGCTCTGGCTGGGATGCAATGTGCCCGCGTTGAGATAATTCATTGGTCCAGGCATTGACCGGTATTGATGAACATTTTGGCTCTGGGGCTGATAGATGCTGCTCACATAGCCGCTGGGCGCCGCATATTGTTGTCTTGGCGGCGATCCTTGGTACTGAGGCGTGTTGGTCAAACCGAACTGTGACTGTCCGATTTGATTGAATACCGACTGGAAAGGTGTTTGCTGCAAATTTTGAGGGGTCGGCTGGGGACTGGTCGGGAACTGATGGCTCATCACTCCTGAGTTGGCCGCGAACATTGGATTCTGATTGGCATTACGAGCCCATTCCATCTGAAGTTCGGGAAGTTTTTCGAGTCTCTTCTCGGCCAATGGGTGATTGTTAACTCCGGACGGACGGCCCAGTCTGGTTCCAATCAAGTTCTTGTTCGCCTGAGGAGCAACATCTTGGCTGGGCCTTTCTTTTATCTTGAGAATTTCCTTTGGAATGAAATCGACTGCTTCAGGTTGCGGGGCCTCGAGTGGTTCTTCGGGAACTACATCCAATTCAATTTCAGTCTCTTGGCTTTCCAATGACTGAGTACTGGTCGTGCTTGTTGGACTCAACTCAACAGAAAGAGTTGAGCTAGTCAACGGGCTCGAGGTTGTAGATGAAGAGATTGCGCTCGATGAGGTTGAAGTGATAGGCTCAACAGAAGGAGTGGTTGAAATGATCGGTTTGGTAGCTGGTGATGTACTTTGATTGAGCGGCGCAGTAGAAACAGGCGCCTGAGTGGAGGTAGTCGTGGCGGCGGCCTCAGTCAAAGGAGCTAATGTTGAAGAAGAGCTCGTAGAAGAGGTTGCAATGGTCGTGGTAGTAGTGGTAGGACTGCGAGTAGTTGTTGAAGTCGTCGAAGGTTCGGGCTCTAATCTCGGAGAAGGCAGCGATAGGCGACGGTCAGGCTTGTTGGAGACCATGGCCTGATCGGGAAGGGTTTTGAAAAAAGTAGATATGAAATTGCCCAGCATTTGATGTTGGTTGAGGAAATCACTGTCCTCGAGAAGTTGAAGTCGCTTTTCCCTCAACGGATTGTGAACGCGAGCAGGATTGGCTTTGTAGGCGTTGGACTGGAAGTAATGAGGTTGGCTCAGGCCAGTATTGAAACTTAGAGTGCGAACCGAGTCAAGGGCGGGTATGTTTTTGCCAAGCGGCGTGAATCGATTGCTCAAAACCCCACTTTCAATCTTGGATAGAAAGGCCGAATCGTACAGGGGAGCGCTGACATCTTTGGCAAAAGGAGCGGCCAAAGCCAATAAGCTTAGACAAGAAACGTATAAAAACGAGTAAAAGAGCATCATTCAGAATTCAATTTTGATTAAAATGAAACGAGAGAGGGGGAAGGATATTGGAGGAGAGGAGTTAGATTAGTTTTGCTTTATGTTTTAAGTTTTGATGGCCTTGAATAAGGCCTGGGGTTTAATATTAGTGTTTTAGAGTTGAAAGGATTTAAGCACGCTCGCCTCGAATACGACGGGCAAGCTGGATATCCTTGGGCATGATGGTGACACGCTTAGCGTGGATTGCGCACAAGTTGGTGTCTTCGAACAAACCGACCAAGTAAGCCTCGCTGGCTTCTTGGAGGGCGGCCACAGCTGAGCTCTGGAATCGAAGATCGGTTTTGAAATCTTGGGCAATCTCACGAACAAGTCGCTGGAAGGGCAGTCTTCGGATCAGAAGCTCAGTGCTCTTTTGGTATCGTCGAATCTCACGAAGAGCGACAGTTCCAGGACGGTATCGATGCGGTTTCTTGACACCACCGGTGGCAGGGGCGCTCTTTCGGGCAGCCTTGGTGGCAAGTTGCTTCCTCGGGGCTTTTCCTCCGGTTGACTTTCGGGCGGTTTGCTTGGTTCGGGCCATTGCGTTGAATAGATCGTTGCTGAAATAAATTCAATTGATGCCCACCCGGAAAACGTGCGCCCCTACTTATAAGTGGGTGGGCGGGGCCATGTGAGGGTCAAGGAAAATGACCGCGCAAAAGTTAAAATAATGTGACCAATTGTAATGAAGCGCCGTCGACCTCTGCTTACCCACTTTGCTTTGGACCCGCCTGCTCGCGGTGGGAGGCACACACCCTCCCATACCATGACAGACAACAACACTAAGGAGCGACACTTTATTGGCTAATAGGAACTCAACGGAAAAATTATTAATTCACAACACTGTTATGGGTGAATATTCAGGACTGGGCAACTGGTCGGCGTCTAAGGAGTTGACGAACCGAGACATAGAGTAGCTCCAAGAGTTCGACCAGCCCGAGCACGCTCATGCCCATGAAGAGGCCAAGAGTTCCACCGATGTACGAGAGCAGTTCAATTAGACCCATCAACGGGGTCTCGGTTATCTGCGTAAATGCCAATTCCTGATAATAGACACTCAGTCGAAGCATGTGCCTGGCCAATTGCTCGTAGGTTGGTTCAGGTAGCCGATCGACTACGCTGCTGTCATTCAGAAGCAGTTTGGCCAAATCTAGTGGAGGGTAGACTGCGCTGGATATTGTCGGTTCATAGGCAGTTTGCTCACACTCCAATGGACAGTAAGGCGAGCAAATCTGATCAAGTTTTTCGACGATAAAATAACCATTTGAGCCCGCACATTCATAGTCCTCTTTAGTTTCGCAGACTTTTCCTTGTAATTGATCGTACGACCTAGCCAAACATCCGCACCTTTCAAGCACCTTGAAGTAAAGACAGATCTCCACGCACGTCCTCTGTCTGTACAAAATTCCTCTCTCGACCATGAGCTCGTATATAGAACGATTGAACTTGGCGAGTTCTGGGCTGTTATCCTGAATTTCACATCGCCCGTAGGGCTGAGTCTGCAACTTGGTCACTACTTTGCGGAGAGAAACGAACGAGTGAAAACCGACCGGAACATCGAAGCCTTCGGTGAATGAGGGAGCGACATTAGGCGGATGAACGAATACATGCAGGCCCATGCTAGTTTGATATGGTTTGCCTTGGTCCAAGAAAAACTCCATATCGAGGCCGTATTCATATCCAGGGAGTTGAAGTTTGGCTGCGGTGTTAAATTTAAAACAATTGCCAAGAATCACGTCGTAATTTTGAGTGATTTCGAGAGGAAAGCATGGCCTGTCGCTAAAGCGGCAAGTAAGCATCACCTCTTTCATCGGCCTGTCATATTCACTTCTCAGATTCTGCTGGTTTGAAAGATAGATGGCAGCGAGCTTTAGAGTTGTATGATAAGCGATCAGCGTTTGGGAAATGGAGCTATTCGAGTATTGATATTGGTCATGAGCGAACACTCGTCCGGCCTTTTCAAGCTCTTGAAGTTCCTGTTCAGCGACAAACGACAGATAAGCGTCGGTGCTGGAAAGTTGCCTGTTACAGACCGTTACAGACGGGAACGAGATAGGACGCTCGATCTTAACCTCATATTGGGTGTAAACGGGGTAGGAGAAATATTTGATGACTGTGAGGACAATTAGGTAGCCACATCCGCATGTTGCGGCTAGGAGACAAAGAGCCCAAAAGAGAGAGCGAGACCCGGTTGATACGAGTTTGGGCAAACCATGAACACTGGTGGAGGTTAACACCTCGAGGGGAGTTAGATCAGAGGACATTTGTCGCAGAAATGAAAAGGGATCGAAAGGGAAAATTTATAGAAGCACGAGGAGTTTTTAACGAGTGAACAAATATTTTGCTTTAGTCAGAAATAAGTGATGGCCTTGAAAAAGGCCGGGGGTTGTAATTAGTCACGTAAAAGAGCGAATTTATTTCGAGCTGGTATACTTGGTTACGGCTTTTGTGCCTTCGCTCACGGCGTGCTTGGCCAACTCTCCGGGAAGGAGGAGACGGACGGCGGTTTGAATTTCACGACTGGAAACAGTCGATTTGCCGTTGAGGTTGGCAAGACGTGAGGACTCGGCCGCGATTCGCTCGAAAATGTCGTTGACAAACGAGTTCATGATGCTCATGGCCTTGCTGGAGATACCAGTGTCAGGGTGGACCTGTTTAAGGACCTTGTAGATGTAGATAGAGTAGGTCTCCTTCCTTCGGCGCTTTCGCTTGCCTTCGCCTTTGGCTCCCTTGGCGGGTTTGACTGCCTTCTTGGCTCCTTTGGATGGGGTCTTGGGTGGCATTTTAGTTTGAGTGAGATATTTCAGTCGAACGTATCCGATATGGCATGCGATTGAATTTAGGGCTATTTATGATGGACGTTTTTTGTTGCCTAATTATGAATTTTGAGCCAATCAGCAATGTCCGTTGTGCGTGATTGGCTGGTCTGCAAAGGCGTGTGTGCATCATCAATCAGATGTGTGATCATATTAATGAGCTGACTTCCTGGCCATTGCAACTTGGCCCGAGTAATTCGGTTGGCACGATTTGAAACATCCGCCCTTTGTGTTATAGAACGCAGCCTTTACTTTAGTCTAAGCTCTAATTTCCACAATTCCCTTTAACCAAAGACACGTTCGTTCCCAGAGCTTTTTATTTTTACGTACACCAGGATCTAACAGGGGCTGTGAAAAATCACCAAACTTTATGAGGTGAGAAAGCCTGAGATTAGAAGGAAAGAATATGGCATGAATGAAAAATTGTAATTGTCTCGGTAGCTGGAACAAATTGTCTCATTACTGCACAGCCTCGTACTCGTCCTCGCCAAGCGTCCTTGACTCGCTGGTCCATGTGGTCAGTGCTCATAAGGCGGGTGCTAATAAATTAACATAAACAGCACATGCCTTTCTTTCGCTCATAAAACCATCGACCTTACTCGCCATTAATTACGCACAACGCAGATCATATCATATCGGATCATATCAAATCGGATCGGGATCATATATCATCATCGAATCTAAAACATCTAAAACATCGAATCTAAAACTAAAACAGGAAGACTCAAAATTGACACCAAAAAACGAATAAAAAAGGCGAAATAGACGTAACAAAGAGATTGACATAAAAAAAAAAAAAAGGGAAATAGACACCCAAATGACGAAAGGTGAAATGCCTTCTGAACCACTCTCGAAGGAGTCGAAACCCCCAAGTCCTCGTAAGGACTACGCTGGCTCGAATCAAGCAAGAATACCAGCGTTCAAATTGAAATTAGACCAAACAGTACTCAAAAAGTACTCAAACCCGGTCTCACTCGAAAAGGAGATAGCGCGTTGCAAGCCTTCCCTTGACAAGTCGAAGATCAAGTTCGCCTCATTGAAACTTGAGAGCAGCACGCTCATCATTGCCACGGACGATGCCCCAACCCACCGTCTGCTATCAGAACCCTGGCCGCCCGGGGCCTTTGACGAAGGAGTAAGGGAGTGGCTACGAAGGTCACCAAAGCCCCGAACCCTCATCGCACATGGAGTGCCAGTTGAGTGCGAAATAGAAGACTCCGACACCAAAATACAGCTAGCAGCGCAGGGCGTAACCGAAGCAATCCGTCTAACCCGGAAAGCAACCAACACCAAGACAGAGGCAATCAAGCTCACCATGGCCGACACTAGCTCCGCAAAGAAACTACTCGTCGACAAGCTCAAGATCGGATTCTCGCTCTACAGAGTCACCGAGGAGACCAAGATCATCCAATGCTTCAAATGCCAACAGCTCGGACACACTCAAAGCCAATGCAAAACGGAGGATCCCGTCTGCCTAAGATGTGCAGGGTCGCACCGGAATGACAACTGTCCCCTGCCACTGAAGTGCGCAAACTGTGGACAGCAGCATGCGGCTGTCTCAAGACTCTGCCCGGTGATCAAAGCAGCCGGAACACAGCCAGCCAAGCCCTCTTTCAGTGCAATACTGAAAAGAACGACCCAGCCAAATCAAGCCGTCTCCAAGCAACCAACCAAGTCAATCGAGACCATCATCAACCACGCAATCGAGAAGAGAATAGCTGAATTCACCCGCACGCTCATCTCGACCATGATGGAGATGTGCCTCACCGCCGCGCACAGGGAATCGATTCCCATCCCCACGCTGAACAAGCTGACGGTCTTTGCCAACAGAGCCAAAGAAACGCTCTCGGTGGCGCTCGACCCAAACGACATCATGAAGGACGTCAACAACCTCAGGCAGACAATCCATCTGGGACCCCAGCCGACAACAAGCACGACCACCTCAAAGAGACCCGAGCACGGCCATCCTGGACCTAGCAATTGCCACTCCTGGACTCGCAGATCTGTTTGAAGAGTACGAAGTCCTGCAATCGCCAAGGAGCGACCACCTGCCGATCACAGTCGAGTTCAAGTCTGCGGAATTCAGCGTCCCACCAAAAGAAATAACCAGGGAAAGGAAAACAGTGAACTGGTCCGGACTCCTCACCTCAACCAGCTTCAACTACCCTCTCCCAGAGATCAACAGCAACCCGGAACTGGACATAGCAGCACAATGGTTAACCAACACAATCAAGCTGACAGTTGAGGAGCACACCACCACCAGAACAACGACAAAGCCAATCCGGAAAGCAATACCAAGGAGAACGCTGGACAAGATCAAGCGGAGACGAGCGTTGTTGAGAAAATTCGCCACAACAAGAGACGACCAGGTCAAGAGAGAAGCTAACCAGCTGAAGAACGAAATCAACACTGAACTCAAGGAATTCAACCGTTCGAAATGGCGCGACTTCTGCTCAGAGATTGCACTCCTCAATCCGTCGGACAGTCAACTCTGGAGATCCCTTAACAACATCACCAACAGAAACGAGGCAAAGCCAAGCCGCCTTCCAACGCTTCTGGACCCGACCACCCAGCAGCCGCTTACGCAACCCGAGGAGACTGCGCGCCTTTTCGCAAACCATCTGGAAGGGATTTTCAACCCGGAACCCAACGAAGAATTCAGCAAAAGTTCGGAGTCAATCATCAACGAGACAGCACCCAAACTCTTCACTCAGGAGGCGCCGCAAATCGTTCCGACTTCGCAACAAGAAGTCGCGGAAGAACTCAAGAAGACGAGAGGAAAAGGAGCCGCCGGACCAGATGGAATCACAAACAGAGTCCTGAAGAATCTACCAGCGGCATTTCACGCGAGGTTCGCTGAGATCGCAAACGCCTCGATGCGTCTCGGTCACGTTCCAACAGCCTGGAAACAAGCAACGGCAGTCATGATTCCCAAACCAGGGAAGAACTCGACTGACCCAGCCAGCTACAGGCCAATCAGCCTGCTGAACACGCTGTCCAAGCTACTGGAGAGGATCGTTCAACGCCGGCTCCAAAGATGGATGGAAACCAAGCAGCTCCTGAACCCAATCCAAAGCGGGTTCAGAGCAAAACACCAGACAAAGGACCACATCGTTCGGCTCACGCAATCGATCCAGCAAGGTTTCAACCAAAAGAAGATCACCGTCGCCGTCTTCATGGACATGGAGAAAGCCTTCGACAGAGTGTGGCACAATGGCATCGTCTTCAAGCTACGTCGACACGGCTGCCCCCAAGACCTGGGAAAGTGGATCAAAAGCTTCCTCAAGGACAGGACGTTCACCGCCAGAGTAGGAAGCACTCACTCGACTCTGAGGAAAATTTCGTGCGGAGTACCCCAAGGAAGCGTCTTAGGTCCCACGCTGTTCAACATCTTCATCAACGACATCGTCAACACGATAGAAGGAGTCGAAGCAGCACTCTACGCGGACGACCTGGCAATATGGGTCACGGCGAACAACCAGGAAAGAGCCATCGCCAATCTCCAGCAAGCCCTCGACGCCATAGCCGCCTGGGCCTGCCTCTGGCAGATCAAGTTCAGTACGAGTAAAACAGTCTGGACCCTCTTCTCAAGGAACGCAACGAGACCCCTAACGGAACCGCCCAAGCTGCTCGGACAACCGCTCAAGCACGACAAATGCCCCAGGTTCCTAGGCGTCTACCTGGACTCGCGCCTGACATTCCATCAGCACATTCAAACAACCAAGGCCAGGACCCAGAGCAGACTCAACATGATGCGCATCGTGAGAGGAAGGAACTGGGGGCTCGACAGCAAGCTACTCCTCACAACATACAAGCAACTAGTCCGCCCTATTATGGAGTACGCCACAATACTAAGCGTATCCGCGGCCCGGACCAACCTCATGAAGCTGGAAATGGTCCAAAGGCGAGCCATCAAAATCGCACTCCAGCTCCCCATCTCAACCAGCACCCAAACCATCTACGCCAGGACCAACATCCCGCCAATCAAGGACAGGCTCGACCAACAGTTGCACTCGTATCTGACCAGCGCGCTGAAGTACAACAAGCCAATCCAGGACCTCTACGCAGAGTACAAGCGACTCGGAAAAAGAGCAGAAGGATCTGAGATAAGGCGCCAAATACCAACAATATTCGGCACACTTATTCCGACTCCTGCCCCATCATCCATATGAATACCTGGCAACGCTAGACATCACGCACAGCCAGACCATCGGGTCGAAAGAGACCGTGTCTCAAGCGATCCAGAGTGGTGGTGTGCATAATCACAATTATGCACGGCCGATCCAACCAATCGGCGGCGCCGGTCGGCGCCCCGCCTTCTCAAAACCATTCAAATAGTAGTAGTAGTAGTACTCGCCATTAATTATCATTCGAAACTGCAAGCAATTTCAGCCAATCAACAAAACTAAAAATGTCAGGACGAGGAAAAGGAGGCAAAGTTCGCGCCAAGGGAAAGACCCGCTCATCCCGAGCCGGACTTCAGTTCCCAGTCGGTCGTATGCACCGTCTGCTTCGCAAGGGCCACTACGCTGAGCGCATTGGCGCTGGAGCGCCCGTATACTTGGCGGCCGTTCTTGAGTACCTCAGCGCTGAGATTCTCGAGTTGGCCGGCAACGCTGCCCGAGACAACAAGAAGACCAGAATCATCCCGCGTCATCTTCAGCTCGCCATCCGAAACGACGAAGAGTTGAACAAGCTGTTGGCTGGAGTCACCATTGCCCAAGGTGGTGTTCTTCCCAACATTCAGTCTATTCTTCTTCCCAAGAAGACCGAAGAAGTCAAGTCTCAATAAGTTTCTTTCCTTCGCACTCTTAACCAACCCCAGGCCTTATTCAAGGCCATCAAAACTTAAAAAATTAAAGCAAAATCCCCCGTTATTCATTTGTCCAAAAACACTCCTTGTTGTCTTGGTGGACTCGTCTAGGCCACATTCGGGTTATTTTCTTTCATAAAATTTTCAATTTCCTCCACGCTCCTCGGGACTTGGGTCAAGAGTTCGGCCCCTGTGGCCGTTACGTAGATGTCGTCCTCAATTCGCACCTTTTCAAAACTCGTTTATTCGAGCCACTGCTTTCCTCCCTATTCGAATCAACTTACTCCGCCAATTCCTCTGAAGCCGTCTATCTTATCCCAATTGTAAAACTTGCTCGTCTCTTCACTCTGTTTCGCTCGCTCCAGAAGCTAGTCAGCATTTTGGTCATTTTGGTCAAGGCCTGGTAAATGCCATATGATGACCGCAACTTACAAACTCAATGAAATAGGCGCCAGGCTCGATTGTAAGGCACATTCCTTCCTCCAGAGTTCGTGTGGTTCGCAGTGACTTGAGGCCGGCTTGTGTAGAGCGCTGCACTCCTTGGGGATAACCTCCGACGTCGTGTGTGTCAATGCCGATCATGTGGCCCAGTCCGTGAGGGAAGAAAGTGGCGCTGACTCGGTGCTGCATCATTTCTTCTACGTCGCCGAGAAGGAGACCTTCTTGCTTGAAGCACTCGAGAATGACTCGATCGGCCAGCTTGTGCATATCCTCCCAGGAAACTCCCGGCCGCACGGCGTTCAAAACTGCCCGATTTGCCTTGAGCACAGTCTCATAGACGAAGCGTTGCTTGTCTGTGAATTTTCCGTTGGACGGAAACGAGCACGTTATGTCACTCGCGTAGCAGTAGTACTCGCCGCCCATGTCGAACAAGCTGTTCAATAAGAACTTGTGAGCCATCGCATTCAGATCGGTCTGGGCACTTACCAAAGATCGTTGTCGCCAATTTTACGATCGTTCGGTGCTCCCGCATGGCCGTAATGGAGAACACTGCTGTTATCTCCGCTTTCAAAACAGCAACTTGTTTAGAACAGAGCACAGACTGGGGGGCCGATCGGCAAGTGAGTACGTGGCGCAAATGCAGGTGTAGGACATGTGTCGCATGCCGCCAACTCTGTAGCAGTAGTCTTGGAAAATGCTCTCGAGCTCGTACTCGTACATGCCGGGCCGAATTCGCCTCATCACCTCGCAGTGCGCTTCGCTCGAAATTTTGTTCGTGTAACGCATCAGCTCGAGCTCGATTTCATTCTTGAACACGCGGCTTTTTTTAATGTGGCGTTATATTGCCGAACACTCAGTGCGATGAGTCTAGAGGCCTCACCATTCGCTGATCTGGGGATGAAGCAGCTGCTTGTCGACTTGAAATCTGTTCGCGTTCGATTAGTTTGCGGTCATTAGTGCAAAATGATAACAGTGGACAACAGACTTTTCGATTCCTTCGAACGAGGCCGGCTTGCTCATGCTGCCCGAATCTGTGTTCTTGCCGAACTGAATCGAGTTAAGACGAACTGGCCGAGGTGTTCGCAGCGATCCAACTCACCAGTGTGAGCAAAGTGCTCGGCTGCTTTCCTTCTAGCACAGCTCCGATCTCGTCCGTGTAGTAGGCCTCGTCGACTTCATATTTGCCTTTGAAGTAGTCCAGCGGCTGAACCCTTTTGACCGTGGCAGTGAGTAGCTGAGAGCCAACTCAAAGCATCCCAGCTAGAGTTACTTTCCCATCCAGATGGCGTATTCGGCTGGTAGACGCGGCGCAAACAGTATCGAGCGGCCCGTGTCGACTTCGATCGCGCCGTAGAAATCCGGCTCGGTCACTCCGAAGCACCAGTGAAAGTAAGACTCCTTTGAATACGAAAAGTAATAAATAAAAAGCTCTCGTCAAGCGGCGTCAAATGATTGATTGAACCTGGCGAAAGATGGGCTCATGATCTGAACAGTATCGCATGTTAGACTCGCCGCCCTGCAGTAAAACGATGGCCGCCTTGGGCAATTGTGCCTGCCTCAAGCGCTCGAGCAGGTTGCCACGATTAAGCGCAAACAGGCGCATGGGCACCTTGAGCGTCTTTTCGCCCAGCTGGTAAAACGATGACATTTCGGCTTTAATTCGCTTCTTCAATCTTTTAATGGCCTCTCTCCGTCTCTCCGTCTCTCTCTCTCTCTATTAGGTCTTGATGATCAAAATGTCTAACGGTCACGTGATTCGCTTGTGGATGTGCAAGCCCATGATTATTATGAGCGAAAAGCTCGGCCATAAACCAAGCGTTTATAGTCTTCTCTTATCGTCGATCAAATGATTACCAACCCTCAAAACTGAGTGCCCAACACAGCCCTGATTGTCGTCGAAGACTTGAATCGCGATCTGGCTCAATTATCAGGCCGTGGTTTGAATTTATTTTAAATTGGATTGGATCTAGGAAACAACCGATAAGCTGTTATTGCGTTTCAATCGGAAATGTGCATAAGCCAGATTCCGCCCGATGGCTTGCTCGTGAACAGGTTTCGTTCCATGGCCTCGTACGTCGGGTAAAAGTCCTTGAGAGCCGAAGTGAACTCATCAATTCGGTCAGAAGCGACCAGAGAGACACAACAGCCGCCCCATCCGGCCCCTTGACGATCAGATCAGGGAAGCAGTGTGATTGCCTATTACCGCTTGCAGGCATTCGACTTCAAACCTACCGGTCAATCTCGATCCATAGGCTCCTGCGGTGCGACACAGCTCGGTCAGCTGGTCCAGCTTGTCGCATGAGCACTCGTACAATTTCTGACACGAGTAGTGGCTCTCGTTCATCAAGCGGCCAAGACGCTCGAGCACATGCTGGTCGTCAGCAGAGCACTCTTGTCGGAACTGGTCGACTCTTTTCGCTTCGCCAAACACATGCAGTGCCCTGTCATGCAGTTTGAACTGTTTCACTATTCGAGCCGCGTGTGTGACTTGGTGGCAAGGTCAAGTAAGGAAGTCGGCTACCTTCTCGAGCGTTGGGACTGATGCTCAGCTCCAGCAGTTCGGTTTGGTCGGTTTCAAGAATTGAGCACAATTCGTCCAAATTGTAAGCACCGGCGTGCAAGTGTTGGCTAACGTGCTCGAGCATCTGCTCAAACGTGGCTCCAAGTCGAGTCTGCAGTTCGATGGGCTTCTTGAACTGGCGCCAGTCAAGCGAAAGCTTCTTGGCCAAAACCTATTGGATCAGCATCAAACAGATGAACGATGCCTCGAGCGACATCTCAAGAACGAGGCAGCACCTGGGTGAAGAGGCGACATTCGCTCACTCGAATGTTGAACTCGTTGCCGGCCGCCTTGTTGGCCTCCACACAACAATTGGCAATCACGAACTGACAGGCCTCGGGCAACTTCACGTTGCTCACTCGCAGCGGATTAAAATCGATAAGCTTGGCGAAGCCCTCCTCAGCCAGACACGAGATGGCCTGGTCCATTCCGCCGCCTTGTGTGCCCACATGGCGTTCAGAAACAGCACAGGTCTCGGCTAGTTCTTCCTGAAACAATTTGACAAACTGGAATCAAACAGGCCGGCAAATGGACAAGCTCTAACCGGACTCATCTCAAGTCCGTTCATCTGAAGAGTGGTCAATGCTGCGCAGACGACCAATGCACTCGAACTCGATAGGCCGGCACTTGCTGGCACTTGGCCGTAAACGCAAACGTCCATTCCTACAAGTCGAGTTGGCAATTCGTAAAGCCCAAGTCGAGTGAATGCCGGCTCAAACCTTTGGGCTCTTTCAGATTGAACTTTTCAACGATGCCTCTAAAACCGGCGAGGAAATAGTCGTGCCAGGCCGGCTTGCTCTTGCTGATCGAGACGTTTTGTATTTCCACTTGAAACGAGCTTTCATCAAAGTCAACTGCTGAAGGACATTTGGATCAGGCACCGAAGTGAACTCGACTAACTTGAACTGCGCGTTGACATTGCTAAGTCTCAAGACAGAGAGCTCGTTTGTAGCCGAAGCGGCCAGAATGTTGTGTCTGATGGCCATCGGCAGAACAGAGTAGCCACAGTAGTCGATGTGTTCGCCTGTCGTTGCGATGGATTTGCGATCAAATTGAGACCAGAGAGCCACCAATTCGCTTACCAATAAGATTCACTCTACCGGGCGCTCGAGCGATCCATTCTGGCCGACGATTGTAGTCTGTTTCAAATTTGCTCGTCAAAAGCTGGATATGTGAGCTACGGGCGCGAGTTAGACAAACTGGCGACACTGGCCTCAGTCTCAGACTGGCTTTACCGCTCCAAACTGTTCAGCTCTTCGGTTCGTTTTTGAGCAATTTTACTCATTGTCGCATCAGGGTCAGTGCAGTGGGGGGAAAAATTTCGCCTCGCGCAAAATAAAATATTTCGTTTTATGACGAAAAGACGGCCGCTTCTTGTGTGCACTGTGTGTCATATGGGACAAGCAGCACGTCATAATCGCAATCATTATTCATTTGGATCATAAATTTCGTAAAGCGACGAGCGCTTGCCGCATAAGCTTAGGAAAAGCAGGCGAACATGTCATCAAGAGCAGGATTTCAGAGCGGCGCTGGGGCCGGCATCTCGGACGATCCGAGTTCGTTCGGCGACGCCAAGACCGTCAGCATATTCTCAAACGACAACAAACGCCACGAGGATCTGAAGCAGATGCTGGACAGCAACAAGGAAACGCTTAAACTCGAGGCCATGAAGCGGATCGTGGGCATGATCGCCAAAGGCCGCAACGCGTCCGATCTATTTCCGGCCGTTGTGAAGAATGTCGTCTGCAAGAACGTGGAGGTCAAAAAGCTCGTTTATGTCTATTTGATGCGGTATGCCGAAGAGCAGCAAGACTTGGCATTGCTCAGCATCAGCACATTCCAGCGCGCACTAAAGGACCCGAATCAGTTGATCAGAGCGAGCGCCCTTCGAGTCCTTTCAAGCATAAGAGTGCCGATCATCACGACTATAATGCTGCTCGCCATCAAAGAGGCGGTCAGTGACATGTCGCCTTATGTGCGCAAAACGGCGGCCAACGCCATCACCAAACTCTACAGTCTCGACGAGGATCTCAAAGACGAGCTAATCGAGATCATTGAGAAGCTGCTGGCCGACAAGACCATCCTGGTGGCCGGCAGTGCCATCCTCGCCTTCGAAGCGGTCTGTCCCGAGCGAATCGACCTTATACACAAGAACTATCGCAAACTGTGCAATCTGCTCATCGACGTGGACGAGTGGGGCCAAGTGATCATAATCAACATGTTGACCAGATACTGCAGGTCACAGTTCACCAATCCAGGCACCATGAGCGATCCGATCGACAATGCCAACGACGAACAAGAGGACAGTGATGAAGAGGAAGACGATGACGAAACGGACTACGACGCCAAGTTCAACTCTTATTCCGGAGGGCGTCCGATCGATCCCGATCACCGCCTCATCATTCGTGTTTGCAAGCCGCTGCTGCAGAGTCGCAATTCGGCCGTAAGTGAACCAAACAAAACCCTGCCATTGTCTGCATTCTGATGACTCGCAATAGGTTGTGATGGCTGTCGCGCAACTGTTCTTTTACGTTGCGCCCAAGCACGAAACGCAGGCAGTGGCCCGCTCCATGGTCAGACTGCTCAAGAGCCATCGGTAAGAAACTACGGTCCAAGTCGAGAAATAACTAAAAATTTGACGTCTAAAAGCGAGGTTCAAATAATTGTGCTGCAGAATATTATTTCTATCGCGCACAAGAACGCGTCGATGTTTGGCAACCACCAGAAAAGCTTTTACGTTCACTCGAACGACAGTCTGCCAGTCAAGCTGCTGAAAATCGAGGTGCTCACGTTGCTTGCCAACGAGAGCAACATAGCCGGCATTCTGCGCGAGTTTCAGACCTACGTGCTGAGTCAGGACAAAGAGTTCGCCTCGGCGACCATAAACGCGATCGGTCGATGCGCAAGCAACATAAAGGAGGTGGCCGACACCTGCCTCACTGGCCTAGTGAACTTGATGTCCAAAAAGGACGAGTTCCTGGTCGCCGAGAGCGTGGTCGTTGTCAAGCGTCTCATTCAATCCAGCCCGGACAAGAATGGACCCATAATAAAGAAAATGACCAAGATGATTGACAAGGTGTCGGTTCCGCTCGCTCGGGCCAGCATCCTCTGGCTAATCGGCGAATACTCTGACAAAGTGCGCAAGCTGGCGCCGGACGTGCTTCGCAAGATGGCCAAGTCGTTTTGCGACGAGCAGAACGTAGTCAAGCTTCAGACAATCAACCTGGCCGTCAAACTCTACTTGAGCAATCAGAAGCAAGTCGCACTTCTCGTTCAGTACGTTCTCAATTTGGCCAAATACGACATGAACTACGACATCAGAGACAAGGCGCGCCTCCTTCGCGCTCTCATCTTCAACAATTCGAATTGTCCCAATCTGGGCAAACACGTGAAAAAGATTTTGCTGGCCACCAAGCCGGCGCCAGTGTCCGAATCGGCCTACAAAGAAAGCGACCAGTTCCAGCTCGGCACCGTGTCGCACGCTCTGGGTGTTAGAGTGGCCGGCTATGCTGAGCTTCCCGCTTTTCCCGAAGTCGCACCCGACCCTTCGGTGAGGAACATAGAGCCGCCACCCGAGCAGAAGAAAAAGAATACCGAACTGAAGGAGGAGAGCTTCTATTCGGACGAGGACGAAGAAAGCCAGTCAACTGAAGGCGCCGATCCTTCAGACGAAGAAGAAGAAGAAGACGACGAAAGCGACGATGGAGAAGAGGAGGACGAGGAACAAGAGAGTGAAGAGGAAGAAGAGGATGACGAGGACGACGATGAGGACAGTGAAGAAGAGGAGAGCGAAGAGGAGTCGGACGATGAGGTCGTGACGAAGAAAACCCTTCAAGCGCCAAAGAGTCAATCAAAGAAAAGGTCAGAAACATCGTCGGACGAGGATTCGGAAGAGAGCTCGGACGATTCGTCTGATTCGGACAGTCAAGCCAAAGCTCCGATGCGGAAGGTAGTCGCCAAGCAGCCAAGTCGTCCGATTGCTCAGGCGTCATTACTTGACCTTGATTGTGAGTAGCCGTTGAAAGACGAATTCCAAATGCGCATTCTTAAAATTAGTTGCCTAGTTACGCCAGAGGGGCCCGGATCCAGTGTTCAAGTTAGTCAGGCATCAGTCGGCGTTCTCTCGCCGACCTTGGTCGCCGATTTGGCCAATCTAAGTGAGACTAGCCATTTCGAGCACAAAATAGTCGAGTCGACCCGCGACTACGAGCTCTTGAGCAAAATAAACGGAAATGGTCTTCAAGTGACCTACAGGTTCACTCGTCGCGCGCATTCAACAAGTCGAGTCACGTCGATTGAGCTCAAGTTCAAGAACGATACAGACGGCGACTTGGAGTCGATCAGCCTAACTGATTCAAAGCTCTCGCCAGGCATGTCTATGCAGGCGTTTGACGAGTTTGAGTTGAGAAAAGGCGAGAGCGCGTGCAAATTGATCGGCATCGATTTCAACGACACCAGCCAAGCGGCCCAGTTTGCGATAGGCGCCGTTTACTCGGGCGATGCGTCGCTGGGCGGCACGTCGGTCAGCAAAAAGTGGAGCGGCCTTTCCATCACATGCCCGGTCGGCGAGCTGCTTCAGCCGGCCTATCAGATCTCAGAGAGCGAGTTCAACAAGACGCAGGCCAAACTAAAAGGAATGAACGAGGTGAACGGCAGCGTAGAGAACCTGAGCAACGTTGCATTCGTTTCCAAGGACATGGCCAAGCGCATCTTGGAGAGTGCCAACATGTGTCAGATACCGACGTCGCAGAACGACATCTACAAGTTCGCCGCATTGACCACGTCGAGCAAGACGCAGCTCTTGCTCAGCGTCTACTTCCCGCCTGAGGGCAACAAATGCTGTCTGAATGTAAACTGTGAGAAGATTGTGATCGGCAACACATTTCTAAAGGAAATTCAAAAGCTGCTCACTGCCGTCCTCGTCTAGTTTTATTCAAGCTCTTTTTAGTTCTTAGAAATTTCGTATCTTTTATTCGTCAGACAGTTTCTAGTCATAAAATCGTGAAATGAGCCTCAAAGTCTGTTTTTGTTCGAGCGCCGATGATCTTGTACTCATCGCTGATTCTTGTTCACGTCACATTTGGCGTCTACTTGACCAGTTCTAGATAAACAGCTGCCAAACATACAAATATAGGAAATGTCCGACCCGAGCCTGCGACAAGTCAAGATTCAGACCGGTGTGGTCAAACGGTAAGTGGCCGATCGAGCAATCAAGCAATCAAAAACGAGTTGAGCAATTCTGCGTTCGAAAGGATCATTAAGGAGAAGAGCATGTACGAGAAGGAGGTGAAGCAGACCGAAGAGCGAGTCGAGAAGATGAAGGCCGACGGTCGCGATGAATACGAAGTCAAGAAAATGGTGAACGCTTGCGCATTCCAATGCAGAGCAAGTGATTTAATTCGGCCCTTTTAGATCGAAGTGTTGAACGAGTCTAAAATGATGGTGCCCGACTGTCTACGCCGACTCAAGACGGCGCTCGAGGATTTGAAAAATCATTTGTCGGTAAGAGTTAATTGTCCGAATCTGTTCTGCATCGAACTCAATAGCCACTTGTTCAAGGCTGTGCCCGACTCGGCTCGCAGCGCCCAAGAGTACGGCGAAGGAGAGAAGCAAGTCGGTGAGGCGGAGAAGATGCTCAGCGAGTCGAATTGAGTCACTTTTGTCTTTTACTCCTCTTTGCATTTTGCTTAAGTTTGTCTCCCTACTTGGTCTCTGATTCTTTAGACAAGGCTCCTCCATATTGCGCCCTTCATCTCAAATTGCGTCCAAATGAATTCCGTCCGTAGAAATAAATTTAAAAGTCTCAATCTATATTTGTGTTGAATTTTACAAAAAAAAAAACAATCAAATTTATTAAGCCACTCATCATTGATGAACAAGAATTGTGCAATTGAAATTCAATATTAAGATAAGAAAAGGAAGTTTGAGAATAATAATAAGAATCATGGCGATGAATATGAATGCATATTCACAATTCATGAACGTCTACACAGAAACAAAGCGTTGCGAAAATTCCATTCAAATCGTAATCAAGAACGAGAGAGCAAGATGAGCACAAGTGTGCCACTCGACTCGCCGACTCGAAGAATTTAACATTAATTCAACAATTGATAAAAAAGGCCGTTGAGAATCGAGGCGACAAGTGTCGAGTAAAAGAGCAGAAGCGACGAAGATAGCCGACTGACGGCTGCGGCCGATGCCGAATATTCGAAAAACGAACGCTGATTGGACGAGTCGGTCCACTGTGGGTTTTTGCTCTCGTTGTTTTTGGAAAGGTGCTGAGAAGGCGTCACGCGGCCTCTAACGCCGAACTTCTCGTCGTGGCTCGCGTAGTCCGAGAGGCCCTCGTCTTCGTAATAATCCAAATACTGCTTGTCTCCATTCGGATCGCTAGCTTGGACTTGCTGAGGCGACCATTGCTCCTTGCGATGGTTGGCGGTCTTGAGAGTTTCTTCTGAGACCTGCTGCCAAGAGTCGGACGTCTTTTTTGCTTCACTCGATAGGGGCTGAAAATTGTCGGGAACGACGCTAAACACCGGCGCGGCTTGCTCGACCAGTTCGCCTCGTCGGTCACTTTCCTTGGCCTGTTTCTGGCCGAAATGACGCTCGTACAAATCGAAACGAGACGTGTCACGCTTTTGCTGCGGGCTCTCTTTGGTTCCGTACAAAATGAGCCGCAAATTGATGAACGTGGCTGTTGGCGAGTCGCATTAATAGTCTTGCAGGGCGGTTTAGAATTGAACTTGTTCGCACTTACTGTTTTGCGCCGTGTTCTTTATCTCCAAAAACCAGCTGCCCTGCGGCTTCTCGCCCCACATGTGCACACTGGTGAACGGCCATTTGTTGAAGCTCTCGGCCGACTGATCAAACATGCGCCGATCGAGCAGAGTCGTGTTTGTGTGCATGGGCGAACGCAGCGAGACCACCAGATTGCCTCGCATGTTCGACTGCATGCTGATCACAGTTTGCACGTGCTCAAGGTAGTTTATCTCGTTTCTCGACCCTTTGCAACCGGTGCTGAACAACTCAATCAGTAGCTTTTCCCCTTTGGGAATGAATCTACGGGCAGCAAATGGTTTGAAAAGATGAAACGCACAATAGGAGCGGGAAGCACTTACATTGGCTGCTGCTGTAGACCGTCGCGGGATGACTCGACAATGCACTTGCGTTGAACGGGGACGTTCTTCCATCCTTTGGCCATCTCGACCATCGCCTCGGCGTTCATCAGACCGTAGCCGAACGAATGGCTGACCAAGCGGCCGACACCGTTCATGTGCCAGTCTCCGGAGACCAAGTGTTGCGCTTGAGAGGTCTGCACGATCAAATGCTGCACATCGCGCCAGCTGAGTTCCGGATTGGCCTCGAGGGCCAGTGCAATTATGGCTGCGGCCAGCGGCGCCGACGCCGAAGTGCCCGTGTGCGACTCTGTGCAGCCCTTGCGCAGATCTGTGGTCACAATCTGACTCTCCTCGTACGAGCCACTGCTGAACGTGGTGGCCAGGGTCGAAGAGCACGACTCTGAATACCAGGGGATGTTTCCTTTTGCCACTTGTCAATTAAGACCTCGATTTGCACTCGGTGCCTAGCTGCATACCTCGTTGGGTGGCGCTGCTCACCGATATTGTGTATATACTGTTGGTATAGCCGTCGCAGTTGCAGTTGTCGTGATCTTTGCCGCCGTTTCCGGACGCCCAGACGTAAATGGATCCAAGACCTCGACGTCCCTGTTTGCATGCGGTCGTTTCATATTTGTCGTTTAGCAATTAGCAAGCAGGCGATCGCTTACAAATTTTATTCCGTCCTCGATGGCCTTGAGCGCCAGGAAGCCCGGCCCGTCGACCGTCTTGCCGTCGTCATCAGGTCCCCACGATGCGCTGTAAATGTCAATGTAGTCACGATTGTAGCTGAGAGCGGTCGCCTCAACCAAGTCGGTCACTTCGCCGTCAAGCATTCGAATGCCGCCGATCTGCGAGTTGTACGCCACTCCGACCCCACAAATGTGGTTGTCGGCCACGGATGCAATTTCACCTGCGCAGCGCGTTCCGTGCCTTGTTTTCGATTCGAGGATTAGACCCAAAGTTCATCTCTGCTCTCACTGTCTAATCACGTACTTGTTGTAGTTGTAGCGGTCATAGCGAGGCCTAGGGTCGCTGTCGTTGTCGTTTATGTCCAGACTGGCTCGGTAGTCGTAGTTCTGCATGAGGTCAGGGTGGTCCCATTCGAGACCGTCGTCTAGAATGGTGACCACCACGCCCTTTCCGGAGTAGCCTTTCTTCCACGCTTCTTTGATCCTCATGTCTAGCGGCGAGACGGCCTCTTCTCGATTCTTAAACGTCGCTTTGAGCAAAACAAAACTCTTTGCGGCAGCGACCGTTCACTTACAATGTACCACATTTTGCTCCAAAACGGATCGTTGAACTGCACTGCCCGACCGAATCGCTCGCCGGCGGCAATGTTCAAGTTTGAATTGAAATTTAAATCGTTTGAGAAAAAGTCGAAAAAGTCGCGTTTGCTTCTCGACTTGGGAATCTGCTGTTCGACCCACTCGACCTGAAATGCGTGAGGAAATGCTTGTAAGCTGGCTGGCTGCGGTTGGGTTCAGACTTACGTTGGAAATGTGCTTGAGGCGCTCAAGCGAGGCAAAGTCGAGAGCTCGGCCTGATCGGCTGCGATCGCCGGCCTTGGGAGGTAGCATCCTTCTGAACAGGTAATAGTCAGAGTCGTGGTCAAACACCTGTTTAGAGCAAATGTTGGTCAAATGATTGCATTCGAGGCGATCTGGAGGCAATTGTACAGACCCGCTTGACGAGATCGAGCTGTAGGTGTCGCGCGAGCCGTTCTGCTTCGATCAGGCCGCCGCGTACTTTCACAACATATTCGGCGAACTGGACGCCATTGTCGGTCGGCTGTTGCTCATCAACGGCAGCAGCAGCAGTGGGCGACGAATCGAAATTGGCAACTGCTTGGACTGAGCTGATGGCGAGTAAAAGTTGCACAAACTTATGCATTTGGCTTGTTGTTGGCGTAGATTCGAAGCTGTTGTTATTCAGTGCGCTGGCATGACCGAGTTGCAATCAAACAGACTCTAAAGACAGAAAGAGGATACTTTGCCTCCTGATTCGATTAGAACACGAGCGCGAGGAAGGCGCTCTGCGTGTCTGCTGCAGCAAAGTGTGCGTGTGTGTGTGTGTGTGTAGGGTGTTTGCTTAGGTGCGAGCGATTTGGACGAAGATGAAGGGGTGTCTGTGTTTGGTTGTGAATTAGAGTGAAAATGCGTTCCGATAGACATAATTTATCGAATCGGCCATTGACCTATGCTTGCCGACTGACCGGACAGAGGCGCTCGCTCTCTCTCTTTCTCTGCGTGGCTCGCACTCTATTAGAGACGCATTCGCTTGTCCATAGGCGCCTGTCTAATGAGTCTAATTTAAATTCTGCCGCCGTGGACGCCACTGCAGCCTGATGCTTCTGAAACTTGAGAAGCGAGCTTCTCGCACGCCATCAGCGAGCGTATGTGTGCGCGCACGCGTTTGTGTGTGTGTTTTTTAATATTTCATGAACTGCATCGATTGCTTTAGCTTCGTAATCAGATGAGACGAGCGCGCGCGGCCGAGAAGACGATGCGAGCAGCAGCAAACAAGTCATTCGTTCATCCATTCAGGATGAAGCGAGCAATGAGGAGAGTAGACGCTGACGACTAAGAAGAAGGAAAAAGGAGCAGCAAGGAAGCGCAGATGAAGATTTGTGCTGGGTGCTCTCACAACGCTCGCTCTGAGCTCGTTCGTGATGAGTTTGCTCGACCGGCCGTGAGAGTAGATGGCACGCAGCGATGAGCATGAGAACAAACGCCGACCCAAGTAATAGTCGGCTCTCTTTCATTCTCTATCTAACTCGCTCTCTCTCTCTCTGCTATGCAAAGAGGGTGGCCGTTTTATTCAGCTACTTGCGATAGAAATCATTATTCGACGAGCGAGCTAGTCAGTCAGCCAAGTATGTAATTAAGATGCCGACGCAGAGATTAATCGCAAGCCGATCAGGTTAAATCGATTTTGACGCGATCGGCCAGACACGGACGCCCGGCCGCCGCTGCTGCTGCTGTAACCAAGGAAGTCGATAAATACGTGATGCTTTATTACAATGCCGAGTTCCGATTCGGCTCTCTTTCGTTCGGGCTTGTGGCCTCGCTCGCATTCAGTCGATCGGTTTTAAATTGCTCGCAAAGGAAATATTAAAATCCAGAGCGTTGCCACACACACTGGCCGCTGTCGGTCCCGTTTTAGCAAACACACACTAATCCGATGTTTGCATACACTCGCACACTCACATTGATGAGAGAGAGATAGAGAGGCAGCCACTCAAACAAGGCAGAGCAAAGAGCCAATTTCGAAGCGAGCAGCGGGCGTGACATTAAACGGACGCTCAGGCGCCTCCTAATTACAATGAGATCCGAGGACAATTTAGAATTACGAATGTTGTCGACTCTTTCCTAGTCGTCGTCGTGGTTGTTGTTGTCGATCGCATTCTAATCTGTTGGCGGGCACGCAAGTGCGTCTAACAAAATGATACTTGCAACAATAATCATCTTGATGATCATCTTGGCGATTATTATCATCGTAGTCCAAAATAAGGGGCCCAATTAGGGTACAACAATAAAGAAACGCTCTAGGGCCAATAGCAGCTGATTAATTGTGAGGCTAATTGCGTCCATAGGCGGCCAATGCGCATATTGCTGCAATATCGATCTGAGCGCGCTAACCAAAACTCGTCTTTCTCTCAGTCGGCATCAATAGATTCAAACTATTTAAGGCAACACTGGCCCGAACAGACGATGCTGAGGCAAGTCGATCCATCTGAGTTGGACCAGCATGGCGCAGGCCATGGTTGTGGCAGCAGCGTTCATAAGAAATAAAGGAAATTGGAGGAGTAGAGCGCACAATTTGTTTGCAATCAAATTAAATTAATTGAGGCCGTAGAAGAGAGTCTGAGCAAAGCATAAACAGAAAGAAATAGAGAGGCAAGAAACAGGAACGAATAATAAGTGCCAAGCGAACTCAAGTGAGTGTTGCCAGCAATTTATTGTTTCATCGCCGCGCGCTGTGATGAGGCCCACTATGCCAGAGATTAGCGTCCGCTCTGTAGGACCGATGTCTACGAAGCTAGCTCGCTAGACTAGTGATATAGGAAGGATAGCGAGCGGAATGGAAGCAGCGCGCTTTTTCTCGACTGGCCCGCTCGATCAGGATTATTTATCAGGCGCGCTAGTTCTCACTTTCGGCTTAATCTTGTGCCTTGTCGGCTTGTGTTGGCGTGACTGCCAGCCCTACGGATTGAATTTTGTAGCCCTACATAACCAGACACCAAGACCGGAACATTTCATCCAAACATGTCAGTTTAATTGAGTACGTCATTGAGAAGAGCCGAGCAATCAGGCTGCACACAAGAGAGAGAGAGAGCAGGAGCAGTTGCAGCGCCGATGCTGCTCAACAACTAATCAACATGCGAGCGCATGATGCAACCTCAATATTGACAATTAAACGTCTCCAGAGCCGAGTATAACGAGCATCTTGAGACTTCAATCTTTTCTCGCTCCTTTCTCTCTCTCTCTCTCTCCTTGTATCGTTCCCTTTCCGATCCTCGTCTATTTGGGCAAAAAGAGCTTGCGTGTCGCACAAATGATGAATTGAAATAGGCCAGAATATGCGCTCGATATAAACTGGGAGAGTTCGAATTGTTCGTGTTTGAAATATTGCCCATTCAGGATTTGAGAGACACGCCTTGATGTGGCGGCGGTCGAAATGCGTCATCGCTTGGTGTGGCCTCGATTCACGTCGACCAGTTCCAAAGCCTAGACGCTCAAAACTTTTACTCTCTCTCTCTCTCTCTCTTTGCATGTGCCGAATGGGGATCAAATTGCGCACAATCGAACTGTTAAAAAAGTGAAAATAAATTGAAACGAGATTAGCGACTGAATGAGCTGGCCAACTTGAAAGCCGAAATGCGAGAAAATGAGAGAAGCGGGCACAAGCAGCCAAAACTTGCACTACTCGATTAAAAGCGAAGAGCTTACACTCAAATCGATGAAAGAGAAAAGAGAGAATTGGTTGGATAAATTGGATACGAGTGTGCAAGTGTTCGAGTGAATGGCTCGCACGCTTTGTTTAACGCGTTGGTTGAACGCCGGTTTTGTAGAGACGCGTTGAAAGTTGCCGCAACAACAACTTGATCAACTTCCTCCTCTTCTGCCTCCTCCTCCTCCTCGCATCTTCATGGTCCGTGCATGGTGGTCGAAGAATCGATGAATTGATTCTCGTCTCTCGTTGCGACTCTTCTCCTCCCCTTCTTCTCTTCCTGCTTCTTGCTCTTTTTTGCCGCCCCTCTCTTCCCTAAATCTACTTATCCATGCTCGGCTACGCTCGTCCTCGTTCTGCTCGTTTACTCGATAGATTTCAATTTGCTTAAATTTATTCACTCACCACTGACTTGACTCCACTCCGCGCTCATGTTATTTTTACATTAGACTCAAATATAACGCGCTACGCGCTTCTACACCGAAAATCGAACAATTGTCTTTGCGTCGATAAGTGCGTTGAATAGAGCAACAACAACAGTAAGCGGGGAGAAGGAGAGGGCGAAAATAGGAGGAGGAAAAGAGTCCGGTGTGTGGCTATGAGTGACTTTTAGAGTCAATTTTTGAGCGAATTATATTCACGTTGCGTTCGCTGCTCTCTTTTTTTTTTTACAAAGTATACAATTTTAAACAACAATTCATCTTTATGTGTGTGCTGTGTGTGTGCTGTGTATGTTTAAGCAAACGCGCTTGAATTGTTTGATTGTGCAATCGGCAATTACGTCGATGATTTCTGCCAACAGAGACGCCAGATAGACGACAGACAGACAAAGGCCGAGGAGAAAAGTGATCAAGGCAATGAGCAACAAAGGAGAGACGAGCAGGATGCAGTGATGTGCGCTAGGGTCCGATGCCGGAGATAAGGACAAGATCAAGCAAGTCGCTTGTTTCAATTCATGGGAGCGTGACATTATAGCACAGAGTGAACATCTCCGATCGAATCCGATTGAGCCTGTGGGAATGTGAGCGACAAATTTAGCAGATAATCCCATCTGAGCGAAATAGTTTCGCTCCGATTGGCTGTCGCGGCCTGTTCTAGGGGCGCCGACAGATTCGATAAAATAGTGACGAGCAGTCAGCTCTCTTCTCCAGACGAGCCGTTTAAATATTCCCTGTGCTGGTGGCTGCTGTGTGCTCTTCACTTTTTGTCTCTTTCTTGTCAATTCGTTTTTTTTTTTGTTACGGTCAATTATCAACGCAGATAGGATAGAGCACGTCCAATTGAGCGCGGCTGGTGTGAGGCAACTATTTTAATTAAGCGATCTCTAGCGTTTGCGTGTCCAATTGACCGAGCGAAATTCTTGTCAAAGTAAACACCTGCATGGCTGCCACACACATTCACAAAAGTCTGTTTGGCTTTTATTTTCAATTTCTTCTGCCTTTTCTCTACTTGGCTTGTACGCTTAAATTGGCCCACACGTCTACTGGCTCGTGTGTGTGCGCACGTCTATGTTTGTGTAATATTTTCTTCCTTCTTCTCCACTCGTGTGTATGTTTATCAGAGTCGATTGTATCGCACTCGTGCGACCAGACAGTGAAGCGATTGTGCAATTTGATTGCATCCTGCACGAGCCACAGCCATGAGCAGGCAGGCAGTCAGGAAGGTGTATATAAAGCCACAATATTATCTAATTTCGGTACAAGAAGCTAATTAATCGCGGCGAGCCAGTTCACAAATTGATTCCGTTCAGTTTGGGATGCACTGGTGTTGCCCTAAATTGGATTGGATTGAACATGTAATTCATTGACGCGCCCTCGCACGAGCCTACATCAGTTCCATCCATTCGATTAGATCAGATGAGCAGAGGGACGAAGTAGACACCTGCTGACTGTTGCTCCTAATTGAACAATCTGGCTCATTTACGGCCAGCTAACTTGAGCATTGACTCGTGCCGGTGTTTTCCAATTAGGCCCAGCGCCGGATGTACGCTCTGTCAGCTTATTCAATTAGAACCTTATTTCAGGCGACCAGTCGTCCTCTACTTATAAGCACTTTCGCCCTTCGTTCTAGATAACACAATTGCCGGTTAGCGAGTAAGCTACGCAGTGGTACAACACACCGACAAACATTCACATTCAACACTCAACCAGCCAACAATGAACACAATGAACTACAGCTACAATCGCGCATACGACAGCCTGCACAGCCAGCAGGCATTTGCAGCCTCGTCTGGCTCGTCTAGCTCGTCGCTGGCCTCGTCGCCACAATTCAACTCTCACATGTACATGGCGCAGTACGCGGCGGTCGACTCGCCGAGCTCGTCGCTCGCCTCGTCGGTTAGCGGCCACAAGCACTACGAGGACGCAATTCAGTCGCAGCACGAGGAGCTTGACACGTCCATGTCGGACGATATGGACTGCAGTCAGAGCAAGGCCTATCACAGTCCTAAAGGCCGCGTGAACAGATTCTTTCCGGACTCGGTGCTTGAGATATTGAACAAATGGTTCATGGAGAACCAGGACTACCCGTACCCGGACGAGAACATGACCAACGTGTTGGCTCGCGAGGCCAACATATCAGCCAAGCAGGTGCGCAAGTGGTTCGCCAACAAACGAGTGCGCTCGAACAAGTGCTACAAGCCGGCGTTCCGCGGCAAGCGAACCATCAAAAAGCGCCACACGAGCTCTGTGAGCGAGTTGAGCGACGAGCCAGAGTTTGCGTCCACGCCCAATCTGCCTCGCTCGCACACCATGTCCGGCTCGTTCCAGAGCGCCTGTTTCGACGACGAAGAAGCCAAGGCGCGATCGGCGCACGAGTTCATTGTTGACATGCTGAAGAAAGCACAACAGAACAATGGCTGCTATCCAAGCCAGACGATTGACCCGTTCGGACTGGTACACCCGGCGGCCACTGCCGCCCTATTCTCAAGCCTCTACAGCCCGCTAATGCTCAACAATCTGCTTCAAAATGTCCTCGGCACAAATAACAGCTTCAATGTTAAAAATAAATGCCGCGGACCAGCCGAAGAAGACGAAGAGGAGGAAGAAGATGAGAGCTTTAGCGATAGCGAACTATTCGACGCGAGCCGAGCTGACGCCATTGCTCGTTTAGGCTCAGTCGACCGTGCAGACTTTACTGCAACCGCAATGTGTAACCATGCCACTTATGATCAAGCGCAGCGTCAAACACAACCTTTTAACATTTTCAGTCGCGAATCGAACGTAGATGAGCGTGCGCTCGAATACTTCAAATATCAGCTCAAGATGCAGCTTCTAATCCAACAGCAGCAGCAACAACCATTATCACAATCACAGCAGCTACATTCCAATCTCGCACCAGATCAGCAGCAGTCTCGGCCCATTGCAGCACGATCTCACAAAGTCAACTTTGGCGACGTGGCCGACTTGATCAATTGAGCAGCTGTATCATTCAAGTTATTATTATTATTATTAATATTCTGGTGATCGAAATTCGTTTTGGTTCTTATTATTTTCGCCTTCGCTTTGTTCATTATTTTTGACCCGAGCAACAACAGCAACATCTCAATTGCACTTTGTTTCGTTCGTGTACGAATTAAGCTCTGCGGCAGCCGAAGGTGATCGCTGCCCGACAAACTAATCGCCTAAAATCCTCACCATGCACCCCACACACACACACACACACACCGTCCATTTTTAGTATGTGCCGCTTTCGCCAACTCAATCCATCCACTCATCGATCTCCATTCACTTCTCAGTCATTCCACTTCAAATTAAAGCCTCAGTCGGCATCCAAACGCCGAATGCGATGAAAGCGGCGCACTAATCACACTTTATCGAGTTGATTATTCATAAAATAAAATATCCGAAAGAAACACGCCATCATCACCGAAATTCCTGCAGCAGGCCAAGTCAGTGAGAGAGAGAGAGAGCGCGAGAGTAATTCAGTTTTAGTTAGAAATCACTTCCCTTCATTCACCGCACCGGGTGAGCAGCCTTTCTGGGAATCGACATTAAATTCTTTTCTTCTCGTCTGTTTCGTCTTCACTCTTCAACAATTCGCGCTTTCATTTTAATCGAATTGAGAAAACACGGTCACCGTCAATATGAAGCTCGCTTTTTTAGTTTGCGTCTGTTTTCCATCTCTGAGCTCTTCTTCAGCTCGTTTATATATATATATTCTATTATTCTTTCTATTTTCTTCTTCTTTTCTTTTGTTTACGCCTCATAACTGAAATCCTTGAAAGTTTTGAAAACGAATGAATAAATTTTGAAAAAAGAATATTTATTTGTTAAGTGATGTGCTACACAAGCAACACAAGGCCAAATCTGTTTAAATTATCCAAAGCTTTAGGACTGAAGAGCTTCGAAAGCCACTCTGAACTCGCGCAGGTCGATGAATCCGTCCCGATTGGTGTCGAGCGCTTGGAAAAACGCGCCCACTTCATCTTCGCCGTAGTTTCGGCCCAAGCGGCTGTTCAATTTGAGCAGAACCTTCTCTGCCTCTTCGACTGATATCATGCCGTTGTTGTCGCGGTCAAGTTGAACGAAAATATCGGCGATCAGCTGCTCTGCGTTCGGCTCGTCCACAAACGATCGGCTTCTTGATCTGTTTGCCGCAGTCTGCACGTCTGTGGGCAAACTGTGGTGGGCGCTCTGGCCTTGAAAATCTTGCGACACCGCGCTCACATTTATTCTTTGCAAGTAGCTTCGATAGGCAGCCAGCCCTTCTTTTTCGAGGTCGATCAGATGCAATGCTTCTATATCGCCCTCCAGCTGGTGCAGTTCATTGTATTGATGGTCGGCAGCCAACACCAGGCCATCCGGTGTCTTTATTTCTTTGACAAACGCCGGCAGTTGATCGGATGTTTGCAAAGTGCTGCCGTATCGCTGCACATACTCGACCGGGTTGGCTCTTATCACGCCAAGGTATTTGAATTCTTTTCTTATTTGCACCTCAGGCGCTTGCCACTGGACAATAACGTTTCTGGGCTTCACCACAACCGGATCGGGCTGGCTTGGTTTTTGGAACACAACTCGACGCTTCACTTGGGCATAGGGCAGCCAACGCTCTACAAGCACCGACTGCGGCTTGGATGGGAGAGGGGCGAGACGTTCGATGACCACCTTTCTGGGCGGTGGTGGAATTCGCTTGCCAGAGACGGTGATTACTTTGCGTCCGACTTGTGCAGGCGGTGTCGGAGGTGCTTCTCTGATCACCAACGGTTCGGGCGTGTCGGGTCGGGCCGGCTGCTGACGGATTACGAGCGGCGGGGCCGGAGGCGTCAGAGTGTTCATCTCTTGGTTGATGATTATCTCACCGGGCGCCGGTGGCGTTGGTGGACGCAGATATCTGATGGCCAGCTCCTGAACATATTCGAGGCGTTGTTCAGAGCGTTTGGTGATTATCTCTGGGTTGGCATCTTCGTTTATGAGATACTGCTCGATAGGTATTAGACCTCGCCAGCTGACCACCTCGCTTCGATTCAGCCAGAGGCCGGTCTGTCCGTTTACAGTTATCTCCTCGGACTCGTTCACTTCGATCGGAGCAGTCGAGCGTAGAATAGCAAGTTCAATTTGGCTCAGAACTGCGGTCGAATCGATCGACTGAGCTGGCTCTATTGAGCTGTTTAGCCGAAGCAATTCAGACGCGATCTGACTTACTCGGCTCTCTCCGGTCGAGGTTGCTGTGAGCAAAACGAACTGCTGCTGCTGCTGCGACTGAAAATCGCTGTTGCTTTCAAACGAAAAGGACATTTTCCAATTTTAAAGAGAATAAAGCACCAGATTGACGGCCTGACTTTTATACCAGCACGGAGCTTGTTATTATTTTTTAATTTTGTTTTTGTTTATTTCCTCAGCTCGCATTCAATCCGAATGGGCGAAGAAGAGATACGGCCACAAAACAAGACGTGGCAAGGAACACAGAGAGAGAGCCTTGGAAATGCACGCACGCAAGAACCATTCAAATGTTACAATTTAATTGGCCAATGTGCCTAATTGCATCAAAATCACTTGGATGCATAGTCCAACTGCGTCAACACATATTTCGATTCGATCGGCAAGGAAATTTGATTTTTAGTAGGAAAACACGTCCAAACTGGTCGATTCAATGATTCAGTAGTAGTCATTGATTCAGCAGTAGTAATGCTTCAAATTAGACAGCTGCGTTTTTGCACGTTTCGATTATGCAACTCTGTTTTATCCTTTTTAGGTTGTTGTCTCATCTTTGGTATCTTGTCGGTCTGAAGTATGTCAATTGATTGTCATCTCTTCGACGCTCTGCGCTTCGTTAATGCGTGAAATTTGACGAATTAGAGACGCAACACAGCCCCTCTCTGTTTTCAACTCATTCATTCAGCTAAGCAGAAGGAAAGGCTGCCGCCAAGTTGAATTCAATCGAGTCTTGTCGCGAGTTAGAATGGCACTTGAGCACCGACCAAAGCTGCAAGCAACTGTTCATAGAGGTGCCGACACTGCCTGGTGGTGATCGCACAACCGCATGTTTTCTTGGCCTCGAAACCTTTGCCGAAGCTTGCCACCGGTCACGGGCATGCCTCTGTTCGACAAGCGCGCTTTCCTCTCGCATTCTCTTCTCTTTCGATCGACACTCGCCTGGCCTTTAGCCGATGTTTGTTCGAAACACTGTGTTTGCCTTCAAGATTAAATTGCTCGTATAAACGCTCTGGGCGTTGATTTATCTTAAAGAAGTTGAGCAAACCAATAAAAACAAATAGGAAGCTGAAAGGCCGTTAAAACAAACCGAACGGGCGCGCGGGTAGAGGGGTAGAGTCGACTGTGCGTCCATGTGATAAGAGAAAACATGAGCGGCAGAGTGAGTGTCTGTGTGGACTTGAATAAACACTCGCCGGGAGTGGAACAACAAGTGAAGAAGTAGAAAAGAAGCACTGAAGGCGTGTCACTCTGGTCAACGGAGAGAGAGAGTGCAGAGAAATCTCAGTCAACATTTGCTTTTCTGTTTGGACGAAGCCCCATCGCCAGCACATTAACAGTGGAACCATTTGTTATGGCTTGATGAACGCCAGTCGGACCATGATGACCATGATTGCGATGATGATGATGGAGAAGCCTGTCTAATTAAATCGATTGATTTTGAACAGGCTCGCAGTAATCAGTTTTGATGCTGGTCTTTGGACGCTGCGTCACTGGCGGTCGTCACATTCCTTATGGACGCATCTTAATTAGAAGCCCTCCGGCACGCCGCCTCTCTTATTATTAATAATTAATCATGTTTCGCTTAGGAAGTATTGTTGTTGATGATCATGCCGACGAGCACTGGCCGTCAATGCCTCTGGCATGCCAATTTGTATTTTCTGCTTTTTCGTTTGCTCATGTTTTGTTGCTGCTGCTGCGGCCGCTGTGGCTTTTATGTTTTGTTTATTTGACGAGTTGGGAAACTAATCGATTTTGAGGCATCGACCAGCAGCAGTGTGCCAAACACACACTATGAGCGGTGTTTGACTTTTTAACGTGACCGGCGAACGCGGGCGCGATCACGTCCGGCATCTATCGATCGAGTAACTTTGTCAGGCTCAATCAACTGTGTTTGTTCAGTCGAATCAAGCAAGACACGCACGCCGATGCTCCACAATCAGTCAGCAAATGAGTCACACAGAGCCAAAGAGTCAGAGAGAGAGAGAGGTGTGATGGATTTTTGACAATTTGACGAGTTTCGCCACTCAATCGGTGTCAAAGTGCATTTCTCAATCGACTTCGACTCGGGCCATAACTCATTCCTAATCAGCTCAGCCACTAACGGTCGCCAATGCTGTCCGTCTGTCAATGCGTGTCTTGAAGCCCCAAAATGAGCTAGACGCCAATGTCGACAAGTTTGGACGAGGCTCAATCCATTGCGTGTGGACCTTATCTCGCCAGCCTTATCGTCCAAGTGGTCATTACAGCTCCAAAATGCTCCACTTTGCCATTTATTCATTAGTCCTTTGCTATTTTTGACTCTTTGCGAATGCATGGCCTAAATGAATAGTTGTCAGTCAGTGAGCGTCTGTTTTATTGCACACATGCTTTGAGAGAGGTGCCCGCTTGATTGATAGGCGCGACAGGCAGATATATGCAAGTGCTAGATTGACTGTCCAGGTCAGGTCGGAGATGAGACCGAATGTCAAATCGTGTTCTAATTGTTGCTTTTGGTCCTTCTCGTCCAAGAGGGCAAACGGCGCTCAATCACACTCGGTCTGGTGCCGATTCAGGTTCATTCAAACGGCTTCGCTCGCTATTAAATCGAACCAGTCGATTCGACGTCGAGCCCATACAAATGTCTTGTTCGATCAAATTGAACAGACTGCCAGGCGGCCGTATGACTGACGCACACACACCGGCCAGTCTGTCAGCCGCCATCGTGCTGATAGGTCTCGACTCCGCAATTATTTCTATCGGCGAGGCGATGAATGCCAACTGTTTGCCGAACGCGCATGTAATTCATGCTCGCCAGGGATTAGAACGAACATGTGAAGAAGCGGCAGGGCCATCGACTTTTGGCCATTTTCATCGCATTAGCCACCGCTGCTCGCTCGGTTCGGCTCCTTTAAACGATGCATCGTTTATTCATTCGTTCGTTCAGTTATTTTTTTCTTATTTGCTTGCTCGCACTTTGTTTGTTCGACCAATATTTGAACTCATCGGTGTTTTCATATTCAAATGAGAGTTTTTTTTTAATTTCCTCTGATTTCGCTCAGTGCGGCCAATGCGTCGAGCATGATCGATCCACTAAAGCGCGTTAAATGGTTGTAACGGTCGACTGGTCTGCGGCTAGGTCGCTCATTCGTTCGGTCAAAGTTGGCTCATAAACGACGACATGACGACTCGGCGTCACAACACAAAGAGAGGGGCGGCCGGCCATCGAACTGCACTTGGCGTGCCTCTCTCTCTCTCTCTCATCATTACGCTCGATTAAGCTCTTTTCGAACAAGTGCCTCGGAAGGGCAGATTTATTAACGAACCAGCGAGCAAACAAACTCTTTGACGAGTATCGACTCGTCTTCTTCTTTTTCGATTTCGGACGCTCTTCGTCGTCTTCTCTCTGTCTCGCTCGCTCTCTTTCTCTCTTGGCGCTATCAAATTTATTTTCGAGTGGCACTGACCAAAAGTGGAAGCTCCGAGGCGAGAGCGGCCACTCTTTCCTCTGCCTCGTCTGCCCGATTCCTTAATTTGCATATAATGGAGTGCTAACGAACTTCTATAAACGGCGTATCTGCAGAGACGCACATCGCAAAGGCACGAGCGCAATGTTCTGGCAATTATTGAACGGTCTGGCCAGCTTTTAATTAGAACGTGTTTACGAAGCGAATATAATCGAGCGTCTGCGAGATCATCAAGATGATCTGTAATTCGACTCGCTTGCTTTCGCCTCTTTTTTTCTGGTCATTGCCTGTTCGTTTGAATCATCTCTTGTTCTCTCTCTCTATCTGCTTTCAGCTTGGCAGCTTGAAAACAAAGAAAAGTTTGAAACAATAAGAGAGAAGGCGTGAACCATTCATCAATTAGATTTAGAGCAAAATGGGATGTCTGGACGAAAGAGGAGCCATCTGCGTTTCGTATAGGCGTCGCAATCGAATTACTTTGGCTCTTTGACTCGACGCTCGTCAGCATCGATGGCCTCTCTGTGCGTGCGCGCTTTTGCTCGCTTCCGATTATTTCATTAGAGTCTAATTCGGATCAGATATTCATGGGCGCTCAGATAATCGTTTGTCAGTATTGACCCGAACGAGCCGGTCTTGTCACGCGACATCATCCACGAATTGGTAGCCGCCAAGCCCAGTCTTGGCCAACTCATGTTCATCGGCGATCTGAAACGATCGGCCACTGGGCTGTGCATTTGGACTGGCCTAAATCCATTTTATCTGATTTGAATGAAAGCGAGACAGAGTGAGAGAAAAGGCGACGAGGCAAGGGGCCAAGGGGAGGAGGAGTGCATCCACTGAGCTGTCCATTTGTAGCTCATTAGCTTTTCGTGAAAGCTTTTGGGTCAATGGGGGGCACTCTGGAGTAAAACTTGATCGTTTATCTATCAATCTCTATCTCTTTTGTGCGTCGACCAACTCGTTAGCAACACCGACATGTCAAGCTTTTGTATCAATTGCTTTCTGCCTCTCGTTTGGGACATCTCCGCTCTGACTCACTATTTGTTTTTCATTTGCTCGCTGCCAACCAAGAGATTAATTCCATTCGTATTGAGCGTATCAATAATGAACTTGTACCTGCGCTTAGACGCTCGTAACGATCAACTCGCCAAATGGTTTGTTATCGTTAATTTTTATTTCTTCTCGCTTGGACTAGTAGCAAATTTCGGTAGCCTTCAATAGCTCGCTCTTCGTGTGGCGTTGTTTGCTCGGCAGATAGCGGCGTTCGAGTGTTTCGATACGCTACGAACATAAAAGCGGCGACCGCCATCATCTATAATCAACATCTCCTTAGATGATGATCATCCGCTTGGCCGCCCGCCTCACCCTCTCGCTCGCCCTGTTCGTAATTAATTCATTGATGCCTGCCGACAGTAACAACAACAACAACATGCTCTCTATCTTAACACAAAACGCGGCGCATGTGCCCATGTGGCGTGTTAGGGCCCCGCTCAAATTTGTTCGGTTCATTTGCATCCGCGTGAGATTATCGTCTGCTCATCGGCACGATTAGTTGCTCTTCTTCGTTCGATGTATCTTTTTCCTCGTCGCGCTTTTTGTTTTGTTTCTGCATTCAGTTCGAGGCCAAGCTGCTTCCAGATTAGACCGAATGACTGCCGAGCGAAATGAATCGAAGAGAGGAGATGAGAGCATAGAGAAAGAGAGAGAGAGAGAGAGCACAGCATGAGAATTTAATTAAACGGACAATGGCAAACTGTTCGCAGCGTGTTGCCGTCAACGTCCTCTCGAGTCGTTTCCACTCCCTGTCTGCCTGGCTCTCTCCGCCTCATCGTCGTGCGCATACAACAATTCTCTTCCTCTTCAACGGTATCAGCGCACAATTCTATTCAGAGCCAGTGCGTTTTGTTTCAACGTATTTTGTTCTCGTCAAGAGTCGTCCTGCTCTCTTTCTATTGACCGGAATGGCGTGTTTGTTGTAGTTGGCGGACGCGGTCGTTAGGCGAGCTATTGTTCGTGCAATAGATCTAGCCGCGTCTATTCAACTTCCTTTCATCTCAAGAAACGAGCGAATAATATTACTTCCCGTCAATAACCTGTTTCGTGTTCTCAGAGAATTTCTAGACTCGAGGCCATTATGAGAGCCTAACCACTCTCTTCTCAACGATTGGGATCTGCGATGACCACCAACTCAACAGCGACAATGAGCAGAAATGTTTTCGCACTTGTCTGCTTTCTCTGCGTTCTGCTGCGCCTGGGCCGGGCAGCACCCAACTACGCCAAGACAGCAAGTGTCCGTGAGAGTCAAACGATCGACTCGATTCCGTCTCCGCCATTCGAGTTCTCGCACGCCCCAGCTCGACTCGAGCCCATTCGACTTGATCGATCGCCTCGTCGTGTCGACTCTACCACGCCTGGCGCAGAAGAGTTCTATTCGCAAATTCTGCAGGATCGCATTCTGGTCGAGTTGCTCGAGTCGGCCGACCAACTCAGACTGCGAAACGCATCCTACGGCGGCTTGTTTGTAGAAGCGGGCGCCTACGACGGCCGAACGTGGTCGAATACGCTTCACTTGGAAAGGTTCAAGAACTGGACTGGCCTGCTGATCGAGCCGTCCAAGCAAGCGTATCAAAAACTGCTCAAAGAGGGCCGAGACGCCTACTCGATTCGAGCGTCGCTCTGCAAGAATTCAAGTGAGATGACGTTTGTCGACGCGGGCCCGTTCGGCATCGTGACCAACCGCTCTTCGACTCGACTGCCGTCCGATGACGTCTACAATGTGAACTGTTTCAGACTTGACAGCATACTCGACCGCATGTTCAACATGGACCCGGCCCTCAGCAACAGAACGTCGCGGCTCACGCCCCAAGTCAAAGAGAAAAGAGTGATCGACTACCTATCGCTTGACGTGGAAGGCTCCGAGAAGGAGATTCTCAGCTCGTTCGACTGGGCCAAGTACCAAGTGAATGTGATCAGCGTGGAATACAATCAGAACAAAGCTCTTTACGACTGGATTAAGCGTTTCATGAGCCTGAACGGCTACAAAGAAACGCTCGTCGACGACGTCTGGTTTCAGGACGTCTATTTCACACACGAGAGCCTCTTCGATCAGCTCAAGTTGAAGTCTGACCGAGTCTCTTTCTACTTTAACAAATATCGCTTGTACAAGTAAATTGTTGGTTGCTCGATGCGATATCGATTTTAAATAAAGCTCGAAAAGTGAACGCGTCAGTGCTCATTTTATTTTGACTGCTCTGGACACATTTGATCGGATGCCAGTCGCCTCGCCAGAGTAGCGTTTGTCTTGCGAGCGCACCTTGGGCACAATCGACTTGTGCTTGATGACCGCCTTGCGCGCCTTGAAGCGATTGCGAATGCGCGGGTTGTTGTACATTTTGTTTCGTTTGGGCGTGAGGCCTTTGTTCTTGGCCATCTCGTAGTTTATGGCTCTCTTGCCAATCTCGCCCTCTGCCTGTCCAGTGGCGTCGTCTGTTCGGACCTCTCGCTGGCGTCCGGCGTCATCGTCGCTCGACTCTGCCTGGTCTTCGAACCTGAGCCGCTCTTCTCGAGTGCCGCGTCTATCCGCCAACTTGACTCTTCGCTTCTTGGCCACTTTGTTCTCGTTTGACGCTTCTTCTACTTCAAACTGCAGCTGCGCGCCTTTCCTTAAGCTGTCCAATATGAACTCGATCTCTTCATTAAGCTGCTCGTCGCCCACGCTCAGCTCTTTGCACAGCTGCTCGACAACACGCACAGAAATGAACTATTTTTCTTTTCCAATAACAATTCTAAACTCACATTTCTGAATTGAAGAATTTTAGCCACAATCGGATGATTCTCGATCGGCTGGCGCTCTGACTTCATTATGAAGTAGAAATTCAAGTAGCTGAGATACATCAAGTAGAGTTTGGTCTTTTGCACGACAAACTCGCTGGCGCTCGAGGTCGGTATCTGTCCGTTCTTGACGCACTCGAACACGGGCAGAAGGCGATGCTCGAGCTCGTCCCGCTTTCGCTTGAACTCCTTCACAAGCTCGAACAGCTCGGGCGACTCTTGTTTGAGCAGCTCGATTCGCTCCTTCTTGCCCAGCTTGGAGACGTCCTTGCTCACACGCATGAGGTCTCTGTCCTCCAAAATGCTGGCCATCTTCTCGCTCGCCTCCAGGTCTTCTTTGCTCTTGAGCAGCGCGTCTTGCTCGCTCAGTTTGAACGCGTCCAAATCGAAATCGGTCACGTCCAGCTGCTTTAGCAGTCTCTCCTGAAGCTGGTTCGCTTCCTCTTCTTCAAGCTCGGCGTCCTCGGCCGTCTTAATCTTGTTGCCAAAGTAGTACGCTTTCTTGTTGCGGCCCCATTCGGCGTTCAAATCGTCGTCATCCTCGTTCTTCATCTGATCGTCGTCTGAACCGTCGCCTTCTTCTTCGTTCATTTCGTCGTCTTCGTCATCCTCAATGTTAAACTGTTCGTTGTCATATTCAGCATCGTCGTCGTCGTCCGACGAGTCGTCGAACGCAAGAACTTCGTCTTCGTTTGAAGAGTAGCCGCTCGCTTTCTTGCTCTTTTCTTTGTACGCTTTCATCATCGCCTTTTTAATGGAGTCAGACTGAGTTTGACCTTCAAATCGTGCACAGCGCCTATACCTGGTCACGTTTGGCGTGAAAGCTTTCTATTTCGTCGTCTTCGAACGCGTTGCTTGCGTCGAAATTGTCGTCATTGTCACTGCTGGACACGACGCTCTCCAACTTTTTGCTTCTCTTTCCCTCCTTTTTCCCTTTTGCCGACTTTTTCCTTTTTTTTTTTAATTTGAGTTGAGCGAGCTGGCCACCTGGTGTGGGCTTACTTGGCGAATTTGGCCATTTTGAACGTTCAGACGAAGCCAAGTGGATTTCTGGTTCTCTTTTAAACGAGTTAGAAAGACAGACAAACGAAGAACATCCACTCTGAGTCGTTAGGCTCAGAGGAATCGAGCACTCAAACACATCACGCGTTCGGTTGGGAGTTTTATTGACCTGTAGACGCCAACTCGCTTATGATCTTGTCGCTTATGAACTCGACCAGTCGAGGACTGGAAATGAGATTTGCGATTTTCATCAAAAATTCCTCTTCGCCATCTTCTCCATTCCGGTAATCCTCATCGGGCCTTTGTCTTTTGGCTTTTTTAATGTTCGCTGCCTCCGGGTCGGTGTAAAGCGATAAATATTCCTCAAGCGAGACACATCCAATGAATTGAACAAAGTGTGGGTCTCTCTGAACTGCCTCGACTGCTTCCGCCACTTTTTCAGAGCTCGCTTCCGCTTGGCCTTGGCCTCTCATGCGCTCGACACAATGCTTCAGAGTGCTCAAATTGCTCGCTTGGCTTTGATAGGTCTTGAAGCGAATAGTGAAGCTTCGAATTGAATTTCACCATCATTTATGTTTAATTTTACCTCTGACGAGTTGAGCCAACGGCTCCATTCAACCAGGTTCGAGTCCATAAGTGACTGAAGCATCGTTTTGCAGACTATTTCACCCAGACGGGCCCGATGGTCGATTGACTAGAGGCCGTAATCCGAGTCATTTCGGAGCTCCTCTGGTTAGAGCGCAGCTCACCTCCAGCTCGATCCAGGCGTTTATTGAAATGGAAAACTCGCTCAATGTCTCGACGAAATGCCACCAGTTGTGTGGCACGTACAGAACGTCGCCAGGCTCGAGCTCGATCACATGAGGCCGAGCGTTCTTTAAAATTGAAAGCTTCACATGAGCGAGCGCTTAGGCGGCCGAATCGAAATTACTTTGAACAGCGGAAACTTGTCCAGGTCGGGCGATTTCAAGTTCAATCGCGAGTAGATTGTTGACTCTTCAAACGGCAATCGTGTCGGATACAAACTGTCGCAGTCTTGCTTGCTGAACATGATCCAGCGCTTTCTATCTGAGTTGTTTACACTCATTGACCTTGAACAAGCGAGTGAGTGGCTGGCCTTGCTTACTTTCCGTGAATCTGTGCGACCAAGTTGTAGCCGTATGTGTCATAGTGACAAGGAGTGTAAGCGCCCTGAGAGCCGATCCACAAGGTCGAGTCACGAGCGCCTTTCTCACTGAAACCGAACGCGCTCCAGTCAATACACTTTAAGGTGGCCTCAATGCGTCAGTGACTTGCTCAAAATTGATTAGCCGCTGCTTGCCTTTTCTTCAATCACATTGTCGGCAACCAACTCGACCATGTGCTTGTAGTCCGCGTACGCCCAGTAGCTGTCCGGATCATATAGAGCGAAAGGACTGTGGTCTCGGCCGTTCAAAGATTTTCGTCTCCAGTCAACGAAATCGCTGATCGTGGCCTCAATGTGCTCGCAATCATTCTCAAACTGCTGACCTTGACGTGAAGCTGTTTCACCAAAAACAAAGTGACAAAACAAGGCAGTGAGCTCACTCACCGGTTTGATCAGTTCGGCCGATTCGAAAGGCGACCAAAAGATCGTTGAACATCAGTGGCAACTTGTCCGGGCTCCATTCGAGTGAGGAGTTCGAGTCGGCAGTCGACCGGAGAATGTTGCGAAATAGGCACGGCTCTGGCACGTGGAATATGAGCTCATTCATTTGGCTGCATGAAGAAACAGGAAGAAGATGGCAAACAAGGAAAAGAGAGTCAAGGCTCGGATGCTGAACCACCCGGGGCCAGCAGACACAAGGCGAACTCAGCTAGATTTCGACTTTATTCGTTCAACGAGTGGATCCCCCAGTTCATAGATCGATCGATGGACGATTCTGGGATCTCGGTCGAGACTGACTGGCAGGGAGCTGGCCATATTCAGGCAGTTATCGTTTCTTGACGTTCAACACAGGTGCTACCTCGTGATAGTAGATGAACGTCTCGAACACGAATATGCTCTCTTCGAGCTGAACTTCGGCTTGTTCGATTCTGCGCATGCGATGAATGAAAAAGGCGCGCGTCGCAGCTGTGGCTGGCTCACTTACTTTTGGCAATGACCACTGATCGAGTTGAGCGTGGCCACTTCTTCGCTGCTCATCATTTGCTTGACTTCGTCAATCTCCGCCTGCTCGGCTTGCTGCTCCCGAAGCGACTCGACAATGGCGTTCATCTTCTTTTCCTTGGCCAGCAGACGTTTGTTTTCCATGTTCAAATGCTTTCGCTTGATCATCAGGTTGGTCATCGCTTTGTAGCAGTTCTGGAGCATTTTCTTGCACAACTGAAACACGTCCACGCTGAACAAGTAGAAAGTGCGCGAAGGCGCGTGATCAGCCGTTTTGGAAAGCTCCTATTTTCGACGCATCACAATGTCAGAGCAGCGAACGAGCAGCAAAGTCGGCTGTCTTACGTCCATGTTGAATATTCCTTCGTTGAGCATGGCGTACAACAACGCCTTGCACTCTTTGGACGGGATCATTGAAAAGTCTTCGATCTGCTTCTGCTCTAGTCGGTCTTTGTCCATGATCACTTTGAATATGCGCAGACTTTTGGAGCCGAACCTGATCCAACTCTTGAAATGCATTCGATCGGGCCGAACAAGTTCTTCTACATACCGTTCTCTGATGTGCGATTCAATGTTTGCCGTGCACAGATTGTGAAACGCTTTGCGAAAGTCTTTGAAGCGTTCGATTATGGTCAGTTCGTTCGAACTAGACGAGTGCACATTGAGGACAAACCGATTGCAAATGCGCCGCCGCTAAAGTCGCCGATCTTCTCCACCACTCTGAACGAGTCCTGGGCCAGCAGATTCATGTACTTGTCAAGCACACTCGAGCTTATGCCGTAGTCGTTTCTCATGTACTTCTGAAGCTATTAAACATAAAAAACGAGCTGAAGCAAGAGACGAGCGAACCAATTAATCGACAAAATCAATTACATCGATTGTGGTTATCGGTTTGGAAAAGTGCTTGTTGGACACCGATTTGTCCAAGTCCATTTGAGTGTCGGTCTTCTCCAAAATCACTTTGACAATGTCGGCCGCGTTCTGTTCGTTTATTTAATGATTTATTGAATTTGAGGCAACGCACGCGCCGGTGAGTGTACTTTGTCAATGCGGCGCTCGATCGCTTTCACGATCAGCTCGTCCCGAATCGTTTGTCTGAACTGGGCTCGATTCAGCCGCCAGTAAATGCCTCTGTCGCCCAAGTCCTTTTATTTGTGTCACGAGCCAGGGCTTAAAAAGGCGACAAAGCGATCAGAGAATCAGAACAGTCCGCACCTGATCGTCGCGAAGAATGTTGATCGCCGAGATTTCTTGCCTCTCTTTGAGGCAAGTCTTGAGAAGACTTCCTAAATTGGAGCGGCTTTATTTTAATTGGCCGAATGTGTTGAATCGGTCGAGTACTTGCCGTCGATTCTTATTTCAGGACAAAGAAATCGTTCGTAGTTTTCTTTCTCGAATTTTGGAATAAGCTGCTCCTCGTCGTCTTCCTCGCTGAGCACTAGTTTGGGAAGACGCTGCAGATATCGATTGGAAACGAGGTCGAAGAAGACTTTTTTCAATTTTTCAAACGAAGACTCGAGCTCTCGATCGCTGCAGTCAGCTGTGTTTGGTTTGAGGCGAACAAAGGTCCGAATCAAAACTGAACTCATTTCGAGTCTTCCGTGCAAAACGAGCTCCTCTGCTATTATCTGAGCAGCTTGGCCGTAGAGGCGACTCGCGGTCGCAATGTACCTAGAAGAGCAGCTCTAGTGGATGCTGAACTGAATTGCCGAACGCTGAAAGGTGTTTACTGAGGCAGACGAACCAAATCGAGCACTTGGCCTGTGTTGACTCGATAGAGCACATGTTGCTTTGAATTGAGGTCAAACTCGACGAGTTCGTGGTCGATCAAGATCGCCAGCAGCTGCGCTACTTGATTTTTGCTCAGGTTCAAATTGGCGCCGAGTGGTACCAGTGGAAGTGACCTGTGATGGATCAGCTCTTGACTTGCCAGCTGTGCCAGGGGTCCAAAGTAATCTTCAATGAGCTGCAACACGAGCCTATTCTCAATGCTGGTCATCTTCACCGAAGTTCTTTTCACTCCATGCTTTTAGTTTTGCCCATTTCTCTTGCGATTTCAAATCGCTGCACGTTCGAAGCACACTCTCATGCAAAACAAACTCGACAAACGACTCGTAAACTTGAACAGCCTCTAAGCAGCCCTCTCGCCCACGTTTATTAGCAAATGAGTGTAAAATGGTCTCTTGACGACTTTTAACAATTTGGCACCTTTCAACTTTGTCAGACTGTTAAATCCATCGTGTGGCGCGTTCTCAACTGTTTTGTACAGCATTGCTCGTCTGCTTGGATTCTTGGGACTCTCTTGATGTGTGAGCATTCGGTAGTAGGCGCTCGATCCACTCGGCCGCGATATGCACACGTCCTTGGCCAGCAGTCGAATGGCAAAATCTTTTCAATTTTAGGTTAGATAAGTTAGAAAATTTCGGCCTCTTGATTACCGTCGTCTTCGCCGCCCCAGTTCCAGAAGCGATTCGAAAATCCGTTGACCATTTCAAAGGTTTGAGGCTTGATGGCCAGTACACCGCCAACCAGGAGCTCATACGGGCTCGGCGAGTAGCCTGAATGTGTGTTATTCGAGTGAATTTTTCGAATATTAACCGACAAGTGTCGAACAGTAAGAGTCTCATCTGCACACGAATAGGAATTGGACCCACTCTCTGGCACAAGGTCAACGTCGTGCAGCACAACACAGTCGAAGCCTGCAACCGAGTCAACCGCATATCTAAAAGCCATGTTGAACAGGCGGCCTTTGTTGAAGCCGTGCTCGCCATTCGTCTGCTCAGCGAGCAGAATCTGATAGCTGATGTACTGACGCTGGAGAAATGGATGCAGGTGGGACAAGAGCTCGTCTAAATTGGCCGCTCGGTCCATGTACGGAATTATGACCAGAGTAAGGTTCGAGGGTCTGGTGAGGAACTGGCGCAACTGCTCGGGCATGTGTTCGGCGATTCTTGTGAGAAAAGGCAGAGAAGCGAAAGAGACAAGCTCCTGCTGAATCGGTGAAGGCAACGGCGAGCTCACTATTTCCCTGATGCTCTCAAGCAATGAGCTCGTCTCGGCTCGGAAACGGTTTTCCTCATCGTGAATGCGTCGGATGAAATCTTGAACACAACGAGGCGCGAGATAGACGCCACCGATCTCAACATTTTCAATCGTTTCGTTCAGAATTTGTGAATGCGGTCGATTTACACAGACGTCCAGGCCTAGGAGTTTAATTGTGTTGTTTGGCGTTGATTTCACGAAATGTTTCTCAATGAACTCCGTTCGCGACTGAGCATTGTGCCGTTGATAGCCCACAATCTCCTCAAAAATGCGCGAGAACTGCCGAGTCGGGCAGCTGATCTGCTTGTGGCTCAGGTTCTGTCTACTGAGCACATCAAAGTAGAAATCGTTTGCCGGCTGGATCGGCAATGGCGGCTGAGCGATTGAGTATTGATTGAAATCGAGCCGATTATTGAACAGAGAAAGGGCAGCAATCAGAATGATTGTGAACGTGAAACAAAGTGCGCAGTGTCGAATCAGGAAGCCAATGGAATAGCGCAGCCCTCTGCCAACTCGCTTCGAGAACAAATAGAACGCGCTGAGCAGCTTGAAGAGCAACGAGGCGCGCTCGGTGTTCAGACTGATCAACTCGGCGGTCTGCGTCTCTTTGGAGTAGAGGAATAGATCGGCGCAGCATTTGCAATAGGCACGTGTTCGTGAATTTCGTTTCCACTTGAGCAAACCTGCTGCAGTTGTGCCCTGCCTTTTCACTTCTTCGTTCAACATATTCGTTCGATCAATTTTCGCAATTCGCCTCAGATTCTATTTAGTTTATTCTTCAATTTAAAAGCACCATCTACTCGCTGCCTTAAGCTCTTGCGAGTCTATTTTCAGAACTCTCTCTCTCCCAATCAGGACATTCACGGGCCTACATTCGTATAAATATAATCGTTGCTCGAGCCGTTCAAGGCCAATCGCGCTGACTATATTTAATGTCCCCATTTCGATGTGTGACAGAGTAAATCAACATCACCTTGACTCGCTCTGATCGGTGTCGAGGTGAAGAGAGTTTGTTTTGCTGATTTCATCGTTGCAGACACGCAAAAGGAAGCTAATAAATGCGTAGTTGAAGCTTGCAGAGTGGTATCGATGTCATGCCGAGAGCAGAGAAATACCGGAAGGAATCTTTAGTTCTCTAATTTGTGTGTCAGTTGCAAGATGCAAAATCGAGAAACGTGAGATAAGCGTACGTTCAAGTGAATAATGAGAAAAGCGGGAGGTTGGGCGCCGATCGGAAGATTTTTGCGCGCTTTAAATAATTTGCATTATGCGCAAACGAGCCGCAATGCATTCAAGCGGCCCACAAGCCTCAAGCCTGCGTTTCGTGTCGACTTGTTTCTACTTAAACGTCTAGAGAGCGCCGAGAGAACTAGGTTTTCTTTTTTAAATCTCAAAACAGAGACAGCCAGAGAAAGAGCAGGAGACAAGAGAGAGAGAGAGAGCAGAATGAGCTTCGACTTTTGATTCTTGTTGGGCTATTATTAGACGTCGGACAATACAACACACACGCTCGCACGCGCGCACAAACTCACTCGTTTGGCCGCTCTCAAGCAAATTCAAATTCTACTTTTGACCATCAATCTATCTGGAGAGCAGCCAGAGCAACGACGCCCATTTAGAATGGCTTCTAGCGTCAATCTCCTCCTCAAATCGAGCATACTGTTCTCGCTGGGCGTTCTGCTAACCTTCATTCTGAACGTGCTTCACTTGGAGTACGAGTCGAATCTGTTCCCGCGCAAGCTTTTAATATTCTTCCAGACAATCTGGTGGATGTTTCCGTTCTGCGGCCTCGTTTCCAGTAAGTTGTGTGTGTGTGTGTGAGAGAGAGAATAATTCCTAAACAAACAGAATGAACCCTTTTCTCTCTCTCTCTGTCTCAAATCAAAGTATACATTGGCCTTTTGCTGCCCATATTCGACGCTTGCTTCAAAACGAGTGGGCCAAACATCGAAGACTGGACCGGCGTGATCCGATGCTTCGCCTTCTTTATCGGTCTGAATCACCTCTGTCTGGTAATTTACTCTCAACCAGTGCCAGACTCAGTTTATTGAACGATCGCCTGCCGAAGAAAATTCAATTTCAAAATCTGTTCCACTTCATTGTGATCATGTCACTGTTTTGCATCGTGTTTTGGTACTGGTTCGACTGCACCTGGACCGGCTTTGTATTCAGCATATTCAACGCATTGGGCGTGATCGTCGCCGTCAACTTGATGGAGCACGTCGGCTTGCTGTTGTAAGTAGAATCGATTTGAGCTGCTGAGACGCGAGTCTGACCAGAGAGACCTATTCGAACAGTGACCAGCCGATCAGATACAATTACTTTAAGGCCTGTCTCCTCTGTCTGGTATTCTCAGGATGCTTGAGCATGGGCAACTTCGGACGTCGTCTCAACCGAGTAAGTCGAGTTCTTTCTCGGTCTTGGACTCCTATTTCATGATGCGTTATTTGACAGCTGATGCCCAACTTCCCCGACGAGTTGGTCCATGCCAAGTCAGACTGAATGTACAAACATGGTCGTTTATGGCATCCCGAGCAACCCTGTGACCGAGACCAGTCATCATTTCCGTTTATTCGTTTGGCCATTTTAAATTTAAATAAACACACAAACACAGCCCTGAGGCGAACGAGCTTTCCAATTGTAAGATACAAAATGCAGTTCGAACAGAAAACCAAGAAGCGGCAATTGTCATACAAACACGCGCGCGTTAAACAAGCGGCTGAGAAAGCTGCACAAGCTGAAGAGAGATCAGGTGTTTGGCTTGAGCAGCATCTGCATGGCTCTGATCAGAGTAAAGTTAGCAGCCGTTGGAACGTCCGAGTTGGCTACTGTGCCCGGCGATCGGCACATTTCCACTCGTTTGGTCAGCTCTTGCTTGAGATGCGAGTCCAGACTGGCGCCGCTTATCACGCCTTCGCTTTGCCTCAGCCGGTTTGAGAGAATTTTGTCGCAAAACACTTGAAGGTTGTTGTTCACTCGGTGGGTGGCGCATTTCTTGCTCGACGGCTGGCAAATTGACTTGCAGTCAAAATAGTGGCAGTCCTCGTGCGTCGAGCAGACTTTCTCGTTCATCACATAGTCGTCCACAGTGATCATGTCCGAGTCGATTATTTTCAGCTCGCCGCGTTCGTTCAGGCCGAAATTGTCGAGTTTGACGTCGCACATTTGCAGTTGATTTGCTCGAGTCGAGTTAGGGCCTCGTGACTTTTGACCTTGGACACTCGAGTCATCAAGCAAATACAACTCGTCCAGCTCGTGAGCCAGATTGAGAAATTTGTTCGCCAATTGAAGGCGATCATTGGCGTTCATAAGCTGCAGCTTGGAGTCCAACGGCTCCGCGTACTCGACAAAGTAAAAATGCCCGCAAGTCGAGTAGGTTCTCAGCGCGGCCGATTTGAGGCGGAAAATTCTATTGAACAAATACTCGTCCTGCGACATGAGTATGAACAGGTTTCTCAGAAATTTGCTCATTCTGGCCTTGTCGTGGTCGAGCAGGGCTCGTTCGAACTCGTTCGAATTGTCCGCCAACAAGTGAACGTAGTGGCGGAGGCCTTTGCTTGAAAACTGCGTTTTGTACTGATTGACGGCCAACTGCTCGTCCTTGGCGTACAGCCGGTACCAAGCGTGGGCGCTCTCGTCCACATTTAAATTGAGTCGTTTCTTGAGTGTTTGCTCAATGTTGACCAGCAAGTACTTGATCTGCTCTTTGAGCGACATTCTGTCCAGGGTCTCGTGTCGCAAGTGGTCGAAATCGAGGAAAAACTTGCGCTCTGACTTGAGCACCAGACGCCGCGGCTCTGATTCTCCAGTCTCCTTTCTCTTTTCGTAGACCAAAACTACTTTGCCCGAGCTCAAATGCCGGCCGAGTTGTTCGTTTGGCGATGTGGTGTCCTTGTCCAGATTGCGGCAGCCGACCAGCTCGTAGTTCTTGTACAGTGTGAAGTAATTGTGCTGCCGACACAAGTCGACACAAGCGTTGCCGCCCACTTGTTGCTCGTTGGTGTAGATTTCGCACTTGAAGCGAGAACGTAAAACAAATGAACGAGACGAGTGCGGCAAGCTGACTCACTAGATTCTGAATGAGATACTTGGCCATAGACATGTCGCATCTTGATTTGAACGCAGGCACTGTCTCGATCACGCTGATCACTTGGAAGCTGGCCAAAATGAGCAAAAAGGCCACGACGAGCAGCGCAATAAACGCCTGTCTTATATTGGGCCAGAATGAGCGCGCTTTCATCGCCTCGCACGCAACCGTTTGGTCTTCTTGCGCAAAGTTGAAGAGAGTTCGACTTGTTTGGGTAACGAGCGACTTGGCAACAAGTCGTTTGTGCAAAATGAGGGACAAGAGCGTTGTTGATGAACATTTATTACATGCGGCTCGATGAAGGCTCTAGTGGCAAATGAATTGATTGAAAATGGTCAGTCGCTCTCTAAGCTGGTCCTCAATTTGAACGCTTTGCTTCCATGACAGCGAGCGATCGCAGGATTCGTACAAAAGACGAAAGCAAAGAGCGTCGGGCAGATGACGGCGATCGGCCGAGCGGAATGCGTTCAGAAATTGAACGTGACGCACAAGGCCCGGACAAAAGTCATCGATCGTGTCGAGAAGCTCGTTTAGGTCGAAGCTTTTCTCGTCGCACCAGAAGCTCAAGTCGTGCCGATGTTTGCAAGTCTCGGCAATAAACGGCGCCACTTCAAACTCGAGGCCAAACGGACGATCGAGTGAGATTCGAACGGCTCTTGTGTCGTCCGAATAAAGAAGACGCTCGTCCTCAAGTCCGAACGTGTGCTTCACAATCGAACTGACGTCGACCAGTGCATTGACGACGAATCGATCGATCCAGGCCTGAGCCACTTGCGTTTGATCGACACTCAAACTGAGAGCGTTTGATTGCGTGGCCGACTGCACCTGCATGTGAGGTGAAAGGAAGTCAGTCATCAGCTGAGCGAGTCGGAGCAACATTTCCTCGCTCTCTTGTGCTGCCTGGCAACCGATTCGAATGAGGAGCTGATAATTGAAACTGTTGCACTCCACCTGCGGATAAGGCTCTTGTCTGCAGTGATCGCTGTTTGGCCGAGTGCAACGAATCACCGGGCCGGACAATGCGTTCAATGAGCCGGCGTTGTGCACATGCACACAGTCGAGCAGCTGAACGAGCGAGGTTCGGGCGAATTTTGATGCGATCGGAAATCTAGACGCGTAGACTGACTGGCTCAGTTTGTAGTTTGTATTCGGCGGTCCGGCTACAGAGGCCAAATGAACGCTATCTGACTGAATATTGAGGTCGAGATGAAGAGTTTGCGCAACAAACGAGGCGAGCTGTCGCGAAAATTGGACCAAAGGATGCCAAGTGCTGCTTGAAAAGCGTTCGACTTTGCTCATGAACGTGTCGACAAGATTGTCAAGTTGCTGGGCTTTGAGGTTGACTTGGGGCTGAGTTGGCAGTTGAGCCGGTTCGAATCGGTGCACAAGAGCTCGCTCGGTGTGAAACGAGCGTCGGCCGCTTCTAAAGCCGGTGCTGGCGTAGTAGGGAAACTTGGACGCGTCGAACGTGCTGCATTGAGTCAATAGGAGGCCAGAGCGGTTGGCGAGCTCGTTCACTCTCCAGGTGTCGTTTGAGTTTCGTTTCGATTCGACATGTTCAAACTTGCTGCCTCCTTGGCCTTTGGCCAGTGTCACGAATATTCTTCCCGTCTCCGGCCGAATGACTTGACGAGCAGACTGAAAGAACTTGTCGAGCAGCTCTCGATTCGCCCGCGTGTTCGACTTGCCGCCCACGTGTGGAAACATGAAAATCACTCGTTCAAACTGACCGGGCTCGAATCGCTCGTGAAGCTTGCACGCGTCTACTTCGAACATGAACTGACAGTTGAGACGGGCCAGATTGCTGGCGACCACTTCGGTGCCGTACTTTCGCTTCGCTTCTTCTTCGCTCTCATAACAGGTCGCAATAAGTAAATCAGAATGAACAAAATATTCAACAAGTGAAAGTGCAAATGAAAAATTGCCTTCGCCGACAAGCAGACAAGGCGCGTTTAGATCGAGCTCCATCTTGCCTCCCTATAGATCGTCGTCCTCGTCCGGCTCGTCTTGGTAAAATGACAAGAGCTTTTTGTTGCCTCCTTTCTTTTCACGCTCGAGCACTTTGGCTACTTTGCTGTTCGCTTGAGAGGCGGCTATCTTATCGACAAAACGCTGCTTTTTGTTGGCCGGCTGTTGAAGACCTTCTGTGACCTGCTCTTCTTCTTGGCTGAGGAATATCTTCTTCTTCGTTGCTGCTGCTGCTGCTGCTGCTGTGACTTCACCTGATTCTGATTCTTCTTTGCCCTCGCAGCTCTTTTTTTCGTTGCCCTGCTCGTCTAGATTGAAGATGTCGCTCAATTCGCCGACCGCTTTCTTGCTGCCCTCTGGCTCTTCTTCTTCTTCTTTGTTTTGGACTGGGTTTTTGGCCGGTCTGCGGAATAAGATCTTGCCGAATGACGATGCGCCGTTCTCAATCTCTTCTTTGGATTTCTGCTCCAAATATTCTTTCTCGGTCAAATCGCCCGGCTTCAGCTGCACCACTTGAGGCGTGTCCTCTTCTCTTTCAATCAACAGGTCTTCCTGGGTCTTGGTTTTGCGCTTGCTGTCCAAATTGGCCTGCTGCTGTTGATATGCGATTCGCTCTTTGAATTCTCGAATGAACTTTGGCTCTGATTTGTTAACCCAAGAAACGCCTTTGTTGCGCGACATTACACAGACAAAATTTGAACAAAATTTTGCTTCTCTCTGCTGGGCCAAGTCTTGGCTTTTGTTGATGATCGATCTCTCTTCAAACGAGCGCTGTCTTGGCATTTGATCAGTCGTTCATTCCAAACTTTACAAACATAATTCGAGTCGCAACAGGACATTTGATTGAAAAGCGCTGCCCGACCCGTGCTGCTCTTGACTTATGGCAACTGGTGACCTCGAACAAGAGAACAAGATCAGAGTCAGATCGGACCGGGTCAAGTGTCTCAAGCTGAATGCCCATTACGTGCAAACTCTGTTTCACTCGAGCTACAAATACTTGCCAGAGACCGAAGAGAACGGTGTCAAGTATCGTCACATTGTGCTCACCGGAACGCAGCCTGATAGAGCGGCCAAGTTCATCGAAGCTCTGGCCGAGCCGGAGCACAGCGACTCGGTCCAACTCAAACTGCCCTCTTCTGTCAACACCGACAAGCTGATCGAGTCGTTGATGATTGAGCACCAAGTGTTCATAACCGCCTTTCCGGACGACAACCAACAAACAAGTTTTGCCGTTCACGGCTGTCCCGCAAGTGTCCAGCAGGCCGTTGAGTCGATTAAAAGCCAATGCTCGTTTGCTGCTGCGGCCACTGACGCTGTCTCCGCCGACGACAGCATAATTGTCCTTGATGATGACTCGAGTCCCCTCATTAGAAAGGCCAATTTTAATATCGAACCGCGAATAGATCAGTTGGTCTTGGTTGACTCTGAAGACGGCGACGACGGTGACGACCAAGACGGCTCACGCCAAGCGGACATTGAATTTCTTGAATTTATTTCAGCCGAGTCAAAGACCGAATCTAGAAAGAGTGAGGAGGAGAAAACCAGCGAGAGTCAAGCACCACTAGCATCCAAAGTAGACGACCAATCGACTGAGTCGAGCAGAGGAATAGATTCAGAGGCGCATACTTCCGGTTTCAGCGGCCAATTCAAAAGAGGAACGGCCCGACGTGGCCGATGGCCAGTAAGAGATCGAGGCAGCGGCCGAGTGAACAGACGAGCAAACTTGTCTCGTCCGCACCAACAAGTCATAGCCAAGTACAAACGCGTTAGCCATCTAATCCAAACCGGTTTGAGAAGGGGCGAGCGAGGCCGCTTCGGTCAACCCAGACAGGCATCACCGCGTATGAGCTCCCTGCTAGACGTCAGGTGTGCGCCACCAGCGCCATCTGCAGCGCTTAGAATGATCGTGATCGACGGCAGCAATGTGGCCCGAGAGCACGGCAAATCGTTCGGCAACGTGTTCTCGTGTCGCGGCATCCAAATCGTAGTCGACTTTTTTCTCAAGCGAGGACACACTCAAATAAAGGCGTTCGTGCCCCGATTCAGACGTGGCAAGACAGACACGCAGTGTCCCACTCTGCAGCCAGAAATTCTCGATCTGCTCGAGCAGAGAGGCTTCATCACGTACACGCCGTCGCGCTTTGTCAACAATCGTCTCATTCTGCCCTATGACGACCGCTTCATCCTGCGCGCGGCTGTTCACTTTGACGCAGTCATAGTCTCCAACGACAATTACCGCGATTTGCTCAACGAAGACCCGAGCTGGCGGCGCCATGTCGACTCCAATCTGCTGCAGTTCAGTTTTGTTAACGATTTGTTCATGATTGCCGACGACCCTCTCGGTCGCCACGGTCCCAGCATTGACCAGTTCCTTAGACAACAGCGCCACTGAGCGACCTAAACTCTGCTCAGAAATCACCGTGCTGCCCCCTTCGAGCCGTCTGCTTTCAAGTTCTTTGGTTTATTCTGTTCAATTTTGAATTATAACGAATCCTCTGCTCAAAATCTTCATTTAATTTAATAAAAAAAAGAATAATCTCGAAAACAGTCGTGCACACACACACACACACACGCACAAGGTTCATAGATCGGCACTAACTAAATACAAACAGAGGCAAATACAAATAGAAGCAGACAGAAATAGAAGCAAATGACGAAGAATGAAATGGACGAAAATAACTAGTCTGGCAGCCAATCGAATTGCAATAGTCTCGGCTAATTATGAGCGAATAGGAGCCAATCGCTCGCCAGCTCGCTCCAGCACTCGTCTTTTGGAGTTGTGTGCGAATGGGATTTGAAAGCAGGGCGAATCATAAACGTAAACTGACGGCGTCGGCGGTTGATGCTCACCAATAAATAATAATTCTGGTGGACAATGGAGACCTATTTGCGATGATAAACAGAACAGCTCGAGTTCTCGTGGTGACGGTTGAGAAGCGACATGCGAGAAAAGGTGCGATCACAGTGCTCGCAGTGATACTTTTTGATGAAGCTGTGCGTTTGCATGTGAGCGCGCAGATTGGAGCGGTCGGCGAATGCGCGCGAGCATATCTCGCATTTGAACGGCTTCTCGCCCGTGTGAGTGCGATAGTGGCCTTGGAGGAGCCAGGGCCGCGAGAACGACTTGCCGCACACTTTGCACTTGCAGGGCAGTGTGTGCGTTCGGATGTGCATTTTGAGCGCGCCCGAAGTGACATAGGTCTTGTCGCAAGTTCGACACCGATACTTGGCTCCTGAGTCATTTTGGGTCTCGTCTGAGTGAGCGTGGCCGACCACCAACGACGCGGACGTGTTAGTAGACGCTCGAGAGGCGGACTTGTACGATGAGGCCGAAGAGAGCGAGGTCGATGGCGAAGTTGACTCTTTGATGTTCACTCTGGTCTCGTTCGAGTCGCTCATTTCCTTTGATAACAAGATCATCCGCTGGATGTAGCTCAAACTGCTTTGGCTCAGTTCGCTTTGACTCGTTAGCGAAGAGGATACCTCGCCCGGCCTCGGCCAATACCTCCTTGAGCTCATCTCCCACAAACTGGCAGTCTCGGTCGGCCGGAACTTGTCGATCATCAGCTGCATGTGCGAAAGTGGTCCTGTCGCCTGCAGGCCGCTCTGGCTTAAGCCCAGCACACCTAGACGCATCCGATTGAGCATTTCGAGATGTACGTCGAGGCCTGCGCTCAGAATCGAAGCCGAACGTGCTTGTTGTCTTGGCCAATCCACTTGGGAAGAATCGGTTGCCTCCTTTGCCGGACATCGCTTGCCTACAGACGAGTCGAATAGTTCAGGCAAAAGTTGATTAATGTTGAACGAGCCAGTGGGCTTTGTTTTGTTTTGAAGCATTTCGCCTGTTGCTCTTTTTTCGCTTGTTCTAACTGCTGGCTTGTTATTCTTGCGTTCGTATCTAACAAGTGAGACAAAGAAGCATTAGACGAAGAGAGCGTTAAATGGTTGTTGCGATGGTTCATGCGGCTCGTCAAGATCGCGGTCGATGTGATTGGCTGTCTGGCTAATAAGCTAATCGATTTGGCCAATTAGAGCCGGAGTACGGCAACACAGAGACCGAGAGAGAGAGAGAGAGAGAGAGAGAAAAAGAGGGAGGAAACAATGACTGGATTGATGAGGTCGGCCATCTGGCTGCCGAGTGTTGGAAAAAATTGTAAATGCAAAATGTAAACAAACAGTTTAAGGCGCAGGCAGCAAAAATCAAGCCGAGGCGGCATTTCAAGGAGCCAGAGGTTTGTCTGGTCGTGCTCGCATTCCAGTCAACAATGAGTCAGTGACCGAGCGAGCGAGTGAGTGATTGAGTTAGTGAGCAGCGAGCGCCTCCTCAATAATCTAATTTGTCTCGTCTCAAAGCCCTTGATTGCAATTAAAGTTCCCGAAGCAAAACAACAACAACAACAACAACGCCAGCACATTCTGCGCATACACGAGACAAGCGTGTTTAACTTCAGCCTAAGAAGCTAATCGGCGCACAAATGAGCCACTTGAGTACGCCAGGCTAGTTCGGGCCCGTTAGACTGGAGCGCTCCGTAGCTCGCTCTGAGTATAAATAAACAAACAAACAAGAGGCCTAATCCGCGTGAGTCGGCGACGACGACGACGACAATCACCAAAAGACTGACGGAAATATCTAAAGCGAATAAGTCCAAGCCGGCAGGCACGTTCTTTCCACTCATATCGGTGGCGGGAGAGTGCCAAGCAAGAACAAGAGCGAGTGCCTATCGACTTATCTTAATCCACTTCTTGTTTCGCTCGCAGCCAGATTGTGCAAGCCAAGAGGGGCCACAACACCCATCTGGCCGGATCGACAGTGAAATAATCCGCACTACCTTATGTTGTTCGAATTGCTTAGTCTCTTGCTAACGTTCGCCGAGCCTCCCCTCTCGCTCTTGGCTTTTTTTCTCTCTCTCTCTCTTCTTTTCGTTTCATTTCCCTTTTATTTTGATGATGAAGTTAAGCCGAGTGGCGGCAGACGCATGTCGGCGGTGCAGTCCAGAAACACGAGCCGGTCTTATCAAATCACTTTGTTCGTCTGCGTGGCCTAATCTGCGCAGGCCGCTCTGCTCGTGCGCTTCTCTCTTCTGTTTAAATCGCTTTCTACTCGGCGCTGCCGACAAATACGCTCCGCTCAAGTTGTCAGAGTCTTTTCCGAATCACTGAACTACTAGACGGCCTGCAGCACCATTCTACTTGACGCTTCAATCAGGCGAGCGGTCTTGTTCAGTTTACTCTTAAGCTAATTGCGCTCGATTGACGCCTAAGCCCAGGCCATCTTGCCCTATTCTCTTGTTTCTTCTGGCTCATTTTGCTTTAAGTTTTGTTTACATTCGCTGCGGCCGACTTGGAGCTTGTTCTATTGGAGAACTGACTAAATGAGAAACTTTCGACTCTAGTCTAGTCTTCTATCCTCTCTGACTTTTTTTCATTTGCATCTAAATTGAGCACAAGTGTGATCTCTCTAATCACAACAATAATCTCCACCTGATAGCCGCCACTCTGTTATCGCAGATATTCACCACAAGAGAGAGAGAGAGAGAAGGGGAGGGAGAGAAGGAGAGAGGGACATTTATTCATACAAACATTGCTAGTTAACTAAAATCGAGAGCAGGACTCCGCTAGTGCAGGTGGCCGCGTTGGTGGTGGCCAATCGACGAAGCATTCGAAAACACAAACAATGCTCTTGTTTTCAATTCCAATATCCGGTCCATTTACCTCCACATAGAGCTCGGCTCGACTCAAATCACAATCCAAACAAGACGGAGAGTGGCTTGTTTTGGCAAGTGAGTTCGATTGCCGCATTGATGTCTATCAGTCGAAAGTCCAATCAAACAAGGCGATTAACAATTAACATAATCTCGCGAGCCAATAGAGCACCAGGTTAGATCTGCCTCTAATCAATGCATTGGCAAGTTAGATAACTTTGATCAGATTGAGATCGAGATACACCTCGCTCGGCATAAATTACTCAACAAGCGCTCTAGTTCGCCTGGTCCAGCTCCTGAACGCCACGTTTGGCCCAGCCCGTCTGGCCCCTTCCATCACCCTTGGCCCAGACTCAAACAGAAACGGACACGCTTACTCTACTGTGTTTATTTTAATATAAGGCGGCACAAATAAATTCTTTCTTCTTTTTGTTGCAAAGTAGCTTCGGTTGAGTGGATTTACTCGATAGAATAGTCTAGTCAGCAGCAGGCAAAATATAACGAATGAGAAGATGAATGAGAAGAAGAACAACGAAGAGTAGCAGGATGAGGAGGAGGAGAGGATGAAATTCTAAGGCGTGAAGATGATTGAGGCGCACAACTTTAGAACGTGTTTGACTCAGCAAAACAGAATATAGCGACTTGAGTTGTGGATTCATGACGTCTGCTTGGTTGGCTAGTAGTTGCTGGTAGAGATGCACGGGCAAGAATTAAATAAGAGTGCTTAAATTTAGACTGAAACAAAGTGCATGGTCGAGTGTGCGCTCAATGAATAGAGAAATAAAATCAACGATGAAAAGGTGCCAGTGTTGAAAGTTGCATGTCTGCTGTCCAAAATGCTTAATAGCCCTGCAGTTCGTTGAGCGTCTGCTCCAACTCCTCGCTGATGTTCTTGTACTTTTCCTTCTCGGACAGCAGTTCGTCTATTGTGCAACAATTGCGTTAGAACATTGTCTTGGTCGGGTCGGAGCAGTCAAACCGTGCGCAAAACTCCCCAAGTCAAAGCCAGAAAAAAAGACAAATCAAACGAGATTGGCATGCACAAGCTCAGCTGAATTAGAAATGCACTGAACGCGTTTTATTTGCTGTGGCCAATGCAGCTTGAATAGATAGGCCACTCTAATAGAGCAAAGGCCATTTGAATTGAAGCCGAAATCGATGCGCTATCCTTCTTTTTCGTTTCGTTTTCTTTTTATTTATTCTTTTCGTCTGACTCAATTAAATAATTCGCTTGTTTTTTTTTAATGATATATTGACTAATCGATATTCGAGTAGCATTTGCTGGGCTATTTGACTGTTTGTTGTTTGTTTGGGAGTGGTTAGATTTGAGGAGGATGGCACATGAGGCTTCACTCGACTCGGACTCGATCATTTAGTTCTATGGACACGCGTCATGCATCATGCTACATGGAGTTGAGATCGGCTATGCATTTATCCATCTCGTACTGCAGATTCTTGGTCTTTTCTCGTTCGGTGGCCAGCTCGTCTACAAACCGTGCGGATTAGAGTTAGGAGACATGCGAATGAGCGAGAATCGGCCGGTTCACGGTTCGAATGATCTGATCGGTTCGAATGAGCGACAGGCTCACCTTCAAGTCGCTGAGCGTCTTTGCTCAGTTTTAGTACTTGCCGCTCTGACTCGTCGCTTCTGCGCTGCGACTGCAATCAAGAGCCAAGAGGGCCGGTGTTTTAAGGGACAAATTGGCGTGCGTAAGTTGCACAATCAGAAAACCAGAGCAAGCGAATTAAAGAAAATCAAGCGACACACGCGAACCAAACGCTCATTCTCGTATCGGGTGAGTGGGGGACTGCGCTTACCTTCCAGCTTGTCGCATTCCTTCTGCAATTTGGCCATGGTTCGTTCGCCAAGATCCGCACGGTGCTCGGCCTAGTTTGCACGATCGAGATTAACTTCGACTCACCAGCAGACACACACACACAGCGCATGCATGATTGGCTTCGTATGAGCAGCGGTACTTACATCCTTGAGGCGGGCAGAGAGGTCTCGGATCTGCTCCTCGTAGCTCTCCTCGCGTTGGATGGCCTTTGAGAATTCGAATTAGATGATGATGAACTCATGGGCGATTCAACTCTCTCTCTCATGCTTGTTTCGTGCTCAAATTCGATTCAAACGCAATCTTTAACACATCCCGGACCAACAAACACACACACACACACATGGGCGGCACACAAAAGACGGCAAACAAGGGCATTGAGGCCAGAACAAGGCCAACTCAGTTGCAAGTTGTACCTCTTGTTCGGACACTTCGAGCGACTTCATGTTGTTGCCGACAACCTTAAGCTCCTCTTCGAGCTCAAGGATCTTGCTAGAAAATGTGCACACAAAATAGAGCAATTTTAAATCGAGTCCAACTATTGAGGTGGTCAGTCGAACGGTCGTTTCTTTTTATTTGTCGACTGGAAAATGACTGAGCGGAGCGAATGGAGCGCACACAAACCAACATGTCACTGTATGTCTCTCTTACCTTCTCCTCTTTATGTTTGAGCACTTTGAGCGTGTTGTTCAGCATGCGCAATTCCTCTTCCAACTGGGCTATTTTTCTGCTCAAACGCAAGCAAGTAGCGTGCATCGGGTTAAAAGGCAACGCAGACAAATGCACTCAGGCAGGCAGGCAGGCACTCACTGTTGGGAATGGCCCGCTCGGTCCTCGGATTTTTCCACGTCCGACTCGAGCATGGCCAGCTTCCTTGAAACCTTTTTATAAAAAGCAAACGCAAACGCGGTTAGCATGCACTCAATGCAAAATGCGGTCAAAACAGTAAAAAAGTGAAAACGCAAGGCGAGCAGTCGGTCAGGCAAATGGAAATCAAAACCAGAGAAGAGGAGAGAGGACTGAGCGGTACAGGACGCTATTGAGCAGTTGGCTCGGTTGGTGTTGAGTTGCGCTCGGCAGTCGACCGATCGACCGTTCGATTCAAAGAGCACAGCACTTACGCTTCAGCAGCTTCGGCACGGTCCTCAGCTCGCTCAAGATCGACTTCCATGATAGCCAGACGACGAGAGACCTGGTCGGATCGCTGGTTAGAATTGGCAAAGAAGAGAAGAAGGAAAGAGATGGCTCACCTCGTCGTATCGTCTATCAGCATCCTCGGCGATGATTTGAGCCTCAGCCAACTGCTTCTCGAGCTCGGCGACGCGTTCTTCATCGTTGAAGCTTCTTGCTTCCAAAGTCTTGCGCTGTCTGTGTTCGATTTCAGTGATTTAGAGCGGCTCAGAGATTCGTTTTGTGGCGGGTTAAAGAGACAGCGCTGTTCCCGTAGACAGCTCGTCTCGCTAAACACAGACGGGAGTCGGAGAAGAAGAAGAGGAAAATGGGGGACGGACACTGCTCGCCTCTAATTTCACTTGAGTCGACCTATTAGGGTGTGTTTACTTCTTCATATTTGCGATCTGAATCGGCGGCCAGCTCGCGCGCTTCTTTAAGCTGCCTTTCCAACGTCTCGACTTTATCTCCGTCAAGATTGAGTCTGGTCTCCATCAGCTTGCGCACTCTTTACGATTTCGAAGCGATTCGGTTCGATAGAGACATTTAAACGAATGAACACGGCGGCGAATGGACAAGAGTGAGCAAAGTGAACAGTATCGCGGACGAGAAGAGAAGGATGCGGACTGATGCGTCAAATGAAAGAAATACCTCTCGCTCTCGTCAGCGGCCTCCGAAGCTTCGTTGAGCTTGGTGGTCGCTTGCTGGAGTCGCTCCTCGGTCTTTTCGAAGTCCTCTTCGAGAAGCTGGATGCGTCGCTGGAGCGCAGACACTTCCAACTCAGCCTTTGAAAGGGATTAGTTAGCGGAAAGATGAGAAGAGTCTGGTTAGAGTGCGAGGGCAAATATGGAAATCGGTTCGATCAACCCGGCGAGTCTGAATTTCGGCCCGTCTTGCACTTACACACTCTCGTCGTCGTCTCTCTTCTTCCAAGTCATGCTTCGAACGGCCGAGCTCCTCTCTGTTGACCTCAAGCTCTTCTTTTAGAAGATTCATTTTTCGCTTGAGAGTCTCCAGAATGGTGGCGCCCGGCGATGAAACCGACTCGCTCAAGTTCTTTCCGTTCTGTGATGAGTTCATGCCTCTTGACTGAACTGACATGCTCGTGTGCAATTACTAATTCAAGCAATCAAATAAATGTGTGCGAGTGCTGTCGTCGTCGTCGTCGTCGCCGCCGCCGTCGTGGTCGTCGAAATGGAATGACCTCTAAAATTGCAACAGAGCTCGGCAAATAGAGAATGCTTGGTCGCTTGGACTCATCCTGAAAAACGCTGCCGCTTGTGTTCACTTTCGCATTCCCGCACACTGAGACGCAGTGAGGCTCTCTATCTACTTCGGTGCGCTACTTGTCCCTATCTAGTCTATCTGGGTCTAGATGACTAATCTTGTCACATAGACCCAGAATAGTCTCTTTTCTCTCGCTCTCAACCTCTCATTGGGTCTCTATGGCTCTCTCTCTCTTTCTCGCTGCTTCTGTGCGACTCAGCGTGTGAGCTAGCTTGTGTGGGCTTGCATGCACTTGTCTATGCGTGTGTGTGTACTCATCTTGCAGGCGGCGAATATTTCCAAGCCCAATTCATCATCATCATAATAATATTTAAGCTGATTAGAAGTGTAGAGATAAATAATTATCGGAGCAAACTGAGCAGCGAGTGCACACAACGCGAGAGAATGGACCAACAAAGGCAAAAAGAGAGTAAGAGAGAGAGAGAAAGAGAGAGAGGAGATATAAATAAAATATAAAACGAAATGAGATGGAGATGAGTGGGATGGAATGTGCTTGGAAGCCGCCTACGAGGTCCGAGCGAATATATCCGGTCGCCGGCGATGGTGGACATAATTGCGGACATAAATATTGATTTGAAAGTTAAATTGAAACTGAATGCCTGATGCGAGTGTGCTCGTGTTTGCTTGCTCTCGAGGCAAACTGTCGGCTTATTATAATTGTTCGATGATGACGACGACGATGATGATGATGAGTGTGGACATAATGGCTGAATATCGGACGGCCAGAGCTCGATCGTCATGTTGACTGACTCTGGTCGACGCTATCCTCCTCTTGTTTGGCAGCCATCATGCAAATCATTCGTGCTTCATCTACTTAATCCGTCACATCTTGGCTCTGAGTTTTTGCCCGTCTCATTCGATGCGGGCCTTTCTATACTCAATGGCTTGCGAGCAGAAAGAAGGAGAGAGGCCAAACGAGCGAGCATCGTTCGTATTCGAATACAAAGAGAAAACAGAAAAAGAGTGAGAGAGAGAACGCTGCTCCGACTACTCTGAATAAATGAAATTTATGATTGAGCGCAAATTAAGTTCATATGAATCATTCTTATCACCGAGTGTCGGCGCGGCGTTCAGTTAGAGTCATGGCGTAGAGAAAGTCGTTAAAGTGACGGCAAAACACGCACGAGCTCGCTCATGAATTGTCTTTTCTGACTAGCAGTGTCGACGACGACGACGACTACCCCCAAAGCGGCCCTAAGCGGCCGGTTACGTAACCAGTGGTTGGCGACGATCGAGAAAATGCGCTCATAGTCCAGCTTGGCAAGTTCGTGCAATAAAGGAAAACGAGAGACGACAACGAGGCGAGATATGATTGTCGAAGGAATTCGACTACCAACTATTTTGGGCACCTTCTTGTACTGCCCACTCAACTCCCACAGGGCCATATCCGCACCCCGAGCAAAAAGCACGCACGGACCTGTTTGAGCACGTTCACAATGTTCTTCACTTCGCTGCTTATGATGGAAATCTTGAGCGTGAACTTGGACTGGTAGGGTGAGAGCATCGAGAGTAGCTCGTTGGATGCACCCCGGCTCCATGAATTGCATTGTGCCGCTCTGTGGGCAGAATTGGCGCCCTCGCCATTGATTCTACTGCTGCTGCTGCTTCGACGATGGCCGCCACCTTCTTGCTCCTCAGCATCGTCATCGTCGTCTTCAATGCCGCTCTCCGCTGCTGTCTCTCTTTCGTTCTTTTCTTCTTGCTCCGCCTCCTGCTCTTGTCCTGATCGTTCGCTTTTGCTCGACTTTTCGCTCACGTTCTGATACTCTTTAAGCAGTTCTGTTTCGTAGATCTTTTGTCTTATCTGCTTGATCCGCTCGTTCTGGATTATCTTGTTTATTGCGTCTTCTTTTAGCTTATTCGTGTCCAATTGCTTTGCGCTCTCGCTGCACAACTGGCCAGAATGCTGCTTAGTTGGCGACTGCTGCTGCTGCTGTTGCTGCTGCGATTGCTTGTACTTTTGGTAGTAAGACGTGAGACTTGAATTCATGAATATGGACGAGATGCTGGGCGACTGCTGCGCTTCTTTTTGGCAATATGCATCCAGTCCGTCCGACGCGCGTCCGTCTATTCTGTACGCGTAGTAAATCGATTCAGGTGTACACGATTGACTCGCAGCGCCAAGCGAGTAATAGGAAAGAGATTCGCTCGCCTCAGATCGATCGCTATTTTTAGCACAAGCGAACAAGTTGCTTGGAATCGAGTAGTTCGCCGCCGTCTGATAGAACGAGCCCGCTGCTGGACTAAGGCTTGCGTACGATGCCAGATTAGATATTGAAGTAGAATTTTTCTTGCTCGGACGTCGTTTATTGCTTTGATTGTCTGCCGGCGAGCTGAGCACACTGCTGGCGCCTGATTGAGGCGAGAGAGTGGCATATTCGCTCAGAGCAGTCGGACGCGATTTCTTGCCATTCAGCTTTCGAGCCGAGCTGCTGTTTGCATTGTTGTTGTTGCTGTTGGACAGCGTGGACGACAATGAAGACGAGGAGGGCGACTGCGGGATGCTTGAGAGCGTCGGACTGTTGGCCACCATCGAGCATGTCGAGTCTCGCTTTTTCTTGAAGTAGTTATAGAACTCGACCGCGTTGCTTATTTGACCGCTTATTAACAGCTCGTCAATTCGATTCAGTTCATTCGACGCCATTCTGCTATTCGCGACGCATGTTACAAAATCTACACGCAAATCTAACGAGCACAGGGTTTAGATGGCGACCACATGGCGCACACTGCATCAAACAACACCACCTGACAATGAGTCCAATTTGATTTTCGCTCAATTTTCGCTCAAACACGCCTCCTTCACTTTCACTCGGGCTTTCGAATCGCGTCATCATAACCAACAACATCATGAAGCTAAAGGCCTACAATCAGCTTAAGAGGCGAGTGCGACCAAAATCCAAAATGAAGAAAGAAGAAGGAAAATTCTTGTCGAGTAAATTGGACGAATGCTTCTTAACGAGTTTTCGGAGAGAAGCCTCGATGCGTTGGAAAACTCAAAACTAGAGATTGCGGTGTTGTGCGGCTTGCTGAGGCTTATTTGGATATTTATGGACCGTTTGTGTATTGAGCACAGACACACACAAACAATCAGAGAGGCAAAGGGAGGGAGAGACACACACGTTGAGTGAGAATTGAAACCCCGGCTGCGGCCTCCAACTCAGCTGGGATGAACAGAGAGAGAGAGACCTTTCTCTGCCTTCACGCTCATTTCTCTCATGGCTCTTGCGTGCAAGAACTGAAAGTCAAGTCGGAAGAGCAGCTACTGCCGCGGCGAATGAACAAATATTTACTCGCGCGTCAACGCCTTAATGAATTAGTTGGCAAACTGGCTGACAACGACGATGATGAGGACGCCGACGCTGATGATGGCCATAGAGATGATGGCTCAAGTTGTCGGCTCGGCTCAAATTGATACTAGACTTTGTGTGCTGCCTAATTTGCCAATAATTATCTCATAAAACAAGCCGGGAGAAGGCATTCAGTCGGGCGAGCAGAGATCGACTTGCACGCTTGCTCACTTCAGATCACTGGCTGCAGTAAATTGGAGGCGATCGAGCCAAGTGAGTGAGCAAACATGTGCATTGCCTACTCAATCCTTTTTTCACTTTTTTTTTGTTCTCTCTTTCTGTTGATCAAACATGAAATACAAAACTTTTGTTTCAGAAGCGCCTGCCTGCCTGCCTCATGCTGACTATCGAGTAACGCTCATAATTCGACTCGATTCATAATAGCAAATAGATAACAGCTCATCAAATAAGCTCAATCTGGGCAGAGTTTAACTCGCCTTCTACTAAACCCTTCACCATCATCATCATCATCATCGTGAAGAGATGAGCGCTTTAACATAAACAAAACTCGTTTTCCCATCGAGCGCGGCTCAACCAGCGCCGCTCCACCTTGGCTGTTCGGTCCATGTTCTACATAATCTGGTCGGCGCGCGTACAAATATAATATATGAAGGGATTGATGCGTTAAGAGGGGCAACTTGAGAGATAATTTCGCCTGCGCTGGCAACTAATGCATTAGACGCGCGAGAAAATGGCCACTGGAACGAGCGCAAATTATTGACCTTTCTAGATCGGCGCCGGTAGTAATCTGACGCCTCTGGCGCCAGGTTCTTGGCATGCAAGATTACTGGGTCATGCAACGAGCGCTTCAAGCCCTGAACACGCTTCTCAATTTAAGTTGTTGCCGATCGAACCGATTTCCCAATTAGCAGATTGTCCCTCTCTAAAGCAAATCAACACTTACATCGGCCGACTTTTTGGCAGCCTCGTCGAGCTTGTTGTTCGCCTCTGAGAGCTGCTCTTGAGCCTTGTCCAAATCCTGATCGATTTGAGAGATTCGCTTGAGAAGCGAGTTGTTCTCCTCTTCGGCCTGCAGCGTGCCAGAGGTGAATTTTCAAAACAAACAAAAATTGAGTGATGGCGGTGTAAACAGCGAGATTGGAGGCGGCTTTTACAAGCTTAAGCTTCTCCTCGAGGTCCTTGGTTCTCTGTTCGGCTTGTTCGGCGCGGTCGACCGCGTTCTCCTTCTCAAGCTTCATAGACTGCATTTTCTTTTTGATCGAGTCCATTGTCGGAGTGGCCATCTTTGCTGATTTTTTGCGTGTCTACTCAAACGGTTGTTGAAGAAAATCTAAAAATTTACGAAATTTCAAAACTGAGTCGGAGGCGAACTGTGAAAATGCAGAAAATTTTCGCTTAAATAAAGAGAGTCAGACTAAGAGAGAGAGATAGATAGAGTATGCTAGGTTAAGGTAAGCTTGTTGCGGCTCTTAAATTAGCGGGCGCAAACACGCATGCGGTCGGGAGAAAAGTCGGCGAAAAGCGAATAGATTGAGGGCTGATGAGGCCGCTTTATCTTTATTATGATGATGCTGCGCTTGCAAATGGCACGGCTGCGCGCCAATATGGGTGCTTATATTGATTCGAAATAGTTCTCTATTCTCTAAACACGGTGGGCCGCTGCATCCCTCTTATTCTCTTTTCCACTCGCTCTGGCCTACCTCCCTGCCTCTCTCTCTCTCTGTGCTCTGCTTTAACTTTCTTCGCTCTGCTCTCATTCGCTGCGCGCCTCTCTCGCCGTTGGCATCGGCGTTGGCATAAAGATAAGCAGTTGCATGGTGAAAGTTCGAATTATCAGTATTTATTTGCCTATACGCACGAAATCTTCATTCAAACTATAATTGCAATTGATTTGCTAATAAAAAGCCTCGCATTCATCCATACCCAGCACCCACACACACACACATACTTGCTCACTCACTTACTCACTCACACTCACCAAAGCCCTATCCAGTTTCACGAGTTTAGCATAAAAAATATCCTGACTTTGATTCGGTGCGATCATCTTACTTGAATGCAGCGGCACCGTTGATCGCCGGCTAACTACTCATGCAGCTTGCTTCATCGGCTCCATTCCTATTTATTTATTCTTTGGTACCACAAGAACAAAAACAACAACAACAACCAAAAAACACGATAATAGCGAGAGCAAAAGTCTGCCCGAGATAATCTGTATGTGTGTGTGTGGGTCTATGTAGAGCGTATGTGGGTTGGGCAAAGAGAAAATCTTTCTTTATTTGGGGATTCAGCACTCACTCTGGCCGCACTCAAGAGCAAATCGAGCAATGAATAGAAATTATGATCGAGCAGATGAGCAGGAATGACCAGGCAGCGTCATTATCAGACCGATCAGAGCCAGAGCAGCTGGTCGACAGCACCTAATCTGCAATAAATAATTTGCTCGCGCTTGCACTCGACTCGAACGCTGTAGACAGAGAGTTCACAAGGTCCGCGCCAAGTCTGGACACCCGCGGTCGTGGTCTCGCTGATAATCAGAAAATTGTTTCTTCTTCTTCCAGACCAACTTGCTTCTGCTTGACTCTCGAATGAAATAAACAAAAGCTCATGCTTCAAAGAAACAGTGGCAGCCAAAGAGAAGAAAAGACCAAAATTGCAAAACAAATAAATTTCGCATGAAACCAAGAAGATGATGTGATAAACACAAACGAGGCTTTTTTTAAAATTAGAGAAAAAGGCAAAAACGAACGAGAGCGGAGGAGAAAGCAAGCGAGCGATTTAGAAGTAGACTGAATGCTGAGGCTGGCAGTGTTGGAGTAGAAGCTTAATAGTGAATGGGGGCGCCGAGCGCGTTTGATTGGACGCATTGGCAAGAAAGCTTGTGCAATCGCGCTCGCTGGTAATAATCAATCGGCTAAAAATAATCATCAATCACGGCATCGAAAAAGGCAAGATAGCCGTGCGCAGCACAAACGAACGAGTGGGCGATTAGTTGCCTTCTCGAATCCATTCTCGCCAGATCGTTGGCATAATTCTTACGAGCCAGTCAGTCAGAGAGTAACGCGCTAGGCAACCCGCACCACCGCTGCTGCTGCCGCCGCCTTCTATCCAAATTCAGCATTTATCTCTCCGAATTCATGTTCGATCATGCGCTTGCAAGCTCGTTCATTGGTGCTCCCTCGCTCTCTCTCTTTCTGCCTGCATCGTCTATCGCTCCTATTCTCGGGGCGCTTGCTACGGACGAACTCGATGCACTTAATCGCTTTTAAACGCGCACACTCGATTATCCACAGACGGGCTCGACTGCGCATAGAGCTTCGAAATCACTTAGGCCGAAAGCCGACACCGTTCGCTACCTCGTGGCAGCCAATTTAGCCACAGTTAAGCTTAATAAGGCCGGACATTCCGCAACTCTCTGCTGAGGAGTCGCTTGAGGTTTTATATAAGCACAGCATCGATTTGAGAACGCTCTGATTGCCAAATTTGATACACCCAAGCTGCGCTGCGTAGACTGCCTGGTACCGTCGAGTAATTAAGTATTGCAAGCGAGAGCTGGATTGGTTGCTGGTTGCCCTCGACAGGCGCTGCCTTATTTTACAATAACTATTCTAATGGCCTTGAACATTTTTGCTCGATCCAACTGCAAATTAAATCTCTCCATCATCTATTGGCAGGCTCATAGAATACGAGATTACATCAATCAAACAGCAGTGTTCTCCCAATCTGCTTTCGACGGCCGTTCCCCCACTCTTCCATCTGACTAAATCGCGAGCCCAGATCTCGTTCAACTCGGATCTGTGCGCTCTTCAAGGCCGTTTTTAATCGACTGAAGCTAATTGAATCAAAATCCCGAGCTGCACTTTCGTGTCTTCGATTGCGTGCTGTTGCCCTGAGCCGATTGCCCACGTTAGATTGAGTCACTTGAAGATTTTCGCTTTATTCAATTCAATTCTGAACTGCGCGCTTAGTGGTCAGCTCGTTTGAGATGAGCCTTGGCATTAAGACCAATCGATCGAATTTCATCCAATTCGGACTCGTCGAACCGAGTCGACGCTTCGTCAGCGCTCTTGCCTAGACTCTCAATGATTCGAGCTGAGATTGCAACACGTTTAGAGCGGCGCAAGATTTGAGCTAGAAAAGAGAATTACATTGAAATGAAAGGAGCTTGGCATGAGTGGGCTCGTTCAAATGTGCTTTGATTGTGTCAAGGATGCTGGGCACACATCGGCCGGGCGCATTGAGCATCTCACCGAACGCGGCGTTGAACAAGAGCGAGCAGACCAAATGAAGAAGCGTGGCCGCGTCGTTCTGACCTGTTTCCAGGCTTTGCCGCGCACTCTCTCTCAGCTGCGCGGTCAGTTCGCTTTGAAAGCAACATTGCATTAACTGGCACACAATCCGTTTAGAGTGTTTTACCGCTCTCGCTTTTGATCGGCTTTTTTGAACATTATTTCGAGCAGATCGACGGCCGCCTTTTCAATGGCCTCGATGGCCTCCTCACAGCCTTTGCTTTGAAGCGTTTGGTTCAAATTGGTGAACTGCTGCTTGGCCGGCTCCTTCAGCTTTTGAATGACTCGTGCACGGGTCTGTTAAAATGCATTTGATGGCTGGCACTTGCTATCGATCGAAGGCCGCTTACGTCAAAGTTCATGTTGGCGTCTTTGCACGCGACCATCTGCTCGGTGGCAATGAATCGAAGCATTTCGTTCACAATCTCCGACAGAGTTGTTTTGATCAAATGCTTGCTCAAGAGCTCTTTGACTTTTGGATCTTTTCAAATCAAATTCGGTGAATCGATTTAGGCAGCCTGCAGACCGAAGCGACCGGAGTTCACCTTCAAAGTGCTTTATGGCTCTCTCGTAGATCTTGGCGTTCATCACATAGAGCTTGGTCTTTTCTTGAATCTGTTTCATAGTCAACGGCTCATCAGAGCCTTGAGGACCGCCGCTCTTCTCGCTGTTGGCCGCAATCACACCCTCGGCCACCTTTTGCTTAAGCAACTCAAAGTAGCGATGGTTCAATGAGCTTCAAACATTTACAGCAAAACAATTAGCCCACAGATGATCTTTCGGAGGGCGCGACTGGATTTACCTGAAATAGCGTTCGGCCAGCGGCTGGACGAGGTCTTCGGGCAAGTTTTCAACGCTTGAATTTAGACTCTCTTCGAGCTCGCGTTTATTCACAAACGAAACTTCGAGTAAAGAGGAGGTCGACTCGTTGGTCGTCTTTTTCGACTTGGCTTTGCCTTTGCTCGGCTTCGACACGGCCTCGGTTGTTGTGGTCGAGCTGCCGGCCAAGACCGCTTGTTCGCTTCTGACCGCCAACACCAATGGCGGATTTTTCAAGTCTTCTTCTAGCTTGCCGTTCATTCGCTGCTCGAACTTTTCCTCGAGTTTTTTCAGAAACGATTTCTTGATCAAATAGGAGTCGGCCATGCTCATGCTCTCGTCGGGCAGTTTGCTCTGATAAAACGAGCAAAGTCGGCTCAAATCCTCTTCTCCGACAAACGACGGCAGAATGTTCTAGAGAAGGCGGCCGCATTAGTCCAACTGGCCATAGCTCGAGAGTAACCACTTACGCTCAAATCAACAAAGCCCTCCCTATTGAGCTCATCTTCCACGTCGTCGGTTAGCCGCTCCAAGAATGCGATTGAAAACGAGCCAGTCTGGTAGTGCTCGACTTGCTCTTCTTTCTCAAGCAGCGACTTGGCGTACGAGCTCGGCTCGCTGATTCCGATTCGTTTCAAGCTGGCAAAGTCTGCAATTGGTCAGAAATCGCTTGTCTTTGACTGAATGAGTCCAGTTGTTACCGATATAGCCGCTCTGCTTGAAGCTTGTGAGCGCAAACTGACGCTGAGCTTTCGTGTAGATCGAAGGCACGAAGTAGGTGGAAAGGTCTTGACGTCCACCAAGCAGCGAGCCGTTTATTTGCTTGGCATTGATCAGCTCGTCGAAGAGATCTAATTGCACAAGAATGAAATCTGATCGGCGATTGGAATTGCCACAAGCAACAGAAATACCGAACAGCATGGCCGAGTCGAGGTTGAATTCTTTGACAAGCTGGGCGAGTCTGACCGGCTTAATGGTCGCTTCGAGTGCGCCGGCGAGTAACGACTTTTGCCGCTTGACGTAGTTGTGCGTGTAGATTATCTTGCCGTCGAATGTTCCTTTAATTATCGAACCGATTCGCGGCCTGATCATCTGCCGGCGCCATTTGGCTGGTAAACGACTTGAATGGACAATCAATGACTTCTTGGCCTCCAACCTGTTGGATAAAATCGGCCGGCAGCTCGTAGGTGTTGGTCAGCTCCGAAATGGAAATGCTGCCCTTCTCCTCCAATTGCTCGTTTATGTCTTCGGCAGCCTTGTTCATGTAGTCCCTTTGGACAGGTTTTATCAATCAAGGACAGGTAAATGCAGCAGTAAAGAAGTGAGCCGCACTTGTGAATGATTTGGCCCAGAACCAGAAACAGGTCCGGGTCTGCTTGCACAATTTCGTTCACTTTGGCTTCAATGTAGCTGATGTCCACGTTGAGCAGATTCTGCAGCTGGACAATGTTTATTCGGCAGTCGTTCACAAACAGCTCGTCGTAGATCTCCTTCTTTAGGTGCTCGTGTGTGACAAAATCGCGTCCGTCAAGACTGTAGAACACTTTCAGCTTGTCCATGCTGATCAGTTTATTGACTATTTCGATCCAGTTTCGTTCTGAGAGTCTTAGAATAGCGCGCGACCACCTCAATTGGCTTGGGCCAGACTGTTTCGGGCAAATCAACTTACCTAAAACTGCTCTCGACCAGCTGGGCTCGCTGGAAGTCAGCTGCCAGCTTTTTAATTTCGTCCCATGTGTTTGACATGACTGTCTTGTTTGGTGTGTGTGTTTGATGGCAATTGATTCGGAGTAATCACAGATCGGCCGACACATCAGCGGCAAAGCATTTGTCGACGCATAACAAACTTAAACTATTGACAAACACCCCACATACTTGAAATTGTGAACTTTTTAATTTATTTTTTGAATATTTAAATGGTAACGGAAAATAAAAACAAGAAGGAAAAATAGAAAGCTTCAGCGACGAATCAAAGTCTTGACGATGACTGAAAAGTTTCGCAGGTCGGTGACAACATGACGAGGCACGAAGCCGCATCGGCCGTCGTCGGAGGCCTGCACATAGAGCCACTCGGTGTTGTCGTCCTTGATCACTCGGAGGGTGTCGGCGAACTGCAGCGATATGTCGTCGACGAACGTCGCCTGGTAGTCCTCGCAGCAAACAAAGTCGAACGCCTGGCTCGAGTCGCAGCCCGAGCAGAAGCTGCTCGCCTCCGTGTTCACCGAGGTCGAGGCGGACACGGGCGGACTCAGCGACGTGTACAAGTAGGACGGGGGCGGCGGCACGGGCGCCAACCACGAGCTCATCTCCTCGTTGCTCTCGTCCAGCGCCCGGTTCTCGTACGCGAGGAACTCGCCGCTCTGGTAAAAGTGGCGCGTGTCGGCCACCGGCGACTGCTCGTGGGCGAGCAGGGTGTCGCACGGCTCCGACGCGACCGACTCGGCAAGCACCGTCTCGTGTCTGGTCTGCTCCGGCGACAGCGTCAGGCAGTAGCCCGAGCTCTCCATCTCGCGCCGCTCCATCGAAATCGCGTCCCAGCCGTCGGCCTCTTCTCCGCTCACCGTCTCGGCGATCATCGTCGACGTGGTCGGGTGGTTCTCCCACAGCTGCGACTGCCCGCTCTCCTCCTCTTGTCCGTAGCTGACGATCTCGTAGTTGACTGGCGCTCTCAGTCGGCGGCACTTGAGCAGGCCGCCTACTCGAAGGCATTTAGCAATAACTTCCTTGGTAATGGGATTTTTCATTTCGATTCTGGCTTACGGGCCTTAAGACAAGATTGTCCTATGAGACCAAAATCTCTTGCTTTAATACGCATCTGCAATGAGAACTTATCAGGCAAATTGAACTAATTAAATAATGTGGACTCGCCTCATGTCATTTGTGTGCCAATAAACCGAAATGAATTAGATTTTAAGAAACCAGCCGACAAGCAATATTCGCAAATTTATTCTCAATTAAGTATCTGCCCGAAATGACATTAGACCAATTTAAGTGTTTAGGAACGAACAGAGTTGCATCCATAAACGAGTAACGTGAGATGATTGTTAACGATTCATCGGCCTTTGATGGGCCGGACCTGACTGAGCGTGAAACTGATTTGGCGCCGGCTGGCCGTGTACTCTGGCTCCCATTTGATCCGAGTGCGTTCGCTAAAATTGAAACGCATTTTAGTCAATGGCGGCGAGCAAGTCAATTAAGCAATTAGTGCGGTTAGTGGATGTTTATCTGAAAAAAAAAAATGCAATTCGCTCTGAATGATTTACATTGAACATGAAACGCTGATCGGCTTGGTTCATTTGCTTAATCTTCGAAATGCAGTTTCAATCGACTGCGTTAAAAGGATGGGCATATTTACCTGATGGAAGTCGGCGCCCTGCTGCTGCCCGTTTAAAGCTTGTCCCATTCGCATTCGCTTGTCGGGCGGCCCTTGCATGCTCGAGCCGTGGACGTTGTTGTGCTGTTGCGGCTGCTGTTGGGGCTGTTGTACTGCCTGCTGCTGGCCTTTGTGAAGATCTTGCTTTTCGTCCTCTTCGGGAATGCACTCGCGTTTGGGATAGGGAATGTCTTTGCAGTGTTCGAATGCACTGACGAGCGTAATAATTAACAAAAAGTCGGACAGCGAGACAAAAGACCAACACTCACTCGTCTGTTGGACGAGGGTCCTCTTTGAAGTAAACGTCGTCCATTGCTGTTTGACAGCTGATGCGCCGCTGCGGATCGAACATCAGCAGCTTAGTCAACTTAAACGCATGCTCAAGGACACAACAAGGTCTGTGTCAAACAAAGTCGAACCTACCAGACTGAACTCTTTGGTGTCGTTGCGGATCTTGTGCTTTTCCATGTATTTGCTCAGAGAGCAGTGCTGATAGCTAAGTCGAGATTGAGCGAATTTAAAGCAAGAGCTGAAGAAGGCGCAGTGCTCACTTGTGACGCTTGAAATCCTTCACTAGCTGGGCGTACTCGGGCATTTTCTTTATGTCCTCCCAGTCGCGCTCCTGCGGGTAGCCCATCACGCTGAATATTCGATCGAGCTGCTCTTGGTGGTACGGATTGCTCGTCTTTATGTCCTCTTGCTTGCAGTGGAATATCGGCTCGTAGGTGAGGAGCTCGGAGAATATGCAGCCAATCGCCCAGATGTCGATCGCCTTTGTGTAATGACGGGCGCCGAGCAGCAGCTCTGGCGAGCGATACCAGAACGTGACCACAACTGGGTCGAGATCAGCAAGCGGCCGCAGTGGCGAGTTGAACAAACGAGCGAAGCCCATGTCGGCGATTTTCACTCGGCCTCGCTCCATTCCTTCGCCCATCACCAATATGTTGGCCGGTTTCTTTTGATCGAATCGTCAAGTCCAAAAAGAACAAGTTGAGGTCTCAAGAGCCTACAAGATCACGGTGCAGAATCCAGTTTGTGTGCAAATAATGCATTCCGGCCAATATTTGGTAGAGCAGAGACTTGACCATGCCTCTCGGGCACTCGAACGGTCTCTTGGCTTGCTTGTTTGACCGATGGTATTTAATTATGTGCTGTTTAATAAAGACTTGTCAAGCGTCAGTCGCCAAGAACGCGTGAAATCAATTCTAACCCAAAGGTCGTGTTCGGCAAAGTCGAATAAAAGCCAAACTTTGCGGTCTTGGTGTGACAGGAACACGCGGCGCAAACTGATCACATTCGGATGATTCAATTCACGCAGAAGCTATCACAAGAAAGACAATCAACTTTGATTTCGAAAGAGAACCAACGATGGCTTGAATATCTTACGGATATCTCGCGACATGCGCTCGTTGAGAGACCTGTGCCTTCGATTTGCTTAAGGGCGTATTCGCGTGGGTCGAGTCTTTTCAGAGGAATCGTTTCGGTTTAAGCAGGACGTATAGAATTTGCAAAGAAATGCTTTACCCGTCTTTACGCCGCGCCTTGTAGACATGACCGTAGGTGCCCCTTCCTATTTTAAAGTTTTTAAAGTCGAACACTTCATCGACTTTTTGTCTCTGCCGTTCGAGGCTCTCTTTGAAGTCAAGATCCATCAGAGAACAATTCGAACTGACAAGAACTGAATGGCCTGATTCTAATTATCGAACAGAGGAGAAGGCTTTGACACTGCCAACTTAACTAAACACCAAATTGAATTAAAGGGCAGTTTATTAAGGAGAAACTAAAAATGGGAAAATTAAAGGTAATCGTCTAGTGAAGATTGGCGGCCAATGATTTGATTTGCGAGAAGTCAGGTCGCTTTTTGAGCAAAGATACAAAAGTATGAAGATCAGTGACCACATGACGAGGCACGAAGCCGCATCGGCCGTCGTCGGAGGCCTGCACATAGAGCCACTCGGTGTTGTCGTCCTTGATCACTCGGAGGGTGTCGGCGAACTGCAGCGATATGTCGTCGACGAACGTCGCCTGGTAGTCCTCGCAGCAAACAAAGTCGAACGCCTGGCTCGAGTCGCAGCCCGAGCAGAAGCTGCTCGCCTCCGTGTTCACCGAGGTCGAGGCGGACACGGGCGGACTCAGCGACGTGTACAAGTAGGACGGGGGCGGCGGCACGGGCGCCAACCACGAGCTCATCTCCTCGTTGCTCTCGTCCAGCGCCCGGTTCTCGTACGCGAGGAACTCGCCGCTCTGGTAAAAGTGGCGCGTGTCGGCCACCGGCGACTGCTCGTGGGCGAGCAGGGTGTCGCACGGCTCCGACGCGACCGACTCGGCAAGCACCGTCTCGTGTCTGGTCTGCTCCGGCGACAGCGTCAGGCAGTAGCCCGAGCTCTCCATCTCGCGCCGCTCCATCGAAATCGCGTCCCAGCCGTCGGCCTCTTCTCCGCTCACCGTCTCGGCGATCATCGTCGACGTGGTCGGGTGGTTCTCCCACAGCTGCGACTGCCCGCTCTCCTCCTCTTGCCCGTAGCTGACGATCTCGTAGTTGACTGGCGCTCTCAGTCGCCGGCACTTGAGCAGGCCGCCTACTCGAAGGCATTTGACCAGAAATTTACTTTTTTCAGTCTTGATTCAAGCGAGTTTGAGTTAAGTGTTGAAATTCGCTCCTTTTTTAGGCACTTACCTTCATTGAAAGTAGATTTCGTGTCTTGGAGTCCATTCTCAGGGATGAGTTGCTTTTGATTCTATGAAATTGAGAGGTCTGTGCCTTGAGACTAATTTCCTTCTCAATTTATAGACGAGGGGCCCTTATCCGCCGATGAGTATTGCGTATGCTTCAATCAATTAAGCCATCGATTCATCAATGTGATGATCCGTTCATATTATCAATCAGACTGGAGTAATCAGCGCGTGCCCTGGCTCCAATGTCAATTAGGTCTGTTTGCGCCAAGTTTTACAGTTTATTCGAACGCCGAGTTTAATGGGACCGTGCGATCCGATAGTCGTTCGCAAAAAATCAAACGACCAGCCAAACAAGCGAACAGTAGAGAACTCGCTTACAAATTGAATATTGAGATTTTGTAGAATAAAATTTGATGAAAATTCAGTGAGAGAAAGAAAGAGTAAAAAATAAGGAAAAGAGAAGCAAAGGGAAACAGTTCGACTGTGAGTTAGTTGTTTAGGTTTTCAGTTTTTACACTGATCACGTTGGGATCAGCAAGCGCCGGCTGCTTAGTCGGGTCCTGTACACCGGCGTTGGCAATTAGACTCGACTGATTCGGAATCTCTTCGTTTATGAAGCGTTTCAACCTCTCCACGTATTGGACGTAGATCTCTACGTCGTTGTGGCCGGCCCCTTCGACCCAAAGAGGGTCGACCGGCGTCTTGCATTTTTCGTGAATGGCAATGCCGTGCGAAAAGTCGATCACCTCGTCGTCTGTGCCGTGAATGACCAGAACGAGCGAGCTGATCTTGTGCACTTTGTCAATGCTGGGGAATGCGTCACAGCACCAAGTTCGACTCGTCTTGAACGCAACTCGCATGCCGGACATGAGCGGCGCGTGCAGAACCACACCGCCGCAGTAAACCCTTGAGGCCAAGTCGACAGTGGGCACGGTGCCGATCGACTGGCCGTACAGAATGATCTTGGACGGCTGAATGTTGTAGCGGCTCCTCAGCGCGTTCCATGCCGTCGATATGTCCGTGTAGAGGTTCTTCTCGCACGGGTACGATCCACTGGCGCCGTAGCCCGAATAGTCGTAAGTGAACACGTTGCACTGTAGACGAGAGCCGAGGCCGTAGTAGAAGCTGCTCATTTGGCCGAGATCGACCGCGTTGCCGTGGCTGAACAAAATCGTGTACTTTGGATTGGGCGTGCATCTGATGTAGAGACAAGCAATTCGGTGACCTCGCTCGGTCTTGGCCATGAACGATTCGAGCCTCTCGAGCTCGGTCGGCCCGTACTGCCACTCGGCCTTGTCAAGCATGATTATTCGCGCGTTGGTGTGCACTTGTTGCGACTGGTTCTGCTGGGCCTGAGAGCAGACGATACTTGAGCACAGACGTCGACCCGAGCTCCTTATCGAGCCAATGAAACCAGCCGACGAGCCTCTTGACGAGCCCGTGTCGACGCTGCCTCCACCAGCTGCGCCAGCGCTCGATGAGCACGACGACTCATTCACTGGATAGACGGTCTGGTCTCCGTCTATCATCAGCTTGTAGGTGGGAATCGGCGGCAAAAAGGCAAGTTTGGCCACGATCTGAGACGGACATGGCGGACAGCAAAAGAGACAGCACAGCTCGTTCACCGTTAAGCCGTTCATCTCAATTCAGTTCGGTGGTTGTGTGGCTTTTCTAAAAATTATAGTCCAAATTAGCGACTAGCTCAGTGGCTGTCGAATTATGCTGGAGCCTATTTATTAGCTCCGAACTAAATTTGCAATCAGGCCAGATTTGCCCACTCGCGTACTAAAGCCTCTCGCACGATCCTTCCCATCCACTCACACGCTTTATCATCATCATAAAATATGGCCGGGCAACAAATGCGGCTAATAAACTAATGGCCTGCCTGTCCTCGTGGGGGTGCATGCCAAAGACTTGAACGCGTTCGCTCATGTGTCTCATTAGTCGTTATTCTGGATCAAACACTCTAAACTGAAGTAGTGTGCCGCCACTCGCTCTCTTCCTCGCCCAGTTAGCGCTCCTGCCAGCTTGCACGTCACCTTATCGATCGCAATCAGACATAACGCTCTCAGCGCTTAATTGGCGCCTTTCCTTGCCCTTGAGATCGCTTAGACGCAAATGTAGCGAAAGCTGCTGAATGGAGACAGGCACTTTTGTGAGTCAGCGATCAGCTCTTTTTACCGTTCTATTTCTGCTCACGCCGCCAGCTTCTCTATTTCCCAAGGCAGTTGCAAATTAATTACCATTGTCACATGATGAACATATATCCGCTTCGTTGCATTTGCCCTAGCATTGAGGATATTTGCTCGAGCTTTAGCTCACCATCAACATTCGCCCGTAATCTGCTTGAGAACGTTCGTCGGCCTCCCGCTCACATATTTAGTACAATTTCACTCCCAAAGACAAATGTTTGCGCCTTTGAAGATATCAATCAAAATAAACAGAAGAAGGATGATGAAGCATAAAACTGATAGTCGGAGCACATAAGAAGGGAAGGGAAAGAAAATGGAAATAAAGTCACTGCTCTCTCACGCAGAGTTGCGTCAAATGGAGTTGATTGATTTGAGCAAATAGATTCACGCAACGCCTAGAGCCGAATAATAGAAAAAAGGGGCGAATGAGACAAAAAACACGACGCAGTGAAGAGGCCAAGTGAAGAAGAGAGCACATTTGAGATGATGAGCGCGAGTGCAAGAAAATTGAAAGAATGGAAGGAGCCAGCGGATCGGGCAGTGAAGCTAAAGACGAAGGCGTCGAAGCCTATCCGAGAATAAAGAGCAAAGTGGCCGTCTTGGATGTTTGCTTTCATCCCAGAAAGAGCAATCTGCTCTGCGCAAGCTTTATAAACGGAAAAATAAAAATGTGAGTCGACTCCTAGTTTGTGTCTCTGATTGTCCACTGACCAGGCGCGTTGGCTTTCAGCTACGACTTGAACAAGCCCAGCAAGCGACTGGTGAGCGCTCAGAAGGTCCACAAGACGAGCGTGCGGAAGATTGCCTACGCGGAGAACAATTGCAACTTGCTGTTCACCGCCTCCAAAGACAAATCGATAAAATTGACCGATTTGAAACAGGAGACGCCGGTGCTGTCGCTTGAAAATGCGCACAGCGCGGCGCTCACCTGCTTGAAAGCAGTCGACAATTGGCTAATTGCCAGCGCAGACGAGGACGGATGTGTTAAGGTTGGGCCTCCTCTCTTAGGTCCGACACTCGTTGAAAATTCGATTCATTCATTTCTTTTTCGCGTCACTCAATTGACGCAATCAAATATGATCTGTTCAAACGGCATAATCAGCTGTGGGACTACAGACGCAAGGAGGCTGTGATGGAGTCTACCGAAGACATAAACGACTACGTGAGCGACATGGCTGTGAGCAGAGATAAAAAGCACCTGCTCGCTACCAGGTAGACGCCGGCCTGTTTCGATCAGAGTGCAAAATCTGAACCCTAACCGAACGTTGTGAAGCGGCGAAGGAACCCTCAGCGCATTCCACACGAGGAAGAAGCAAATGGTCATGCAGTCGGAGCTCATGGACTCAGACATGCTCTGTGTGTGTGTGATGAAAAACGACACCAAGACCATATGCGGCACAGGCGAAGGTGTCATAAACATATTCAATTACGGCGAATGGGGAAACATATCCGATCGGCTACCGGGACACCCATCTTCTGTGGACTGTCTGCTTCCAATCAGCGACGACATTGTCCTCACCGGATGCTTCGATGGCAACATACGGTTCGTTCTCTCTAAAAATCAATCAATCCAATCTCACGAACGGAATTTGTAGAGCATGCCACATTCTTCCCAATCGGTTCTTGGGAATAGTCGGCTCCCATTTGGACTTTCCAATTCAGGCAATGTCACTCTCAAGCGATCAGAGCGTGTGCGCGAGCATTTCACACGACGACTGCGTCAAGTTCTGGTCGGTGGACAACATCAAGCAAATGAAAGTGAACGCCAGGAAAAAGGCCAACTCGAATGCGCTGAAAAACAAGAAGCTCACGTCGCAAGGAAAGAGAGAGAACTTCTTTGCCGATCTGCTCGACGATAAAGAAGAAAAGGACGACAGCGACGATAGTGACGATGACGACGACCAAAGCAGCGATGATGATGATGACGATGATCAGCAATCGGACGACTCAGATTCAGAAGACGATGGAGAATAAACGCCAACCGAGCGGAACATTCAACATTTTATTGGCTTGGTCGTCTAAGAATTGGTGCAGTTGCAGGCTGCAGGAAGAAGAAATGCAAATTGAAGAGCACGAGTCGGCTGGAGATCAGAACGAGTCGAGCGAGAATTTGAATTTGAGATCTTCGACGCGTTCGTTGACATTTTGGTAATATTTCATCTTGGCCACCACTTGAACCGCTCGTTTGAGATCGCTGCTCTCAAACGCCGCACTCAGTTCGTTCTTCATCGGCCTCAAGAGTTGTTCAAGTTCCGATTCGAGTTGCTCGAGTTGCGAGGCGCTCTCGATCTCGTCGATTCGCTCATTAAGCTCCAGCACGTGCATGAGCATTGTCTGCTTCTCTTGGCTGCTGGCTTTGTCCTCGACCGCTTCCTGTTCAAACTCAACTCCGTTGAGAGCCAACAAGTAGATGGCGCGTGTCAGCGGATTGTCCAGCGTTTTGTATGCCTTGTTTACAAATGTCGACTGGTCGGTCGAGAACTGCTTCTCGGGCTTTGAACAATTGAGTAAAATTTATAGACAGGCCACGACCTAAACTGACGCACAAACCTCCGACTTGGTGGCGAACAGATCCGGGTGCAGTTTGCGCATCGTTTGACGAAACGTTTGAGTCAGACGCCGGCTGTCGATCTCATAGACAGGCGCAAGTCCGAACGCGTCAAAGTAGCTGGTGTCCTTTCTGACTGGAAGAATTACTTGACGCTCGCAAGGGCACACGTAAATACTCGACTTGTCGAGCGTTTTCTCACAAGCCCAGCAGTTGTACGAGCGTCGACCCACCGCCCCAGCCGATCGTCTGAGCATTTTAGATTCCTAGAGCCGACCAGAGAGAGAGAGAGAGCCAATGAGCAGAGTCTTTGCAGAGCAGAGCTAGGCGGCTAGACCCACTCGTTCAGGGCTGTGGAGGAGAAAAACCAACCTCGTCGGAGCTGCTCCGTTTATTTACATTCGAATTTGTCGATTTTAGTCTTTATTTGTCGTTTTTTGTTTAAACGTGCGTTGGCGTAGTTGCTGTTGCCACTGGCCTAAGGTGGATCGAACTGAGATCAGTTGGCGTAGTCGAGCGCTACTTCTTGCTTGGCCAGCTCGATGAGCATAGGGTCGTCGAAAAACTTGCTTATGGTGACGTCCTCGCTCAGGCCCTTGCGACGTCGGGTCTTGATCATGAACTCGCGTGCCAGATGATTTACTGGCTGTGGTTCGAGCGGCTTAATCACAACGCTCTTGTCCAAGGGATCGCCGGGCACGATCTGCCAGTGGTGAAACACCGAGAGACAAAACGCCTGGCCCAAAGTGTGTGTGCGCAAGTCGGTCTCAAAGCCGAACGAGTCGATGGCTGGAATGAACGCTTTCAATGTGTAGAGGGGCGAGCCGGGCACAGGCGCATCTTGAGTGACATGGCCGCGTCTACGCGCCAATACGGTGTAAACGGCTGAGACACAGTCGGCGGGCGCTATCACTTCGACGTAGTAGTACGGCTCCATGAGACGCGGCGTGGCCAGCAGGAATGCCGAGTAGGCGACGCGTCTGGCCGTGGGAATGATTTGGCCACCGCCTCGATTTATGGGCTCGTCTGCGATGTGCGCGTCGAGTATTTTGAATTTTACATTTCTAATCGGTTCGTCGCAGAGCGGGCCTTCGCGCGCGCCCCACTGGAAGCCCTGGACAATCGAGTCCTTGACGGTGCCGAGTAGCGACTTGTTCACCTCAGAAGGCAACGTGTCGTCCACAAGCACATTTGGTCCGTTGGACTCGGGCCCGAAGGCCCAAATGGACCGAGCGGCCAGCAAGTCCCAGTCGTATTTTGTCTGAAAGAACTCGCCCACTCGTTTCTTGTTCCAGGCCATGCTGACCACTTCGGTCTCGATGTCTTCGGCCAAGCCCTTCTCAAGCGGCTCGGCGATCATTGTCAGTTTGTTCTTTTTGTTGGGCGTCTCCGAGAAGCATTTGATTGACGATGTGTCGACCACAGTCTCGCAGAACGAAACGACCGGGTCGGCCACTTTGATCTCAATCTCAGAGTACATGCGGCGCATGTCATGCATGACGCAGTCGAGATAGAGCTCGCCTGTGCCGAGTATCACGTGCTCACCTGACTCCTCCACTTTGGTGCTGAGCAACGGGTAGCTTTTGTTTACCTTGCGCAGGCCGTCAAGCATTTTGGGCAGCTCGGACGGGTTGACCGGCTCGACCGCGATCTTGATCACCGAGTTGGTGTTGAAGCGCAGGGGACGGAATATGTGCGCCTGGGGCGTGGCGTTCGGCTCAATGATGGTGCTGGTCTTGACAATCGACTGCTCGATGCCTTCGATGAGCACCCAGTTGCCGGCAGGCACGCGGTTCACTTCGACCCGGTAGCGGGCGTTGTAGATCCAAATGCGGCCCACTTGACAGTAGCGAGAGTCCTCTTCGTCGTCAGGCGTGTAATTCTCGCCCAATATTTTCACGCTGGCGTTCGCCTCGATTGTGCCACTGAACACTCGGCCGAACACGTGGAAAGCGCTCGCGTCCGTGTTCGAGTAGTTCTTGCTTGTGTGCACCACAAGAGGACCGTCTGGATCGCATGTGAGAATCGACGACAAGAACTGATTGTGTCGCAGTTTGTCGGCGTCGTCGCCATCTTCGTCGTCGAGCAGCTCCAGACTGCCCGTGTAGAGACCCTCGACTTTGTTGCGCGCGTTGTTGACGGGCGAGGGCGCGTGCTCGGCCAGCATGTCCGTGAAGCCGGTGAACTCGCCAAAGAAACGAGCGCAGACGAGCTTGAGCAAAGGCCGAATATTGAGCTTCAGCTCGGTCTTGGTCAGTTTGATGCCGAGCTCGTTCAGAGTGTCCTCCAGAGTGAAATCGACGTCGCCCACCGTCTGAGAGAATATCTTGTACAACGGAACAAGAATGAACTCGACGAACGTGCGCTGCTGCTCGGCCGTGGTCGGGTTCTTTCCGAACTTGCGCGTCTTGCTGTTGAAGTAGGTGTCACCCCAGAGCTTGAGAGCGAACTGCTCCACGTTGAACTGAAGGCCGTACATCTGCGAGTAGATCTTGGCGAACGACTTTAGAGTAAAGCAGAAGCGGTAGTAGGCGCTCGCAAAGCAAACGTTGCCCAAAAGGGGCGAGAGCGGCAGCTGCTGATACGACCGCTGCTCCGAGTCTTCGTAGTCGACCGGCTTGCTTTCCCACGACGCGATTTGACTCGCTTCTTCTGTGTACTGCGATATGAGCGCGTTCACCTGGTCGATGATGAACTTTAGCTTGTAATAGGCGTCGTTGGGCGGCAGCTTGAGCTCGATTATCAGCCGATCGACTTTGTTTATGCACAACATGATGGGCAGCTTCTCTAGAATCGCGTGCTTGATCAAGCGCTCGGTGTTGAGCATCACTCCTTCGGCAGCGTCGATGAATATGACGACTGCGTCGCTCAGGCGATAGGCGGCAGTTACTTCGTCGCTAAAGTTCACATGGCCCGGCGTGTCGAACATGTTGAGCAGAAAGCTCTTGCCCTTTGAGTCGGGCAAAAGGAGAGTGAGCGGCTGCGACTTGATCGAGAGGCCCCGTTCGACTTCGGTGAACAATGTGTCCGTGTAGCGAAGGTCGCGGCTCTCGATCGAGCCGATGCCAGGATGGGTCTGCTCGACCAGTGCGTCGCAGAATGTCGTCTTGCCGTGGTGCAGGTGGCCGGCCAGCGCCACATTTCTGATCAGCTCTGGCGTGTCCATCAGATCGGCCATGAACTCGAGCTCGTAGGTGGTCTCCGGAATGTCTTGTTCGACAATTGAAAAGCGCGAACGCTTTACAGGTGCTATGATGGGCTCGGTGAGCGGCTGGGCGTCCTCTTCTTGCACCAGTGCCTCTACCTCGGCGCCATAGACCTCCTCGGCGGTCGGGTAGTACTTTTTATCTTCATGCAGCACAACCGCACTAGACACCGGCTCGTCCTGGTCCATCAGGACGATCTGTTGCTCGTTGTCGTCGTCGTCATCCTCCTCGTCTTCTTCGGCGTCGCGTATTCGCATTCCGGGCGGCAGCTGCGCTACCTCTTCTTCTTCGTCTGACTCAAGCTCGGGCCCGATGTAGTTGCCAAACTCGTCATACAAATCGGCGTCCATTGCGTTCTACCAAAACTGTCTAAAATGCGGATGAGAAACAAAACTGAACGAAAGGTGAGCGTGTTCGGCCATGAGAGCGGCGGCGCGCGCGTCGCGTTCACTCCGAACGGGTACGCAGTGAGTGAGAGAAAGCGGCGCCAACTTCACTGCACATAAACGCTGTGAATACGCACTAAACGCGCACACTCGCCCCCTCGCACACACACACACACACGATCATCGAATAGCCACAACATTCAGAGAGAGAGAGAGAACCAGATGGCTGTGCGACCGCTAATTTACCAGCGCAATCTGCTCAAGCTCAATCCTCTTCAACGGCCGGTCCAGGCCTGGATTGAGAGTTTGCAGCAGATCGAGCAGAAAAAGGTCGGAATGCTCAATCTGCATCCGAGTGTGTTCGCCGTCAATCCCAGGTAAGCAACTGCTGGCACGCCGACTTTGGTCTCTTCCTCATCGACGTTCGCACAGACTGGACATTCTCTTTCGAAATGTCTACTGGCAGCAGTTGTACGGCAAAATGGTAAATAGAAGCCTTTTGAGCGGCTCCTGTGCATCTAAACAGAAATGGGCAAGAATTACGACTGGACGCCGACAAGAGCCGAGATGCCCGGCGCGAGCAAGAAGCCCTGGGCACAGAAAGGACTGGGCAAGGCGCGTCACGGCAGTCGACTCGCCCCTCAGTGGATGAAGGGCGGCGTCGCTCACGGTCCACGCGGCCCCAAGTCATACTTTTTCATGGAGAAGTTCTCGCAGCGAATACTCGGCCTTCGAACCGCCCTCACAGTCAAATTTCATCAGGTTTGGCCTGCGTGCCTTGCTCTCTTTGCGCATTGGTCTCATTTGCTTGACAATTCAAAGGGCGATCTTCATTTCGTCGACTCACTTGAACTGCCGGACGAGAGCGAGCGGTATTTGAACGAACTGGTCGAGCACCGCTTTTGGGGACCTTCGGTCTTATTCGTCGATGACACTGACCTCATGCCGTACAGCATAACGTCGGCGGTGGCCAAGAGCAAGGGCCTCACTCTCATGCCCTCCTACGGCCTCAACGTGTACAGTATGCTCAAGCATCAGACTCTGGTCATGACCACTCGTTCGCTGGACAGCATCGAGTCCAAACTGTTGTCGCACATGCACAACACTCAGTTTAGGGACTCGGCCTATTTGAAAAAATGAAACCAGCAATCAGCCCTTATCGTAATAAAAGTGTAAAAAAAAATGAAAAAAAAAACGACCGAAGAATAAATTGCGTTTGATTTTGTGCATTGTCATATTGTTGGAGAACCAGAAGTGAAGCTTTTAGGCGAGCTTTTGTTCGTTAATATTCGTCTCTTGCGTGTTTGGTTTTGTTTTGCTGAATGCTGTGCAGAAGACTGCGTCAAACGTGTTCATTCATGCGGCAGGCGCTGCGTTTCAGAATGAAAGTCTCATTTGATCCTCGACTCAAAGGAGTGAAAGAGCTGACAGACAAGAGCCTGTTTGAGACAAATGTCACCATACCGACGGTCAAAGTGCCCAAAAAGAGCCTGCTCGAGGCGAGAAAAATTCTCAAGCGGTTCTTGCTCGAGACCTATCCGCGTCTCAAGCGCTACCAAGATCTGCCCTCAGACGATCCGGAGAGTGAGACTCACAAATACATTCTGCTCGACCCAGACCTGTTCGAGTTGACTGCGCTCAAGCCGGAGCAGAGGCAAGAGCTGCTAAAAGTGATTCAGGAAGAGAAGCTTGAGAGCGCCATTGGACGACTGAACGTCAAAATGGACTATGACGATTTTAAATTCGACGACGTGATGCGCGCCGTCTTGCCCGACGAGCTAATGAGTGAGAATGTGAACGTGAAAGGCTACAGCATCATTGGCCACGTGGCCCATTTCAATCTGCGCGATCAAGTGCTCGATTACAAACGCTTGATCGGTAAGTTTAATTTTCTACTAAAAGCTGACCAATTCAATTAAACGGACCGACGGCGTTCAGGTGAGACGTTGATCGACAAAGTGAGCCACATCAAAACAGTGGTCAACAAAGTGAATGAAATCGACAACACGTATCGCAACTTTGCGTTCGAGATATTGGCCGGCGAGGCGAACACGAACGTCACAACCAAAGAGAACGGCTGCGAGTTTAAATTCGACTTTGCCAAGGTCTACTGGAATCCGCGTCTGGGCACCGAGCACGAGAGAGTGGTCAATTTACTGCAGCCGGATGATGTGCTCTATGACGTGTTCGCCGGCGTCGGCCCGTTCTCAGTGCCGGCGGCCACTTGTCGCAAGTTGAGATGCGTGTTGGCCAACGATCTCAATCCGGAGAGCTTTCGCTATCTTGTCGACAATTACCAGCAAAACAACAAGTCAAAGAACAAGGTGCGCGAGCTCGAGCAGCGTCGCACCGACCTCAAGCTTCAAATCCGGCCCTCCTGGTCTCCGGTCTTCCCAGAACGGCCGGACCAGCTCAAATTCGACCCGACGCACTTCTTCCAAGCGTTCAATTTAGACGGAAGTGAGTTCATTCGCCAGAAGCTCAAGTACCATTTGGTCGAAATTCTCTGCTTCATAAGCGAGAACAAGCTGAAAATGGGCAGCTTTTATGCGCTCATGAACTTGCCGGCATTGTCAGTCGAGTTCTTGCCTTCGTTCGTGAGTCTCTACGACGCGCTTGAGAGCGACTTGATTCGGCAAAGACTCGACCAGGCGCTGATTGACTCCTTTGAACTCAACGTGTTCTGCTATCACTTTTGCAAAGGAGGCGACGAAGAGCTGGCCAAAATCCACGCTAGAATCAAACACGAGATATTCGCCAAGTCGGACCTGGCCGTCAGTTCGAAATATGTTCGCAAGGTCGCGCCCAACAAGGACATGCACTGTACCATGTTCAAGTTGAAATTCGACACTTTCCTCTCGCTCAAGAACAAGGCGTCTCCTTCGACCGAGCCAGAGAACGCCAAGCAACTCCGTGTCGAGTAGACCCGACACGACTACACACAGACTGGTGTAAATAAACATTCCGAACAGTTGTTAGCTTCCAGCTCTCGATTGGCTCTTGATTGGCTTTTGCATTTTTTTTTCGTTTATTTGATTAAAAATCGATCCGTGGCAGAATAGAACAAATGAGAAAGAAAGAGGAAATAAATGGAGCCCGTTCGGGTCGCCTAGATGTTTAGATCCCAAGCCGTTTAGTCGTTGATTGCCCACGAAAAAAAAAAGTAGACGCCGCAACGCCGATAAGAGTTGGACCTTGGGCCTCTCAAACTTCTCACGTCCAGTTCTAAATCACGGTCAACATCAAGACAGGCTTTGAACTAGCGTGTGCGGCTCCCATCTTCAGGATAGAGGTGACTTTCGACATTCAAAGATTCAAAACGAACGGCACCGAAAGTCTTTCATTTCTGTTTTTTTTTTTTTTTTGTATTTTTTCTTGGTAATTTGTTGCTGTCGGGTTGTGCGGACGGGAGAAGACGATGGAGCTCACAATTTGTGATTCTCAATAAGCTGCTTGATTTGCTCGACGTCCAGAGTTTCGTATTTGAGTAGCGCCTCGGCAAGCAGCTTCAGTTCGGTCGAATGCGTCTTGAGGATATTCTTGGCTCTATCGTAAGAGTCCTGCAGAGTCTTTCGGATCTCGCTGTCGAGCAGCTCCTGCGTCTGTTGACTCGGCTGGTTATGTTCATCGAACGAACGAGGTCCAACTTTTTCACTCATGCCCAGCGCCCTGATCATCTGAGTGGCAATGTTGGTGGCCGATTTGAAGTCGGCCGAAGCGCCCGTGGTCACTTTCTCTTGGCCGAAAACTAGGTCCGATTCACTGGTCAAGCGTCTGAGGGGCGCGGTTGTTGACTTTAAGGCACTTACTTAGCTCCTCGGCCACACGGCCACCCATAGCCACGTCCATTTGGGCCAGAAGTTGCGCTCGAGTCTTTGAATAGCCTTCGTCGCCGGGCACAAACGCAGTGTGACCAAGCGATTGCGCTTCAATCAATTAAGCTTTGAGTGAATTCAACCCAAACTGAGAAGAGACAAGTGATTACATCTCGGCAAAATGGTCACTTTGTGGAGCGGGTCCGCGTCTTTGGTGTAATAGGCGACCAGCACATGACCGGCCTCGTGATAGGCCGTTGTCCGGTTGCATTCCTCGTCGGTGAGACGTGACTTGCCGTAGCCCATCAAAGTACGATCAAGAGCCCATTCGAGATGCTCCATCTTGACTTTGACGTTGTTGGTGATCACCGCTCTCAGCGCGGCCTGGTTCACAACATTCTCGATCGATGAGCCTCCCAGCCCAGTCATTTGTCTGGCCATGTACTGCACGTCAATGTCCTTATCGCGAGCAACCTTGTCCAAGTAATATTCGAGTATTTCAATGCGAGCGTTCAAATCTGGCCGATCGATTCGAACTTCGAGATCAAATCGTCCCGGTCTAACGAGAGCGCTGTCTAGAGATTCTCTTCGGTTTGTGGCGCCCATCACAATCACGCCTTCGTTCTTCTGAAATCCGTCCATTTCAGCCAAGAGCTGGTTGATGGTCTGATTGGCGTGCGGATGTATGGCGCTGTTGGTTCTGCTCGAGCCGACCGAGTCGATCTCATCGATGAATATTACACAGGGCGCCTTTGCTCTGGCCGCAGCAAACAATTGCCTCACTCTTCGAGAACCAGTGCCGACAAACATCTCGTCAAAGTCAGAGCCGCTTGCCTGGAAAAATGGCACCTCTGCTTCGCCGGCAACCGATTTGGCCAGCAGCGTCTTTCCGCATCCGGGCGGTCCGACCAGAATCAAACCTTTGGGCAGGCGAGCGCCGATTCTCGTGTACTTTTCAGGGTCCTTGAGAAAGTCGACAATGTCGGCGAGCTCCTTCTTTGCCTCGGGCATTCCCTTCACATCGTCGAACTTGACCGTCACCGACTCGGGGTTCACTTCAAAGTTCGACTGTCCAGTCAGAGCCTTGATGTTGAGGCCGCCGTTTCGGCCATTTGTCGGCGAGCTCATCGTGGTCACCGAGATGATGTTGATTATCAAATAGACGATTATAACGAACGTGAAAATGCGCAATCCGGTCAGAAAAGGACTCGGCTTCTTGCTCGATTGTCCGTAGTTGAATCCTTCGACAAACGCCGATTTTATGCTTTGAATGTTGGACTGGTCGCCTGAACGCTGCTCGCCGGCCTCACTCTTGCTGCCACGTTGATTGGCAAATACATCTCCTAATTGGGCTCGATTTGGCTTGGAGCTTTCGTAGATCGTTTTAAGCCGGTCGGACGCGTTTCGATAAGACTCTAGCAGGCCCTGGAAGCCTTTGCTGTTCTCGCTCTCTTCGATCTGTTCGATTTGACGGCGAGTTCTAAAGCCGCGGTGAGTTTGCTGCTGAGCTGCTTTACAGCCGGTCTGCTTACTGAACAGGTTCAAACGGTTGTGCAAAAGTGGACGAAACGGTGAACTGCCGATGCCCGAATCAAGTTCACTCGGATCGAAACCGAATCGATTCTCCACAAATGTGTCGCTCGGCCGATTCTTCTTCAACGGATTTAAAATCGGATCGACGACCATGAGCGACTCGTCGCAGTTCTTGACTCGTTCCACAACTGCTTGCATTTGCGTTTCGAGCTCATTGAAGAGATCAACGCTGGCCACTTGCCGGCTCACTTGTCTCATCCTAAGCAAATCGTCCAGTTTGAGGAGCATTTCGGCCAGCTTCTGCTTCACTGCGGCCCTATTGAATGTGAGCATGCAGACGACCGCAGGCGGCAGTGAGAGTTGACTTGACATCTAAAAATAGCGTCAAACTTAGCACCATTGACCAAATGAAGGCTTTCAAACATGTTTAATTTTTGCAGCATGAGAAACAGCGAGCCAAACAGGAATCGGCTTTTCAGAGTCGATCCAAAGGTGGCAGAGGCGGCCGCAGTTCACGCACATAACGATCGGGCTATTTGGCTTTTATTAGAAAATGATGGCTCAATCAAATAAATAGATAAAGAAGATGAATAAATGAACGGGTGTCAGTTTTGGTGGGGTAGAGAAGGCCATAGAGAAGAGAACTGGTCGAACTGAGTCAAGCTGGTTTGCGGCGACATTTCACTCAAACTTGCCGCCGCATTCGTTTTGTTCGAGGACGCTTTCGAGCCGAGCGAGTGGAACGATGAGTTCCAGCTGCTCAATAGGCCGCTCGAGGTCTCGTTCCAGCTTGAATCGACCGGCTGCGAGTTCATTCTGCTCAACTGAAGCAGATTGGCGCTTATTTGCTGGGCCCGCTCTTGCTCGCTTTGGTTCTCGCCAAGCGGCGGATTGGATGGAAGAAATGCGGGAAATCCGTTGTTGGCCAAGAAATTGCTCGAATGTGGCTGATAGACGAGGCGGTTTGCTGCGCTTAGTTTGACCTGCGATGCACTCGGAAAGAACTTGGGCGCGGTCTGATGCGAATTCTGCGCCTTAACAAACGAGGTCGGTTGTGTAGGTCGAGCGGCTTCTTGAGTCATTGTAGCCAAGGCCACGTTCTGCCTGCGTCGTTTGGGCTGCTCGCTGACCGGAACGGTTGTTTCCTTTGAAGGACTTGCCAGTCCCTGGAGTTTGAATTTCACCGCCGCCAGTGATTCTGCACTTCCCGTCTGACTGACCACTTGGCTGTCTTGGCACAATACTTCAAACGCTCGCACGATTCGATATTTCCTCAGCAGTGCCTCTGTCCTTGAGTCGCAGTCGAGATTGAAGTCAAGCTTCGAATGAGCGGCCTTGATCGGCTCGAAACTCTCCAGCCAGCAGTCTTCGTCAAGCGCAGCTGTTCGGTCGCTCAGGCTGGGAGTTGACGGCTCGATTTCGGCGGCCAGACGCTCGCTGACTTTGTTCACGTAGACCACAATTGAGGTGAGCGAGTCGCGATGCTTGTTCAAGTCAAGTATTTTACTGGTCCATTCGGATCGCTTGTCGCTTGTCTGAAAGTAGCTCAGACTGAGGTAAAACACGGGCATTATTGTCTTCTCACTGCTGGCCCATTCTCCGCTCGCCATGCTCACTTCGGCCAGTTGGCCCAGAGTGAACACGATCAAATCGATGAGACGCGAATCAGCTGATCGCTCGAGAGCGAACACTGCGATGGCGGTCATCTTGCAAAACTGCAATCGATCAAGCTTGCCTCGTTGCACTGGCGCGTGCACGAACTTGATGAACGCTTGACGGTAGAGGACCAGCAACTCATCTGACGAGCTCTGAGGCCGCGCGAGCAGTATTTGAGAAACGCACTGAAGAAAGAGAAGCAGCAAGTCCTTGTGGGACAAGTCGGCAGAGCTGTACCGGCCGGACGGAATATCGGCCAGCTTGCGCATAAAATTGTCCAAGTTGTTTGACGCGAGAGGAAACGGGTACTTGAGCGCCAGACTGCGCATGTAAAAGAACATGGTGCTCAGCTGGTCGGTTTTCATTGTCTCGAACAATATGCCGAGTTGGTTGTAGGGCTGGCCCAGATAGGTGACCACGCTCACGGCATGCAAGTAAAAGTTCTTTGCCAATTCGAACTGGCCCGAGTAGCGAGCAATATCGCCCAGGTGCGTCAGTATGTGCTGGCAAATGTAATGAGTTTGCTTCTGTGTGCTGCGGCCACACGACTGAGACGGGCCGCTCAGGCGGTCGAATATTGTCGGATGGAATTTAAGGAAGCGGAGCGCTCGCTTGCCCAGCAAGTGTTCATAACGGTTCAGTAGGTCTTGCATCAGCTTCAGATAAAAGCCGTGCGCGGCGTCTAGGAAAAACGACAGGCGCGACTGAAGCTCGGCCTTGGTCGAACTGCTTCCTGCTTCTTTGATCTTCGACTGGAAATAGTTTATCTGGGTTTTGAACACAAGATTCCACAAGTCTTGTTCGAGCTTCTTATCGATCGTGAAGCTCAGGTCCCTAAAATTAGTCAGCCTTTAGTCGTTAAAATAAAAAAACAAACCAACTCGACATACTTTATCATTATTTGATGAAACAGGTCCTGGAGATTTTGGCGCTGAATCCAAAGCTCAGGTCGATCGCAGTTGCTCGCACTGATGGTCATCTTGATCGATTTGATTCGATCGTAGAGCTGCAGCACATGGGCACGATAGGCATCCTCTGTCTTTCCGGCGTCGCTCATCATCAACTTCATAGACCGAATGCTCGTCGGGAGCGTCAGGCAGGTTGGTCACTCAATTGCTTAGTATCTCGCTTTTGTTTTCGGTCGCTGAACTGTCGGTCTCCTCACTTCCTCATTGTGTTTCTGCTCGAGTCAATTGTCGAATCGAAAGTTTTAAGTTCAGCGAATATGTTAAACGCCAAGTGCAGATACTCGACCGTAAACTTATAAACGCGCGTTTGATTAAACCGAATGGCAAAGCAATCTAGTGTAAAAGAGCGGAGAGAGAGAGCAATAATTTTTTGTTATGCAATTTCAATGCTCGATTCAGGCTTTAATCTAGAAGGCGACGATGTTGCATGCAGCAAGCGCCAATGCACTTTGCAAAACAAACTTTACATTGGCGCCTGCTCTTTTGTAACGATTTAGGGCGTGAGGTGAAATGTTGCATTTCATCCTCATCATAGTCCCTTATTACACCAGAAAGCCACAAAAAAGGAGGCAAAATAAAGTATAGCAATAGGTTGCGTAAATTTGATTATTGGCTTTATTCGTTAACCTCTTTGTCCATTAAATTGAATGTTTTCTTTGAAAATGTTCGACCAGCAGCAATCTGTCATTCAGGGTTAGAGTGGGCGCGCGCGGAATTTTAATCAAAGAGTTCAGGAACGTTAAAAAAAAGCTGCTTGTTGATGACGATGTACTTTGCATTCAGATTAATCAAAAGCAACTATCGCTCATTCGCTTAAACAAAACAGGCGAAAGCTGAAACCACTGACTGCGAATCACCGATTGTGATATCAAGCTTTCAATTCGCACTTTAATTGATTTAGTCTGAGTGGGAGGCAGAGAATGATCGCGTTGACGCTTTGGCGTGGATTCGGCTTTTTGAAAGAAATCGCTATTTTTTGTTTTTTTTTCTTGTTGAAGCGTCAACAACGAAAAGGAAAGTACATAAATCGCTCAAGTTGTGAAATTTGAATTGAATAAATATGACCGACGAAAGGCTAATCGACGCCATCGAATCCCTCTGAGTTCTCGATGGCCAGTATGAGCTTCTCTCTCAGCTCGTCGTAATTACGATAGGGCGGCAAGTCGAGCCGATTGAAGCAAGTGTGCGCTCGAGGCAGCTTTTTGTAGTCGCCCCAGAACTGAATGGTGAACTTTTGCACGCCGTTGCTGCCCTGAAGCTCAGCAAAGCCGTTCATCGGCACTCGTGAGGTGCCTGTCACGAACTGAAGGAATCGAAGTCGCAGCTCGTTCGGAAACGAGTACATGGCCATCCAGAACCATTGAATGACTCGGTGGTTCATGTTGTATTCGCCTTTGTAAATTGTGTTCAACTGCCAGTCTTTTATGTTCACATCGCCGAGGCCGCTCAGCAGCAACTGTCAAACAAGACGAATGTTAGAGATTGTGCAAAAGTGAAATCGCGTCGTTTTGCTTACTTCGACCTCCTTCGGATCGAATATGAGAATGCAGCGTTGTGGTACAATTTCATTGAATCCTTTGATGAAGCTCTTCATTTGCTCTTCGATTCGCTTCACAAAGCGCCATTGAATAACCAAACTAATGAGAAATGCCGGTTAGATCTTGACGGAGAGAGCACGTAGTTCACTTACTCGATGTATTCTTTCTTGTTCTCGTTCGTGACTGGAATGTTCTTTCCATTCTCTTTGAGCTCGTGCTCCACTTGTTGACCGAACACGTCCGACTCGGAGGTAAACGTAAGGTCGAGGCATTCAACGTCCTCCGTCTCCATAATATACTGCATTGACTTGTAATATTCGTAGTCGACCGCCTCGATGTCCTTCAGAGTGATCGGTTTGCCCAGCAGCATCTTGTAGAATGAGCGAACAAAAAAGCCGTCCAGCAGTCGATTGTGATAGGCGGCCATGCCCATCACTCGGCCGATGAAATAGTAGTAGTTGAGGTGGTCCTCGTTCACCAGGCCCGAATTCGGATTTATCTGCAGCGTGTAGTTGTCAATGGCCGAATATTCAAACAGGCCGTAGTAAGGGTTGAATATCTCCTTGGAGAGCAGATGAAACCATTCGCGTGACACGCCGCCGTAGTCGTACGATTTATCTCCATCGAACTCGACCCATAGACTGCGCGTTTTGGCAAGCGGCGTTGGTTAGATGAAATTCAATTTCACGATCAGACAGCGGCTTACGGCATTCGAAGATATTCCGGACTCTTCTCGCTCATGATTCGGTTGAACGAGTCCTCCAACAGATGATTGCGTCTCACTCGAATGTGATATTTCTCTGTGTTTCCATGCTGCACAAGTGTTTGGTTACTTTCTATTAAGAAACCGAGTGCTCCGCTAGAGGGCTTACGTGAGAGTTTTTGGGCGGCGGTGGCGGCAGCATGCGTTTAAATGTTTCAAACTTTTGCTTGTAGTCTCTCGAGTAAGGAACGGCCTTGAAAAGTGCGAGAAAAACAAACAATGTGAATAGCGACTCGAGTCGAGAGCTCCTGGTCACTTACAGGTCCAGCGAATTTCTGGAGACGTGGATCTTCCCATTGAGTAGTTTTTCGATCTAAAAGTAGAGTGCGACTGAGACACGGCGCTTTAATTGAAAAAGTGAATCCAAATCGCTCACTGTGATCAATGTAGAATATGCGACCATCAACATGACGTCGTTCTTCCCAGCCCTCCTGCAACATGAGTTCAGACAACAAGTAGGCGAGCAAACAAGCGTAAATCTGACTGACCGGCAGAGGACCGATTCGGTTTTCAAACTCAATTTTTGGCTGCGGTGACGGTTTACCAGTGCGCGGATCCACCCATGTGGTCGTCTTGTTGGCATGATCAATGAAAAACATGCGGCCCTTGTCTGAGTAGGAAAAGTCCCAGCCCGGCGGCAGTGGCGGCTCCTGGGCATTTGGTCGCACGCCATTCTCGCGTACAGAGTCTGCTTGACTAGTTGACGCTTGGTCTGCTTCTGCGGCCGCGTCGCCTGAGCTTGGCGCGTCATTCACCTCTGTGCTTTGACTGTTCTCGTTTAGCGAGCCGGAGTCTTCATTTATGTGTCGTCGTCTTGTTTCGCCCGCGTTGTTGCCATTCGCAGCGCCCGGAGGAGCGGTCTGTGCACTCGGCTCAGCGCCGGAGCCTTGAGCTCCTGGACGTAGCCATGTGGTCGTCTTGGTGGTGTGGTCCACGTAGTAAGTGCGTCCGTTTTGATCAAGTCGTTGCTCCCAGCCGGGCGGTAGAGAGTCCTGATCTGCTGCGGGAGATGGACTGGCCACGGCCGCAACCGACACACTTTGATTTGTCTCTGTTGAGCCGGACGACGGCGAACGATGGTGATCGTTGCTCGATATGCTCGGCGTGCGCTCGCCTCTTAGGACAGAGTCGATCACGTCCGGCGATGTTACAAAGTGAACGATTAAATTCATTTTGCCCTTGGTCTTGCTGAACAACGAGCGCTTCTCAAGCGGAAAGTCAATTCGATTGCGAGCGTTCGGGTCGTTCTCGTCTCCGAGGATTATTCGACTGTTGTCCAGCGGAATGGTCACACGACCGATCGTGTCATTTCGTGCCAGTCTGTGCTCGCTCAACAATTCGACAACCACTTTGTGCTCTTGAGGAACAACGTTCAAGATGAAATCGACGTTGAATATTGCGTTCGAGCTCTTTGGTCAAGTATTGAGTAAGCGACTCGAGCAGGCGGCGCTCGCTCAACTTACCCGTTTGACGGCGTGTGTCTTGAGCACATCGATCGCAGAGGTGTCATTGTTCTTTCTGGAGAGCACAAGCTGCACCAGGAGATCGCCGGAGCTGAACAAGTCTTTGCCAAGGTCGCGAACTTGCACAATTTTCACCCGCAACAGTCGCGAATTGGGCTAAATGAAATGAAGCGCGGTTTAGCTGCGATCAGAGTCAAGCAAGGCAATGCTCCGGGCTGCTTACTGTGCCAATCGGAACGCCCCTTATGGACGTCGGTGCTGTTGATGTCATTGTAATGTATTTTGCTCCTTCTCCCTCGTCTTGGCTCTTATTCCCTCTCTTATCTCTTTCGGTCTCGGTCTCAATCTATTGCTGTGAAGAACGAGTTATGAAATTATTCATTATTCATAATCGGCGCCCAAACTCTACTTGCGTCTGATTTCAAAATTCAGCCCGGTCCTCTTCATGTGATTATGAATGGAAAATAAATGCAAAGTAAATGCTGCATTAATAATTAGACGAGCGGCGAGCAAAACTTGTTTGAGCATTGGTCCGCTTGCCTTTGCACAGCTCGTACGCGCAGTGCTGAGCGTGTACGGGTGCTCTCTTCCTATTAACGTTCGATTTCTGCTTCTGTCAAACAGCTTTCCTCTTTCCGCTCACTTCGCTTCGACAGCTTGTCCTTGATCGGCTGGCGTCAAACAGAAAGTAAACAGTCACAGCCCGGCCCTACTTCTCTGGTTCGGTTGTCTCAGGCAACCGACCGAGCCTACTTCAAACACGATTGACCCAAATTTTCGGCTTGTTTTAGATTACATAGGAATGAGCGGTTCAATTCGACAAGAGATGCCGCCCCCAGGCGGCTACTCAAAACTCAACTTTAGCCGCGTGCCCACCTGGTCGCCCAGACGTAAGTTGCATTAGACTGCCTCTTTAGCACTCAATAGTCCTCGAGCGTGTTTTTAAACCAGCCGCGTTTGTCATCTCGGCGCTCGCTCTCCTAGTGCCTGTCGGTGTTTGGGACTATTCCAGAAGACGAGCTCGTAACATGTAAGTCAGAGTGGCCCACGCGGCGACGCCAATCGTTGAATAATTCAGCAAACAGGAAAAACCTGATCGAAGACGACGAAGCTCGAGTGGCATTGGAGCCACTGCTGGAGGCCGAATCGGATCGTCTCTTGCTCTGGCAGATGAGAAGAAACCGAGAGGAAGAAAATCAGCTGATGAAGGACGTGCCCGGTTGGGTGACTGGCACCTGGTTCGGCGAGCCAGTCTACAAGACCAATCCGAAGCTTGAGAACTGGGTCCGACCAATCTACGAGGAAGTGTACGCTCACACTCGAGAACGAGACATGAACCGTCACGCATATGTGCGAAACTGGCTGGCCTAAGCAGCGGCAATCATCATCGACGTCGACTCTTTTCCTTCTCCTCTCTAAAAGTCTAGAAGTAAACCGTTCTCAACTAAACACGTTGGTTTGCCTCTCGTTTGCAATCGCCTGTCGCGCCCTGAGCCACTTGTCCTCGCATACAAATCTGAAGGCAACACATTTCGCTTGAAGTAAACTGACTTAGACAAAGAAAGGGGGGCAAAAGTGAGCAACAACCATGTCACTCAATGAGCGAATGCATCCCCGCAGTCCATTCTATAGCAAGCCACCCGATTTCGCCGCTCTTGCCCGTCTCTACCCGCATTTCGCCAACTACTGCCGATTCGAAGGTCAAAAATGCTTGCTCGATTTTACAAACGCAGAGGCAGTTCGAGCTTTGACTTGCGTTTTGCTCAAACATTACTTTGGTCAGATTGGTGTCTCTTCGATTATTTGGCTTGAATGTCTGCAATCGAATGCCTTTAGGTCTTGAGCTTCACATTCCAGTCGACCATCTAATACCCAGAGTGCCGCAGCGACTCAACTACATTCTTTGGGTCGAGGATTTGGTCAAGTGCGAAGAGAAGCCGGCCTACGGAATCGACATTGGCTGCGGCACAAGCTGCATATTTGCCCTTATCGCGTGTACATTGAATAAGAACTGGCGAATGCTTTGCAGCGAGCTCAGTCAAGAGAGTATCGAATTTGCCCGACGGAACATATCCGTCAATAATCTAGCCAGCCGAGTTTGTGGTAGACGATTTTGAATAAACTCAATCAATTTGTTCTTTATGATTCAAGGCCATTGAAGTCGAAAAAGTGAGCGGCGAAACCACCCTCAAAGAGCTGTTTGAGTCGATTGATCAGAATGGCAATCAGATGAATGGAGTTGACTTTGACTTTTTGGTTTGTAATCCGCCATTCTTTGCCGATCAATCTGAACTTGCCGGCAGCTCAGAGCACATTCGCAAGCCAGAGAAGCGAACTCTGGCCAAAACTGTCAAGACAGCGCGGTCGCACGAGGCGATTTTCGACCAAGACGGCGAAGTCGGCTTCGTCAAGCGGATCATTGACGAGAGCCTCCTCTTCAAGCATCGCGTCAGGTGGTTCCCAATGGTCTTGGCATTTAGACTGAAAAAATAACGAAAAAATTCAGAATCTTTACTTCGATGCTTGGCAAGAAGAGCAGCCTGGTCTTGCTGAAGAAATATCTGCGCAACAAAGCCGACACAGAGAACTTTGTTGAGGCAGAATTCTGCCAGGGCCGAACGATGCGTTGGGGCCTAGCGTGGAGTTTTCGTTCCGACTGTGTGCTAAGCTCTCAGACTCCCAAACAGGCAATTGTTGACTTTTCTTCTCTTTGCCTCAAACCAGGCAGCTCATTTGACCCGGTTCAATTTGTGGCCAGATTGTTCACTCAAGAGCTTCATGTATGTAAACGAGCTGCTGGTCTTTGGATGAGTTGCATGCTAAATTGCTGGTTCAAGTTTAAACAGCTTCAATCTGAAGACAAGCTGACAGCTGAATTCGACGTTTTCGCCAACACATGGACCAAGCAGAGAGCTAAAAAGCGACGAGCAGCCACCTGTTCTAAACAAGAAATCGATCAAAAAGGCGAGAGAATGTTCGGCATCGAAGTGAAGCTCGAGGCCAATAGTCAAATCAAACTCAGTTCGACTGACGCCTCAAAAGACTCGCTCAATCAATTGGCTGTCTTCATCAGGAATAGAATTCAATCGGCTCAATGCGTCGTCTCTGATTAAAATCAAAACAAGCGAGCAAATAGAAATTAAACGCCTGCCGGAGATAAATCCCAGACGCCAGTCGAGAAAAGAAGAGACCAGAAAATTGGCAAATTTAAAAAGAAAGCTAAATGAAAAATAAATTAAAATTGCGATGGAATGTGAGAATTATTGACGGAAATTACACGGTCTGCACTGAGTTGGCGAAACGACCCGACTGGAGTGCAGTGTCTCGCTTTCAAAGGGCGCCCTCTTTTCCAATTTAACCATCTCCACCACCATCATTCGACTCGCTCATAAATTATTCAAGTTTTGAAATTTGGCTTTTTGCGTGATTAATCAGCGCCTATGTCTTGCTGCAAATAGGTGTCTAGAAAAGCAAGATAAGTAGGACAAGAGACAGCTCTGATGCGGCTCTGGTTCATGGCTTTTCTCTTGTTCGGCCTTGTTCTGTCAAGTAAGAAGCAGCGAATTTATAGAACAAACGCAATCGGTTGAATGCACTAAATCCCGCTCTATGGCATAGGCCTCGACCAAGCTGAAGGAAGACGTCGCAGTCGACATCGAAATCGGGACTCGGGCGACAATGAAAATGAAGACGATGATGAAGAAGGTGGTCCGCTTTCCTTTCTCTCCATGTCCTTTATCCCACAGACTCAAACCAATTCAAATGTTTCGATCGTCAAGGGCTTAGTCCGAACGCAACAATCGCCTGCTTCTATGGTTGCAGAGGATGCGGTGAAGAGGCTGTGCCGTTCAGGAAGCTTATTTGCCAAGCCGGCGACATCTGTTGGGCAAGCCATCTCTATATTTCTTTTGCTAGTTCATTCATTTCTCATTAAACTCATCAGATTTCGACCAATGACCAACAAGTCTATCGCGGATGTGCCTCCCGTGAATGTATTCCATCGAGCCAATTTGTGTCCGCAAACGTGACCGGCGATTTGAAATTTACCAACAACGTGTGCTGTGAGACTGACTTTTGCAATTCGGCTCCTTGTCGATTGGCAGAATTGAAATTGGCCGCAGCCACTTGTCTCATGGCATTTATCATTTACTTAAATGCTTAGCCTCTCGTTGGGCCCTCAAATGGTCTCTTTTCTACTTTCTTACTTCATGCGTCAATTTAGCCTCACTCGTGCTCCGAGCAAGATCACTGGCTCCCGCTTGTTTCCCATGCTTCTAAGACTAGAGCGCAGCAAGAGGGTCTCGGTCTTGGTATTGAAACTCATCTTTTCACTCAATCCCTAATGACGCAAAGAATAAACACTGGGCTCGTCTGACTTTTTATTTTTGTTAAATCTCGCTCCGATTGCTCAATCGACAAAGTGGCAAGTAAACAATTATTTGAGACGGGTTCGGCTTAGACTTGCTTGGCTTTCTGTTGGCTATGCGTGTCTTAACAGCTGGTGAAAGCAATGTGGACTATTGACCCATATAGTTTCCAATCTAAGCGAACCGTTCTCACCTTGCCACCAAGGCCCGACCGTTCACGCGTGGTTGCAAGGCGATTTCTTCTTGAAGCGCCGCTCACCTTTGCTATCCGATTTCGGTCATATTCAAAGTCAAACACAGAGTACGCTCGACCAGCATATTGAAAGGGCATATTTCTCGCTCCAGATGCTGCTTGTTTGTCGCGATGCAAACAAATGGCCTCGCTTGGTGCAAATATTTTCCGAGCAGATGAGATTGAGCGTCTTCGTGTTGGTCCCCGTGTGTGTGCGCAGAGGAAAGAGTTGACGCCCTTCGATTGCGACCCTATCAAGTTTGCTTGCGTTTGATGCGTGCAAACACTGACCTGCTTGCCTCTGCATCCCCCTTCATTCTTCGTCGCACTCCACGTCGTCTGTCCGTACCCCACGCACAACAAGTCACATTCTTGCGCTTGTGTCATCTTATGCGATGGACGTGTGTTCGAGCAGCTACATTATGGACATGAGCTTAAGAGCTTAGATAGACACCCCGAATCCGGGTCAGAATGTATCGTAAACATTTGTCTTGTTGGCGTGGTTGCTTTTTTACACTTCTTTCTTGCTGTCCGTTTCCTTTCTCATGTATGAAATTGGCTGCTCTGCTCCTCTACACTCTCTGTCTCCAGTGCGGCCTGATTCTCTCAGGTGAGCTGCAACTCTTCTCTCTGACTCTCTGACTGACTGAATCATCAGACAGAAGTTGAAATTTCATTCTTTTTGAATAATTATGCGTAATCGCGACAGCGACTCCTCGCTCAAATGGTAAATAGCCTGGCAAATAATTATGTGACAAATAGCGTTCGCATAGGTGCTTGCTTCGCACACTCTGGCCTGGAATCGGCTAAATCGTCTGATCGAACAGGGCCTCAACATCCCAATATTGAATTTCGTGATTCATATTGCCCTGGCAATCAAGTGATTTACGAAACTGATTCCAAACCACACTCTGATCGGACGTGAAAATTGAAATTTTTATCGAAATTTTCGAGCATCATTTAGATCGAGAAGGAGGAGAATGAGCGTTCTGGAGGATGTGGGCGTCGGCGATTTCGTTCTGTTGGACGAAATTTCGATCGACTCGTTCTTGGCCAATTTAAAGCTCAGGTAGGCGGATTAAAGCCCATCATTCTCTATCGAGTTCTTTTCGAACGCTTTTCAAAGATTCGGCAAAGGGCGAATTTACACGTACATCGGCGAGGTGCTGGTGTCAGTGAATCCCTATCGAGAACTGGGCATCTATGGGCCAGATCACGTTCGACAGTACAAAGGGCGCGAGATATTCGAACGAGCGCCGCACATATTCGCCATTGCCGAGTCAGCTTACAAATCAATGAAGAGACAGATGCTCGACACCTGCATTGTGATATCGGGCGAAAGTGGCAGCGGCAAGACCGAAGCGTCCAAAATAATTCTCAAGTACATTTCGCAGGTGACAAATTCGAGCGGCAAAAGCGACATTGAAAAGTAAATCCTTTTTGCGGATCGAACGCCTCACTCGCAACTCCCAGCAACGCTTTTAAGAGTCAAAGACATTCTGATTCAATCCAACACAATACTCGAGTGCTTCGGCAACGCCAAGACCAACCGCAACGACAATTCAAGCCGCTTCGGCAAGTACATGGACATTGTGTTCGACTTCAAGGGCGATCCGGTCGGCGGCCATCTCGTTGACTATTTGCTCGAGAAGGTGACGGCGCCGCTTGAATCTCTTAGAACGTTTTTTAATGCTCGAGGCGTATCAGTCAAGGGTGATCAAACAGCAGGCCGGCGAGCGCAACTTTCATTCGTTCTACTACATGCTGGCAGGAGCGAGCGACTCGGAGCTACAGCGGCTTTCAATCGACAAGAACGCGTTGAGGACTCATCCTTACTTGACTCAGACCAGTTTGGACAAATGCATTCAAGCAGATGATGGTCGAAACTTTCAGCTGGTGAACGACGCGATGCGAATCGCCAAATTCGACGATCAACTGGTCAAGACTATCTGGAGCATTCTGGCTTCAATTATTCACTTGGGCAACTTGCGCTTTGAACAAGCGGGCGCCGAAGAGCTCGACGGCAACAACAATTTAAACAGCAGCCCGAGCAAGCCAATAAATGCGATAAAAAGCAACTTTGAAAGCAAATACAAGGCCAAGCTGAGCGACACTCTGCCGGCGCGGCTTGACTCTGCGTCGTCTAAAAGCGTCAAACTGGTTGCTCAGCTGCTTCAAGTGGACGAAAATGAGCTCACAAGCGCCTTACAGACAAGACTGATCGCCAGCGGCTCCAGAGAGCTGGTCAGGAAACAGCATTCGACCAGCGAGGCTGAATACGGACGCGACGCTCTGGCCAAGGTGAGCGCTTGGAGCCAGCCTTTGAGCTAGGGTCTTTGACTGACTTTGACCCGTTCTTGATCGTTTTTCAAAAGGCAATTTACGAACAACTGTTCACGTTCATATTCAAACGAATAAACCAGACGCTGGACGTCAAGCATCTGAACGATCAAGACCGAACAGTGATCGGCATTCTCGACATTTACGGATTCGAGATATTCGACCAAAACGGGTCGGTTTCGGAAAACAAAATTAATTTGTGAAATTCAACTTGAAAACTAAATTTCTTGTGTCTAGATTCGAGCAGTTTTGCATAAACTACTGCAACGAAAAGCTGCAGCAGCTCTTTATCGAGCTCGTTCTCAAGCAGGAGCAAGAGGAGTACAAGCGAGAGAACATCAACTGGCAGCACATTGACTACTTCAACAACAAAATAATCTGCGAGCTGGTCGAACAGCCGCACAAAGGAATGATCGCCATCATGGACGAGGCCTGCAGCAACGTCGGACGCGTCAACGATGAAATTCTTCTCGAGCACTTGAGCAAGCGGCTCAAGTCGCATGAGCACTTCGCCAGTCGTGATGTAAGGGCGCACTCGTTCATGCCGCGTGTGTAGTTCCTGTTCTAATCGTCCTTAAAAGACGAACTTAGACGACAAGTCGCTGGCGATCAAGACCGAGTTCAGGATAAAACACTACGCCGGCGATGTGAAATATCAGATAAACGGCTTTATTGACCGCAACAAAGACCTGCTCTATCAGGACTTTAAGCGACTATTGTTCAACAGTCGAAACGAACACATCAAGAGCATGTGGCCCGAAGGCGCCCACAGTCTGCACGAGATCACCAAGCGACCAGTGACTGTGGCCACTCGCTTTAAAAACTCAATGATCGAGCTGGTGCAAAATCTGTGCTCCAAGGTTTGCAGTTTGCCGACCAATTGGCCATCCCGTTGATCGCATTTCATTCTGCCTTACGCTAGAACCCATTCTACGTTCGATGCATAAAGCCGAACGAAACCAAGTCGCCCAACGAGTTTGACGAGCGCAAAGTCAAGAGCCAAGTGTTCTACCTTGGCCTGCTCGAGAACGTGCGAGTGCGTCGCGCAGGCTTTGCTTATCGAATGGCGTACACCAAGCTGCTGGCACGCTACAAATGCATATGCTCGCGAACTTGGCCCAACCCGCGCAATCCTGATCCAAAGCAAAATGTGCACCTGATTTTGACCGAGCTGAGTTTGGACGGCGACGTCCGCTTTGGCACCACCAAGGTCTTTATTCGCTCTCCGCGCACCCTGTTCGAGCTGGAGAGTCGTCGGACTGCGGTCATTCCCAAAATTGTTCTCCTCCTGCAGCGGGTCTGTCTTTTTTTTTCGCATTTTCCTACCGCCCAAGTGGCCTAAACAGGCATTTATCAGCATTGGAGAGGTGGACTGGCCCGTCGCTTCTATAAACGGCTCAAGGCCGCGCATGTCATTTCTCAGTTTTACAAACGCCAACGATCACGTGTCTACATAAACCGTCTCTGCCAGATCTATGGGTAAGTAGAAGGCCTGCCTCAAGCTCTCAAGCAGACCTGATTGAGCCGATTCGCTGGCTAGGGAAGCCAAGCGAAGAAAAGACTACGGCAAGTCGATTGAGTGGCCAAGGTGCCAGTTTGCATCTCTGAGAAAACTGGACGATCAGCTGAGAATGGTTTATGCCAAATGGAGAGCGTTCATGCTGCTCAAGCCTTATCCGCCAGAGCTGCGCTCGACCATTTATCTTTTAGCGCTCGCCAACGAGCTGCTGCGCAACAGACCCGTGAGACCAGAGTCGGTCTACAAGTGGAAAGGAGACTACCTGGCCGATGTGAGCAGCATCCGATTCAAACCTTTCACTTCCTCACGTTCTTTCGCCTCATAGCCCAGCGAAAACAGCAAAGCGAACCAGTACAAGCAAGTGGTCGCCGATCTAAAGCGAACAGACGCTTTCAAGAGGATTCTGTTCTCGTCAATGGTGCAAAAAGTAACCGACCGCTGCTGTCGCTGATTTAGCTTGTCGCAGTGAAATATTTTCGCCAATAGATGAACCGCCGCTATCAGACTCAGCAGCGAGCGATCGTTCTGACAGACAAGCATCTGTACAGACTAGACCCGAATGAGAAATTCAAGCAGAAAAAGGAGGCGATAAGGCTGGAAGACATTGAGACGGCCATCGTTTCCAATGAGCCTGAAGTTCAACTCGTTGTTCTGAAGCTGCGTGCATCCTCTACAGACCTGGTTCTCTGGATAGAGACGAGCGACTCGAATCTGGACAAAGTGGCTGAAATGCTGGCCAGCATTTACCGAGCTCGAATCAAGTAAGCGCGCTTGCTGGTGAATGCCTCACGGCCACGGCTCATTTTGTTCTCTGAAGCCAACAGACCAGACTGGACGTCAAAGTCTATCAAGTGCCGCGCTGTATCGTCCAGGACAAAGAGCGTCCGATTATGGTGCGCAGGAACAGTCGCCTTCTAAAGTTCAAAAAGGAGGGCGACTCGATCGACTTGCACGTGCCGTCCTAATTTATTTGCCAATTTCATATCATCCATCGTCATGTGACCTCTGGTTGCCTTTCTTTTCTAAGAATCTGCGTCTCAATCAAATAATAAACAATTTCTGCTTTTTTCTTTTGTCTGATTTAAACGATGAACGATGGTAAGCGCGATCGACTTGCTCTACTTGAATTTCGAATTGAAAACATTTCAACCGTAGAAGTAGCACAATTGCTCGACATTTTGTTCCAAAGGGGCGAATTGGATGAGAAAATTAACGACTTGGCTCAGTTCTATGAAGTAGGCGGTCGTTTTCAGATTGAAGATTCTGTTCAATAATCAAATGTGCGCTAGGGTGCTCAATCGGACAGAAATCTCGATCCGAGTCTCAATCACATCAAAGAGCTTCTAACCGAAATCAACTGCTCAAGAATGGCATCGCTCGACTCGCTGCTAAGCAAAAACACAATAAACGAGAAGCTTTCTCAAACAAGTGAGTCTATTCGCCTGGTTGGAAACACCTGACCCAGCCTCAGACGAAATTGCTTTTTAGATGAAAAAATTGACAACATCCTGAAGCGTGACGTTGAGCCGTTGCCCGAGTCAAATCAAGCAGATGAAGGAGAAGAAAAAGAAACGGTCCCGACAAGCGGGCAACTTGAATCGGCATCTGAATGAGAGCAGTTTATGTTCTCTTGACGTTTATTTGGACTAAAATTGGCCTCTGAAAAGCTGAATAAAACGGAAAAGAAATGCCAAGCGAGAACTAAAAGTCGTAGACAATTTTTATTTCGGCCAGCAACTTGCTCAGCCGGTCGGTTTCGGCCTTAAGATTCTGGTTTTCGATTAGAAGCGCGTTCATTCCGTTTTTCATTTCTCTTATTTTAAGCTCGGCTCGCTGTTCTACCACGAGAATGATTCCTGTTGAGAGAAGAGATTTAGTCGGGTGAAAGTGCAAGTTGAAACTGATGGACCAACCGTTTACTATTCGAATAATGCGCCAGAATCTGAAAGAGAGACGGGCGAATTGAACGAAACTGTGACATTGGCAGGGACATTCGTCTTACCTGAGCAGGGCCAAGAGACCGACTGTTGGAGAAGAGATTTTATAAAATTGTTCTACAAGGCAGGACCATGAGAGTTACCGATGGCTCCGAGGGCGTCTCGTCTATTTAGAAATATGGCGTCGACAACAAAACTGGTGATGACCACAAACGCGTCGAAGAGCTCCAATTTCGAGTGCAAAAAATGCTTTGTGATGAACACGAGCTTGAGGCCGATCTCGACCATGAACACACAAAGTATGCTGAAGCCAAAGTAGCGAAAGAAACTCTCCAGCACCTCGAGTGTGTGATTGTGTTCGGTGTCAGCCAGCTCGAGCAGCAGGTCTATGATCACGCACATGCAGTCGATGAGGACGAGAGCGATCACGGACATGTGGAAGTAGCTGGAGGTGAGAGCCTTCTGCATCCGCTCTCTCCACCCGAGGCGCTTGTCGGTGAGCTCGCGGGTCGAGCCGAATACTCGATCGAGATACTCGCGTACGGTCATGTGTTCGAGCAAATGCTCCATGTTCTGGTCCATTTGAACAACGTTTGTCACTGAGCTGCTGCTTCTTTCGCTCATTGCCCGGCTGTATGAGTTGACGTCATCGTATAAGTTCATCATGCTCTCACTTGCTCTTGTCCGATTGGCCCCAGCCTGGTTAAAGGTCGCTTTCGGCATCCGCAATAAACAAAAATGTTCAACTCACTCATGAAACAAGAATTTATTTGGCTCACCTTTCGACTCGACGACGACGACTCTTCGTTTTTAGAAAACAAACGAGCCGAGCGCCACTCACTCCTCTCCAGCTCATATGATGCTCTCCGGTTATCTTATCGTCGTTGTGGCCAAACTGACTATTTTCTCTCTCATTCACATTCGACTCGTTCGTTCATTCATTCACTGACTTTTCCCTTACTCTCTCTCGTTCTGGCAGCTAACTTGGCCTTATTTCCGCTTCATCCTCAAGTATCAATCTTTTACATTGTTTTAAGACGATTTTATTCAAATATGACCTCAAGCCTCTAAAACAAGCGATAAAACTAGGCAACCGCAAACGCAATTAATAAATTTCGGCCATTATCATCACAATCAGGGAAGACCAGCCAGTGAAGGGATGAGACCCCTGGCCGCGTCCAGTCTTGTCGTTGTAGTTCTCCCAAATGTAGCCGGTTTGCTCGTAGTTTAGGACCAAATTTTTAATAAGATTATTGCGTAGCTGGCCATAGATTTCAAGGGCTTTTTGCTTATGAGGACCTTCGACCGACGAATAGTGCTTCAGCGCCTTCAGACTCAAATAGTTCATGTTCATCCAAATGGCCGAGCGCCAATACGGCGGATCGTGCTCCGTGTTTCGCTTCTCGTACAATGGCGCCGACTTTGCCAACGAGCGCAGGCCGAAGTTGGTCCAAACATGGGCGGGGTTTTTCAATTTTTCTAAAACGACGCCCAGCTCGTCTGAATTGGGTTCGATGATCTCAAGCATCAGTGGAAACAGAGATACGTAGCCAAAGCTGTCCACGTACTGGTAGACTGGCTCTTCATCGACTTGACGAACCATTGGCATTGTGTTTAACGGCACTCTTGGATCCTTGGGCTGCTTTCTGACCAGTCTCACTCGATTCGAGTGCAGACCGTAGTCAGAGTACTGATCCTTGGACCAATGTTGCTGGTTGAGAAGCTTGTTATCTCTGAGAGTTTCATAGTGCGCCCGATAGGCTGCTGTTTTGACTTGATCGTGCTGAGCGACCATGTCCGACAGATCGGCCATTACTTTGGACGCGAGAGTCATCCAACAGCGGAGATCCAGATGCCTTTCTTGCTCGTCTGGATGAGAAGCTCGGGGGTAGTCGTCGAGGCCGCTGGTAAGTGTCTTGGGGTTCAACTCGGCATCTGAATTGGCCACTCGGCCCCGCCACCTGTATGTGAGTGGCATTCTGCCCGACTGGGTAGTATTGAACCAATCGTACCAGTGAGTGAGCCGCTTGTAAATGCGATTCAAATAAACGTAGTCGGGATTGTCAGCGCTATTGTGGCCGCTTTGGACAAGATGGTCGTTGACGCGGTGAATCACTTTGCTGAGGGGTAGGAACAGCGTCGGCGGATTGGCGAATCGGTTGTTTTGAATCCAAAATTCTTTGGGAACTTTGGCCAGAGCCTCTTCGCCGAATATGACTTCGCGTGGAATCCAGCCTTCGGTGTTCATGAGGTCGAGCCAATGTCCGATTATGTCTTTGGTTATGTCCAGATCCCATTGGCTGATCAACAGGTTGTGGAATCCTTCGTCCCAAAGGAAGCCTCGCGGGAAGAAGGAACGAGACGGAACCGCAGTGTAGAGGTTGGCTGGCCAGTACAGAACCGGGTCCTTGTTGTTGGCCGACTGCACAATCGACCGTCCGGTGAAAAATCCGATTCCGCCAATTAAATTACTCAGCGCGGCCTGGGCTAAAGAAATGTGCGAAGAAGAGAAGCCTCTCTCTTTCAACTGAAATGTGTCCTCAAAGCGTTTGTCGAATGCTGCCTCATATTGCTGGGCCAATCGATCGAACTCGGCGCCACTCAGCTCGAGCGGCTCGGGCAGCTCGCTCTGCTTTGTCTCTGCTCGAAGACTGGCCGACTCAAATATCAAATCGAACGAGAACGGCGGAAAACCGCTTATCTGATAGGCAATAAAGTTCGAATCTTCCACAACTTCCATGCCTTTCCTCATTCCAATGTAAGCTTCCAGTTTACCGGAGTTTACTCTCTTCCGCTCAAAATATCCGTCGGCGATGAGCTTCTCTTTTAGATGAGCCAAAGTGATGTTTCCCGTCGCTTGGTCCATGAAAACGCTTTTATGGTCGGCAAGTTTCAATTTGAGCTCGAACCCGTTCACATCCACAGTTTCACCGCGAAGTTTTGCGCCCGTTTTGAAGCGATTGCTGTCCAGAAGCCAGCCGGTGTATTCAGTGCCAACATAGAAGATGACCGAGACGAAGGCAGGCTGTCCAGTCTCGCTTGTCGGCTCCACCTGAGTTCGAACAGACCAGTCGCCTCCATCTGGGCCACCGTTTCGCTTTAGCCAAGTGGATTTGATTTTGAATTTGCTCTCAATGATTTCGTGCTGGCCATAGTTACGGCCGTCATGTTTTAGCCAGCCGTACTTTTTTATACCGTCGCCCTGATCGCACCAGTGTCTAAGCAAGCAGCAGGTTTCATTTAATTGTTCTAGCCTTTACGCTTGTGGCGTGTTAATTGCTCACCTGATGTTGAAATTGGGACTCATCTGATCGAACCACATCATTCCGACCGAGAGCGGATTGGCCGAACGCGTCTTGAGGCCAAAGTACAAATTTGATCTTTTTGAGTTCAGTCAAATTGAATTGAACAAAATCCGTTTGCCTCTTGGTTACCTGTACGTTCCCCAAAAGCGGTCCAGATTCTCGTCTGATTTGTACGAGTCATCTGAGACTATTCGCGGCTCGTTAAGCGGCTGGTTCACTCGGCTTGCGACCCAGTCGTTGTAGTACCAGGAAGCGAACACGGCCATGAACACGGCCACAGGTATAACAATCAAACGCAGTCTCTCTCCGGCTAAACCACTCGGCGACTCGGCGGACACTGGCCTTTGTCTGACCGGAGCTGAGCTCACTTTGCTGCGCTTTTCCCTCATTCGCCTCTTTTTTTGTTTTGCTTCAAATTTAAGCATCGTTCATGTTTATTCGATCAGCAACTCAAAGACCTTCTAGAGCCTTGAGCTGGCCGTGAGTGTCGGCATAAAGCACATGAGAGGAAAATTTATTGAGAGATCGAATCAGAGCAATTATTAGGCGGTTTGAGAAGCGGCTACCACATGAATCGTTGGGGCTGTTCGTTTCCGGGCCAGAAAAACACTTTGTTCAAAAAGATGTGAATTGTGACTGCGTTCAGGCCTAGATACATGACGATCTCGGCAAGAAGCGACTTGACACTTGGCTGCTTGATGTTGAGACGGTAAATGTAAAAGGCAACTATGAAGTAGCGAAACTCGATAAGCGGCTGAGGAACAACAGCGGCCGTCAGGCAAATGGAGAAGCCGAGAAGCCAGGCCAAGCTCTTGCCACTCTGCGTCAGGTTTCTAAACAATACAAGCGCCGAGCCCAAGTAGACGGGCGTGAGCAGATAGCGGACTAGCTCGTGCCGCTTGTAGACTCGGTGCCAAATGTAAAACGGATAATGCCGATTGTCAGCGAGCAGGAACGGATGCTCGATTGTGAAATTGTGTACAATTGTGCAGAATAGAGGCAAAACAACACCGAGCGCCAGCTTAAAGTGAGCGAGCATGAATCTGGCCAGCCATTGGATTTGCTGCTTCAAATTGAATAAAAGAGAGGGAAGCGTGAAAAAGACCGTAAACACGAAGAAATAGAACAGCTGCGATAGATGAGCATTCACTTGGTGATTGGTTCGATCTCCGACCACAATGCCTTCGTTTATCTGCACAAACGCCACAAACATGCCAAGCACCAGGACGTACATGTTCATGCGGTTCAAGTCGACTATTTCGATTAAATCGTGCAACAGCAAATGTCGGCCCCTTAAATCTTGGCCGTAGACTTTGGAGATCCATTCGCGCCAGTTAATCCGGCCGAGTTCGCTCGCTCGCTTAGATGCCAACTCGAGCAGACTGGAATGTTTGCGCAGCTTTTTACTGAAAGCTTTTCTTTCTTGCTGGCCGACTGTACGCTCGATATTGGCAAGCAGTTCGAGTCCAAGACAGAAGGCAACCCAAATGACGTTCGTTTGTCTGAATAGGATGGCAATGAGGCCGAGCAGCGCGGACAATCGCGGCCTTCCATTCAACTGCATGTAATAGGCAGCCAGTATGAACAATGTGGAGCCGACGTCTGTGTAGTAGACAAATTGGAAAAAGTAGTTGAGTGGAAACAGCGAAAGTGAGAGGGCACTCAAAAGTCGAACCAAAGTGGACAGCTTCTTGAATCGTTCAAAGTGACCGATCGATCCCATACTCAGGTTGAGTCAACTTACCGGCTTGCTCTTGCTCGAGTGAATCTTGTCGACGAGCAAGTAGAATAGAAGAAAATTAAACGCCGACAGGCAAAGATTGACTCGACGCAGATTGGACAACGAGCACCAGTCGTCAGTTGATCCATTTCCGCTTGCCAACGCGAACAATTTAAATACTCCGGCGCTGAGCAGGTAGAGGCCAGGCAACGTGGTTATTTTCGGGTCCCACTTTGTTGGTTTTGGTTCAAATCGCAAGGCTTAGAGAGGCGAGACTTGCGGCGGAATAAGGAAATCGCAGTCTACCTGAGTAAAGTTGCCCGCGCAATACTTTTGCGCTTGAGGCACGTGAAATATCTCGTCCATATATGCCTGGCCGACTGCGTCCTGTATTCGATTGGAGACGAGCCAACTGAGCTGGAGAAAGACTCCGGCGCCTAGAACACCTGCCAACCAGCTCATTTCGCTTGTTTTTCTAAATTGCCCTTTCTTTTCTCGAACGCGTTTGAATGATCCGCAAATTTTGACTGGCGTGTTACTCGGGCATAATTTTTCTCATCGTTCATTCAGACATGTAGGCAGAATAAGCAAGAGAGAGAGAGAGAGTGGGAGAGGGGGCGACAGAGCGACCAGCAGACAGATCCGCATGGTCGCTTTGCTTGCCGTCCAATTTGCTTTGAGCTGCTATGCTCTAACGGCAGCCAGTTTAAATTTTGCTTAAAGAGACTTCATTGAGTAGAATGGAGTTTGTGTTCGACGACGATCTGTTTGAGAAAAAGAGCAAAAGCAATGAAAACGACTTGGAAGCGATAATTGGAGCCTATCGTCCCAAACAGAGCCAGATCGGAGTGAGTAAGAATCGAACTCACGCGTTGGGCATTCAGTGTTGATCAGGTCAAAATTGTTAAAGAGATTTGAAATTGGCGGATCTGATGTGTCGCCTGAAGACAGGGCTGGCGGGCTCAAGATGAAGGCCGACTTCCTCTACTGGAACGAAGAGCTGGATAAAGCGCTCGAGCTCTACAATCAAAGTCTTGGTAAGATTCGACAAATGATTTCCAGGCTCGTTGGCCGATCAATTTCAAAATTCAAGTCGAGATGAGCAAACTGGGCCATTCCAAAGAGAGCATATTTGTTCGTGAGCTCAAGGAGAGCTTATGCGTTTGCCTCGCTCGTTTGAAGCGGACAGAGGAAGCTGAACGTTTCTTGGAACAACTGGTAGCTCAATAAACAAGCGATGAAACGACAAATGCTGACAGATGGACTCGCTGACAGGCAGACGAGACCACGTTTAGTTTTGACCACTATTCGTCATATCTAAACACCAAACTCAAATTCCTGGTCGAGACCAAAACCGATGAACTAAAAGGCAAGCGCAGATTTCCCACTCGGATTATTGGCCAGTTTTAACCGACCGGCCTTGGACAGATTCGATTCGAAGGACAGTGTGCCAGCTAATTTGCCTACATCCGTTTGCCATTCGATTTTGGATGAAACTGGCCGACACTCTTTCGCCTGACGATTCAGACAATCGTCAGTTTGCTCGCCTCTGCTTTTGGTCGATTTGTGACATTCATCGACACGGCTATGTAAACCGAAGTGAGATCATGCACCGACAAAAAGAAATTCAACACAAATGGGTTTGATTTTTGAAACAAACTAAATGCGCAATTGTCTAAATATTCGCAAAAGATCGATGAGTTCAAAGCAGAAAACAAGTGGCTCGATGACAATCAGCTTGACAGCAGCTCCAGCATTTGCGATGAGCAAGTAAAAATTGCCAATTTTTCTCGATTTTATTTGATTCAATGATTTACGATCGGTCTCTCGTTGCTCTTTCTCTCTCTCTCTCTCTCTGTCTCTCTCTCTGTCTCTCTCTCTGTCTCTCTCTCTGTCTCTCTCTCTGTCTCTCTCTCTGTCTCTCTCTCTGTCTCTCTCTCTGTCTCTCTTTCACTTTTCTTGCCATTTGGTCTGTTTCTCTATTTCCCTATTAGGAAACAATTGCTCGCCTCGAGTCGCTGGATAAGTTAGACGATAACGAGAAAATCACTCGCGCCAGAGCACTGCTTGATTGGAAGCAATTTTTTCACATAAACTTTGCGAAATAAACAACATTTAAAAAGCTATTCCTCTCTCGGTCTACTGGTTCAATTTCAACTCAGCTCAGCTTCAACTCAGCGAACAATTCGAGATGAACACGACTGAAACAAGACAACAGATGCCAATTATCGATAAATTCGACTCGCAAGCATCCAACGTGCAGCACGCGCATTTTCCTGTCTGCCTGACTACCTGCTCTGTGTGTGCGTGTGTTAGCGCACAGACTTGGCATGTCGATGCCTTTGCATACGAGTGAATGAAGACAATTAGAGCATTTTTGCTGTCGAATGAACCGCTCAAGCGAATACAATGGTTAGACCATTAGCAAGGCCTCTTGAAGCGATCAGAAAGAGCAGCAGAAAGAAGTCATCGAGTCTTCTTTCCAAATTTCAACTTCAGTTCTCAAGTATTTTGCCTTAACGACCCCTCGACGGACAGAGAGAAATAGAGAGCAATGACCCCCACCACTCTCTGCTTTACTCAGGCCTTTTCTGGCTACCAATACTCAAGTCCGGTCTACAGCATGCGTCAGTTCCAGACCTATTCGTACGCACAATCAACGCCCAACTGGTCTCATTGCCCCGCATATCAATCGCCAAGCAACTATTATTACACCAATGATCGACCGATGGAGCTTGAAAAAGTCGCCGCCTCAGAAGCTGTCGATTCGTCGTCCGAGAATATTCTACAACTTGACTCAGATAATCAGTGGTCTGAACTGCCCACACGAAGGGCAGTGCTGGACTCGCCGATGGACGCAAAATCCTTGCCGAGCCGACCATCGCCGATCAAGTATACACAAAGAATCAAATTCCTGGGCGTCTATGCGACCGATCCGAACGAGTATCGGCGGAAATTCGACGGCCAATTCAACCCGCCCGAAGATATCTACGATCTGCTCGAGCAAACAAAAGACTATGTAAGTGGCCGATCGAATGTCTAAACGCGCTGTATGTGACAAGTTTTGTTAAAAATAGGAGAGATTCTACAATTGAGGATTCGCTCAAACCAAAGAGTACATTTGTGATGGCCACTCTTCGTCGTTTACTTTTATTCCATTTGAGCTCTTTTCGTTCGTTCATTAGAATGCTATTTAACTATTCTATCTATTTAACCAGAAAAGGAGAGCCCGCTCGCTCGCTTGCTTTTCTGCGCCTTATCTTGTTGATGCTGAAAAACAATTTTGAAACAAAATCATTCAGTCTTGAGTTTTTCATTCGCTTAGATCATCAAGATCGTTTTGGTTAGATTGTCAAATGTTGGTTCGGTTGAGTTGTTTCTCGTCTTGTTTCGAAGCTCCGACGCTCCTAAATAAACAAGGCCGATTGGCGCAGAGGTCAGGCTGACCATAGTACTGAACGCGTTCATAAAGCTCGCGTTTATGCCGCACGCATCACTTAGACTCCATATTTATGAGGACTAGAGCAAACCAGCGCGAGAGAGGGCAGGCCCGAGCGGAGCCGCAGTGTAAACAATTTGGAAAGGCAGCGCAAACAGAAAAGCGGCACTTGTTCTGAAAAACAAGGTGTTTCTTCTTGTGGTGCTCATCTAGCCGCTCACGCGTGCTCCCGTTCGAGGCGGTCCCCATTGTCGAGTGTCAATTATACTATGCTTTAAGACGGGCAGCGTATGGCTTCCGCTTGCCGTCGCAGCGACTTTCGATTAATTTATGCTAATCGCTGGCCCGATCGAGAATATGGAGATATTTGTTGCGGACCTACTGCTATTAGTGTACGATAACCAGCGAGAATGGCTTGTACTCTGCTCGGTGTGAATATAAAAGTCTTGTGCGAACGTTCGTTCGACGTCCAGCCAAGGTGAATTGTCGGTTAGAATTTAGATGGAGCACTAGGCCGACTCGAGTATGCCGTTCACAAAGCACAACGTTGAGCCAGTGAACATCTCACAATGTCCAATACCAAGCGGCGAGCCCAATGAACTCGAGTGTCTGTCTAATCTTACATTGGCCAACGTAATTCGCCAACTCAGCTCGCTGGGACAGCACGCGTGCCGCATCTTCGACGAGCTGAGCGCGGACGCCGCTCGCCTCAACACGCGCAGCATCCAGCTCGGACAGCGGCTCGACAAGCTCAGGGACAAGTGCGAGCAGCTCGACATCCAGGGCGAGGAGCTGCAGCTCGCCGACCTCCAGCACCGCAAGCAGTTCGCCAGCGCGGTCCGCATCGACCAGCAGGTCGTCGCCCGGCCCTCCATGCCCGACGCCATGCGCCTGCTCTACGAGAGCGCCGATCCGCCGCCCGAGCTCCACCGCCTCAATCCCTACCGGTAAGCGCGCCCTTCCTTCTCTGTCCTCCCCTCCGATCTCATCCGATGGCGCTTCAAGTGACGACGGCCGCGACTGCATGAAGTTCTACACTGATCCCGGATTCTTTTTTAACATTTGGTGCAACGAGCTCATGCGTGATAACGAAACCCGCAAGCTTGAGAAGAAGCGAAGAAAGACCAGGAACGAAAGGACCGGCCGCACTCCTGACATTGCGCTCACCGATGGAGTTGACAAGCGAGAAATCAAACAGCAGCAGCAACCACAACAACAAATTCAACTTAAACAACAGCACAAAATTTACGAAGGCGAGCCCATGGAGCATCAAGCTCAACACCTGAAAGATCACTCTCATCAAACTGAGGCAAACAGAGCCAGAAACGGCATCTACAACTCAACTGCTCTACCAAGCGACGAATGCCTCCTCCCGCCTCCTCCTACTCAGATAATGATGATGCAAGAGCCGTTGAGGAATGGCAACCATCACAAGGGCTATAGGCAGCAGCCGCTCATGCCTCAGACCGGCCTTGTGCGGCAGCTTGTGCACGAGCGTCCGGGCTTGCCACCGCCGCCAGTCCCAATGCAGCCTGTCAGCGAGTTACAACAGATTTCGCATCAATTCAGCGCGCAGCTGAATTACATGGGCGAGTCAGGCGAAAGACATCCGATTGAACTTGATCTGAACGATTTGCCACCGCCTCCGTCGCCGCCTGGAATGGTCGAGCCGAGTGCTGGACTGCCACAGCCCCCGCCGATCGGGCATTTAGCGGCAAAAATGAACGGTCTTCACATGAACGTTGGCGAGTTAACCGACAGTGAGATGCCTCTACCGCCGCCGCCGCCGCCGATAGATCTGGTCCCGGCCGGTTTCGGGGAATTATCCGCCATCGGTCAAAGGGCACCAGCAGAGCACAACGGCAGTCTCGAGTTTGTCGGTCTACCTCCACCGCCGCCATTGCCACCGTTGGTAGAACCTGACACGGCCTCATCATCGAGTTCGTCAATAAACATGAATCAGAGCGAAAAAAGCAAACCGGAGAGCACGGGCCAAAGCGCAAACAGAAGTTATCTGGACGACATCAGCATGAGACGGTTCGTTCTCAAGCCGACGCAAAAAGGCCAAGACGAGGCAAAGCGGCCAAGTCCTCGCCAAACAGAACCGGACAGTATTCAGCCACTTGTCAATAATTCAGACGTGGCCGCCATTATTGACTTTGTCAGAAAGTTCAGGCCGCATGTGTGTGATTCGAGCGAAGAGGACGAGGAAAACAGCGATTGGGACGACTAGGCGCCTTCCGCTCCCCGCCGCTCTTTGTCTTTGGTTAATTAAAAAAAAAAGAATTAAATTTTCTCGACAATTTTACAAAACCTTTTTGATCAAATTAAATGTCTTTTGTCACGAAATTTGCTCATTCCCAATCACTGTCGGCCAACCCTTCGTCGAAAGAACTTTTATCACTCTCAGGCTCGGCAATGAAAGAATCCAACGTATGAACAGACACTTGAGTCTTTTGTTCGATCAGATGATTCTCTTTTACGGACATTTCTCTCTCCCTTTCAACCTTCAGGACGCTGAACGGCTTGAAGCTGTAAATTTTCTTTGCGAGCGCCGCTTCCTTTTCTTCTCCTTCAAATCGGTGGCCATAAACATTATGACGTTGTCTGTGAAGGCTTCGTAATCGTAAAGCTGTTTAAAAATAGAAAAGATTTGTCTGGCCAAAATGTACCTCAAAGATAAGCAGATGTTTTCATTTCCCTTAAGCCCAGAGTCGGAAGCTTGGCATCGTTCTCCCTCCGTTTCCTTAATCGGCATGATTTGATAACAGTTAATCAGCTGCAGGTCTTATGCTTTGCGTAATACCTGCGATTCGACGGATTTGGCCGCATTACTTTTAGATTGAGAGCGATTTTTCTTGTGGAACGACTTGGCGAAAATATCGGGATCAGTGTAGAACTTCATGCAGTCGCGGCCGTCGTCACTTGAAGCGCCATCGGATGAGATCGGAGGGGAGGACAGAGAAGGAAGGGCGCGCTTACCGGTAGGGATTGAGGCGGTGGAGCTCGGGCGGCGGATCGGCGCTCTCGTAGAGCAGGCGCATGGCGTCGGGCATGGAGGGCCGGGCGACGACCTGCTGGTCGATGCGGACCGCGCTGGCGAACTGCTTGCGGTGCTGGAGGTCGGCGAGCTGCAGCTCCTCGCCCTGGATGTCGAGCTGCTCGCACTTGTCCCTGAGCTTGTCGAGCCGCTGTCCGAGCTGGATGCTGCGCGTGTTGAGGCGAGCGGCGTCCGCGCTCAGCTCGTCGAAGATGCGGCACGCGTGCTGTCCCAGCGAGCTCAGCTGCCTTATGATATCAACCAGCGTAGCATTGGCCACGAATTCTGGCTTATTTTGTTCAGTTTCTGGGATGGCCCGCTTCCTAGCCGCTTGTTCATGAACCTCTGCTTTTGGTAAAGGCATCTATCTCCTACTCGCGCTTTTATTCTAATAGGCCGAATAGAGCTCTGAGTCGCTTAACTTGCCTCTGTATCTCTTCGCATCTCTTTAGCTCAAACGCATAATTTCACCTTTTTTCTCCCTCAGACATTATGTAACTCGATCTCATTTAACTATTCAACTTGAATTTATCGCTTTTATGAGGAGAAAAACAGATCATCGTCGTTCAAAAGGACGTCCAGCTTTAATTAGACTTCTGGCAGGGTCGGTCAGGAGTTGAAGCAACTGCTTTCATGCTCGAGTTCATTCGATCATTACACAGACCTGCCTGAGACTCTTTGGGACGTGAATTGGGAATTAAAATATTTAACGAGCAGAGAGACGCTTGGGATTATTCAAACCTAGTTTGGAGTTCACTTTATTTGCGAGCTTGTTGTTCGCATCATTATCGCTTGTTCAGACACAAAGAGCCGCGCGTGTACGCGTTGAGTTTTGAAAGCTGTCGCAGAACTTCTCAAATATCTTCAACAAGACGAGGAAGAAATGAACGGCGCCGGCAGCTCAGCTCAGACCGCCCACCGATTTATCGTCAAATTGGCACTTGTCGCTCTTTTCCCCAAGGTAATTATTGGCCAAATTAGACGTTTTCCTAGCACCCATCTCAGCACCCTGCCATCATCAGATGATCAGAGGCGATAGTTCTGACGACGACGACGATGATGATGATAAAGATGACGAGGACGGGGTCCTGTGCCACTTTTACCCACTTCCGAACGAGACTCGGTCCGTAATGTGTGAGGACGAATGCTGTTCGGGGTCGAGGCCACTTACCGCCGCCGAGGCTTGTTGTGAGGATTCAAATACTTTAACGATCGTGTAAATCAAATACGCCCCCACTAGCGCCCTCAAGAGTCTAAAATTTATTTAAATTACAGATTTGTTACGTTTCTGGTTACTCTGGTTATTGTTGCGTTCTATTTGTTCTCTAAAAACCGGTATGGACGAAGGAGCCAGAGGAGCTGCTCGACTCAGTGCAATGAAAATGACCAGACAGGTCAGCAAACGCAATCTGAGGCAGTTGAGCTCATCGCCCGGCCTGAAGAGCAGGCTAAGCCATCTACTGCTTCTCCGCCTTCATATGAACAGGCTACAAATGGTCCGCATCAATCTGAGCCAACCTCGGCTCCTCCGTTCGAAAAGCCAATTGCACTCAACTTGAACAATTGAAAGCACTTTGTGTTCAATCTCTTTTACTTGCCCTTTGAAATTTGCTTATTTTTCCTAATTCTCTAATAAAATCAATCAATTGAGTCGCAATCGATCATTAGACATCTGGTTGGCAAAAGACTCGGTATCGCAGTTTATTGGTCTGTTGAACAAAAACTCGAATCATTGACTAGATAGATTGAGAAAGACGACACGTGCATGTTGTGCTTGGCGTCTATGTGTGTGCTGCTGTGCTCTTGAGAGTCTGTGCGTGCCAGTCAAAGAGTAATTTACCAAAGAAAGGAACAACTGCAGGATGGTCAAGTCAAGTGGTCAAGTCAAGTGAAGTGCAGGATGGTCTTGTATTTTGTTAGTCAATATTCAAGGTTAGCTAAGGTTTCAATTTGATACTTTAGTTTAAAATAAAAATGGTCATGTGACGAGTCTGCTGGGTGGGCTCTTCAGTTGTTTGTTCAAGACAAGCTCTGTGATTGATGATCGCTTTATTGGGAGCTTGCCGCTGTCTTCGCCTGGCTTTTCAGCTCTGTAGCCATACGTAGGGCATCAAATTAGAGCTGCACTTGGCATCGAATAGACTTCCATAGCCGACGCACATTGTAGAAGTTGGACACCTGCACTCGAAGTAGTTCTTGTGGCGACCCTTACAGACTTGGTTGTAGTAGCAAATGGCCTAAAAAAACACAAAAATTAATACATTGTGACTTGCTGGTAGAGAAAGGAGTGGTGGCGAGACTTACTCTACTCTTGAACTCGACAATGTTCATGTCAATGCTGTAGCCTTCGTAGCTGATCGGCTTGATTTTCTTGGCCATTGGATGGTAGGCGCGCTTGACAGGCTCGAGGGCCTCGTAAGGGCCGTCGAGCAGTTCACTGCTCATCTGATCACCGGGAATCTGATCAGCGGAAAGGCGCTCAATCGCGTTCTGAAGCTCCAAATCTTGCGCTTGAGCTTCTATTCTCTCATTTTCTTCCAAACCGGCGCATTCACCTTCTCTGAGAAGGCCGAACAGCGTCTGTGCGGCAAGTAAAACTATTATCCAACGAGTCTTGATCATCTCTTCGTCCTCTGTACTTAATTGTTGCTTCTTTTGCTTGTTCTCAGGCTGACTAGATAGTTATTCTCAGGATGTAGTTGCTGGTCTGTTTTTTTCTAAATAAGTGAAGAGATTGCAAATTCAAGAAAATTCTCTTCCTTGTTTGGGTGGAATGCGTATATGCTCTGAATGCTTATCTAATCAGTGTCGACTTTACTCGTTCCCCTTTACTCAAGGCTTTAATGTTCATTCAAGCAAAGAAAAAAAGCGAGCCGGTTGATTAGTGACGAGTCAAAGAACAATGCTCAAATCGGCTTAGTTTGCTTCGAAAACGAGAACAACTACGAGAGCCTTTACAAATAAAAGTCTCATGGTGGTGGGCTTTAAGATGGTGATAACTAGGTGCCCAATTCTGTTGGATCAACATTTAGACTCGCATGATTAGGACGCAAATAAGCGTTGCTAAAATGCGCCTTAGGTCTCTGTTCTACTGGTGTCTTGTACGCTTTCTAAATAACAACAATAGTGATCGTCTTTGGATCTAATTTGCCAACGACGCTAATCTAGAAACAGACTAGCGAGTAAATCGGCGTCATTTGTAGGCATCAGTTCGAAATTCGGCAGCCTGCGCCGATTTGCTACACGGAAATCCATTCAATTCTTAATTATTACCAATGGCTCATACGCACTTGAACGCCTTCCCACTCCCCTAATTGCTCCCACTCAGTGTTGGCGCGCTAACCAAAATGAGATTCAAATCACCAGACAATTAAAAGCCTCGCCCTGCAATAAACGCTAATAACGAATAGATGCTAAGCCGACGCTAGTACTTGACAGGCGCGCGTCTTTCAATCAAATAAATGTCATAGTCTCTGACTCTTGGATACCGGTTTAAGCGATCAGAAACTGCGTAAAATGGAACCATTAACCATTCTGGAAAAGGATTGATTACATGAAGAGCTTCTGAGTGAATCTGAGTTTCAAGAGGTGGTGCATTTCATAGCAGGGAAGCATTTCATATTTCATAGCATTTTTTGCCGAAAAAATGCAAAGAATGAGACGCAGAGGAAATAATTTGCTGGTAATGGTAGATTAGCTGGCATCAATTCACTCGACAACAACTAAGAAAAAAAAAAGCGCCAAAACAAAATGCGTGCCATTAAATATTGGCTCTAGCAAAATAAATTCAATAAATATGCAATTAAAAACCAACAAAAACAACTTTTTCGTGATTGAAATGCAACACCGAAAGGGAAATCGTCACTTAGAACAAAGGAGAAACGAGCCAAGTCTAGCGCGTGAATAGAATGTTAGAACCGCTCGACGGAGACGGTTTGATGACGTTAAAACTTAACAAGTCCATTGAATGTGTGACGAGCGGCGCCAACTACAATCTTAACCGAAATATGAAAACGATGAAAAACGTGAGCTCTTATTCGATAGACGCGGCCGTCAGCACCTATCAGCCGCATTCAGCAAATTCATTTTGGATCGTTGCGTTCGACACTGAATCCATTAGAAACGAAGAGCTCGCAACAATTATTCTCCAGCAATTTATGTCCCTTGTCGCTCTAGGCCGTCATTTGCAAACACCTCTCGCCTCTGTTGGTGTAATTGGTCGCCCACTTGAATAAATTTCTTCCGCGTGTGTGATAATGATGAACGGGCGCTCAGCGAGAATTTTGTAATTCGCTTCGACTTGCATTCAAAAGAGTACAATAATGAGACAAAGGAGTGGGAGTCGAGTGTAATTAACCTCGGGCTTAATTTGAATGTTTTATAACTGCGAGGCTGTGATTTCCTCTTCTTAAAATATGTAGATTTTCAGGCAAGCAAACAGAGGAATCTCTTTCCCTCGCCCATCCTTAATGAGTCGAATTAGAGAGAAGCAGAGAATAACCAAAGATTTATATAATCAATTTTTTAGAGCCATTATCCAGGCTCGGCCTTAGACTTAATAACCCATGAGTCTCAAGTCTTCAATTTGAAAATTATTTTTTTCTTAAATCAATGACAAAAGAAGACAAATAAGAAAGCAGATTGCCCCTTTTCTCGACGAGGTATAATTCGGGCTGGTTGTGCATAATTTGCATTCGATTGTGTCCTTGCCTCGAACTGCACTCAAACAAAAACGAGTCGAACAAGTCGAAAAGAGAAGAGCAATAAGAAGGAAGTAACCGAGTAAGGAAGATAACAGCGATGTCGTCGTGGAAAAAGGCGTCCAAAGCGGGCCAAAAGAATCATAAAGAACGCTCACAGGTTATTATCTCATTTGCTTAAGCTGATCGAAATTGGAAAATTGCAAATGTTGCTCTGTGCAGTTGAAGGACCGCGAACACCTGGGCCTCCTTGAAAAGAAGAAAGACTACAAACTTCGCGCCCTGTAAGCGATTCGAACTAGTCTGTCTGTCTGTGTGGCCTCATATTCTCACTTGGCAATGATCAAAAGTGACTTTCAGAAGAAAAGAGATGTCATACTCGATTTGAAGAGGAAAGCGTTGGAGCGAAACCCGGACGAGTTCTACTTCAACATGACTCGCACCCACATGAAGGACGGACATCATCGTCTTCGCGATCCACACAAGGAATACACGGCCGATGAGCTGAAGCTCATGCACACTCAGGACAAGAATTACATAAAAATGTATCGTCAAATGGAAATGAAGGTAATCCAAGTTTAAACTAAAGCCGAGGCGTCGGTGTAATTGGCCAATTAACAAAGAAAATAGAAAAGCTGAAGAGCAGCTCTCATCTGATTGAAGGCGATCAGGCGAGCCAGCACACGTTCTTCACCGAGAGCGGCAAAGAGGCAAAGAGCATAAATCTAGCCAAGCGGCTGAACACACTCGAGCCGTTACTTGACTACAAGTCAAATAGATTAACCTTGGACCAGCTGGCAGAACTCAATCTCCCCGACTGGCTCGACGAGCAGACACTCAAAGAAATGAACAAAAGTCGTGGCAAGAAGCACAAAGAGCTCTTGAATCGCTTGAAACGATGCGAGTCGCTTCGAAAGCTCGAGGAGACCTATGAACTTAAACCGAGCAGACTCGAGCCCGAGGAGGAGTACGATCAGCGCTTCAAGCAAAACTGGGACGGCGGCTCGTCCGATAGCACAGGTGCTCAACAGAATCTAAAATTCAAACGAGTGACGCCTCGTAAACGCTGATCGCGTCCAAAACTAGTCGCAAAATAAAAACGAAAATTGGTCTCAATCGAAACTGAGTCAAAGCAGCACGGACTTGAACCTCCTTGCTTTGTTCGCTTTTTCTCCGTCTCTTTAACTGTTTACCAATACTGTTCCGTTAGCGTTAGATGCGTAAGATGATGAAATAAGCCAAGCCAAAGGAGATGCATCCAAAGTATGGCCTCATTCTCACGCCCTTGTTTGCAATAGTTGCCACTTCGACCATGCTTAAGTAGGCGATTGTCTTTGTTATTCACTTGAAACCGCACTAAGATTGACTCTGGATGCGTAGTTTTCAAAGCTTCGCTCTTCTTTCTGCTGCGGCCGCATTCGGCTACTTGGCTGCTCAATCCCTCCTCAAGTAACTTACTCACGTTCGATGCGGCGTTGGTCTATTTTCAGTTGAATTTGGCTCTTAATAATAAAGACAAGCGAACGTCGATCAGCTCGACGAGTCAGAAAAGTCGACTCGAAAACGAAAGCAGTCCAAAGCCGATTCGAGCCAAGAGGCTGAATTTGCGTCAATTTTCACCAAAATGTTCCCATGGCAGTCACTCTATCTGCCCGAAAAAGTCGACCGAGCCATCCAAGATGTAAGAGTCGCAGCTCTTCAATATTTGAATGAATCATTCTCTTACTGTCCTTCCTAGTTTCTCTCGCTTGTTCTTCACAATTTTGTTCTCAACTGGTACGGGTAAGTCGGACATTTCGCGCCTGTCGAGGTACTTGAAGAAAGAGGTCCTAAAAGAACAATATCAACCGACGACGCGTTTGTGGCCGAGACAAAAGAGCTCCTACGTCATCTGATCGCTAATCTCATCAGGCGCTTTCAAAAGGTTTGCCTTCTGAGAAGAGCTCTTGCTCACTTCCTGTTGTCTCTTCTCTCTTTTGTTATCTAGAAAGCTTTTTTTATGCCTTAATAACTCTTTTAACAGGTAGATTTGAGGCGTCTATTATGCGAAGACGGAAACGCATTGCTCTTCCAGCATGTGAAGCAGTTTCATGATTGCGTTGAAACTGCACCCGACACGCCCCGGCTGCTGTTTAATAGACAAAACGAGCTCTTTGATTTGATTGTTAAGCGTCGATACAAAGATTTGAAAATTCATGAAGCAATGCTGTCTCGTCAGCATGAGCTCAATTTTCTCAGGCGCTTAGCTAGACGCATTCTGCCGCACTTATTGCGAGAGAGCGAGTTCAAGTGCAAGTAAAGCAGACACCTGCTGAAGATATATGTCTGATTGTGCTCACGCCATTTTCACGTAATAAAGGGCCTCACGCGAGCTCATTCAAGAGATTCTCGTCTCCAATGTATTCTTGGACGGACTTGACACGCTCGCTGATCCGAGGACCGTCAATCGTCTTATAACCGCATTGAGCAAAGCACAGTCGAATGAGATCAGAATCGATCGTCAAAGTGGCAGTCGAGTTCAGTTTCTCACGCATTGGTGTCGCATGAGAGGCACCGTATTCCAAACGGTATCTATTATCCCAATTCTTTTCTATTCTATTCAAAGCGGATTGAACGAGCATGCGAGCAGATCAAAGCGCCCAGCATGGAGGAGGTTATGGCCGATAATGAATATCTTCATTTGCTTATTGGCTACTTGAGCTCAATAAACTCGATTGACATTCTCCAGCTCTACCTGCAGCTTCGTGAGTAAAGCGAGCAATCAAATGATTGGATTAGAGCTTAAATTTGCGCTCCAGGCGATCTGAGAAATCGAACAAGCGACGAGCAATTAGACGAAGAAAAGCTCAACGAGCTTCGCTTATGGTTCTCAGCAAACGAGAATCGCAAGAGCCTGAGAGCCATTCAAATGAACTCAAGCAACAACCTGGAGGAGGCGTTCATCGAATTTTTCAATTCGAACAAAATCGAGCAGACAAAAATGATCGAAAAGTAAGCTTCATTTCAAATCTTACTCTCAAGGTCTAATTAAAGCATTCGAAACGCCCTCTCCAGACTGAACGACTTTCTGAGCCAACTGATCAAAGAGCTCTACTTCAGCTCGTTTGTCAAGAGCGACTATGTGAGTATTCATTCAATCCTGAAGCGAGCTTTGTTAATAAGCTTTTCAAAGATGTACAAGAATCTGCTCGGCCTGGAGCGAATTGCGTCCGATTCGAGGATGAATAGTCTGAAAAGCTCGGCAGCACTTGACAGCCTAGAGAGCGCAGAACAAGCAAGGTCATTGGCAAGCCAGTCGGATAGCGACTCGGAAGAGCAGGCAGACAAGTCACAAGGAGTGGAGCCGGGAGAGAATGTTCGGCTTGATCTCATGAACGAGATCAGGGATGAAGTACTTGAACGACTCTCGCCCAGTAGAGCGCAAGAAATAGACGAGGAAGAGGACGAAGAGGCCGGAATCAAGGAAGAGCCAAGTCTGCAGACTCTCAACTTGAACGATTTAATAATCTCGATCGATCATATCGAGCGGCTCGTCGACAAGGCCAACAATAAAACCTGCTTGGTGTTTGTGATCAAAGTCTGGCACTTACGGGGCCAGGCCGGGCAAATAGGTGGCACGCCGGACTGGCTCGTCAAACGCAAGTACGACGAGTTCTATGTGCTTGATTCCAAACTTCGCGAGTTCCATGGCGGCGGTCTCTTGTCCAAATCGGACTACAGAGCTTCAAGGCCCGATCAGATTGCAGTCAATCTGCCGACCAAGCAGCGATCGCTATTCTTCTCGGACAACTCTCAGAATGTCGAATATCTCGACTCGGTTCGAAACGACTTTGCCAAATATTTACAGGTCGGTCTCCTTCTAGTTCAATTGCGTATTTCTAAAGTCCAAACCGTTGATGTTCTCTCGTTTATTCAGAGTCTGCTCACCAACCCGATACTGGGCATGAGCCAGTTACTGCGTAGTTTCCTCGATCCAAACAGCACCGAGTTCAGCTCGAGCATTTTCAACGACTTCACCAACATAAGCAAGATGGTCAAGGGCGTGCCGTCCAAACTAAGAATAGAACGCGGCCAGTCGCTCGACTCGTTTCTCAGCAAGCTCATGCAAGTTATCAAAGAGAGAAAGGTTCAGCCCGGCGAACCCACGCCGCCCATCGAGGACATTCTCAAGAAAAAGGTTGCCCTCTGCTTCTAAATACAGCACGACTGACCCAATTGAGTGCGAAATCTTTAAGCTTGACAATCCTTTATTTGCCACCGGTTGGAACTCTTCGTCTGTCGCGCCAAGAACTGAGGACGAATCAGAGCCTAGCGTTGATTGCACCACAACAGTCACGCCGTTCGATTCTCTATTTTATTCTGGTATGCGTTGGTTGCCATAAATTCATAGCTCTGGACGGCATTTAATCTGTCTATTGCCTTATTTAAGCGAGCGATTTGTTCAAGCTTCCCAGAATTTATCTTTTAATTCTCTACTCAGTTCGACAGCTTTTGCAAACGCCCTTCAATGCTTTAGTCTCTCGCACTATTGAACAAAAGCTGGACGAAGTAAGCAACGAGTCGAGCGTTGAAGCGATGATCATTGCTTTTAAAGGTTTGCCGATCGCGTTTCTTTGTTCACTCTGTTCCTAGTTTACTATTAATTTGGCCCAATTCGCTACTTTGTAGACTCGATTTTCCCCGCCGAGCCCGTTGCTGAACCAGATGTTGACCAAACGTTCATCGAAGCCAAGCAGCACTTGAGCAAGCTAATCGTTTCGCTACTTCCTAAATCGATTTCCAAACGTAACCAAATACTTTCTGTCCCAAAGCTTCGTTCCAAATTTTCATTCGCCCTTGATTAGTTAACTCGACTTGGGGCATTGACGTCCAGTCAAGAGTAGAGGAAGCTGTGCATAGATTTCTTCTACCATTTCAATTGCCGATTTGGAACAAATATGTAAATTACTCTTTGCTCTATTTGCCTGTGATCGAATTAATTTGCTTTCTTCTTTTTAAACGATCAACAGCTTTCTTATTCGCTTCTAGATCTGATTGTTGAGGACATGTTCCCGGAGCTTCTGTCCGATTGACTCAACAATTGACCGGCCAAGTTGCATTGAGCAAAGTCAATTAAAATTATTTTTATGGTTTTAATTTCGAATAAAATTGAAAAACTGATCAGTTGGCTATGATTTGAACGCCTCTTGTTCGATCAGAATTTCAATAGCGCACTGCTGAGCGAGTTAAAGTGAATATTTTGCTAAAAAAAGACACGCCAAGGTCTTGAGAGTTTTATTCTATTCACTCAATAGGCGGCAAGTTTAAGCGAATGGGCCAGTAGAACTGCACTGTCGTTGCTGTAGTTAATGAAATGAAAATGCGCCGTAAATTGAAGTTGCATGCGGGAATTGGAGAGAGAGAGAGAGAGAGAGGAGAAGACGAAGAGAGCGCGTGAGAGAAAAAAAGCGACAGAGATGAGAAAGAGAGGGCGCGCGTGTGAAGAGAAGAGAGAATGAAAGAGGATACACGCACACTCGATTGCGAATGAAATTTGCTCGTTGGGCCTCTGAGCGTCTGATCGAATCGGTGGTACGAACGAAAAGTAGAATACTCCGAGAGAAAAAGAGCAAGTGAGCGAGTGAGCGAGCGAACGAGTGAATGAGCAAGAACTCAGGCAAGTGAGCACAAGACGGTCAACAATCGACAAGCATGCTGCTGCTCCTGCCGCTGCTTCTTTCACGAAACGCATACTTCACAAATACGAGGACAAAATGAAAATAATCTAAAACGAAAAAAAAAGCTCAAAGCGACAATTTAGAGTGGAAAGTTGCGAAAAAGCGGAAGTGAGAGGTGAGGCAACGCTTTTAAGTGATGAGCGCATTCAATTTCGCCAAGTCGCCCATACCGGTGATCGAGAGGCCGAACAATGCCAACTACCAGATCATGTCTGCTCTGTTAACAAGCGAAAAGGAGTTCATTCCGGTCAGAATCGACAAGTTCAACAAGGCAGAGAACGGCAGCAGCCGGACCAGCCGCGATATAATCTACACGACGAAGCGCTTTCAGAATAAACAGGCCAGCCAGAGACCTCTATTCGGAAAGTCGCTGCCGACTCCAAGTTCGCCCGCTATGCTTCCCTCCACGTCCACCGCATTGATGGGCGAAACGAGCACCCTGGCCACCAGCACGTCTATAAACAGCCAAGCATCCACAGTGCCCACTGTGACCAACATCCTCGAGGACCGTTCAATCACAATCACCAAATACATCATCATTAGCCCTGCAGGCAATTTAAAAACAAACGAAGCAATCAACCCAAGTTCAGATCAAAACATTGGCCTGGACACGAGCTCAAGCTCATGCTTTGCTAATCCGTGTTCCTCGTCATGTTCGCATTCTTTTATCAACGAGTCGTTCTCTAGCATCCAACCGTCTACTTCAGCTGACATGGACTCGATGATCAACACTACTAAGGACGCAACTATCGAACAGCCGGACATTTCGTTTGAGACTACGCGCTGTTCAAAAAGCTACGTTCTTGTAGAGGATATCAGCCAGGACATTGGTTCAATGATCCGACTACGCTGCATGGGCTGCGGCTTGGGTCCATTCGAACAGATCGCTCAGCTCATTGAGCATAAAAAAGAGAGCCGAGAATGCAACGATCGGATAAAATGGTCAGAAGATCAGGATTGCGCTCAGATAATTGGGAATTTCGACGATAAAGAGACCGATAGTCAAATAGAAGATGAAGAAATGGTTCAGAGCGATTTGTCAGAGAGCAGCTGCGAAGAGTTTGTTGCTGAGCATTCGGCCACAACCGCTGCGTCAGAACTGGACGCCAATTCAACCGATCGAACTTCAAGACCGAGACGAAAATACCAGCGGCAGAAAACGGTTCAAAATAGCAAGTTCAAATGCGAGAGTAGGTCGTCAACCTTGAAATTCAGTTTTAATTTATCAACACTGTTTTCCTAGTCTGCAACAAAATGTGCCGACTCAAGGCCGAAGTGTTGGTGCATCTGCACAAGCACCAGGGCAATGAGCCGAACTGCTGGATTTGTGGCAAAAAAAGCGCCTCGTTCAGCAATCTGATCTCTCACGTTCAGCTGCATACGGGCGAGAAGCCGTACACATGCGAATATTGTAATAAACAGTTTACGCAAGATGCTCACTTGACTCGACACCTTCGTCTTCACACAGGTAAACAAGATGATCGTGCGAGCGCATAGAATTCTGGACACATTCTAACGAGCACGTGCGCCAAACGAAAGGTGAACGTCCGTTTGTCTGCAATATTTGCGGCAAAAACTACAAAGACTACAGCTACTACAAGACACACATGCGCATTCACCGCGGCGAGCGTCTGTACAAGTGTAAATACTGCAACAAGCGCTACTACGATGCCAGCTACTACAAGAAGCATGTCCGACTGCACACAGGTAAGTCACACAGGTCGACGATCGTATTTGCCTTCGCGTCCAGCTTCAGATTGAAATCAAAGGAGAAAAGCCGTACATGTGCACCGTGTGCGGTGAACAGTTTCATCGCAGTGACTACCTCAAGCTTCATTCTTTCCGACACACTGACGAGCGTCCGTTCAACTGTCACATTTGCGGCAAAGGCTACAAGACACAATATACGCTGAAGCTGCATCTGAAAACGCATCGAAAAGAGTTGGAGTTCGAAGAGACCGAGCCGAGCGAGGACAGCATGAGAACGAGCGAGGCATCCAACGAGCCTCTCAACATCAATCTCAACGATCCGAAACTTACCAATGAGCTCAATTCAAAAGAGCTGGTCTCTTTCCTTGCGGACGACCTAACCAGTTCGAAGAGCAGTAAATATCCGCTCAAGATCATTGACATCGACCTGGCCGAGCTGAGAGAGAAGCAATCTGCTCCTCTGTTGAATGAGGCCATGGACACACCGACACTCGATCAATTGAATTGATCCCAACATGTTCGAATGTACAGCCGTCCGAGTTTTGTTTAATTCAGCCTCTCCTACAACTTCTGATCGCCTTTGCCGTTGTTGTGTCCATTTTTCCTTTTTTGCTGCTTTGTTTGCTCCTGTTCTTTGTTTCTCTACTTTTTAGTTTTTTTTTTGGTTGTTCATCAGTGTACGCTCTTTTAATTTATTTAGATTTTTTGCTTCTTCTTTGCTTTTGCTTGCTGGAAACTCGGACCCCAGAGCCGGGCGCTTTACTCGTTAACTAGCTTGTTTATTTTGAAGTAAATTAAATAGAAACAAACAGATTAGTCAATCAGCGGCCGGAATCGTTTTGTAAGGATTTAGAATAAGATTGGGATCGAAAATTCTTTTCAACTGCTGCATCAGCTGAACTGTGGCTTGGTCTTTGCAAAAGTAAATGTAGTCTCGTTTTTTTAGGCCGAGGCCATGCTCAGCCGACACGGAGCCGAATCTGTGGCGAGTACGCTCGTAGATAAACGGTTCAAGCAGGTTGAATAGATTAGAATCGAAGTGTGGCGATGCGATGTTCATGTGAAGATTACTGTCGCCCAGATGACCGTAGCCAATGCAGCGTGTGGCCGAGGTCTTCTCTAGCGTGAGTCGACGGCGAACCTCTTCAACGAGTTCGTACATGCCATCGAGTGGGAGCGACAGATCATACTTGTAGTTATAGCCTTGTTTGGCCATCGACTCGGGCACTCGCTCTCTCAACGCCCACAACTCCTTTATTTGACTCTCGTTCTCTGCGATCAGAACGTTTTCGCTCCAGTTTCGTTCGGCCAGTTTGACGTAGAAATTCTCTATTTTGGCCAGATCGTGCTCTCTGCACGAGCCTTGCGTTTCAATCAAGCAATAGAATCTACTCTCTTTTCCGAACGGATTTGCCAAGCCGCACACTTCATTCACTGACCTCATAGACTCGGCATCCATAAACTCGAATGCCGACAAGATTTCGTTTAGCTCATGCCGAGCTAATTTGAAGACTTGAATAACTTGCTTGAACGACTCGCCACTACAAGAGATCATAACCACGTTGGTAGATGCGGGTCGAGCCGGACAAAGAATGCTCACTCCGCTGATCACACCGAGAGTTCCTTCCGAGCCGATGAACAGCTGTTTAAGGTCGTAGCCGGTGTTGTCTTTGCGAAGCGCATGCTTCATGCTGTTCAATATTGTCCCATTGGCAAGCACCACTTCAAGACCGAGGACGCTGCCTTTGAGAGAGCCATAGCGAAGAACTCGTAGACCTCCAGCATTCGTGGCCACATTTCCACCTATCTGGCAGCTTCCCTTGGCTCCCAAGTCTAAAGGCATCATAAGGCCGGCTTTGGCTACGTAGTCGTCTAAAGACTGAAGAATGCATCCACTCTGGCAACTGAGAATATTTGAGTCAAGATTCAAGTCAAGCACGTTGTTCATTAGTCGAGTTGAAACGATCACTTCATCATAGGCCGGCACAGAACCTGCCACAAGGCCGGTGTTGCCACCTTGTGGGCAGACGGCAAGCTTCTGCTCGTTGCAATATTTGAGAACGGCGGCAAGCTCTTCTGTGGTTTTTGGTAGGAGAGCGAGGTTGCTTGTACCTCTTGAACTCTTTAGCCAGTCTGTATTGTAGCTCTCCAATAGGACATTGTCGGTGATGCACCGGGTCGAGCCAAGCAGCTGCTCAAATTGCTGCAAATGTTTTTCTTCTAGATGCGAATAACGAGGGTCCCTGGCTGGCACATGAGACAAGAATCGTTTTGGCACGAAATTCAACACAGACCTTGTTAAATTCGCTTTGAATGACATTTTCGCATCGAGCCAGTTCAAAATGAGCAAAGTGGAACAAATTTATGAAAGATTAAAGGCCCACAGACGCAACAGCAACGAGCGATAAATATTGTCTCGGTCGAGCTATTTAAATGTGCGTAGAAAATAAAGCTCTATCGCCTAGTACCATATCACGTTGAATGCACCGGTTCCCGTCCGATCACCGAAGTTAAGCAACGTCGAGCCCGGTTAGTACTTGGATGGGTGACCGCCTGGGAATACTGGGTGTACTAGGCCTCTATTTTTCTTGTCTCAAACTACAACTGTGCAACTCGAGTTTGGTTCTTTAAGCGTTCAAAGTCGACTCTGGGATTATTCTACCAACTTTGCTTTCGTGAATTTCATTTGCTCAGAATCAGGATCTTTCGTGCACGTTTGACCTTTACTTTTATTCTGAAGAGAAAATAAAACCCTGATGGTAGCAAGCTCCTTCAGGTATCTTTAATCCAACGACGCTATCTTGTAATAAGCGTCAGCGCTTCATTTTGATAGCTGTTCTTCGTCTGAATTTATTTGAGGACTACATTAGCGATTGTATAATTATGATCCGCAATTACATATTTCTCTCCGCAATCTTATGAATAACTTACATTTTAATATTTTTAATGCAGCTCTCTTGATTTTCAGGCTACTCGACAATATTGAAATTTGATGTCCCTTTTTAAAGATATGACCCAATCTGTCTCATTGAAAGAGATTCAAGATTATTTTGAACATTTTTGGCTCGAGTATGTGGTCAAAGATACTCGTCAAACACTAGTGCTTGTCTCCGGCACTGTAGTCGTCGCTTATGCCGTCAAAAAGTAAGATTCGAAGACCCAAACGCGAAAGAGAGGCTTCCTCGAATTTCAATAGAGTTTTTGACTTTCTCCGTTGGCGCAAGCATTTCGACAGAATTGGCGTGCCCAATGTGAAGCCATGGCCAATCTTGGGCAACATATTGTCCGTCTTTCAACTCGGCTTGGTCAAGTTTCATGAGCAGATTCTAAAAGAGAAAGGCAATGTGGTCGGTTACTTTGAAGGAACGACACCCGTTCTTCTTGTTGCCGACATTGAAATGGCCAAAGCGATTTTGATCAAGGACTTTTCTTCATTCGCAAATAGACGCGTAATTAAATTTCTATTCTCATCCTCGCTTAAAGAACCAAAATGCACAAATGATGAGGCAACAGGGCATCCTATCTGAGAGTGATCCGTTCGATCGATTTCTGACCGAACTCAAGGACGAAGAATGGAAAAACGTGCGATCTATTGTGTCGCTGAGTTTCACCGCAGCTCGTCTAAAAAAGGCAGATAGTCTTTGATTGATGATTCTAAAACTGGGCTCAAAACCAAGTTTCGCAAAAGATTGACCAGCTAATGGTCGACGGCTGCGAGCGTCTCAACAACATCTTGAGCAGGTGCGTCATTTCTGGAGAGAGCTTCGAAGCCAAAAAGTGAAACCCCAACTGCTCTTTAAGTATCAATATTCATGAATTCATAACTCGGTTGGTCCAAGGTACTTTGAAATGATGACGTTCGATATGATTGCTTCATTTGGATTCGGCCTTGATGTCAGCTCACTTGACGATCCAAACAATCTAGTTCTATTTCACTTGAAGAAGATGTTTGCCTCAATTTCCGAGTCGCGGATCGCCCTTCTACTCGCAAGTAATCAAAATTCTTTTATTTAACGTCAAATAGATGAAAATAGTCTCAAATCAATAGTTGGAGCCCCTAAACTGACTAAACTTCTAAATAAATCCGGAATATTTTCAATAGTCGACAGAAATTCTTGGGCCTACATCGAAGGGCTGACTACTGAAGTCATAAGGCGACGACGTGAAGGCATCGAAGTAATTTCTTAGTAAAAATTAATGTTGTTTAAGCACCATCAAACTTTTTATCGTCGAAGAGACGCGAAGATTTTGTGCAAATTATGGTCGATCACGTTGAAAACGATCAGGGTGAGGAGAAAGAGGGAGGTCGAGCCGGACGTCTAAAGAAGACTCTGACTGCCTCCGAGGTCATGGCCCAAGCTGTTTTATTCTTGGCTGCTGGCCTGGATACTACCAGCACCACGCTGGCATTCATTGCCCACAATCTGGCAGTCAATCCTGAAGAGCAGGACCGTTTGATCGAAGAGGTTGATTCCGTCATAGAGAAGCACGGCGGAATAAACTACGAAGCTGTGAATGACATGCCGTTCATGAACATGGTCATTGATGAGACCCTGCGCATGTATCCGCCCGGGTTCCTCACTGACCGTATGTGCACCCAAGACTACGAGTACAAGGGAATCAAGATTCCCAAGGGTCAGATTGTCGAAGTTCTCTTTTGGATAATGCATCACAATCCTGAATACTTCCCAGAGCCGGAAAAATTTCGTCCGGACAGATTCAGCGAGGAGGAGAAGAAAACGCGCCCAAATGAAGCATTCATGCCATTCGGCGCCGGACCTCGAAACTGTGTTGGCATGAGATTTGCCCTTCTGGAAATGAAATTCATATTGAGTGCCATTTTGTCAAAGTATCGATTCGCCAGAGGCCCAGAGACTGAGGTAATTTAATTCGAGATGTCGATCGCCTCTACTTAAAAGAATGAAAAAAATAGGAGAAGCCTGAAATCGTCATTTTTGGAGCTTTAAAAGCAAAGAACCCGGTTAAAGTTAAAATAGAAGCTCGGTTTTAGTCGCTCTTTAGTTGCCCAAACATTCAAGGAAAGTTATAGTGACTTTTAGCAGCAGGTTTTATCAATAAATGCTTTTTCCCAGCTTAATATTTTATCATCGTAAGTCGAAGCATTCTTGAATTAATGCCCATTTATGCACATGATTCGGTCCCTTGTTGAATCTTGATTATGATGTAAGACATAATCGTACACTCGTGCTGCCACCAAGTTTAGGACCAAATAGTCGAGATTGATATTTACATTGCCTTATATGGAAAGTGCTCTACTTTTAATAAAATTTGTGTAGCTGCCTATAAATTTGCCAACATCGCCGGCACTTTGCTCATTCATTCTTGTTGAGAAAATGTTACAAATTGGTGCAATTGAGGAGCTCCTTGAAGCGTCTTTGGAAAATTTATCGAATGTTCGCAGTGTTTACTTGCTGGTTGGCACCCTTATAGGTGTATTAACTATAAAAAAGTAAGAAAGCGCGTCGATCCTTGGTTATTTAATCCTATTTGAGAGATTTTAAAAAGAATATTCGATTTTCTCAAATTACGAAAACACTTTGAGCAAATGGGCGTGCCTCACTACAAGCCGATGCCGTTTATCGGAAACACAATTGACATGGGAAAGCTTGGAGTGATCAAGTATCATGAAAAAGTTATTAAAGAGAAGGGGGCCATCGCTGGCTGCTACGAAGGAGAAGCACCGGCCCTCCTTATCTCGGACATTGAGTTGGCCAAGATCATTATGGTCAAAGAATTTTCTTCTTTCACAAATCGACGAGTGAGCGAACTTTTTCTCTTGAGCTCTCGGGACGTTTCAGTTAAATTCCTTTTTGCCTTCATAGTCCATCATGTTTGATTCCGAACCGTTCAATAAGTTCTTGATCGAACTTAAAGGCGAAGAATGGAAAAATGTTCGTTCAATAGTATCGACCAGCTTCACCGCTGCCAGACTTAAAAAAGTAAACTCACGTCCTAGAAACTTATCCCAGCTTGCGCTCTATTCGATCTTAATCGATCGTTTCCAGATCGAACAGCTAATGTCGAACGGAGCCGAGCGACTTAACAAGTTTTTGTCCAAATACGCCGAGTCTGGTGAAAGCTTCGAGGTCAAAACGTAGGTCGAATGTATGATAATTGATTGGCGCCAAGTCTGCACTATTTGGCATTCTAGATGCTTCGAAACAATCACTTTTGATTTGATCGCATCGTTCGGCTTCGGGCTGGATTTGAACTCACTCGAAGATCCAAACAATGAGGTGCTTTGCCATCTCAAGCGTTTGTTTGAGTCCATATCTGATCCAAAGCTGCTTATGTTTATGGGTAAGAAATAATTTTGGTTTAGCTTAGCTAAATGCCGCTTTTATCAAATACTTCAAATAGTGATCGCTCCTCTTCCGTTCAAAATCTTGAAAAAACTTGGTTTTATTAACCTTGTGAATAAACAATCCTGGTCGTATATGGAGCAGCTTACAAGTGAAGTTATTCGTCGACGTCGCGAGGGCATCGAGGTAATTCTATAGTGAAAGAAGCAGCTAATGAGTCACAGTCAACTATTGATCGCTAAAGAGACGCGAAGATTTTATCCAAATTATGGTCGATCACGGTGGAAACGATAAGAGTAACGAGGATAAAGAGCAAAACCGTGCCGGGCGTCTCAAGAAGACTCTGACTGCCTCCGAGATCATGGCCCAAGCTATTCTCTTCCTTTCTGCTGGTTTAGACACAACTAGCACAACACTCACATTCATCGCCCACAATCTGGCAGTCAATCATGAAGAGCAGGACCGTTTAATTGAGGATATTGACGCTTCAATTGAGAAGCACGGCGAAATAAACTACGAAGCTGTGAATGACATGCCGTTCTTGAACATGGTCATTGACGAGACCCTGCGCATGTATCCGCCCGGGTTTGTGACCGATCGAGTCTGCAATCAAGATTTCGAGTACAAGGGAATCAAAATTCCCAAAGGTCAAGTGGTGGAAATTCTTGCTTGGATGATACATCACAATCCTGAATTCTATCCAGAGCCGGACAGATTTCTTCCGGACAGATTCAGCGAGGAGGAGAAGAAAACGCGGCCGGCCGAAGCATTTATTCCGTTTGGCGCTGGTCCGAGAGCTTGCGTTGGAATGCGATTTGCCATGCTTGAGATGAAGTTCATATTGGGCGCTATTTTATCCAAATACCGTTTTGTTAAGTGTGATGATACCGAGGTTCGTTTCGATCATTTGTCTAAATCGCATCATATATCACTGTCTAACCAAAATTTTTAAAGGAAAAGCCCGAAGTGGTTATCGTCGTTTCCCTAAAGACAAAAAATCCGATCAAAGTTCGACTCGAACCACGCTTCTAAGCGTCTATTTGTTTCAAAAATGTTTCCGACCTAAATTAGATATCAAAAACTTGTCCAAGCGTAGTTTTTAAGTCGATTTCTTGAAGATTTATTTTAAAGCTTGAATAAACGCAAATGCGAAAAAGATGAAAGAATAAGACTGGGAAATAGAACAAGAAATTGCCAATTAGCTAGACGAAGGCCGTTATCAGCGCTTTTCAGATTTTCATCTCGCGCCGAAAGGGCGAAATCGAATAGATCGTCGAGAGAGTAATTGAGAAATGCCGGATTGAACTTGAGCGTGTCGCAAAGACTCGACGCAATCGAGTCGTCTTCGGCCACACAGCAGGTGCGGTATTCCAATAGAAGTCGCCTGATAACTATGGCGTCTAAACATCGAGTGCTGAGCTTTATCTGCTCGTCGCTGCTTATGTTCCCTGTAACGTTGTAGCATCGTTCGTACTCGTACAAGAAGCGTTGGCGCAGTTCTCTATGTTCCTCCACTCTCTCAAGTTCCTTTAGGCATTTAACAATCTTCGAGTCAATGTTTGGCCTGCGCGCCACCTCTGAGACATCGCAATAATCCTTCGTATCGATTTGCCCGTACCAGTAGTTGTAGCAGTCCCCTCTCAAGTCGAAAGCCAGCGACTCATTTTGGCTCTTCATCAAACTGATGTCCAGGCGTATATTTGTCTGATTTGGACTGTAAGGCGTCCATAAAAATGGAACCTGCTGTTCTCTGTTTGGATTCCTTCAGAGAAAAAAATTCGTTAAACATCTTTCTCGCGCTCATCGAATGCTTGTCAATTTTTACCCAGTTCGAGCGAAATTCGAGTAATAGGTCATCAAGATCTGAGAGAGGATCATGTCTTCGTGTACAAAATCATAGTTGGTGTCGAAACTGCTAAACGGGTAATCAAATGCTCGAGAACGATTCGACTTTGTTTGAATATGCGCCAATGGAAGACCTTTGCAGGTGGTGATTTACTTCAATATTTTGCTTGGACGGCACTTTTTAATCAACTTACCGAATATGAGGTCGAGGCTGTCGAAATGAGTGCTTATGCTCTCGTTGGCCAGCAGCAAATTCTTGTAAGGAGTGTAGCTCTGGGCGCTGCTCAGCGATTCATGAGCGTACTCGTAGACGAATAGATTCGCCCTGTTGGCATCCTGCTTGAGAGCGTCTAGTCTTTTGACCAGGCCGATGAAGCCAGTGTCGAATATCATGTCCGAGTTGGCAAATATGGCCTTGAGTCGCTTCATTGCATGCACATCGGTCAGATTGGTCGCGTTTGTCTGCTTAAGTACGCGCGCTAGTCGACGTTGATAGTAATCCTTGGTCAGCTTTCTCTTTACTGTTAATGAATTTCGAATGCATGGATCTCTGTTTAGAAGCGAGAGCCGTTCAACGGTCAGAATGAGCTCGTCTGTCAAGCCGTGCTTCATCCAAAACTCAAGCGACGCCGAAAAATAGCCCTCGAACGAGAAGCCTTCGAAAGCGTTTATGCCGGTCATCACGTCCATTTGGACGATTTTGTTCGACTCGGTCATTAAATCAAACGGATCGTGTACAGGCACGATTGACTGATTGCCCAAGAACCCATCGAAAACTGGCCCAGGCGTATCAATTAGACCGAATCTGAACGAATATAGCTTTTCGATAGGAATGTGTCTGAGACATTTGTCGATCAGCTGAGACATAGCATTATTGCCTGGTTCATATTCATCTGGCAGGCCTTCACATTTGAAGTAATCCTTCAGCGAAGTATAGCGCTCGTGCGATCGAACGTCATTAGCCCAGTAAGAAAAGGCGCTTCCGCTCTGAATAATAGCTCTTTTGAATAAATGATTTGAAAATGGAGACAATGCCAGCCAGTTGACATCGCCTGCGCCAGCCGAATGACCCCACAGAGTAATTGCCTCGGGGTCGCAGTTCAAGACAATGCAGTTCTGCCTAATCCATTTGAGTGCTAGAACCTGATCGCGCAGGCCATAATTGCCCGGATACTTGGCATCCAGGCCAGACAAGAAGCCAAGAATTCCCAGCCGGTAGTTTATTGCAGCGACAATTATGTTGCCGTGTGCGGCCAGCATTGAGCCATCGAACAGAGACGCTGACCCGACCATGTTAGAGCCTCCATGAATGTGAACCAGGACCGGCATCGGGCCTCGTTTATCCTCGTCTTGCTGCCTTTCTGCGACTGGTATAAACAGGTTCACAATCAAGCAGTCCTCTTCCATAGGGCTGGCTTCTTTGAGAACCAACAGGCCATAGTTCGTCATGTTCACAGACTGGTGACATGCGACCGACTTGTTGGCTTTGTGCGAACCAGGTCGGTACTTGCGTGTCACCGACAGCTCGAATGGCTTTGGTATTTCGGCGTAAGGCACTCCCATCAACTTGTGAATGTAAGGCGACTTGTGCCACTCTAAGCCAAGGTAGGAGTCGATTTTGACCAGAGTGGCTTCATAGCTGCCGCTTGTGGTATTGTAGTGCAAATTGTGAGCCAAATTGGCCAAGCTGAACAACGGATGGGCAAATAGGAGATACAAGCCAATATTGAGCATGCGCATCAAGCCCATGATTAAGCAAGGAAAAAATATTTTATCGCGGCCTGCTTGTTGGTCTAATCAATTTCTAAAACGTAGTCGAGTGCAAACGTGAAATAACCGTCTTCTGGTCAATTCAGCATTGGAGGCCGAATTTATTCGATAAGGCTCTAATTAGGTAAGCAGCGCTCTTAATGGCTTAAAGAATATTAACACTGTAAACAACAACAACAACAACCCAAACGCACTGCACAATATTAAATGAATTGAGTCCATTCGATTTAGTGTTGGTGCTAATTCAAATGTTATTGCAACAAGTAATAGGTGCTCAAAAGCCGATTCAATCTCTGAGTTTTTCTTCTTCGTCTTCTTGATTCATTCAATTAAATATCAAAAATGCTGCAATTGTGCAGAAATAAACAAGAAAGAAACGAAGGAGAAAATGAGAAAGAAAAAAGGAATGTAGGGGTATTAGAAATGAGCTTGATGCATTTGGCAAGCTTATCATTCAATTAGGCAATCATATCGGATACACTTGCCTTTAGATCCCTCCCTCTCTCTCTCTCCTGCACTCTCGAACTCGCCCCATGCTTCTTCATTTGGGCTCTCTCCTTTGAAATTGTTTGATAAGCAAATAATCATCTCAACACTTTGTGTGTTTGAGCCGGCTAGCAATCGGCTTTTGTAACAATAATCTATTTTTAATGTAAAATAAAGCCAAACGAAGAGTTAGAAAAATTAGAAAAGGCGAAAGGGCTTGAATTGAGCTGGGAAGGAGAGAGTGAGGTCTGAGAGGGAAATGTTGCGAGCGATCGATCAGATAGGCACTGAATGCCTTTAATCGAACTTGATGTGAATCCGCTCCTTGATTGAGATGGAAGGCTCGTCGGCTTTGCACGGCTGCTGCTGCTGCTGTTGTCGGTGCGGCTGCTTTTGTGACTGGTCGACGTTGCTGTTGCTGGTTCTACTCTCCTGGTTGCCTTGTTTACGTTCTCGTTTTGTTTTCTTCTTTTCTCTATTCGATCTTATTCTTTCAAAGTATTCGCTCTCCTCGATGCCTTCAAGAATTCTGCTCGAGTTGGCTTGCACAAACGCACACTCTTTCCTTATCGCTTCCGCATTAGATGAGCTCTTGGCACGAACGAACACGCAATTTTTGCTTTGGTCCAAATCAACATAATCAATCATGTCGACAAACTGGGAGAGTCGTTCCTCTTTAAATTGCTTCCTGGTTTTCTTTAGCAAGGCCAACTCGCTCTGATCACTGGGACTTATATCAACGCGTATCACGCAACCTTTTTCAAAAGACGCGTCCAGAATCTCTTCGGCCTGATGTTTCTGTTCAATTTGTGCGGTCTCTAACTCGCTCAGCCTCTTTTGATGATTCTCGAGTTTCCTCTTGAGCATTTCAATTTGCTCTTTTTGGGTTGCCAGAAACGCTTCTTTCAGTTCAATCCATTTTCTCTTTGAAATAACTCTAAAAAAAACGTTTTTGTAGCTCAGCGTCCATCCTAAATACTGAAGACGAATGGATTAATCAGCTTACTTTAGAGACGAGAATTGGCATTGATCGCTCGCGTTGTCAAAAGACTTCTTTTCGGTTGCCTGTTCTGCCACCGGCTCGTCTTCATTTAATGCTTTTCGCTTCACTCCTGTGCTTTCAGTAGCCAGCTCCGGCTCGTACTTGAGAACTTGCAACCAATTCTAATGCTTCTCTATCTCCAATATTCAATCTTACTCTCTTGCTCCACTCGAGCGATCTTCTTCTCCAACTCCATCATTTGATGATTAGCTCGCGGAAACTTTCCAATGCTGTCTGATTCAGTGATCGCACTTTGATAGAACTTTGCATCGAGATGTTTGACCAGCTCAATCGAATTTAGAGCATATCTTGTGGTTACCTTTACTGCCTCGCGAGCACTCTCTTTGCTCTCGAACTCAACAAAACCGAATCCTTTCAGCTTGTGACTGGACTGAAACTTGGGCAGGCTAACATAAGTCACTGGACCGAATTTGGTCTGGAACCAGTTCTTGAGCTGATCTGGCTTCACGTTCGCCCCAAGATTTTCCTTGCAACGAGTAAATATGAAAAGGACAATGAATGCGGACTGAAAACGTCTCACTGAGCCCGTACCACATAAATGGTTCGCTTGTCGACGCTGGACTGAGACGGCTCAACAAAAGGAGTTCGTCGTCTGACCATCGTTGAGTCTTCATTCAGCTCAAGCAGCTCGGATTTTTTAAGAGACTTGGCGATCAGTTCAGGATTGCTAGTCAACGAGCGTACTTTGTTGAAACGGAGAAAAAGTTCGAGACTTATAACTTTCATCGATCAAAAAAGGCGAATAAGACACGAGCGAAAGAAGAGAGACGAAATGATTCGGTTGGCTGCTTACATCCTTCCGACTGAGATGAATCGATCTGCTGCTTGAGAAAGCGATCTTTGGCCAGATTTGAATCGGAGAAATAAAACTCCATTTGCTCGGCGATCTTCTTTTTCGTTTCTTTTTCCATTATCAATAGCTGATCAACTCGAATTGTTGAATTTAAGCTCTATCTCAATTTATCAATTCTATCCTCTCTCTCTCTCTCTTTCCTGTTCTTGTTGAGAATTTTTTTCGAAAATTCTTCAACTAAAGTTGCATGTATTCGTAAATGTGAAGAACTGGCCTCAACATTTGTCTCGCCGATAAGAGATGCAACCGATTGAGGCCGAAATAAAAAAAAACGCAACAGAACTAAGCTGGTGTTTGAATAAATTGTTGATTAGGAATTTATTCGTTCTCTCGATAAATATGGATTTAGAATGGCGAAAACAATGAGCAAGAAAGAATAAATAGAATGGTGCGTTCAGAAGAGAAAGGAGCGAATTGGAATTAAAAGTGGAGCTCAATTGAAAGACGAGCCATACATTAAGATCAGAGATATTGCGAGAGCCATCGAAACGCCTCGCCGTAGCCTTCGCGCTGTTTAACACTGCACATGAACAGCTCCATTGGCCGAGTGCCGAGCTTGTCCCGAGATATGTTGCCCTTAAGTAAGATTCAGGTTAGACATTGAAGCTAGATGCGACACGATTCGGTCATCAGTAACCAAAGTGACTTCATCAGCCCCTCAGAGTACAATGTTGAGGAGCTCAGAAGGATCTATTGTGTTATTGAGCATCATATGACCGAGACCCGTTCTGAGTAAACGGTTCGCTTTTTGAATTTTGTCAACTCACCTTTCCGGTAGTCTTGGAATGGAGCCTCAAGATTTCGCGCAGTTCTTGCTCGCCGGCAGCGCCCATTTTGTCGATCTTGTTACCAAGGATTAAGATGGGACATTCGATAAGCTGCTCATCGTTTAGGATTGACTCGAGCTCGATGCGAGACTCTTCGAATCGTTGACGGTCCCATGCATCAACAAGGAAAACTATTGCGTCCACGGCTGGGAAGTAATCTTTCCACACCCGTCTCACTATAGCGGACAGAGCAATGAGGATAAGCTGGCTGCTTGGTATTTGAGTTTTAAATTTACTTTAAATTTACCCTGTGCATGGCCGCCAAGATCGAATGTAGTAAAGCGAATATTGCCCAACGTGAGCTCCTCCGAAGTCGGATGAAGAGTGGGCACGTGTTGACCGAGTTTCTCGTCCTTCAACATGTGCAATAGCGTGGTTTTGCCTGCAGATAGAAGCAACGTAGACCAAACGCTCGCACGCTCGCTCGCTAAAAGTCAAAAAAGCCTACCAGCGTTGTCGAGGCCCAAGAAGACAAGCTTGCCCGATTTCTTGTATAGGCCCAGAAAGTTAAGCATGCCGGAAAGCCAATCCCACAGGAACATGATGTCTCTGTCTGTCTATCTATCGGTGTTGAATTGGATATCGCGTCCTCGCAGCGACTGTCAAATAAACTAACTATTCTCTGCTTTGGAAAGTATTGAATTTAATTGCGAGAATGAGTTCGCTCGGCTCTAGAATGTGAGCAAGTGGCCACGTTTTAACTTTCGAGTGAACGCTGATGCTTTGTAGCGCACGAACCTTCGACGCTCTTCATCACATAATCGACATCGTCGTCGACTTTAATTTGCATTCACTCTCTTTTCCTCTCACTTGCACTGGCTTTCGCTTTTTTCTCTTTGCATCTCGCAGCTCGACTAGCCGACCTCGATTCAGCTGCGATTGATGACTCGAGCAATTTTCCTTATCAATCAGGCGCAATTAAACCCTTTCACTCAATTGTCTACTCGTCGATTTGTCCCAGCTACTCGATCGGCCGATCCTTAAACACAACCCGCGTGAACTTGTCTGAAAAAAAAGAAAAAGTTCAAAAACTTGAAAGAAAATGCATCGAGAACGAGACGAGATGAAAAACGTTCGATTGTATTTTAATTCATCAAATCTTCAAATTCAAATGTGTTTTAGGTTAATTTACAGCGAGTGAGGCCGATTATAGAACAGGTAGAATTCGAGCGAAATATGAAATGGCTCGGAATGGCTTCAGACTGACAGGGCTAGGATGTAGCCCGTGTTGCACTCGTAAGGGAACTATTCCACGACTACATCGTTCTCATCTTCTTCCATCGCGGTTTCACTCTCTTCTGCGCCTAGGTCTTCTTCTGTCTCACTCTTGATTCCATTCATGCATTCTTGTGCTAGTTCTTGGCCGTTTTCTGCTCTTCCCTCTTCGTCTTCTCTTTCTTCTTGCTTTATGTCGACGCCGAATGCATTTCCATTCACTTTAACTTCATCTTCTTCCATCGCCTCTTGCAGCGCTCGTCTCAGTTGCTCAATCTTTGCCTCTTGCCTCTTTATTTCGTCATCGTTGATCGTAATGGCCTTTTCAGAATCCGACTGCTCATTGTGTCTACACAGTTGACCTTTCAAATGAAGCAACTTACCGAAATCAGCGGCTGCTCGCGATCAATAAACACTCGCGGGTTCTTGTTAAAGTCTTTCATGTCTTGGCCAGTCAACGGCTTGTTTTGGTTGAGATACCAGCACGCAGCTACGCTTCGAAGTGCAGTCTCTTCTCCGATATTGAAATGCTTGACTTTAATAACGAGAGGATTAAGCTTGGCTCATTTCTGAATTCGCTCATTTGACTTACACTGGAGCATGTCGTCCAAGTGAAGACTGGGCATCTCGAGTTCGGCTTCTTCGCCCAATTCAATGTCGATCGCTTTCAATTTGTTGAGTCTCAGTTCCCAGAAGAGCTTAAACGAGACAATTTGGTTAGCGCATGCTTCGAACGCAATCAAAAATCAATCGTCCTACTTGAACAGGCTTGGGCCGCTCTGCTCTTTTACTTTTTGCCGCATTTTCCGGCATCGGCTCGTTTTGATGTCCGTTGTTCACATAAGTAACCGACTGTTTAAAGACCGATGCCGTCTGTCTTATTGGCATGTTCAAGCAGGGGTCGACTTTGGCCGCTGCTGAGTAATTGCTAGGGTTGGCGGCCAAGTTCTTCAAACGGCGCTGCTTTTTCCACGCAAACTGCGATATCTTGCCGCTGCGGTAATCCAAAAGAGACATGTCGTACTTGTGTCCTATTTGCTTGTGCAAATCCATTTTCGACTTGAACACTTGGTCGGCTAGTTCGGGTGGGGCGAGCTCGGCGCCTGAAACAGGCTTGTAGATGATGTCAGTTATGCCTGAACAAATACCTTTGGTTCTCATGACCTCAGAACGTTTCCAGCCTTTGGGCAGAACGTTGGGAAGCTGCGCTGCCTGCTGGCTAGGATTGCGCTGTTGAGTCGGAGTGAGCCCATGCTGCTGCTGCTGTAGATGGTGATTAGCTGGCAAGCGGCTAGCGTTCGCCGGCCGCACTCCGACCGATCCATTCGGGACTCGGCTTCTGTTTGGTTGAACGCCTCTCGAATATTGGTGCTGGGTCTGTGGTCCTGCCATTCTGTGATGGTGGTTCATTTTGCCACCGTTGCTGTTCACCATCATGGTTCGCGCTAATTATGTATTGCGTTCTGTTCAAGGGCTGAACTCGGCTAGAATCGATGCGGCCAATTGCTTCGACGATAAAATCCAATGAGCGAGGGCCACCCGATTTTGTCTTTTAGTTCACTCGCTCTCACGCACACACACACACACGCACACTCTTAAAAGCGTTTTTCTCTCCTGCTCTCTCCGATCCTAGCCAACCCATTCTGGCTGCTTGTTCTTTTCCAATCATAATTTTGTTGTTCTTACAGCCTGCTCTGCCCTGTCGTCATTTTTATCAGCTCCTAGCAGTTGGATTCACTTAATTCAGACAAATTCAAGTCAACTGAGCCTTGACTTTTCTATTTCTCCCTCATCTGTCCTCCCTTCACCCGTTTACCGACGAATTTACCTCAAAGGACCAAGAGAAATGCACCGTTTCTAAATAAGTTTCTCAATAAACTCAAAGCCCATCGAATCTCGGCGTCTAATAAGAAATTCTGCCAATTTCCAAGTTTCTTTATCTTGAGCCTCATTAATTCTGTCCAATTTGAGCGTTTTTTTCTCAAGAGCTCCGAGCTTAATTGTCTCCAGCACCTATTTCTTTATTTTTCGTTCTCCCGTTCTGTCTCTATTGTTCTCTTGTGCTCTCTTGTCAAAAACGCTAATCACCGGTTGGATGGGAGTTGAGAAGGTTCTGAGTAAATAAGCAAAACATTTCGAGAAGGGGTTCGACAACCAGGTGCCACATTTGGATACTTTCAGTTGTACTCTCTCTCTCTACATATTTAATCTGAATTGACATTTACGGGATGCAATGCAGCTGCTTCTGCAAATAACTGCTTATTGTTCATAACGATTCAGAGGCAAAAACAACTAACCGAGCATAGAGAAAAGTTATTAGGAAGGTTATTAGAATTGAAGAAAAAAAGGGAGCCCAAATGAGCAGAAAGACGCCTTCTCCGATGCGATTGTTCAAATTTTATTAACGCGTCAAAGACAAGCTCAGCGCAACAATAGAGAAAGACGCGTTCGAGATTGCTCAAGTTTAGGTTTGAGAGTTTTCCGGGCGCGTTTGGCCGTGGCAGCTTATAGCGCCAAAAATTAAATTGCGAAATAGAATAATCGCTGGTTGGTAGCGGGCCGAATGTTCGCATTTATTATTCTTGAAAAAAATTATGCAGCGGACGAGTGACAGTGGCAATGGAGACCGTCTCGATGAGAGCGTGGACATTAGCATAAGTTGAAATATTTATTACGAATAATCAAATGAGTTGCACTCATTTTCAATGGCAGTTGGACGAGTTCGGAGTCGAGCGAGCAGCGGCATAATCGAGTGTCGAGAGGCGAAATTGAATTGCAAGCATCGCAAATCGATTCAGTGGGGTTTGGCGCTGGCCGCCACTAGACTGATGCTGCATCATTTTATAAATGCATTTGCGTATCATCTGTTTCTATATATTTCCTTCTTCTTTTTTCTCCTTCTTTTTTTTTTTATTCTCGGCTATGTGCTCAAAAATTGTTTGTCGGCTCGTCAGCTGCTCCTAAATCTACCTGGCTTGTCTTTCCCTACATTTCTTTCGACGCTCGGCGCGAATAAGTGAGCTAGCGTTCTGTGCACACCCATTGTGGAGCCTTTCGAGCAGTCGGCATAATGCATATTTATTTTGACGTTCGCTTTCAAAATTTATTTCATGATGGCTTCTGTGTCGTAATAGCTCTCTCCTTCTGATTTACGCCTTCAAAGCAAATTTCTTTCTCATCAGCTTTAGAACACATTTGAAAGGCGGCATACGTGCACACACCCGCAGGAAAGGCAAAAAGCAGCACTTTCAAGAGGCAACCTTCTTAAGGCCGTGCTTGAATGCTGTTTATAATCGAATAAGGAAGTAGGAGCCTATTTTGCTCGAATTACGCACCAAGCTGAGTCGTCCGATTGGGAGCGTTTTGAGTCGCGTACACTCCTAACTAACTCACAGGCAGTCAAAATGGTGGTCAAGTCAAAAAAGTCCAAGGGAAAGAAAGGCTCGGCGAACTCGTCTCCAGCAACGCCTGCGATTGACGAGCTCGCTCGAGGCGATCTCAAGCTTGACGAGGAGGAAGAAGAGCTCTCAATTTCGGCTGACGTTCAAGTTCTGCCTTCTGCTAAGCTGGACGTCAATACAGAGTTGATCGAAGAAGCGGTGGTCGACGATTCGGAGCCTAAAGTTGAATCGGCCGAGCAATTACACGAGATCGAGTTGAGCGACGATTCGGCATCGTCCACTTGCTCGTCCCTATCAACTCCATCGCCCAGCAACAAGAAAAGAATTGAGAAGCAACAACGACCACAGCAGCAGCATCAGCAGTATCCGATTCAAAATGAGTTTGCCCAAGAAGAGCTATTACGGGCCCTGCAGCCCTTTTCAACTTCGGCTGCTGAGCTCGATCAGCCGCAAAAACTTGACTCAGACGCCATTCAGACGATGCTTGAGGACCAAGTGATGGCACATCTATTACTTGACGACAACGAAAAGCTTCAAATCAGTTCAGCCAAAGAGTTTATTGAGCTGTTCCGCTCCGAGTCGCTTACTGATACCAACAAAAGGCTTAATGACGACATTCATGTCAAATGCGTGTCGATATTCGGCAACACGGGCGACGGCAAATCGCACACTCTCAATCAAACGTTCTTCAATGGCCGGCAAATATTCCGCACTTCGAACAAACAAGACACCTGCACCATGGGCGTCTGCTGTGCCTATGACTCGCTAACCAATGCGCTTATAATCGACACTGAAGGTCTTTTGGGCACAACAAACAACGAAAACAAGCGCATGAGAATGCTTCTCAAAGTCATGGCGATCTCAGACGTGATCATCTATCGCACCAGAGCCGAGCGTCTTCACAACGATCTGTTTAAATTTTTGTCCGACGCCTCAGTGGCTTATTTGAAATACTTTAGCAAAGAGCTGAAAGCGGCCGCCATTAAGCTCAAGCTGGACACGGTATCATCGCTGGGACCCAGCTGCGTCATATTTCATGAGACTCAGCACACAGAGACGCTTAGAGATGAACTGGACGAGCACGGTCATCTGAGAACTATTTCTCATCAGCTGGCAGATCGCTTCAGCAAGCTGGACCTAAGCTACAGCGCTTACAGTCTCATTGAATATGTGGGCACACGAACCTCGTACCAGCCTGGCAGTGGCATGCTTTCCTATGGCACTGACTTCAGCGTGCTTGCTCAGGTGGTGCGAAATTTACTTAAGAACAATGCTATAAGGCCGCCTCGCAAGCTCTCTTCGATCTATCAGGTTCTTAAAATTCTGAACGATAAGTTCAATGGTCAAATTGATCGCCACCAATTGAACTCATTTGCTGATGAGTATTTCACTTGCTCGGCGCTCTGCCTTTGCTGTGGAAAACGATGCCAGCACTCGACCAACCACTTGAAAGACGGCTTGCTACATGACTGTAACGAGAAATGTCACTATGACCACCAGTACGACAACCGCGTCTATGTCTGCAAGCTGTGCCACGAATCTGGCAAAGAAGTGGTCATTATTCCCAAGACGGCTGCCTCAGGTGACAACTCGTTCGTAGGCTTATTCAAATACACGTATTCTGGGTAAGTGTGACTCTGGGCGAATCTGTTTGTTGAAACGTAAATTTACCGGCTGGAACTTTTAGATATGTTTTGGAGTGTCCACATCACGGTGTGATCTATCGCTCGAGACAGTACTGGTACGGAAATCCTGACCCCGAATCGGTGGTCCGAACTGAGCTCAAGCATATCTGGCCTGGCCAACAGAACAATGTGGGCACTTCGCACAATCTGAGTCGAAAGATAATTGACAATGTGGCCTACATTGGCGAGTCGCTTCAGAGTGTGAGCGCCAAGCCGACCATGATTGCCAAACAATGGATGGCTGATCAGTTCGCACCGGCCTATTGGGTGCCCAATTCAGAGATAACCAACTGCACGAAGTGTAGCAAAGCGTTTGTTGAGCTTTTGGACAAGAAACACCACTGCCGTGGCTGTGGTAAAGGCTTTTGCGACAAATGCAGTAGCAAGCGCCGAGTTGTGCCTTGGTGGTCGCCCAGCGAAGAGGTTCGTGTCTGCGATGGCTGCTACGAGAAAGATTACATTCAAGAGCCGCCAATCGTTATGCAGACGTTCACCAACAACAACGTCTACCCCTTGTCAAATTTGGGCATCACAGGCACGAATGATGTGATTGTCCGCAAGGTGTCCGAAAGTGTACAGGAGACGTTCGGCTTGTTGACCTATGCAACCAAAATTCCAATCGAGGTTTTAAAGGAAACAGCACGTCCGTCGTACTGGCGACCAGATGCTGAATGCATTAACTGCAGCATTTGTCAAAAGAAATTCGACGAGTTTCTTCCGCTGCACCATTGCCGTTCTTGCGGCAACGGCGTCTGCTCCAAATGCTCACCAAATCAGAAATCAGTTCCTTCGAGAGGCTGGGAAACTCCGGTTAGAGTGTGCAACAACTGCGTGTCGATTGAAGGCTGACCAGACATAGCAGTGTGAAGCACAGTTCATGATTCAGAAGAAAAATGAAAACTCAGAAAACCCTCAATAAAACCCCAAAATCACAACAAAACAAAAAAGAAAAAAGAATAGAAACAGCTAAGGATAGAAATCAAGGTCAATGCCCGAAACTGAACACTATTTTTTAACAGCAGAGAACAACATTTTACTTGACCCTATCAACGAACGTTACCGCCAACAACACATCCAAAGTATTAACCATTAGCCGGAAAATACCAATTACCAGATCTCTTGAGTAGAAGCGTCTGTATCTTCCTTTGAAATGGCTTCGACCACGAGTTGTTCCTTTAGCGAAAAAGAGGCGATCAATCGAAAGAGAAATATTTAATGCCAACTTGAACAACTTGAATTTATGCAGCTGAGAATGATTTGATCAATTTATGAAGCAAAGCGATCGATCTTTCTGGCAGACAGCGAACTTTTCTTCTTTATCTCTTCTTTACCTGCGCTACTTGAGTATCCCTCAAGCGTTAGTCGTTTCTCTTCCGCCCTATTCTCATTTACATATTGATGGTGGTTGTCTAAAACTTGAAAAAAAATCGCGATGAAAAAAATTGGAAAAACGATGTGAAAAAATTAGAAAGTCCAAAGTTGAAGCGTTTTTGTGAGTTTTTTCCTTTAAAAGCCTTTCTAAGCATACTCAATCGATCAAGCGATCGCCAAGCCCAGCGAGACGACCGAACAGGCGCGAAACAGCGAGGCCATTTAACTTTTACACGTGGCCGGCAGCAGTCAAACGGAGATTAGATTCAGCGCTAATTAAATTCATCTTCTTCTTCTCTGCGCTATTGTCTTCGCGACCAGCACTTTACTTTCATTTTTTCGCGATAGATTCGTTTCTTACGCCCTGGCGAATTTTAGCCGGCGTCTGTTGACTTCTAGCCGTTCTCTAACAACTCTCAAACAAAAAGAAAAAAGATGCTTTCCATCTACATCATCATCATCTATTCTAAATGCCCGTCAACCAGATTAGACTTGTACGATACGAACTTTTTCTTGATTTCCTCCGTTTTGCTTTTTTTTCCTTTTCACTTTTTCCTTCTTTTCTTCTCCATTTTTATCTCGTGAATAAAACCGACTCATTACATGTAAGTAGTTTTTGAACTTTGGGCCCGTTTGGATAATTGCAGGTTGATGTGAACAGAATTATAGTGAAAGCTAGCGTTCAATATCGAATGTTGCGTAACTCTGCAACCAAGTCTGATTTAGGCTGGCCTTTGCACAATCATTAACCGACTGATTGATGAGAGAAAATTTATTAAAAGAAGACTCATAGAATAGCTTTGATTTGTCCTTATTCGCCCGTCTCCTCTTCTCTAATGACAGGCTCCCCGTCGAGCTTCTTAAGCTTCTTAAGCTTTTGTGCAACCTGAATTCGCCAGTCTCCTTCGGCAGTGTGCTTTTCTTCAAGCGGATTGCCTACGAACAGCACGTCCTCGAGCTGCGGAAGCTCAGCCTGTCACCAAACGTATTATTTCCAACTCTAGCTCTTGCATTGACAGTGTTCAACTGCCTACCAATTTGATGAACTCGGCCCATTCTTTCACATTGTTGTTTGACATGTAGAGAACCTTGAGCTTTTTCAATACGTTTATGCCTCTGAGACGATCGATGTTGTTGTAGGAAATCCAGAGCTCTTCGAGTGTGTCTGCTACGACTTCCTTTGGGAATAAAAATTCACAATCAGCAGCATTTGTGGCACAAAATGAGCCTGTTTACCAAGCCAGTGAGAGTTTTGAGATTGTTACGACCCAGGGACAAAATTTTCAAGTTTTCTTAAGCAAATGTTCCATGTTAGATTTCTCCGCTCGCGTCAAGTTTCAGTTCCCTTAAATTACTTAGTCCGTTTAGGTTGGCGATTTTCTCTATCATGTTCGTTGACAATGAAAGGAACCTGGAAAGTTCAAATCGTTAGGATATGCTTCATATTTAATAACTCGAGACTGAAGTGTAACATACTCGCAGCTGGTCAATGTCGATAGAGATGCGTCCATTTTCTCAATAGGAGGGAACACTCCATTTAATTTAACCTGTTTGGACTCGGACGCTTTGACGCCCTCCTTTTCTTCCTAAACTCTCGTTGAATAGATTACTCCGGCACGCTTCGAGTCAGATTAATACTCAAGCTTTTGCTTACCCATTTTGCAATAGCTTCTTTGATAGTTGTCGGCTTGAGAAATAAGAAACGCTCTTAATTGCCGCTCGACCTTTCCACCTCCAAGTCTTACCATCTCTTTGTCTGTCGGATAACGCTTGACGAAATTCTATTCCTCTTGATTAGCTATTCCTCCCCGCAGACTTTGTATTTTTCTTTTCAAACGACTCAAGCTCACTGTGCCAAACTTGTTGCTAAGCAACTGAACAAAGATTTATTCTCAGAGGTTCTTCAAACTTGTCCTTTTCTCATTTTTATTTTACAACTAAAAGTGTAAAGCTAATTGCGAAAAGCCTAAATGCGTCTCTATTGTGGATCAACTTTCTTTCTGATTTTAATCAGCTCTTTGACTTTTCTCATTCGCCTCCACAAGCTCTGGAGGCGTTTTTTAGCATCAGCTCGAAAAAAGTCAGTGACCATTATGAACGTGAAAGAGTTGAAAAAACATGAAGCGAATGAGATGAGAGCAAAGAATTTTTCTATTCTTGAAAGCGTCCAAATCATTTGATGAACAGTCGGATCTTCGCTCATAAAAATTCCGGAGCGACGAAGAATCACTGCAGCAATGTAGAAGATACGACAGGCCAGAAACGAGACGAGGATTGTGACTGCTTTTTTTGTGGTTCTCACTTCGAGTCGTCGCTTGCCTTTTTCCCGATTCTGCTTGCTCGGTCCTACCACACAAATATCGCCGACAACGTTCATTTGGTTTGCGTGATTTAAATCCGATATGCGTCGAACTGTTTGATCACCACCGTCTGTATGTACAATCACTTTTGACACTGGATTCAGCTCGACCAGTTCAACAGTTTTCGGCTGGTCAATGGGCGAATTTGGCGAAGGAACGGCGTCATGAACGAGACGATGCATAACCGTATCTTGAGTGACATTCTCTACTCGAGCTGAGGGCAAAGAATCGACCACAATGTCACAGATTTGATTCTCCTTTTTCTCTTCTCCAGCCTTCTCTGCAGCCTTGGCTGGTTCAACATTGTCGACAACCACAATCGGTCTTCGCACTGGCATTGATACCACCGTATCTACCGTTTCGGCATTTTTGTTCTCTTTGGCACTCTCGACTTTGTTCTGTTTGAAGAGGTTTTTCTCGTGACGATTAAGAAACCATATGATGCGTAAATAGCAAAATATGGTCAAAGAAAAGCAGGCGAGTGTGTAAGCAAGATAGCTGTAATCAAATAGAGCAGTTTGAAATTCAAACTCGCTGTATATAGTCCGATCATCAAGAGTTTCATTTCCCGACAACAGTTCAAGCATGTGGATGGAAATGTGAAAGAGATCTACGAAACAGCCGTGCTCAGTAGACGACAGATTTCGGTAGTTGGAAACCACTGCAATCACAACTTGAATCAAAATTGTAAGGAAAATGGCCACTATCCAATTGAAGAGAAGAAACAGCTTGGCGATCAACAAACGTTTCTGTGGATTATTCAACGGCGATATGATCATTTGAAGCCGCTCGTATGCAATTGAAACAAATGAAGCGAATTGAAGTACTTCAAATAAAGTGCTCAAGGCACTATTGACGGTGCATACGAGATTAATTTGAAGATACCTGTTGGCTAGCAGTGAATTCTCAATATTATTGATAGTTTCAATACTCGCAATGAACACTGGTAAATGCAGGAGGCATTTGATAAGATCGATGCTGGCCAAGTTAAGGATGTAGATGTTTATTGAGTTTTTGATCAGACTCTTGTTTTTTCTGAATATGACTAGCAGCAGTATGATGATCAAAATTGAGGCAAAAAATATGACCGAGCCCAGAACAATCAAAATGTAGACAGAAACAGGACTTTGCAAATCCTCTAAATGTTCCAAGTTTTTTCCTTCTTCGACCATATTCACTCTTCCCTAAAGCTCAGCCACTAGATCAAAAAGCACTGCACGGGCCTCAAATCGTAAGATGGCGTAATCTCATTAAAAACCCAGACGGATGATGAAAGAAGAAAGATGGACGAGAAACAGCGGCTAATTAGTCGCCTTCTTGCGTTTAAATTTGCCCATCTGCAAAGATGAGGGCGTTTTATGGGAAAGGGGAGGGTTTCACTTTTTAAATTAAACTAATAAAACGCCAAAATTCAGTCTATGACGACATTACTTAATTGTGAAGTTACGCTTATTTTGCACCATCGTCATTAGAATGCAAATTTCGGTCTAGTAACAAATCAGAATTTCAGTTTTGAAACCTTGATGAAAATGATGAGCCGGCAGACTAATGAAAGCAATTATGAAGCTCTATCAAGAAAAAGGCAAGAAATGGAAGATGAAATTAGTGCTCTGATGCAAGTGCTCGAGCAGGAAGGAAATGTGGGCATGAATGGTGCTCTCATAGATCCAGAGGGCTATCCACGTGCAGACATCGATATTTACCGAGTTAAAATTACTCGACAGCGCATAAATCGTCTTCAGAATGACTACAAGGCCTTGATGGAACAAGTGGAGTCTGAATTGAATCAAATTTATTCGAGCTCTTCTCGACCAAGCTTGACTCAGACTGATGCGGTTAAAGGCGAGCCTTTCCTTAAGATCACACAAGTCGACTCGGGCTCGCCCAGTGAAAAGGCTGGATTCAAAGTCAACGATCGAATTATTCAAATCGGCCCATTCAATCGACAAAATACCAAAGACATGGCCGAAATAGCTGAGCACGTGAAAAGTCGTCTAGACAAGATCGTTCTGGTTAAGCTACTCCGAAATGAAGAGGACGGTGAGCGAAGGCTCATTCTCAAGTTAGAGCCCAAACCTTGGCATGGGCCTGGCTACTTGGGCTGCAAACTTATTGAAATATAATAACCGCTTTTCTAAATTTATTTATTCAACTGAATAGAGCCGATCTATAAATAGATTTTGATTTCAAACTAAATTTTTGATTATTTCTCCTTAAGCAAAAGTTGGGTGAGAAAGAGCTCTTGGTACATACAAGGACGAAGACAATAACCCCGTCACCATTCACGCTTCACCCTATTGCGCTAGTCAGCATATAATTAACTTGGGACTGGAGTAAAGCAGGCAGATCAGTCGAGCCGCAATGCAAATGTCAGCCCAGAGCATGCAAGCGAAATTGATGGGCACTCAGCAGGAGAGTTCAATGGCTGCACCCGTGCCCACTCCTTCGACAACATTTTTATCTCTGATCGCCATGAGTGAGCAATATCTCAAGTCGGGCGAACGACGATTGGCATCGCACTGTCTAGAATCGGCTCTCAATCTCAAGCTAACTGATGTTGCATCCCAAGTTTATATTCGCCTGCAAGTTCGAATAAGACTCTCTTTGTGTCAAATATACTCAAAATATGCCCTGAACATGGCCCATTCGGTTGACAAACATTTTGAGAAATGCGTAAGTTTTTAACTCTTGAGAGCTTTGTAGAACAAATTTTTCAAAAGCAATTTTTCCCGTTAAATTTAAGTTAAACTTCATACAATCGGTAATTGTCTTGGCCTTTCACTCATCATGAGTTGTCGTTCTAATTCGAAAAATTCTTCTCATAGCTGAATCCAAATGAAGAATACAAATTTCTGGCTGCCTATCAGCTCATTCGTCTCATGCCACGGCTTCATTTTCACAAGGTAAAGTATTGACTTAAATGTGGCTCATCTAATTTTGTCCAAATGGACTTACTGATTTTCAGAAGCCCGACGCTCAGTTAGTGAATTCGTTTCTTGCGAAAATTCTGGACGCATCTAGTAGCTTCCCCAAGTGGCACGTTCGATTGATTCTTCTTTTGGCCGTAAGTGAACATTGATCCGGTACTCAAAAACAAGCTTTTGTAGATTATCTTGTCTGGAAAAAGGAGAGACTCGTACGTGAGGGCGACTTTCATCGGGCGGCAAACTACATGTCGCATGCAATCGAATTCACAAGCAACATATCAGTCTATTTGAAGATAATTTGCACTCTAAGCAAAGGACTCATTCACCTTCGCGAGAGAAACGCCAACGAGCTTCAAGTTACAATGCAGCCATGCGCATCTCTGATCGAGTCCTATCAAGCAAATGCCGAACAAGTCGAATCGCTGAAAATTTTCTTCCTCGTGCTTCAAGTTGCCTATTTTCTTCAATGCTCTCAAGTGAAGAGCGCCCGCAACACTCTTAAATCGCTACAACAGTACGTTCAATCATTCACTGGCCGACCTGAATGTTCAATGTCATCGAACGAGGTTGAAAATCTGTTCTGGATTTGCAAAGATCACGTCAGCCAACTCACTTATGTTCTCACCATCGCCCATTGCCTACAAACAGGCGCATATGAAAAAGCGGCCAAGATCGCTGACAAAGCACTTCAATCGATTCCCACCATAAAGAGCCAAGAGAGGGGCAAATGGTACACACTAGTTCCATATGCGCGTCTGACCAGCTTGCTCGAGACCCGAGAGATTGAGTATCAAATTCGATCGTTTATTTCACTCGGTCAAAGCCAAATGGCGGTCGTGAAATTTCCGAATTTGCTCATGAGCTACCAATCCGAAGCAGACTTGTTTGCCACTCATAAATTCCAGATTCACTCGTTGCTGGGTGCCTATGCGTTGTCTACTCGGCAGTTCGAGTCGGCTGTTCTGCATTTAAACATTTCGTTGAAAAACAACGCCGGAAGTGAATCGTGGCTCATCGCTGCAATGTACTTGGCTCTGTGCTATTGGGCTTTGCCCAACACCAACAAATCCAATCTGATCGCAGTGCTTGATAATCTCTCGCCCGCAAGAATTCGCACTCAAAACGTCGCCCTTAATGCGCTCGCACACTATTTTGCTGCGCTAAATCACTTTTTTAAATCCAACTTGATGGAAGCAGTCGGCTCTTTAAAAGAAGCCATCCTTCTCGCCAACGCTGAAGAGCTGACCAGCGTTGCTGCCAGCGCTCTTCTCCTCATGGGTCACATTAAATTCCTTAGCAACCAGTGTCAGGAGTCATTTCAAGTTCTTACCAATGGACTTGATGTGGCCGAGAAAATAGGCGACGTTCATCTGAAAGCCTACGGCTATTCAATTCTCAAAGGTTTCTTCTCTTAACCATTCTATTCGCTATTCACAGTCGACTAACCTAAGAGCTTAAATTGATCACTATAGACCTCTATCAGTACTTTGGAGACGCACGTCAGTCAGAAATTGCTCAGAAAATCGCCGAGCTAGAACAAGCGAAAATGAGAATCGACTCAGAGGCAGCCAGAATGCCACAGCAACAAATTTTGAACGTAAGCGAGAAAGAAAGCAGTCTAGAAATTTTTATTTAATCATTCTTGTCTTGGCTGATTCAGTGGAACGACATCAACTTTCCGCAACATTTCTTGAATGCACTGAGAAAAGACTCTAGCCCGGCGAGTGTAGGATCAAGCCCGCAAACTTCGCGAAACGGCCCAAGCCAAAGTGGCATCGCTTATCCCACTTACAATCAAACAGCTAGCCCGAGTTCAAGGCGCCCTAATGAATACCAGCCAGCGCAGGCCGCAAATAGAATGGCCTCACCCTCTTACTACGCAACTATGAACAGTCCTGTTCGCATGATGTCCCCTGGTGCTGTTAATCTCTCGCCGCAGCAACTTCAACAATATCAGTACGCACAAGCGTCGATGCCTTATCCGCAGAACGCTTCGCCCGGCCACTCACAGGGGTATATGCCTCAGCAGGCGTATGGAAATCGACTCTAGTCCTCGCTGCTCTCAACTGAGCCAACAGAACAAGTGAACTATTTTTTTCTTGAATTTTCATATGGAGCAATTTGTACATATTTTCCTACTCATCACCCTTTCGGATTGTCATTTTTCTCCTATTGAGCCAAAATAAATCGATTGACACAAGTCGGATCGCAGTAGAATTTTACCGCGTCAAATCGAAGCAAAATGATTAGTTCAAAGCAGGCAGAAACTAATTGAAATAGCTGATAGGCGATTAGCTTAGATCGTTCGATGAGAGCGTTGCTAAGCGATTCGAGCGGTCGCGACTTGTTCGAGTGTTCGCACTAATGGAATAAGTAAAGAGAGAAAGGAGAAGAATTGGCGCTGCGACAGGTCAAGGAAGGCGATTTGCTCCAAGAGTTGATGAGGCAAATGGCCGCGCCTAATTAGCTTGACGAGCTGCGTAAAGAATTGGTATAGACGCTTTTGAGAGCCAATGAGCCAGAAAGCAGTAGTATTGGTTTCAATTTGAAGTTGATGCTTCAAGCGACGAGTATCAAATAATTATTAAAAGTCGGACGCTCTTAATTTTGACACTTGAGTTGCTTGTAGAAACAATGCCCTCATACGAATGAATTAGAACAGACGTGGAGTTGAAAACTTTTTCTTGCAGTCAGACGCGCAATCAATCGATGGGCTTGCAGCATTAGACAGAAGAGGGGACAAGCTTGAGGAGCAGGACGGGCTTTTAAATAAATAAATGATGAAACACGCTTAGCCAAACAGCATTGTTCGCTTGGTCGCTTTTTTCCAGACCATTGGCCAAAATTTTTTATCTCCATCTAAAATCTGCACCTATCTGAACGCGTTTTCGCTCTTTTTTTTCATTTCTGTTTGCTACGTTTAATGCACAAACAATCTGCAATCCGAATCTGGGCACCTAATTTACAAATTTAATATAAGTTGTTCTCGAATAGCGCGACCTGATGGTCATATGAATGCAAATGCGTCTAAATCGTTTCAAATTAGGGCTCAAATAAGCCTGTTTGCACAGCGCGATAGTCAGCACGTCAGCTAGATCGCTCGTCTATTGGACTGTTTGACGCGACCAAAACACCTGCACGATAGTCTGAGCGCCTTATGTCTCCAGCCCTAAAACTCTTCTTTCCCTAATACTACGTCCTATGCAAATGAATAACTATTTCAAATGAGCTTATTTAGATGGTTTATTTACTCAGCAGCGACGACGGCGACCACCATCCCCGACAACCAGCGAGGAGACGACAAGGCTCACCGCCGTGCTAGTGCCCAAAAATATTTTCCCCTCTCTCTCTCTCTCTTTGCTCAAATTTAGTGCTGCATGCATGAGGCAAATTAATTCAATCGTTGACATTTCTAATCTGATTTGCAACGTTTAATGAGTGCAACGATGATATAAACTCATCGACTTTTTATTTGAGCCGCGCTGTCGCTTTAAGGCTCTATTCAAAATTTTTGCCCGCGTTCATTCTCTTTGGTCCAACTTGTTCGACCGCGCATGCAGTGCGCAGCTGGTGACCATTTCTTTACAAACAATCACTGCAGTTTTTTATTTCTTTGCATTTCAATTCGTTTGCTTTATGCCGACGCCCAGCTTCCACTCTAATTTCATTCTTTTCTCCGAAAGAGCCACAATCCATTCGGTTTTATTTTTCTTCATTTATTTTCCAAATCGTCTTCCATTCAAAATGAGAAAAATATAAATTTCAGAGTGCTGAGGCTCATATAAAAAGAATACGCTGGCGGGTTAGAGCAGAAAATTACAATGCGCCTAGTCTTCATTTCGATCATCACCTTTTTAATCGATCGCACTTAACGCTGCAGTTTTTCAAGACCCACTTCCGTCGGTCCAAGAATCGTTGTTTACTAGCGATCGACCGGAAAAGTGGTGAATTAGAGAGCGAGCAAATTTTATTTTCTCTCTCTCTCTCTTCTTTCTTTAAGCGTATTGGCGTAAATGCTCCACCTCCATTATTACTTGCCAGCTCATTTGGTTAGCAACTAAGCCATGTCAAGTTTGAAATCGCTGCTTTGAAGAGCCAGCCGCATTAATTGATGCTTTGCTCTATAATGAGAACTAAATAGATTGTCGCCATTTTTCTTCATATTCGCCTGAACGAGCTAGTTGAACGAGCAAGCGAGCGGCCAAAGTTTTGTGTATATTGAGCTCAACTCCAATGCGTTTGGTTCTCTCTCTCTCCCTCCCTATGTGTGTGTGTGTGCTCACTTATTCGATTGAGATGAAGAAAAAAGGATTGAGAGAGAGGGTATGGAAACCACAACAACAACAAGAAAATTAAATAATTAAAGCCTCAATCAGAGCGAGTAAGAAACCGAAAAAAAGGTTGAACGAAGAGAAAGGAAGGCGCGAACAGAGTAGCTTAATAGCTGCAGGCAGTCCGCCCCAGAACTCGCGTCGTCAAATGCGATCGTTCAAGCGTCCGACCTTTCAGACCCAATTCTGATGGCAGCTATTTACTTGAAGCGTCCTACGGCAGCTAGAGCGCCTTAAACGCCATTTACGCTCATTTTGTTTTTGCAGACCGCCAACTTAAATCTTGGAATTAGTCCGGCCATATTTCCGTCTTAGCGTCTATCGACGAATTGCCGACATATTGAACCGATAGGCGGACTCGCGTCTCTAAATAAATAGGAGCTTACGCGCCACAAAAAAGTGACTTGCCTTTACGCTTTTAAGCCAACTGACCAATTCAAATTAGAGTCCTAACAACCGAGCCGATCGAGTCAAATTTTCAAGTCAAGCTCTCTTCGCTTTATTTCTTTGGTAATCTGGCTATATGGTAAATGATAGATAAACCGGAGAGACTCGCATCTCTCCTTTCATAAAGCTAGATTATCAATGGTTAAAGCGAGCAAACTTCAGCAACAACAACAACAAAAACAAATTCCAGAAATGTCCAATTATTTATGAGTTTATTCTTTGATTTTAAAGTTTATTGACGGTTTTTGGATAGACTGGGAATCTAGCTGAGAGTGAAAGCCATGCTCAAACAGAAGAAGTGTCCACGACTGTCACTTGCATTGACAACTATTCGGTAGTCGCCCTTGAGAAGCCAGGAGTTCTCTAGGAAGACGGGCGCGTAGGTTGGCAGTGTCTCGTTGAAATTGTACAAGCCCGCAGGAATATTGAACGGGCACTTGCAATTTATTCCGTTTTGTAAAAAGTCTTGCGGACAATTCTTCTCGTTCAGATTCAAAATGTACATGACAGCCGAGCAAAGGTCTTCGAACGCACAAGAGCCTGTGTAATGGCCGTTGACTAAATAGCATCGGATCGGCAACGGAATGCCCGATATGTAACGAGTGATTTTCACGTCGCTTTTTACCGGGCCATCCATCGGACGTTTGAGATATGCGTTGAACAACCAGCGAGCCGGCTGTGGAAACACGATCGGCTAATCAACTGGTCGATGAGAAACTTGCAAATTACTTAATGCAAAATGCCTAACCATCGGATTGATGATGTTGTAGTAGATATCCACATCGGACGGACCGCACAGGCTCCATTGAAGCTGATTATATTGAGCGTTGAGGCTGCCGACCAGGCTCAAGAAGACTATGAGCTGTCCTTGCCAATTCGTTTCTAATATTTTCATTTTTTTCTGTCGATTTTGGAACGACCCAACGGTTTTTGTTGATCACTTGCCATGTTTTGATTCGTCGCTTCTGCCGTGAGAAAATCGACATTCGTTTCATAAGTTAATAATCTTTATTGTTTCTTTTTTTTCATAAATTACCATGAAATAGAGAAAAATAAAAAGAAAGACGAATGATAATCATCATACTCGAGCAGAATAGTTTAGAGCAGCAATTGAAAGCTTCAATTTTTGGGCATGTTGGTCGGAGTTTGATACTCAAAGAGATCGTCGTCCTCTTCGGCCCGCAGTGTCTCCGACTCGAAGCAAGTGCGGTACTCGTTGGGCGTTTGGCTTTCGTTCGGAACGTCATAGTGGTTTTTGGTTTTGTTGTGCGCGGGCGTAGAAGTCAGCTGCTCCTGTGGGATGTGCTCATTCGAAAGGGTTCGATCGGCCGAAAAGTGCGCTTCTTCTTCTTCTTCCTTTAGCTCGGCAGGGCATTCAAGTTTGTTAGATGGAATGTAGCAATATTCATTCTCTTTGCAGTGCTGAATTGTGCCCTCTATTTTAGAGGTGTCGACGTAGCTGGTGCTGTTAAGGTCTTCGTAAACTTCGTTCGAGATTCTTTTAAGGCCGAGATGCGAGTTACTGCTGCTAACGTCGCTTGTATTCAATAGCAGCTGGGCCGTGGAATTGTCAAGTCGAACTGGGATGGGCTTGACTTGACGAGGTAGCTGCTGGCCTGAGCTCAAGTAGATCACGCTACCACCTCCATTAGACACTTGATTCATGTCAATGTAAGCGCTGATCGACTCATTGTTGTAGGCGCTTAACTCGCTCAGCTGCTTCTTGTAGATGTCACTGAAGAAACGCTTTCGATTCGTTAGAAGTAAAAATATGAGAAGGGATGAGAGTATAACGACAAGTATGCACAGCGTGAGGACCGCCTTGGTTGTATGATCACTGACAACAGTACCCACTGGCTCTTGGTAGCGGAATTGAGACGCTGCCAAATGACTGATTTTCAAATCATCCGGATTCAAAAGACTCGAAGGCGTGGTAGTGCTGTTTTCTATAAGAATTCGATGCAATGTGCCAGCCTCGGGCGAACTCATTACGTCTGTGGCATTCGATTGTGGAACGACAACATCTTCGCTGGCCCTCTCCACGTCAATTGGTACATCCACCACTGAATTAGCCGTTAGCGCCTGTTCTTCAGATTTTTTTCAATAAATAGTTTACCTTGGAAAAATATGAAAAAGCCGCGCTTGTTGAACCAAATGTCACTCTTGAAGGTGATGACTGCGTCATTGGAGCTGTTGTAGATGTTGATGAACGACTTTTGGCCAAAGTATTTCTCGTTATTGTTTATTTGCAAATAGTCGGTTGGGTCAGAGGTGCGACTACTCAAATCTTCGAGAAGCAGATCAATCAGAAACATTTCTAAGCGCTGGTTGGGCGCAGGCAGTTTGATGCTGAGCTGACAGTATTGTCGAGATTGGTAATTTCTCGGGTAATTAGGCGAGTGAATGAAGCCATGAACCGGATGTGTTATAGCTCCAGCGCTAGCGCACACATCGTATTTTGGTATCCGACGTTGGTCAAAGTCAACTAAACCCAGTTAACCAACTTATTAAAGATTAAAAATCAACGTCGATGCTTACTCACCAGGGATGCATTCGTAGCGCACATGAAGACTACGAGCTTCAAAATCACAATTGGCGCCGTCGAATCCGTAGCTAAAGTTCTTGGGCGTCGTGTCAAAGTCACATTGCCTCTTGCCGTTGCAATCGGCAGCTCTTTGGTGAGTCAAATAGGCCACGCAATCACGCTCTTGGGTTTTGTTGCTTCCACAGTTGTCTTGGGCGTCATTCGAGTATTTTACTTGACTAATGAACAGTGCAGTTGTTGGCTCGCTACATCTTAAAGTTATCCTCTCGGTCCGGGGCTTTAAGCACACGCTGCTCGTCTCGTGTTTGCCTTTGAGAAATATGAAATAAACCAAAGAATGGCGATCGGGTACAGGTGGACAAATACTCACTGCCACTCGCAAATTCGCAAAGACCAGCGATGGCGAGCACGAGAAGGAAATGCGCCGAATAGATGCGACAGGCTCCAGCGTTCATATTGTATCGCAAGCTCTAGAAAAACAAACTGCCTCGTGTTTTAAGTCAATATTCTCCAAGACACACGATTGGCTCTGACCCAATGACCTTGTTAGGTTCTACGCTGACCGACCCGACCTTGCTTGGCCGTGAGAGCGTCGCAGATATTTAAGAACTGAATGAATAATTAACCACTCGGCTCTGGCGCTAATGCGCTCTTACAACGAAGCAACCTGGAAGGCCTGTAATGTGCGAAATCTGACTCCAAGTGTGAGCCTAAATTCTTTCTTCTTCGTATGCGTGCCTGTGTTAAGACACTCATCTCTTGAAGCTGAGAATGTCAGAGAATTAATCGAAAACATTCGTGAACTTTGACTGCTTTGGTTTCTTATTTGGCAATAGAAACCACCTTTGCCAATTGCGCAACTTAATCCAATTAAGGCCCTTGATCATCATACCCAGTGAACCGAGCAGACCGCCCGACTCCCAAATCGCCAGCTTGTTTCATTCTTTTTGTTTTTTTTCTTCTTGAATAATAATTAAAACGAGCGGCGCCAAAAAGCTCGCGTATCAAAAAGAGGAAGCCTGATTAAGGCGAGGCGTGTCAGCTTGGCCGCCGTTGTTTCTAAATTGGCTTTGGGCGGGCATGGCGGCCAATTTTAAACAAGATAAGGGCCATGCATGATTCAGAAGTGGGCGGTCACGAGAAGTCGGCTCAAGTGCGGAATTTAGCGCGTCCTCAGCTTTCGGCTTTTTTTTTGTTTATATTTTATTAGTACAGAAGAAGAAATTGAGTGATGCCAAGCCAGAAAAAGTAAAACGGCAACCAAAGATAAGAGGGAGAGAGGTGAAAGGAGAACGGGGGCAAAGTAAAGAAAGCGAACGTTAAACAATATCCAAAACAAACAAAAATTCCTAAATCTACTGCAGCAGCTCGGTTAGTCTTTGGGCTTGGGCGTTCAATTCTCTCCTCTCCCCGATTTTAAGCTGCGTATAGTTGAAATAGCGCAATAAGAATATGAATTATTAGCTGCCTATGATGATAATGTTGATTCTTTTGCTCGGTACTTGCTGTTGTCTGCGTGGCATTAAATGGGAATTTTAGACATTGTCAAGCAATCCGCATAGATTCGAATTGAAGAAATTAATCTGTCAAACTCATCAGGCCGTTCATTGCGAATAAATTGAACAAGCTGTTGCCAATTCCATCCTTTAAACAATTTTTATCTTCAGGATGAGCGTCTGAGGCGTTTGTTTTGAACCTTCTTACCAATTGCACGAGCCAGCTCGCGATATTTCAATGTAGGCGGGGCCCCACATTCAGGATGGCTATCCATCCTTGTCGAACGGACCTTAAGTATGAACAGAAGCAGGAGGAGGGCGATGAACACGGTTTTCATTTTTGTGCAACTCCTAGACGAAATTTACTTTGAATCTAAGCTGAGAATAAGGGCCACACATAAACCTTAGAAGAACTAAATAAATACAATCAAATCAGAATCGGAATTTAGATGCAAAAGACTGAGAGCAAACGGTAACCAGGAAGAGTGAGTGCAGATTTGACTAAATGGATCGGCGTAATTCCCTTTCCTGGTCCTATTCGTAATGAAGCAAAATAGTAAAATATTCAAGAGACAAAGATAAAGAGAAGAAAAGCAAGATAGAGGGAGAAGCTAAGAGGAGAGAGAGAGAGAGAGAGAGAGAGAGAGAGAACAGGGCGTGAAAGAGCAAACTCAGGACACGGCTAATGCTAATTCACATCGTTCTTTGTCTAATCAATTTATACTGCTTCCTCTATAAATAGAATGAGCCGGGCGACTGTCTCTCGACATGACTGATGTAATTAACACCCTTGCCCCCGATCCTGTTCACGTTTCAACAACTAATGCCCAAAGTATGTAAAGCAAGAGAGATTGCAACACCTCTCTTGTTCACCGCCTTTGTTTTGTGGGCAAGAGGAATACCTTCGACTTGACTCGTGCTGCTGAAGCAACTGCCGCCGACATGCTCTGCCAAATGCAAACGTCAGCCAAAGTTTTATTCACACCGATGATTAATAAGCGCTAAAAGAATGCAATGTCACTTTCGGCAATGTCACGTTCAAATGTGTGATGCTGGTGTCTGCTAAGTTCAGAGGCCGATTTCACATCAAACTGCTTCACCAACGATTTTTACGAGTCGCCCACTTATGAATATTCGCCAAGCAAAATATGCTCTTAATTGTTGAATTGTCAGCAGCAAACCTCCAGGGATCAGAGATTCAAACAATCCCATAAAGAAAAGCAGACAGCCGGAAGGTGTGGGCGAACCTCCCGAACTCTTGTTCAACTCTCCTGATTTCCTTAGTTCTTTATTCAGCATTCCACCAAGTAGAATCAGGGCATTTCATCGATTTGTTTAAATCCCCGCCGGCTGATCACACGAGCTCGTTGCGCGTCATCTATTACAAAATACCCGCTGAATGAATCATAATTCATTGAGGCTTCCAAGTGCAGCAGTCACGTTTGAAATCGTGTGCGTTTCAATTTGATCCATATTTGATCTAGCATCAAAATGAACTCATAAACGGCCCCAATCAAACCGGAAATGCTCTCTACCCTTGCTGAAAACCCTTGCTGCCTCTCTCAATAATGTCCAAAGTTCAACCTTTAACCTCAGCTCCTGCGTTGTCCCCCGCCTCCCTTCTTCCTCTTTCCCTCTCGCCTTTCTCTCTGCCTCATTCATAAATTAAACGAGCACAAGAATAGCTCCAATTGAATATCTTTTTCGTGCATTGCTCTACAAAATCTGAACCTGGCCACAATGGAGAAGATCTAATTCGTTCGTAATTGGGTTTTATTTTGCAAGCGGCCAAACGTCCGGCCCGATTGTGTGCGACAAGTGCTCACTCGCTTGTATACAACACTGCTTGGCTCCTTATTATATTGTTGGCTCATTTTCATAAAAACCTAATTCCTTTCTAAATCTGTATGTGCTGAGCACAGTGACACACTGCGATCATCTGTGCTCACTAAAACTCGTCACCTATCTCTCTTGAATCAGAAGAGAATGATGGCCGCCTTGGACTCGGCTTGCTCAAATTAGCTAACCAGACGCTCTAGCTCTGATCATCATTTCGCTTTCTTTAGATTTTTCAAATACCAAAAAGGTCACATTGACTAGAATTAAAGCTCAATTGCCTCTGAAATAGGCCGAGCTGTCTTATTTTATTGAAAGAAGAAGGAAGTGAAATTTGGAATGAATTTGAACATTTTCGTATTAGTCTCGTTGCTCCTACTCGGCAGCTTCGCAAACATAGCAAGTGCCATTGGTGTACTAAACTCCACAGGCGAGATATGTGCCGGATCATTTGCAACCCTTGAATGTGAAGTTGATGAGCTGATTGTGGTCTCGGGCGTCCGCTATACAAGCCGGCCAAGCTGCTCAGCTCTGTCGCAGCGAGCTTCCACAGAACTGGATAACTGCCTCGGAATTGAAAAATATGAGGGAAAGTTCAGCCGCGCTTGCAACAGCCTAAACTACTGCTACATACAAGTCGACACTAAATCTCACCGAAAAGGCGACTACGGTACAAACTGTGATTTCAAGTCTAACTCGGCCGAGATATTCTACACTTGCATACCAAGTTAGTAAAGAAGCAAGCGATCTATTCTCATGAAAAGCCTAATTTCTCTTTTGAAACAGAATCCATGAATTCACGAAGGGCGTTCGATATATGCGATTCAACTGGGCCGGCAACTATCGCTGGACTTGACAGCGGCTACATTCATTCGCCCTCATACCCTTATTACTACGGAAATAATCGAGCCTGCTATGTAAACATTGCCGTTCCATCCAATCGACACCTAGTGATTTACATGCTCACCAAATCGCTGGAAGGCCGAGATATGTTCGGACGTCTCAACGACTATTTAACCATCGACAACCAATTGGCCAACTTCGGATACTCATCTCAGCCGCACATTGTCTACAACGGAAACGAGCGTCGTCTTGTTCAGATCAAGTTCTTTTCTGACTGGCTCACAATGAGCAATTTGCAATTCCCCAAGGGATTTCTTCTCTATTTTGAGCGTAATTCACCGTATTTTGTGCTCGGCTCGTCCTCTTACTAATCAAAATATTTCTAGTCTTGCCACTTGAAATGACTGCAATATACGAGACAAGCACGACTACAACTCCGAGACCAACAACAACAACCACAACCTCAACTTCAACAAGCTCAATCTCAACTTCACAGACAACTCAATTCGAGCCTCTTGCTGCGTTCGAAAGAGCCGTTGAGCAAAATCTCAAGCAACTTCAACCTAGAAGTAATTATTGCCTCAACAACCACTACTCTCCTAAGCGCTTCTCACGGAAAAATTGAAAACAGGCGACAAAATGATGGCAGCTACTATTGCGGTGATCGCATTTGCCCTCGTATTGATTGTGATTGCTTTTGGCTTACTGTTAATTTCTCGAAGGTTAGTCCCTTTCTTGGCTATTTCTCACACCGAGTTTCAAAGTCCTTGTTCTTCTCAGGCGACCCAAACAAGCAGACAGCGAGGTCTACTACGGAAAATCAACAACGTACGGAAGCGACTACCAGGGCGGCTCAATAGCTTCCTCGATTCAACTCGAACAAGAGAAGGAGTACACTGGAGGGCAGTCTATTTCAAACTTTCGCAAAGTTCCTTCTCTCGGTGGTCGCCTTCGGGAAATTTACGTGAACATGCTCGGCAATAGAAGATCCGATGAAGAGTTGATCCAAAACGAATGCCAGAATAGCGCCATTGACTCGAGCAGTCACAACGACTCTTCATTTTACTCAAAGCCGGACAAGTTCAAAGCTGACGGAGAGCGCAAGAAGCTGAGAATTTCAAAGAACTCTCTAAAATCAGGAACCAGCATCCGCACCGAAAACGACTATGTCTCCAGTCCGATAATGGAGTCGGTGGAAGAGAGTGATGAGCGATTGAACATTTACGAGGTCACAATTGGTGAAGATGAGCATCATGATGGAGTAGAGCCCCATCAAAAACCTAAAGAGCATGAAAAAGCGGATGACGCCGAAATCTACCAGACCATTAGCGAATCGGACGCTGCAAGTTTAAAAGCGGCCGAGCTGAAGGACCAAGGTTCTGACAAGACACACGACATCACACTTAACAGCGAAGAGCCGTACTCAGTGCGAAACGTGTCTGCTCTTAAGCTGATTGACGATGACGAAAATGACGAATAATTTTTTTTCTCACTTGATTACGACAAAATTTTGATCTAATTCTCTTAATTTTCAATTAATTTTTTTTTTGATTTCTGTCAAAAGCATCAAACAAATGACTTCGATCAGATAAGAATATAATGATATATTTCACATAATAGCTGTAATCTTAATTAACTAACGAACAAATGTATTTATGCTCACATGGACGTTTAAATAAAATAAATTCAATTAAATAGCCTGAAGCGAATGAAGTGAGAGGGAATAAATCAGAGAGCTGCGACGAGTAGCAGCAGAAGGACTGCTCGAATGCAAACGGCTAAAATGCATATCGACACTTTGAGAGGCTCGAGGGCGACTTGAAAGCGATCAGGCATAAACAAACTCACTAGCTCACTCAAGCGCTGATTTGCTCCAAGTTTGTTGCCTGCTTCTCTTCAAGTTTTGACTCTGTTATGTAACCAATGGAAACAGCGTGCAAATGTTAACCTGAACGCCTCGGTTCGTCCCTCCGATTAAGTTGGCAGGTGAAGCCAAGCTAAATCATTCGCTCCAGTTGGCGAATTTTGTAAACTTCATTCAAATGCCAAGTACCTCCTCCTTTCTCCTCTGCCTCTGTTGACCAGGCACTTCTTTTGGCCGTGTGTATGGCTGCCGATTGTTGAGGGCTTTGTTCCTCAGCTAATCGTGTGCTGACTACCACCAAAGAGCTACCGAGACAATTTATTTACTTTTATTTCGACTGATGCAAATTGAGATTATGCTCAATTTCAAGAAATTATTGATTCTTGTTTCCCTAAATAATTTGCTTTAAAAATTCCCGAGGACCAGAGGCTTCTAGTTCGACTTTGCCCTCTTTCTTTTATTACATAACTCAAACTCAATACTGTTTCTAAACGAGCCTTTTGCTTTCTGTTTAGACCGAGTAATGGCGTCTAGCGAGTCGGTCAAAGTTGTGGTGCGATGTCGACCGATGAACCAGCGGGAAAAGGGTCTTAAATGTGTAGTACGTTGCTTGTTATGTGTTTTAATTTCTCACGGTCATTTCCTATTTACTCTAATTTTGTGCGTGTCGATCAGGAGATTATTCGAGTTGATTCAGCTAAAAACCAAGTGGAGCTCATTAACCCTGAAGATTCAAAATCGCCGCCTAAACGCTTCACTTTCGACGGCTCATACGGCACCGACTCTTGCACAGAAACCATCTACAACGATGTCGGCTTCTCCCTGGTTGAAAGTGTAAGCTTGAGGCCATCAAGACTCGGTCTTCCCGTCTTGTTTTATCCCTGCATGACCATCCAGGTCTGTGAAGGCTACAATGGAACCGTGTTCGCCTATGGTCAAACCGGCTGCGGTAAATCATTTACAATGCAAGGCATCAAAGAAAACTCGGCCCAGAAAGGCATCATACCTAGGGCGTTTGAGGTACGTCGAGTTAAAGCATCATTAAGCAGATCGGCGACTTTCTATTCGTTTCACAGCACATTTTCGAAGCAATTTCGATCGACACATCCAAAAAATATCTGATTCGTGCCTCATATCTTGAAATCTACAACGAGAACATTCGCGACCTGCTTAGCAAGGAGTATAAAAATACGCTTGAAATGCACGTAAGTCAACCGTTAAAAGTCGGTTGGAGCATTCAAATTTCATTTGCTTGTCAGGAGCATCCAGAAAAGGGCGTTTACGTGAGCGGGCTCTCTTGTCATGAGTGCAAAAATGTGACCGAATGTGAAAGGCTGATGGACAAAGGCAATAAAAATAGAAGCACTGGTGCAACATTGATGAACGCCGACTCTTCCCGAAGTCATTCCATATTTACGATCAACGTTGAGATGTGCGAACGTGACGATTCGAACGAAGAGCATTATAGAGTCGGCAAGCTCAATTTGGTCGACTTGGCTGGCTCTGAGCGACAGACTAAAACAGGTGCTACTGGCGATCGACTTAAAGAGGCAACAAAAATCAATCTGTCACTGTCGGCCCTTGGCAACGTCATTTCGGCTTTGGTCGATGGAAAGGCCAAGCACATTCCGTACCGTGACTCAAAGTTAACGCGTCTCCTACAGGATTCTTTAGGCGGCAATACAAAGACTTTGATGATCGCGGCAGTTTCGCCGGCGGCCGATAATTATGATGAGACTTTGAGTACTCTTCGCTACGCAAACAGAGCCAAGGACATAAAGAACAAGCCAAGAATAAACGAAGATCCGAAGGACGCTATGCTGCGTCAGCTTCAAGAAGAGATAAAACTTCTCAAAGCTCAACTTGGTGGTGGCGGTGCTGGTCCGGTTGTGGCTCGTTCGAGCATGGAAATGAGACGTGAACAAATTGAGGAAGAAAAGCAAAAGCTGCGCGAAGAGTTCGAGCAAAAGATCCAGGAAATAACAAGGCAGTATGAAGAGGAGAAGCTTGGAAAAGAGGCGCTCAGGCAGCAGATGGATGCTGTTCAGAGCCAATACGAGAACCAAATGCACAATTTGGAAAAAGATGCAAACGACGGAGCTCCAACAGCGCGACCGACCAAATCGGCGAAAGGCCGCCGTAAGCCGATTCAAGCACAGGGAGAAGAGGTCCAGCAGAGGCTGCTCGAACTTGAAGAGTTGATGGTCGGTGGCGAGCAGGCCAATAACGAAGAGCTGAAAAAGAGACGAAGCAAAAAGAAAATGCACGCCGAACAGCGTAGGCGATATTTGGCCGAGTCATTCAAAAACGAGGACGATGACGAGTTCATGCTGAGAGTTTACGACACGATTCAAGACGAAGTTCAGTACAAAACAAAACAGCTCGAACGTGAACAGCAGAAAAATAAATTTCTCCAGGCCGAGGTAAACGATTTGCAGCGCGAATTCGAACAGGAACGCGAACAATATCTGGACACAATAAGAAGACAAGACTGCCAGCTCAAGCTAGTGCAGCAGATAATGCAGACCGTTCAGCATGTAATACCCCGTGACTGCAACTACTACAATATCGACAAGATTCGCAGTCAGGCAAGATGGCGCGAAGAAACTGAGGACTGGGCACTGCCTGAGCTCCGAAGAGAAAAGCTCTCTTTGCCATCAATGGGCAGCGAGGGTCAAATGGTCGACGAAGTTGAAGAAATGAATGGAGGCTATCATCGCCAGCTGGAAAGGCCTACCACCGCGGGTCTTCATCTGCGGCGTCAGAAAACCATGATTGAAGCGCCAATGCCTGTGACTAGAGAGCCTGAAATCGACCGATACAGACTCAAGTTGGAAAACTCTCAATTTTCCGGCTCTGACTACTTTAAAACCAGGCGTCAGAATGAGCTTCTAAACCAAACACAAGATTTGAAGAGTGGAACCTCATCGACAAATGGATTTCGTGCTAACCGACGTGACTTTTAAACTAAATTTTTTTCATATAGTTTTCATGTAAATCTGATTTTACTCGACGGAAGAGTTTAATCGACATTTATTGGATCTTGCTTCCCAGCAGCAACAAAAAAGTAGCTTAAAACATTCGAGGCCTTTTTATTAGTCAAACTTGGGTATCGCTGTTTCTGTCATTATTCTTGAAAAACGGAGGGAAATGGGTGTAAACCGGCAGAGAGACTTGAACTTATTAAGCTCTTTGCATTGCTAGAAAAATAGTTAAAGCTTTTGATGAACGCTCCAAATCTAGTCATTTGCATCAGTCTAACTACGCATTTTCGGCGACTCAGCTGATTATATAAAAATGCAATCAGCCAGTTTCTTTTGCAATTCATTTGTGCGCTATGAATGCAGTGGCCAAGTGCGATGATGTTTGCCTCAGCCCTGTTACATCATTGCATCAATTTTGTTCGCCTTTTGCTCCAAAATTTCATAACTGCCAAACAGCTACTTCCAGAGTCGACTACATTTAAGTTTTTATTGCCGTAGACCACTTGGATTAGATGGTCGTTTTAAATATATTTCAGTCAGAATGATGAAATATTTCAGCAACTTATTGCCCTCGTTTAAATGAGCTCGCTTGAATTTTCCCATTTCATTTGCCAAATAGAATATCTCATGACTTCTCTGTGCATGCTCAGAGCGAACTTGTCGAGGCGAGAACAGCTTGCTATTGCTCGCCTTGCTAAGCAAATCTGGAATGTCTATGGACGACAAGTAAGTCAATCTTGGTATTCAATTTGGTTCCATACTTCCAATCTTTATCTTCAATTTTACTTAAAAGTATTCAAATCAATCAAGAGCTGCTACGTCAGCAATAAAATGGAAGAGCCCAACAATTTTAGACTCAATTGTTCTCAATGATTCGCCCAAAGGATTTGAGAAGTATTTCCCGGGCTCTAAGAAGCCGGCCGCCGACCAGAAGAGCTCAAAGGAAAGCGGCGGTTTTGACTTCACCAAGAAACTCGGAGGTTCCGGTGGAAGTTCCAGCTCTGACAATGAAAAGTAAGCATTTTTGAGGAGACTCAACATTGGGCTAGCCCTCAATCTTGCTTCTCCAATAGACAAGGCCAACAGCAGAAAAACTTCATTTACTTCACTGCTGGTCTGGCCATCATTATGGCCATTTCTTTTTTCAATGAAAGCTACAAGCAAATCACCTGGCGTGACTTTGTGAATGATTACCTGAGCAAGAACCAAGTCAGTCGCCTTGAAGTAGTCAACAAAAAATGGGTCCGAGTAATCCTAAAGCATCCTGAGCAGGTAAATAGTTGATTTTTTTCGATTTTTCTCATTATTTCGGTTTTCTTTATTTTTCTGCTGGGTTGAAGAAAACTCCCTGGTTCAACATCGGAAGTGTTGATGCCCTCGAGCGAAATCTTGAGACTTCTCAATCCGAAATGGGCATTGAGACAACAAGTCCCAATTTCGTTTCCACTCTCTACAAGGACGAAGCAGATCTGTAATCTAGCCGGTTCTATTTGTTTTTACTCAATCAACTTCTCCATCCTGATTTAGAATGACTTTGGTCAATGTTGCAGTCTGGGTTCTGCCGATCGCTTTCATATTTTACATGATGCGCAGAGGCATGAGTGGTCTAGGCGGTGCCCTTGGAGCACCAGGTCGACCTGGCGCAGGTGGGGCTCGTGGGGGTCTCTTTGGCTTTGGACAGTCAACCGCTCGCATAATCAAAGAGAACACTGGAGTCACTTTCAAGTATGTTCGATCATGTTTCAGCTCATATGCTCTTGAAAAAAAAAATTTCGCAAAGAGACGTGGCTGGATGCGAGGAAGCCAAGATTGAAATTATGGAGTTTGTCAATTTTCTTAAGAATCCAGACCAATATACCAAACTCGGAGCCAAGATTCCCAAGGTAGTTTTCAGCATATCTGGTCTAGAAAAAATCGTCTAAGTGATCGATGATATTAAGGGTTCACTATTGACTGGCCCACCAGGAACTGGTAAAACGCTCTTGGCAAAAGCCACTGCCGGAGAAGCTGGTGTGCCGTTTATCACAGTGTCAGGTTCCGAATTTTTGGAGATGTTCGTTGGCGTTGGTCCATCACGTGTTCGAGACATGTTTGCCACTGCGCGAAAGAACTCGCCTTGTATTTTGTTTATCGACGAAATAGACGCGATCGGAAGAAAGCGAGGCGGAAGAAACTTTGGCGGGCAAAGTGAACAAGAGAACACATTGAATCAGCTGCTTGTCGAAATGGACGGCTTCTCTTCGGCCCAATCGAACGTCATCGTGATGGCTGCTACCAATCGTGTTGATGTTCTCGATCCAGCTCTTCTACGTCCCGGCAGATTTGATCGCCAGATTTATGTTGGCCTTCCTGACATAAAAGGAAGGTAAGATCAACGAAAACTCAACTAAAAGGCTTTAAACTTACCGAGTGCTCAAATCCAGAGCATCCGTTTTCAAAGTTCATTTAAAGTCACTCAAAACTGACTTGAACAAAGAAGAGCTCGCTCGCAAGCTCGCTGCTCTAACGCCCGGATTTTCGGGAGCAGACATAGCCAACGTGTGCAACGAAGCAGCCTTGATTGCTGCTCGCGATCTGAACGACAGCATTCTAATAAAACACTTCGAAGCCGCGATTGAACGAGTGATTGCCGGAATGGAAAAGAAAACCCAAGTGCTTCAGCCCGAAGAGAAGAAGACAGTGGCCTATCACGAAGCTGGTCATGCCGTTGCTGGATGGTTCTTACAATACGCAGAGCCTCTACTCAAAGTCTCAATCATCCCCCGTGGAAAAGGACTGGGCTATGCGCAATATCTGCCCAGAGATGCTTTTCTGTTCACTCGAGAGCAGCTTATTGACCGAATGTGCATGACTCTGGGCGGCCGTATTTCGGAAATAATCTTCTTCAATAAAATAAGCACAGGAGCTCAAGACGACTTGCGCAAAGTCACTCAGCTTGCCTACGCTCAAGTAAGGCCCTAACGTTAGGATGCTCAAACTCTTGATTTAATCTAAATGCCAAGGTGGTACATTACGGAATGAGCGAGAAAGTCGGAAATGTTTCGTTTGAGACTCCGCAACCGGGTGAAATGGCTTTTGACAAACCTTATAGTGAACAAACGGCGCAAATTATAGACGAAGAAGTGCGGGAAATAATCAACGGAGCATTCAACCGAACTTTTAAACTTTTGAGCGACCATAAAGAAGACATTGAGAAGGTAACATGCCGCTGGGCCGCCTTACACAATAATTCAATTTCAATTCATTTGTGGCTAGGTCGCCAAGCGTCTGCTCGAGCGAGAAGTGCTTAGTAGAGACGATATGATTGAACTATTAGGCGCTAGGCCATTCAAAGAAAAGACCACCTATGAAGAATTTGTCGAAGGAACTGGTAATTAAACGCAGCTCGCTCATTCCTTCCTCTTCAAATAAAGCAAATTATCAAACTCCAAAAGGTTCGGCCGAGGAAAACATCGAGTTGCCCAAGGGTCTGCAAGGTTGGAATAAGCAAGCGGAGGAGAAAAAAGAATCAAAGTAGCCTGCGCTCTATCAGACATCGTCATCGAAATTGCCGATTCGCTGTTCAAGATAGTAATCTTGTAATATAACAAAGTTATTGACCCAAAATAGATTTGAAATCAACATCAAGCAAATCATGTTGTTTCTTTTCTTTCTTGAATCATGGGCTTCGATTCCTTCAGCCTTCGCACATCATGTCGTGTTTTTATTTTGTCTTTTTTTTTTCCTCAATTTCTTAATATAAAGTGAAGAACTGATCACAATCGCACGTTTAGTTAATTTGCCCATTCGGTAGATGAGGAAGCGGTGTAATTGTCCAAAATTGATTTTTATAAATACGAAACCTGACAGCAATTTAAATAATAGTAATAATAATAATAAATAAGCAGCGCTGCGATTCAGACTAACTATTCGAGTCTATGAAAAGAAATCGGCCGGAAAGTTTGAAACATCGAACTGATCCTGATATGCAACGCCGTCTATTTTGTAAGAGACTTTCATGCGCAGTTTGAGCTTTTCCTTTTATTTGAATGGTTAAAATAGTCGAATTTCTGGAGGGCAATAATCAACAATAAACTTACTTGTTTGGTATTCTGAATGCTCATATTCTGACTGAGAGTGTCCAAGGGAGATATAGAGCTCGAGTTAGGTGGCAATAGATTCATTTGCATGGTCTTGGGCACTGCAGCGCTAAATAAAAAGTCTTCGACTGTGCTCATCAGACTCGAATTGTTCGCTCGCATGATTATCTCATGCTGCTGTTGATTGTTGATTGCTTGTTCACGACTCGGCTCCAATGTTATTTTGACCTCGTTTTTGTCGTACGCAACTATTCTACTGGGTTTATCACTTCGGTTCACGGCCGAAGTGTTTGTTGTTGTAGAAGCTGACTGTGCAGAACCGAACATGCCCAGGAAATCTTCATTCGGACGAGATGGAACACTTGGTTTACTGGCAATGCCACTGTCCGATTGGCCCAAGCCCAGCAAATCGTTTAAGGGATCGATGCTTTTCTGCACGTTGCCACTGGGCTCAGACGGACCTCCAAACAAGTCCAAAATATCTGCGGTGGTCGTTTGGCCTTGATTAACTACTGGCGAAGTTTGACTGTTATTGGTTAACGAAGGACCTCCCATCATGAGGTCCAGCAGGTCATTAGATTCTGCGGCCGTTGTTGGTTTAGTAGCCGGCACAGCCGAAGCATCGTCAAAAATATCAATTAAACCTGAAGACGTTCCGACTTGTGACTTGGGCTCATCTACGTCGCCTTCTTCATCTTCAAATTCGGTTGCAACTGTCGCTGCAGCTTTCATCTCCAGTACAGGCATCTGTTCGAATAGGCCATCGCGCATTGCTGGAAAGTTCCTGAGCACGGAGTTGTATTCAACTGCTCTCTGCTGAAGCTCTAGATTCATGTTGCAGCCATAAATTGACATTATTGATTGAATTGAATCTTTCAGATCTGGAAATCGAGTGGAAAGTTTGACAAGAGCATTGATGGCGTACTGACGGGTTGATAAATGCCCTGCATTGTAATTGAGAATTTTGATGAGCAGGTCTAAAATTTGCTGTTTGCTGAGCTGCTCTTCTTCGCCTCCGTTTGCGGTGTTTGAAAAGTATTGATCACCGTACTCTCCGATGCACCAAGTAGCTACCTGAACAAGCGGCTGTTGAGTTATGTCATCTTTGACCAACATCACCAGCTTTTTCATCGCGTAGATCTGAAAGTCGTCCATATTTGAAATGAGCGTTATGAAACTAAACACAATGCCATCGCGAATATAATTTCCGGCAGTCTTCAATATTCTCATCATCTGATCGATATGCCAATTACGACTGGGCGCGTACTTTTCCAATGCGATGAACATGTCTGACGAGCAGTCGCCCTTAAACTCGGGCTCGCAACTCGCCAAAAACTCCATCAGCTCTTGAGTCATTTCAACCACGTTGCTTTTGTTTATGAGACAAAAGCAAAGCTCCATCGCTCTTCGCTTTATGGATACATCCGGATCTTTGAGACACTCGACAATGGTCGATCGATGCCGTTGAATTGAGTTCAAATCCACGGCCACCACTTTTAAAAGTGTGTTTAAGGCCACGTACCTTCAATTCATTCACTCATTTAGCAATCAATCTTAAAACTTTAAAATATGCCAACCCTACCGAATGTTTTTGTCTGTGTTCAACAGAAAACGCCCGAGAATGTTAATTGCCAGAACCTATCGTTCGTAAGCAGATTAGTTCTTCTTGCCGAATTCGAATTTTTAATTAAAAAGCTTACCCGAAGAGCTGGCTCGGATTTAATGTCTGTAATTGTGAGCACTGTTTCGTACAGTATGGCATTGCCGGCGTTCTTGCTGCTTTCGGTGTTTGTGCAGACCTTAAAATTAAAGATCATTAGACTTATGATATTCTTGTCGGTTGAAAGTAAGGAGCAAAGAGTAAAAACCTGAGCCAAAATGTCGTTCATCTGCTCGCTCGTTTCGGCGTCATTTTTACCCAAAATTCGGAGCAAGCGAAGTATCTTGACTTGAAGAAATGGATCGCTGATGCCAGACACGTCATGATCAGGACTGTATCCGGTAAGAATCAAGTTCTTCAAGATTCGAACCAAATTCGGAACCAACTAAAAGCGGATTGTTTCATTTAGCAAACTGTGGACACGTTCACGTAAATAAACAGAATTGATTATAAGCGTTATTTCGATCAGTTAGATTAGCTCGAACTAATGAGGGATGGAAGGGCAATCGAAATAGTCGAAACGGGCCATTACCTGAACCTGATCGAGCACCAAGAGGGTTTTAATGCATATTTTAAACAAAGACTGGTTTGGAAAAATTAGTAAAGATCAGTTTACCTTTTTGAAATGAACCAGTATATCGGGGCTTCTCTTGCACATTTCAGTTATCAGACCCATGGCACCCATGAGCACTCCGTGGTTCTTTTCGTTAAGCAAATTGCGCACGCAGGGAACGTAAATTTCCATCAGCTCGGGTACTTTGCGGATTATTCGAATAGCGCAGAGGACCGCTTTCTTTTTCAAGTACGGGTTTCCATTTTTTATGATTTTTTCCACATCCACGGCTAGATCGCGACTCATTTCATTGGATAGTATTGAGCCCAATGTACACAGAGCAAGGCCGGCTATGTACTGGTTGGAATTGGTTAAATCGCTTTTGAATCGAACGTTTTAAAGTTGCCTTGATAAAAACCCGAAGCCAAAGATTAGCTTACTTTTTAAGACTTTGAGTGACCAGGAGATGAACGTCTTGGCGCTCGTCCAAAAGAAGCATCACGCCCAAGTAGCCAATGCGCTTGTCGGTATAGCGAGGACCGGCTACAAGTTTGAGACATTCAAGTTGGCCGAAATGAGCCGGATAGCCAAGCATGTATATGTAGAGCAGCTTGGCGACATTACGACACCGCCAGGTCGCGTCCTCAACTCTAAACGAGTCTCTTATGAGCGCGCACTCTTTATTTATCACCTCTCGTTCTTCAGCAGCTGTTTTGGCTGCTCTTATCTGCCTGATCAGGTCTCGCAGCCGCTGGGATGAAGGCGTAAACTTGATGCCCAACTGGTCAAACGCGCCCGCTACTTTATTCTCGATCGTCTCGAACACTTGCATCCTCTCTTGCCGCTTGATTGGTTTGTGTTTATGCTCTGGTCTTGTTTTCTATCACAATTCTAAAAACACCTTAAAAAGCTAAGATATACGATGCCGCTTATACATGCACACGCATTAGAACAAGAGCGACCGAGCGCCGCAAGTATGCGCGGTCGTCTCATTTTGCATCTCGTCGCATTTGAAAGAGAGAGAATAATTCGCTCAATTTCATCATAATCTAAATTATTCAGGTTCAGCCTCATCGCCAAATTTTTTTCTTCTCTCTTTCGCTAATCTCCCGTGCCGGAATAAAATGGAAGGAATGAAATAGAATTAAGAAAAGAGAAATCTCTTAAAAGTCAAACTCTTCGCCCTGTCTAAATTTAGACTGAAATGGGATTGGAACCAAATGAATTGCATTTATATGTTTTGCCCAGCAATTGGCTCTGAATGCCCAAAAAAATGTGCGAGAATTCAAGCGAACTTTCTATCAAGCGTCAATATTTGTACGGTCCCAGTCGAAAAGACACTGAAGATCAATATAACTTGCTCTGGCGCAGTTCTAAATGCTCCTATCTAAAACTAATCGATTTATATCGAAAGCCGGAAAAGAACCATGTAAACGAGTTTTTCCAGAGTGTTGACGATCTTTACAAGTCGACAATTGATTTCATGGAGAAAAATATCGGACCAGAAGTGAACGAGGTCCTACGCAATATCTTGCTGACACTGACAGTTGAGATTGATTCTTTCCGCAAAAACACCCATCTGCTAAAAGACCCTGAGTTTGAGAAAAACTGCGAGCAAATGATGGTCTCGATGGAGAAAATATGCAAGAGTGCTGGCCTAATTCATGAAAAATACCCATCGTTGTTCAGAAGCGCAATTTCAAACTTTTTGAATATAATATTCGACAAAATTAAGCGCGCCATATCTGCAGTTTATGATTTCTTCAAACCTGTTCAAGCAGACGCAGTAAAGTCTGTTGTGTCGCCCTTTTTGTGATTCATTAATAAGTGAAATAAAAGCTAAAGAATTGAAAAAATGTCCACCTTTGCTTTTCAGCAGGTTAGCCACACAACTTTATCATGTATCAGTCAATCGAGCTCTCAGTCAGAGGCATTTGTTTATTTAAGATTGAAGAGATTCTCTACGCTCTGGCACAACTTGAGTCCATTCAAACCGCAGTCCAAGAAGATAGGAATATGAGTGCTCAGCAGAAAAGCAGTCTGCTCTCTTCAGTGCCCGCTCTACTCAACTCGCTGAAATTAGCCAGCTCTACAAGATTTAGCAAGGCCAAAAAGTTCGCCTCACCAGGTTTGATATTCATTCCAGTTCTTGTGGCGTTTTGGTCTTTTACCTTTGATTAGAGCAAATAGATCAGATGGCTGCGTTGAAAAAAAGAATAAGCTCAGTTCAGAGCTGGTTTCAAAGTCTTCAACGACAGCAATTAAACAACAGAATCGTTTACGACGAGGCAATTTCGATAAAAGAAAGTTTCAGGGAGGCCAACTTACAAACCGAGTCTTATTTGAGCCAAACAGACAAACCAGAAAAGTCTGTAAAAACTTCGCGACCCAGGAGCCTTTCCCGGTCAAGCGGCGGTCGTATTTGCAAATCCAAAGCAGTAAAAGAGCCGCTAGTGTTTGTAGCAAGTAAAAATCGAAGTTTGTCACAAGCACCTAAACAGCTTAAGTATCAGCATGTCTCTCCTTCTTCATCCCGTGCCGACAGCGAAGAAGCTCAAAGTCAAGACGCCGGATCGGCGACGAGATGGAATAATTACAAAATACGCCTCGTCAGAGATGAAGAGTTGATACCGATCCATAGTCTTCCTAAAAATTTTTGGAATCTTGAAGACCCGGTCTGCAACCGAATGCTCTTTGGCGATCAAACATAAACCACTCCTCTTTCGGATCCATTTATTAATTTTTCATCGATTCATCAATCAATTCGTCTTGCTCATTTTCATCTGGAATTTTGAGACCCAAACGTATGGCAGTTTGAATAAAAAATGGCCAAAACGGTGCTCGGACTTGCATTTCAATGTTTTGCCGCTTGAACTTCTTGGACAGGTCGAGCTCACTCAAATGCAAATGAAGTGGAATAAACTCGGTCTCAAACTCATTTAAATCCAGTCGTTGAAGGCATTTTTTATCCAAAACCTGATATAATAAAATGCTTGACAAGTGAGCAATCGAACCTTCGGTAGATTAAATTGAATAAAACTTGCCTGAGGCGAAGGCTTAGATTTCAGTGGATCTGCAAGCAAGTATGGCTTTCCCATCACACTTCTTACTCTGGACCAATACTTGTGGTCACCAAGCAATGGGCAAAGATTCTTTATGCAATAGAGCCGTACTCCATCTCCGTTATCTGTCGACTGATTTCTAAACTTGAAAATTCCCTTTTCGATATGTAAGCAGCTTTACTTGAAGTGGTTCGAAACTCAACCAGACTTGTGTTTGTCTCTTCGTTTGAATCAACTACGGTATGCTCTACTTGAACAGTAAGATGCTTGTTGTTTTTCACCTTTTTATGGGACGGATTCTTCTCCTCGAAATACTGAGGCCAAACGTTTTGAAAAAAATTAAAGACTGGCTTGAAAATTCACTACAGACCAAAACTTTTCCGTCAACATCTCGATAACTGACGCAGAAAATCTCTTTGCCACTTTTCTGAATTGGTCGGCCAATTGTTATTCCGCTATTACAAAAAGATATAATCAGACCAAGGTCATAATTGATGATTTGCTTGAGCTCTACAAACTAGAATATGAGGAAAGGCGTATTGTTGCTCGAAAATATCTGTCTTGTTGTTCGACGCACGTCTTCAAACTTTTGCTTGCTTGATGTAAATAAAGTAACACCCGTTTGTTCACTAAATGAGAGTAAAGCTTGACAAATAGTGAGCATATTCTTTTGAAAAGATTACTTGGTAGCGATCGGAAGATTCAAGGCTGCCGGCCATGACATGTGCTGCTTAATGACCGAACTCAAAGTCTTGTTCAGTTCTTGCGTATCATTTTTCTTGTCTTGGCTTTTTAATTAGAGATTCCTGTCGATCAACCTGCCTGCCTTCTTGACTCGACCTACCGTGGGACGGAAAGCCAGAGGGTTTGTTCAATGCCACAACTCCTTCTACTTTGGGTATGTACAAATGCTTTTGAACGAGTTCTTTCAAAGTCTCTATTTTGTTGTAGGGGTTGTTCCTTAGAAAATAGTGGGAAGCTTTTCTAGCCGGCGAACCCATTCTAAAGAGAGGAAGACGTCTGATGTTCGATTAAAGAATTTGAAAATGGTTTATTGACGATTAAAATTGCTCGACTAAATGTTATGCATCAATTTTTAGTTCATTTTAAGTGAATCCTTGAAATTGTCTTCTAATCCTTGCCAGCATTTGTAGTACTCATGGTCTAGCTTCTCGCTAGTATCATTCGCCCATTTGGTCACAGCTAGACCCAGTGAGGTCTCAAACATGAAAGACTTCCAACCACATGGGATTCAGTTAAGTCTATGGGTGCGGAGTAAGTATAATCATACCTGCGTGCCGACTGCTATTTTGGCTGGCTTGAGCTCGGCTTCGCTTGCATTCTTGAAGCATTCGTAATCAGGTCCGTGCGGAACCATCATGCCTTTACAAATTGAGGCTCAGAACTCATGATTTTAATAATTTGCCTCAAGTTACTCACTGTGAAGTGAAGCGCCGCCTGGCCTGAATCCCTCTTCCTGAGCAATATGTTTATAGGGTGACTTCATCTCCAAAACTAGTTTTTCTTACCTTGGCCTCGTAGCTTCCTTTAATTAACCCCATGAATTCGCTCATACAGTTTCCTAAAAATATTTCTTTTTATTCGAGTTCGATTTCCAGTTGTTTTTTTAACTTACGGTGGTAGTACGGGGGTCTGAAAGTGTTTTCTGAGACTGACCAGCGCGGTGGGAAAATGACAAAGTCAGCAATCGCGGTTCCCGGCTTTGCAGACGGACAAGTCAGAACGGTGAAAATTGAAGGATCCTGTTTGGTTGTTGTGTAAAGTGAAATTTTTCCCTAAATGAGGCAAGCTATGGTACCGCATGATCAAAGCAGACTGTATTCACAGCCATGAAATGATCCAAATTGTATTTGTATGGAGCGTAGTTTCCATGCCAAGCCACAACATCAAAGCAAGTGTGATCCTTCAATCACTCTTAAATAAGAGAATAATTTTCTAATGTACATACTACTTTGCTACCTGCTTGGCTTCAAACAAGTGTCCTTGGTATTTGTGAATAATTTTAAATTCGATGTTTGTTCGATGCTCGAACCAGGCAGACGGGCTAAGGAAATCTCGAGGATTGGCAAGTCCGTTCGCACCTTTTAGGGCTTTAAAAAGAGCAAGAAATCGCATATGTATTTGAGTCGCTCACCAATCGGCCCGAGGTGTGGCAAAACAAAATGATTGTCAAACACCTCTAGGATGTAACCTCGAGCAGGCTCATCGGCTTCTACAGCGAATCTTATTCCAGACTGACAAAATCAAGACGCTAATTAAAATCATAAAGAGTGATTAGATAAGAATTGATGAACTAAACCTGAATCACACAGATTTCATTTGGTTCAACCATCATCCGGCCAAACTCAGTTGTGATAAACAAAGTGGCTTGCTGTGGGACTAAATGGGTGTTGAGAATTAGAGGAGAGTTTGATAAGGGACCTGAGAAGATGGATAACCGATTAGAAAATCGCCATCAGAATTGCAAAAAGCTTTGTTTTCCATTGGCTTGTTGAAGGAATAAATGTGAATGGCTATACCGTGACGAGATCGAATATCGCCTGCACCAGCAATAGTCGCCAAGCCCTAAATTTAGTGAAGATTAGCTCCGTCTTTTATGGATATGAGTAGACCACATACTTGAATGAAATCTATTGAACTTGCAGGTGAAGGCAAATCGAACGGCTTCCATCTAAGTTGATTAGGATTCGGCAAAGTTTCATCCCAATCGTGAGTGAGCAAATTTTTCTCTATTCTTTGAAAAGGCAGATGCTTGACAGAAGGCAGAATTCGGTAGACCCAACTAAAATGTAAATTCTTTTCAATAATGACAAGGAAAAAGCCAACAAAATGCTTTCTGCCTTCTCTGATTATGTTCTCTAGGAGCAGTGAATGCTGTTCCTGATAGCTGCTCTGCATAAAGACCATACGGGCACTTCTGTGGGGTATTCTGGTCCACGAAAACAATTATCGGATGAGCTTGCTTCGGAGTTGATTAAGTGAGGGCGTACCTGACCAACTGGCAAAGCGTTGGGACAGCGTGAGTCTTCAGAACTGAAATGGCTTCCAAATCCGCTATGATACTAGAAAGGAATTGTCAGCTTTCGCATTCAAAGCCTGAAAGGGTGTGTTTGACGCAATTTTCTTACTTTAAGCTCTTTCCAATCAGAGTGCGACATTTTTGCTATGTTGTATTCTCAAAAGAAAATTCAAGTTTTACTCAGATTGGGTTGAGAATAGAAGTGAAGTGACGATGAATGCGTTTTTATTTTTGTCGTTTATAAATTTATATGCGACGAATGGGTGTGAGAGCTGGGCTGATTCAATAGTCAAACTTGCATAGGAATTAGACGAACCACTTATTCTATTCTTCACCATATGGAATCAATTTAAAACGAGACAGACCCTCGAATCGTGCCCAAATGACAAGATCGTGCAAGCGAATTGATGATAAAATATTTCATTTTGAATAATTTATTTAGTCTTTTTTTGCCTGAATTTTCACACGTGAGACTCAAGCAGCTTAGCTGGCAGCAACACCAGCACCAGCATTAGGTCCCTTTCTTCGGCCACCAGGTCCAACAACCACGTTGACGAATCGACGGTTGTATTGCATGCGTCGCTTAGCACGACCGGTCAATGGCTTTTTAGCTCGCTCTTGCTTGGCAACCTTAAAGATGTGAATGAACCAGTTAACCAAAGTCTGAATCGAATTATTCAAAACAAAAAACGGATCAATGTACCTTAGGAGTCTGTCCCTTGACTTTACCGGCACGAGCCAAACTACCGTGCACTTTACCACCGAGAAGACCAAAGTCCAAGTCGATAGTGGCCTGGTTGTCAATGCTGAAGTTGTAAAGGGCCTGTTCATCTCGCATGGGCTGGCCGTTGAAGAAAAGGTTCATTTGACTGGCATTCTCAACATTGAAAGCTTGGGCAACAGATTGCTAATAAAGTGCATTTGTTAGATTTTTGTCGGATAGGCCATAGCTGGAGTGAAGTCAACCTTTAGCTCGCCAACGAGCTGCATCTGGTCGACCTCGACCGACTTGATCTCATTTCCTCGAATGAACAGCTGCATTTTGAATCCTGGGGGACTCTAAAATGTCAATTGCAATTTCTGATTACAAATAGTCCATCACTCAAAATAGTTTTAATTCGGCATTGAAAATTGACAGCGGAGTACAGAGTGCGTAGTTGGGCGTTGAGACCATTACTTAAGCTTTCTGGGCTATGCTGAATTTTATAGACATGTTATTGCCGTTCTTCGCGCAACAAATGCTTTTGCAATACCGTCTCCTCACCGCATGCTCTCTCATTCGAATACACGAATGTAAAAAGATAGAATGGGAACAGAGAAATTTTTCTTGCTTCATAATTTCCGACCATCACACGCTCTAAAGTTTCTTTTGCTTATAATGGCAAATTTATCATCACATTACCACCTGGTGACGATAACAATCTCGATTCTTGATTTTTTTCACGCTCTAATCAAAATCATGCGAACAGAGCAAGTTTCAATTCTGAGCTTGCGCTTGACAAACGCACAAAAGGTTTTCAATTAATATGGCGCATACTGTTGAAGTTTAATAACAGTTGAAGTTAAAGATCGTTGAACTTAAAGATTTGGGTGACAAAACTCATTCAAGTATGAGAAAGTTTATGATAATGAATGCATTATTTTGCCAACTGAGCACTTGGCTCCAATTTTTAAGTTAACGTGCCGATCTTAGACGTCTGCTCAATTTTTGCTCCTTTCCTACACTAAGGTTTTAAATTTTAGAGCTTCTCGCCATGGTTCGAGTCAAGTATTCGTTCCTGCTGAAAGTTTTCGCGCTGGCCGCCTTTTTATTCTTCGTGGTGCCAAGTTTTTTCAATGCGTTTAGCTCACCGGACGACAATCGAATACATCAATCACCTCATGATCAACCAATTGAAGCCGATCGAGACGCTGGTCGCCAAGTCATAAATGGGCAAGACAATAAAAGAGTAAATCCGCTGTTGAAACTAGTTTGAGCAAGTTTTCTCTTCAACTCTGAAATTCGCAAAGCCTGAAATAAAGGAAGCGGTATTCAAGCGCGGGGTTATCGGAAATTATGAACCAGTCAATAAGGAAGTGCGTTCCGGACCTGGTGAAGGAGGCGTTGGTGTCACACTTGATCAGAGCGAAGCCGCCGCTGCTCAAAGAACCGTCAGAGAGTTTGGCTTTAATATGATCGCAAGTGACAAAATCTCACTTGATCGTAGGATCAAAGACACGCGTCCGGATGAGTATGCCCTGACTACCCTTTTTACGGCATTGTGATTAATTTCTTGCCCTGACTCAGGTGCAAGTACTGGCATTACCCAGATGTGTCACTGCTGCCCAAAGCCAGTGTTGTCATCGTATTCGTCAATGAAGGATGGTCGACTCTGATGCGTACGGTTCACAGTGTCATAAACACTACACCTCCGGAGCTTCTTGCTGATATAATAATGATCGACGACTTTAGCAATAAAGGTAAAACAAGCTTACTTCCTATTTCACAGAAAGATCAAGTTAATTAACGAAACTAGAACACTTGAAAACGAAACTCGAGGACTACATAAAGCGATTTGATGGCAAAGTAAAACTTTATAGGACAGAAGAGCGAGTTGGTTTGGTGAAAGCGCGCGTGATCGGCGCTGAGAAAGCCAGTGGAGATGTAATTGTTGTACTTGACGCGCACTGTGAATGCGTGGACAACTGGCTTCCACCTCTGTTGAGCAGAATCGCCGTCAACAGGTTAGTCGACTTGGAATTTCATTCCTTAGAGAACTGTGTGAATGCCAAAAACTGAGCGATTGGCATCATTCTGCTCGGTCAATATTGTCTCTGATGAATTTTTGTAGAAAAACACTCGCAGTTCCAATTGTGGACGGAATCGAGTGGAACACACTTGAGCACAATGGCTATTCGTCTGACACTAAATCGGTTGGTGTGTTCGAGTGGGGTTTCTTGTATAAAGAAATGTCCATCTCAGAGAGCGACTTTCATTCTAAAACCCATCCAACTGATCCAACTCGGTAATCCAACAGACGAATTCGATCGAGTGCTCAAGAGTGTTTGTGTTTTGTGGTCAACTCTTAAATCCTTTCTGAGTTTACAAATTTGAATAGAAAAACGCTGGCTGTGCCCATTGTGGATAAGATAGAATGGAATACATTGGCACACCGGGTAGTCTATCCCGAGGGAGCGCTCTACAAAGGAATATTTGAATGGGGCTTTCTTTACAAAGAAATGCGCCTTGGCGAATCTCAAAATGAGCACTTTAGCATGCCGTATTGGTCAGTTCTCATGTTTAATCAGTCTAGTCAATTTGAGCTCAGTTTTTGGTGCTTGTGATCAGTCATCCTTCATCCAAGTCATCATTTGGCTCTTGATCTTTTAATTATAATCTAAACATACGCGAACGGCAGAAAGGCGCTAGCGATTCCAATAGTTGACGGTGTTGATTGGAACACGATGGAGCACCAAAATATTTATGGAAATGCCTTAAATCGTGGAATATACGAATGGGGCTTTCTTTATAAAGAAACTGAAGTTCCTCAAGTTGAACGACAAAAGCATTCGTTGAAAAGTGAGCCATATTGGTGAGGATCATTAATTAGCTAATTGGTCTATTGTTATGATTTTGTTAACATCACAACTGGCGCCAAATACTTGTTTCAAGTTGACTAACAAAACACAAACAGTCTTGAATCGAGCAAGCATGTTTTTCTCATTTTTCGCCAATATAGGTCGCCTACACATGCCGGCGGACTTCTTGCCATTGATAAAAAGTGGTTCTTTGAACTTGGTGGATACGATCCTGGAATAAAAATCTGGGGCGGCGAGCAATACGAGCTCTCTTTCAAGGTACTTTATAGATTAAGCCCCTGTCTATAAGAGAGCATTTTGTCTTAATTTCGCTGCTTAACCATTAAGGTTTGGCAGTGTGGCGGTGTCGTCGAATGGGTTCCTTGTAGTCATGTAGCTCATATTTATCGAGGACCTCGCACTGAATCTGTCCACCCTCGAGGAGGAAATCCACATCAGACCTTGATAGTAAGCCCAACACATATACGCAATCTGATTGGTTAAAATTCACTTCATCCAAATTTAGAATCATATGAGAGTCGCGGAAGTCTGGATGTAAGCCCTTTTTTATTATGGCAATCTCTAGCTGATAAAATAAATTTTGGGATTAAAAGGGACGAGTACAAAGAATATTATTATATAAGAGAACCGCAAATCAGAAAGTTAGATTTCGGAGATATTTCTGAACAACTTGCAATAAGAGAGAAGCTGCAGTGCAAGCCATTCAAGTATTTTATGGAAAACGTTGCCTATGACCTCACCAAGAAGTTCCCTTTGCCTCCTAAAAACAAAGTTTGGGGCGAGGTAGGATTCTGTCGCCTAAAATTAAAAATCATCCAAACACACACTAATAATTCTTGTTCAAGTGCAAAAATGTCGAACACAAGGTATGCATGGACACAAGAGGGGCTGGATTCGGCCAAGCGATAGGAGTAGGTCATTGTCACGGTATGCTTGGAAGTCAGGTAAGAAAAGCCTTTAAGATCTCTCCAAGTCCAACTTCAGTTCAAATCGAATTCTCAAAGATGTTCCGGCTGAACATGGAAGGGGAAATTTCTAGCGGAGAACATTGCTTCGTTTCGGATGGCAACATGGTTAAAAAGAAATTCTGCCTTGACTATCGTGGTATTTGGAACCCTGTTGGGGAATGGGCTTACGATGAGGTAAATTTCTGCACTCAATTCTTTTCACTGTGGCTGCCTAAGATTAGAATTTATAAAAATAGGTCAACCAAACTATAAAGAGTAATAAAGAAAAAACTTGTCTGACCACTGATGGAAACAAGCTGTTCCTGCAAGAATGCGATTCAAATAATCCCAACCAGAAGTGGACTTGGCGCGAAATCTATCTCTAAACACCAGCCTAGCACTTTAAATCCGTATCGTTTGTTTACTACTTCCGTTCGGGTTATTACCCGTACCTTTTCTAATAGATTAATTACAACCAAAAAGGCAGGACATGCTGCTATACATGGTGCCATTACGACCAAATAAACTCTCCACGATAACACATCTCTAATTGAAGAAGTGTTTGTTTAGAACTCTAGAAAAATAGCGCGAAGACTCTGACGCGCATTGGTCGAGCTCTAAGAGAGGATTATTTGGTGAGGGAGTCTAGTGGATGGCGCGCAAGCACGTTTCTTAATGACAGCTGTCTGATAAAGATTGCTCAGTTGGTCGTCTGTACTAATAAGATAATAATCGTCTGAATAAATATTAGATAAGAGCTTGCTCTTAATGGCGATCTAATTTAGAACTTGGCGAGCATGCGACCTATAATAAAGGAAAAAAAGTTTATGAAGACCCACAGATCTAAGCAATGAATAACTTCTACATTTCGGTAAAAAAAATTTATGAAAGAGTAAAAAGATATGAAGGTAAGTGGATAGCAGAATTTTAATAATCATTTATTCAATAAAGTTCCTTCAATAGGCAGAATAACCAGAAACGCATGTCTTGCGGGAAATAAAAACAAAAATACGACGGAGAATAGGATTGGTAAATATTCTGGAGTAAAAATACTAAGCGTTATAACTCAAGTGAAAAAAAACGAAAGGAAATTTCTCACGGCCTAAGTGGCAAGTTTCACAGTGGAAGGGCAAGGTTCTCGTAAGGACAGAAAAGAGAGAGGCATTTCCGATAGAGCTGGGCAACAAAGAGACCGCCAGGAATGTTGACGCGACCGGCCTCCGAACAGAAAGCACAGGCGGGCATGTACAGATAGCCCTGAGTCAAAGAAAATGCCGCCAGGTTGTGTTTACCAACGATAGCGCAACGGACATTTTTTGGGCGTTCGAAGGACGTGGCGATGCGGCTCGAAAGCTGCCGGCTCACTCGAGACAGATGGTTAGTTTAGACTGCTTGTCGCAGAGGAGCTTGATATTTTCTATGAGCGGGCCATGGAGAGAGTCTATTCTGGACTCGCCTCACTGGTACATCGTTACTATTTTGGTTCAATAAAAGCAGACGGGGCGAAAATTAGCATGTCTAGATCGAAGAGGGGGGAAGAGAACTCGAGCCTGGGACCAACGGAGGATCAGTAGAGAGCAAAACAAAGTGAATTGGAACCATTCATTTGTAGAGAAATTATTGTTCAACGAAAAACAGTTTAAGGAAAATTATTGTACAGAGGGATCGGCCCACAAGTATAGCGGACAGGGGAGTTAAGCCAGTCGAGTTTAATTTTGCTTTAAATTTTAAGGTTTGCTGGCCTTGAAAAAGGCCGGGGGTTTTAGATTGAAACTGTTCGAGAGCAGTTTATTTGGAGCTGGTGTACTTGGTGACCGCCTTGGTGCCTTCGCTCACGGCGTGCTTGGCCAACTCTCCGGGAAGAAGAAGTCGCACGGCGGTTTGGATTTCGCGGCTGGACACGGTCGACTTGCCGTTGAGGTTGGCAAGTCGCGATGATTCAGCGGCGATTCGCTCGAAAATGTCGTTGACGAACGAGTTCATGATGCTCATGGCCTTGCTGGAGATACCAGTGTCAGGGTGGACCTGCTTGAGGACCTTGTAGATGTAGATGGAGTAGGTCTCCTTCCTTCGGCGCTTTCGCTTGCCTTCTCCCTTGGCTCCCTTGGCGGGCTTGACGGCCTTCTTGGCTCCCTTGGATGGTGTCTTTGGTGGCATTTTCTTCTTGAGATCGATTGCGACTTTTTGCCGTCTTATTGCTGTGTAATAGTATTTATATAGAGAGCGCTAGTAAAACTTATTATTCTAGCGCAAATTATGCGCAATATAAAGTGCGCTCGTAGACCAATCCGCGCCGCTGGTTTTACTATTTATATAATTATATATATAACTAATAAATTATATATATATATAACTATTAGTAGGGTCAAAGTTTATTTTAATTATGCCCGACAAAGAGCAACCGACTACGCTGATTGCCCGGGTCGGATCCAATCGTCGCCGACCTAAAACTCAAATTCTAATCATGCCCAATCAGACTGCACATATAAAAGGCTTGGAAATGCCTGTTGTCCAGCATTGAGACTAGAGTTAATCTAACCACACTCACACAAAGCAAGCAACATGTCTGGACGAGGAAAAGGAGGCAAAGTCCGCGCCAAGGGAAAGACCCGTTCATCGAGAGCCGGTCTTCAGTTCCCGGTCGGTCGTATGCATCGTCTGCTCCGTAAGGGACACTACGCCGAGCGAATTGGAGCTGGCGCGCCAGTCTATTTGGCCGCAGTTCTCGAGTACTTGAGCGCCGAAATTCTCGAGTTGGCCGGCAACGCTGCTCGCGACAACAAGAAGACCAGAATCATCCCCAGACATCTCCAACTCGCCATCAGAAATGACGAAGAGTTGAACAAACTTCTCGCTGGAGTTACCATTGCACAGGGAGGTGTTCTGCCCAACATCCAGTCTATTCTTCTGCCTAAGAAGACTGAGGAAGTAAAATCCCAGTAAATTTACTTCACAAATCTCAAACCCCCGGCCTTTTTCAAGGCCAGCAAACCTTAAAAATTAAAGCAAAGTTGACTCTTCTCTCTCGCCTTCATTCGTATCCCTTTTCCTGTTTTTCATTAGTCTTCAGCTTTCTGAAGCGTCGAACAACTAATACCAAACAGATGGAAAGTATTCTTCCTGTCTGTAGTGCCTTCCAGTAAAATTGGATAACCTTTTCGGATCAACTTATAGGTTGCATCTGCATGAAGCTGATCACAGTAGATAGATAGATAATCGTATGATCCTAATTGATGTTAAAAAAAACGTAATATGGGTTAATCGATGGCATCTTCATCATCCTATTAGTTATCGCCATACTTAAATCGAGAATCCGATATAAATGGATCGTTTTCATCTTTTCCAAAAATTTTTTTCGAATTAATTGCTTTTCTTATTCAGCGAACACAAACAGATTCAGGTTTTTCATTATAGCTTGAGGATTGCTGGCTGAACATTGCATCCATAAAAGGATTGAATACCTTTTTTCAAAAACTTGGTGGTTTGTTCTGACCACTCAATTTGAGATTTCACGTAGGCCTTAGCCAAAATTAAGGAACTCAATTTTTCTCATGTTTTATCTATAGTCTTATAATCAATTCGTTTAAAAATTCTGTTTTTAAGTCTCTTATTAGAGACTACTTAATCAAACTCTTTTTACCTAGGAGACTAGTTTCGCCTGATTTTCTTCTATTACACGGATACCCTATTTGAGTGCTGGGATCAAAACTTCAATCTCATTAGATTGCTTTTTTAAATTTGCGTATCTCAAATTGTTAGGGATTAAGCTCCGGAATCAGCCAAATCCGGTTTTTGTTAATTAATTTTTATCCTATCAAAATATTAAAACTTCCCTTTACGAAGTTGCCCCTTCTTTCTTATTTAGCTCAAAATAGCACTATTATTTAAAGCTCTTTCTTTCTTTTCAAACGAGAGCTTGTATTACGCCAAAATTCAAACGAGAGCTTGTATTACGCCAAAATTATCGTTTCTTGAACCCCAACATTTTCTTCTTTAGCGACTTGAGGTCTTTAGGTTAGCTCAGGAACAAGACTAAGTAAACTTGGACCCACCAACCCTAGTCATCAGAGTAAACATCGCTATAAGAATCGAGCCTTAAACCGCCCCCGAAATTAAATCTTAAGGCTAAGCTTTGAGAACTAACCAATAGGGAGGCAAACTCATCTAGGGACATAGCAAAACCAAACCATGTGCTGAATTTCAGTCATTTCAGTTTGGTTATCCTAAAATCTATAATAGTTATAGTCGAAGCGAAATCTTTTCCAAAACAGCACTCCTTGGGTTGTTCCTGATGAATGGCAATCACAGTTTTCATAAGTACGGTAAGGAGAGCGAAAGTACATAACGAATATGGAAGTTTGTGAGAAGGACTCGGAAGCATAAGCATACGGATAGGTGTATGCTTTTGTGAGAGTATTCAAATTGTGGATCATATCAAACAATATTTTGTTTAAGAATGTGAACCATAAAAATATGTAAGTGTTAGCTGAAAAAAGGTAGTGTCATTAAAATGCATTCGATCGAAAGGTTATGGGTATTTCTTGTTCTAAATGAAAAAGTCCATGGGAACAAAATAGAAATAGGGTTGGATGTAGTAAAAAAAAATCAAGTCGAAAACAGGAAAGGAGATACGAATGAAGGCGAGAGAGAAGAGTCAACTTTGCTTTAATTTTTAAGGTTTGCTGGCCTTGAAAAAGGCCGGGGGTTTGAGATTTGTGATGTAAATTTACTGGGATTTTACTTCCTCAGTCTTCTTAGGCAGGAGAATAGACTGGATGTTGGGCAGAACACCTCCCTGTGCAATGGTAACTCCAGCGAGAAGTTTGTTCAACTCTTCGTCATTTCTGATGGCGAGTTGGAGATGTCTGGGGATGATTCTGGTCTTCTTGTTGTCGCGAGCAGCGTTGCCGGCCAACTCGAGAATTTCGGCGCTCAAGTACTCGAGAACTGCGGCCAAATAGACTGGCGCGCCAGCTCCAATTCGCTCGGCGTAGTGTCCCTTACGGAGCAGACGATGCATACGACCGACCGGGAACTGAAGACCGGCTCTCGATGAACGGGTCTTTCCCTTGGCGCGGACTTTGCCTCCTTTTCCTCGTCCAGACATGTTGCTTGCTTTGTGTGAGTGTGGTTAGATTAACTCTAGTCTCAATGCTGGACAACAGGCATTTCCAAGCCTTTTATATGTGCAGTCTGATTGGGCATGATTAGAATTTGAGTTTTAGGTCGGCGACGATTGGATCCGACCCGGGCAATCAGCGTAGTCGGTTGCTCTTTGTCGGGCATAATTAAAATAAACTTTGACCCTACTAATAGTTATATATATATAATTTATTAGTTATATATATAATTATATAAATAGTAAAACCAGCGGCGCGGATTGGTCTACGAGCGCACTTTATATTGCGCATAATTTGCGCTAGAATAATAAGTTTTACTAGCGCTCTCTATATAAATACTATTACACAGCAATAAGACGGCAAAAAGTCGCAATCGATCTCAAGAAGAAAATGCCACCAAAGACACCATCCAAGGGAGCCAAGAAGGCCGTCAAGCCCGCCAAGGGAGCCAAGGGAGAAGGCAAGCGAAAGCGCCGAAGGAAGGAGACCTACTCCATCTACATCTACAAGGTCCTCAAGCAGGTCCACCCTGACACTGGTATCTCCAGCAAGGCCATGAGCATCATGAACTCGTTCGTCAACGACATTTTCGAGCGAATCGCCGCTGAATCATCGCGACTTGCCAACCTCAACGGCAAGTCGACCGTGTCCAGCCGCGAAATCCAAACCGCCGTGCGACTTCTTCTTCCCGGAGAGTTGGCCAAGCACGCCGTGAGCGAAGGCACCAAGGCGGTCACCAAGTACACCAGCTCCAAATAAACTGCTCTCGAACAGTTTCAATCTAAAACCCCCGGCCTTTTTCAAGGCCAGCAAACCTTAAAATTTAAAGCAAAATTAAACTCGACTGGCTTAACTCCCCTGTCCGCTATACTTGTGGGCCGATCCCTCTGTACAATAATTTTCCTTAAACTGTTTTTCGTTGAACAATAATTTCTCTACAAATGAATGGTTCCAATTCACTTTGTTTTGCTCTCTACTGATCCTCCGTTGGTCCCAGGCTCGAGTTCTCTTCCCCCCTCTTCGATCTAGACATGCTAATTTTCGCCCCGTCTGCTTTTATTGAACCAAAATAGTAACGATGTACCAGTGAGGCGAGTCCAGAATAGACTCTCTCCATGGCCCGCTCATAGAAAATATCAAGCTCCTCTGCGACAAGCAGTCTAAACTAACCATCTGTCTCGAGTGAGCCGGCAGCTTTCGAGCCGCATCGCCACGTCCTTCGAACGCCCAAAAAATGTCCGTTGCGCTATCGTTGGTAAACACAACCTGGCGGCATTTTCTTTGACTCAGGGCTATCTGTACATGCCCGCCTGTGCTTTCTGTTCGGAGGCCGGTCGCGTCAACATTTCTGGCGGTCTCTTTGTTGCCCAGCTCTATCGGAAATGCCTCTCTCTTTTCTGTCCTTACGAGAACCTTGCCCTGCCACTGTGAAACTTGCCTATTCAGCCTTGTCCATGCCCTTGAGTTCCTTATTTTATTTTTATACGAGATGATTAATTCGTTATTATCTTTGATTTTATTTAACTCGCTATTTTGACTTTAGCTCCCGTATTTCCCTATTAGTTCCTACTCGAGTTTATATGATATATTATGCGCACATTTTTATTTCTTCCAATCTATTTACTTCTTTTCTAATTATTTTCACCAATACGCATTCTGCCCAATCAGTATCGTCCGGCTGTATGCCAATTCAATCCTCGTGCTACATCTTACAATATAAATACACGATAACTTCTTCAGTCTTCATATCGAAAAGTTATATACTTCAAACTTCTCATTCACAATGGCCCGAACTAAGCAAACTGCTCGAAAATCAACCGGAGGAAAAGCCCCCAGGAAGCAACTTGCCACCAAAGCTGCCCGTAAAAGCGCGCCTGCCACTGGTGGTGTCAAGAAACCCCATCGTTACCGCCCTGGTACTGTCGCTCTTCGTGAGATTCGACGATATCAGAAGAGCACTGAGCTTCTTATTCGAAGACTTCCTTTTCAACGCCTTGTTCGTGAAATCGCCCAAGACTTCAAGACTGACCTTAGGTTCCAGAGCTCGGCCGTTGCTGCTCTTCAGGAAGCTAGCGAAGCCTATCTTGTCGGTCTTTTTGAGGACACCAACTTGTGTGCTATCCACGCCAAGCGAGTCACCATTATGCCCAAGGATATTCAGCTTGCTCGTCGTATCCGAGGCGAACGTGCTTAAATTTCTTTGATAACCAACTCAACCCCCGGCCTTATTCAAGGCCACAAATCCTCAAACTTAAAGCAAAATTGATAAGTTCACTCTGTTTATTTAGCTTTGCTATAAGACTTGAACTATCGCATAGTTGCCGAATTTAGCGGTTGTTCTGAACATATCCCTTACTTGATTACTCAGAATTACTTCGCATGCTCTTTTTGGCGAAGTCTTTGGCAATGTTAAATGCGCAACTGTGCCCATACCGCACTCTGGTTTACCAGGTGGATGCCCGGTACAATAGTGACTTTCCAAAATTAAATAATTCGCCCTGTATGTTACTTTGAGCAGAGAATAAATTTCATTCACCGGTCTAAATCCGTAGAGCAGTGAATAAGTTTGTCTGACTCGTTCTCGTAATCCTACGTCTTCATAGTGCGGATGAAGGATTATCGGTCTATCGGTTGAGAGTTTGACATTTGCCAACGTTGGCATTGATCCAGCAATCGCGTCATCATGACTTGTATTTTCCAATATCCATTCTATCAAACGCTCACCATAAGGATCACTAAATTCTCCTTCCATGCGTGTCTGGGCAAATAGGTTTTCTAGGCCTTTTACTGACATAATTGAGATCAGTCCGACCAAAATTGAAATCCGAATCCACTTTTGATCCATTGAAATAAATTTTAATGACGAAATGGCTCGTTTCAATGAATCGCCTGCTATCATTGAGGCCAACAGACACAAATAAGGCGTCCAAAAGAGTTTAAGTCTCATGATCAACAACGCCATCAGAGCATAAGCTGTGTGTTGTAAAACCAGATAAGTATTTATTCCATCTGCAGCTTCGACTGGCTTATTTCTACACCATTTTAATATTCCGTTGACGGCATGATAGAAAAATTGAACCAATGCGACTGGAAGAAGCATTGTTTTAGTTAGATTTACGAACGTACTCCGTTCCAGGAGGTCGAACTCCTTGGCGCACGTGTATAGACGAGTGTCGAAAGTGTGTTTGCTCGGATTCATCTTGCTCATTAGAATATCCCAAATATGTGAATCGTCTTGTTGATTCGAAAGTCGGTTCAGGAGCAAGGCTTTAAATGCGAAAGTAAGACAAACAAGCACAAGGCAGCGACTAACAGCCCCAGCTATTCGGTGTTGTCCGAATGGAATTAAAAAATGAAAATATAAAATAATGAGAGAAGAAACAAGTAGACAAGCGTAGAAAGATGTGATAAGCATTCGATTCGCAAACATTAATATAAAACAAACAGCAAGAGAAGCTGTGTGAGATTTTAAGATGCAGAGGAAACGAGATCGGCTGATAAAACCAATAGAGTATGTGGCGAATAGGCAGGCGACTTGCGTGCCCAAAGAAAACTGAGCAAATTGCCACGGAAGCATATAGAGAACAGTAGAAATGGTTAAGTTTATGCTCAATCTACCCTCTAAGCTTTTCTCATCTTTGAGTGTTCTTACAAGTGTCAGAGTTTGAAGAATGTGAAAAGGAAAGGAAAAGCTTTCTCGAAGTGCAGGTGTCCACATGACTCGAGTAGCTTCACTATGGTTGTAGAAATAGCATAGACAAGCGATTGTGCCGGCGGCTAAGCTCTCAGAGCTGACTGACCAAGCCAGTATGAACAATAAGAAAAGCATGATTCCATGAAGGATGAAGACTAATTTGGCGTAAAAGAAAATCGGCTCTGCCATTCCTTCACAAGATTCCACGGGTGGTAAATTTTCTCCCCGTTCAATTCTCCAGCACTCTTTGTGGAGCCAAGGGAGAATACAGCGGTACAATGCAGCGCTAGCTATCTCCGGATAAAGGTTAAACCGCTGCAAGGCGTTTATTTTTCCTGGAAACTCAGTGCGGTTATCATTTATGATACTTTCTTTGACCACGCTCCAAAAGCTTTGGTTGGGTTCTGAAGCAAGTTTCTTGAAATAATAGTAATAAAGACCGCTCTCAGTGCGAAATGATAGTTCTCGCTCAAGTTGACTCAGATGAGAAAAGTGTTTGTGATTTTCAAACAGACTTTCTACATGAATTGTGTGAATAAAGCCAAATACGGTGGCCAAGGCCAATGCCGCCACAATCCGAATAAGCTGGCTTTTTGTTGCTTGCTCATCCTGTGTCTTACTTCTCTCAAACTTTTTCTTTGGCATTTTTATCTAAAGCATATTTGGTGATTTTTGTTTAAATTGTGCACTTTTGAATTTAAAACGCTAAGTTTGTATAGATCGAATGAAAGCTCTCTCAGGCCACAAATTTTTATTCAAAGAATGGCTCACTCAAAATATGAGACAAGTGCGTAGCATCTGGGCGATTGAGCGGCATCGAAGAGCTTCACAATAGCATGTGTGTACTGTTGCTGAGTGCTATGAGCACCATCACACTCGCGTTCCAGTAAAAATATAAGTCGATCGAGGAGTATGACGTACTCAATAAGTGGAGCGACTATTTGCTTTATTTGAACATAAATATCAAACCTTTGACGCATGTCTTTATATTTGTTCCAGTATGAGTTGATTTCTTCGTCGCTCAGCTTAAAAATGAAAGAATTAATTTATTGAGCGCCAGTTTTTTAAGCGAGAAACCCCGCGGGAAATTCAATTCAATCCCTTTGGGCTCGATCTTTTAAACTTACTTGACTGTGATCGAAATCCAGTTTGCCTAAGGCTTTGCGAACATAATCGGAAAAAGGTGGAATTGTCTTGTCCACACACATAAGTTTCCGTCCAATTCTCATCAGCCGGGCATCATAGCCTCCTTGATCTGGTCGCCCGAACTTAAAGATGTCAATGAGAATTACTTGAAGAATACATCGATACCAGAGTGCAACGTTGTGCCACTCATCAAAGTCTTCGACGGACTCGATCCAACGGTCTAGAGAATGACAGGCCAACATTCTGGCGTTAAAACATATGGCGTACTGTCGATCGTTTAGATATTTGCTCAGCGGAAACTTGCTCGATTCTCCTATTTTAACATTTGTCCTTTTCATATCTTCATACATTTCAGGGTCGTTTGCGTACTTTTCATTCATTAGATTGTAGCAGCATGAAACATTGCAGAGCAGCTTTGGCTTTAAAAGATTTGATTCGCTCAGGTACAAATTGACCACTGAGTTGGAGAGATTGCCGCAGCCATGAAGCCCAATCAATCCGTAAGTGCTGTCTTCGTTAATTGTAGTTCCAGACTGTTCAATCAGTAGCTTTTCAAGCTCTGTACTCGACTGGACAAATTGAGCAAAAGTTTTAAAGTTCTCTACTCCGTCCTCGTCCCAAGTTTTTTTGTCGTAAATGGTCGTTTTTCTCTTGAGCTTATTCAAACGCTTCATTGAACTTTCAACGTTGCTCTCAGACGAGTCAATGGCAACAACGTTGAAGAAAGAATCGAATATTGGAGAGCTCAGCTGAGCGCTCAAGTAAGCCCGACCGCTTCCTATATCGACTATCTACATATATTTGATTAAAATGGATTTGGCTTCTAAAAGATTCAAATCTAAATTTAGACTTACAGTGCGAACATTTAAACTGTGGCCGAGCTTGGCCACAAATTTCGACATGAGATCTACTTCATAGGCTTTTTTCTTGTTCATAAATCGGTTTTGTTTTTCAATTACTCTGAACTTTTCTTCCACACTATTACTAAATTCAGGATCGAACTTGGTTAGTGTATCACTTGATCGAACTACTTTAGTGTTCCATGTATCGCGCAGTTGGTGGATTCGAGCAAATAGAGGTCCAAGTGTCGGGAGTGAACCATGAGCTGATTGGTCCTTCACTGATGTATAGTATCGCACTAGATTGATCGGAATTTCAAGATTTTTCTCGCTTCGGTTTTGAATAAACGAATCAAGATCTTGTCTTAATTGTACTGAAATAATTTGTTCATCATTCCAGTGTCCATCGACCAAAAAATGCACATTGTGCGTATTTAGAAGACCTTTTAGTGGATCGAGAAAATCGATCACTTCGTTCAGAATTTGAATTAACCTTTCTTTTTGACTAAAGGCGCTTTCCGATTCAGTCATCTTTACACAATTTGGCTGATAATTAATATTTTAATACTTCAGAGTATTCACTCACACCATACAGCTTGCAGATTATTCTTAACATAAATTTTTTTGGTTGTACACCAACAAGGAGAAATTTAACGATTATTTCAAAGATCTTTATTAAAGGCGAATCTTTTTTCAATTTCAAATCAATTGTGAACATGATTAAAACGACTCCATAATTTAAACTGACAATTTGAAAAGACTTTTTAGTCTTGCTCTTGGTCTGGAAAATGGATTCCGTTTATTATTCGCTCCATGTTCATCAAGTAGGTTGAGTGTGAGGGAATTATGTTCTTTTTGTTTATCTTTAATAAGTTAGGGCTAAGTAAAAGGAGTTAATAACCAGGTTTTTGTGTTACCTGCAACAGCAGTTTGAGATCTAGTAGATTAATTCTTTCTTTTTTAATCGAAATAAATTCTCTCAGTTCTAATTCTTCCTCTGTTTCTTCTGTCTGTCTAGTAATTTTATCACTCTGTTCTAGTTCATCTCCGTGCTTTATATTTTCGATCAAGCCTGGCTCTAGAGTGAAATTTTGCTGAGGATCGAATGCTCGCTTTGTATTTGCTTCCAAAATCTTCTTATCATTAACATGCTTTCTCAAGTAATCCTCGTGAAGTGTCTTTTTCTCTACTTGGTATTTAAATTTAGATCTGGCCACAAGCCTCTCGATAATTTCTTTGAGCATCCAGATCGTCGCTTCAGCCAGGAGAAAAACCGCCTTTTCGTCCACTTGCTGCAAATTGTTATCTAAGGCACACACCAACATGCGATCATGAATAAGTTTGGCATATGGAAGACTGCGTTCAAGGGCACAAAACTCAAGTCTGAAGTCTTGCTTTGCCAATAACGCTGACTGGACTGAGCTTGTGTTTACTTGTGGGGCGTGTTTTATAGGATCAACGGGTACGAATCGAAGGTGGTAAGATGACGACTTTGCAGATGATACCGTTTCACTTGGGCGGCTCTTCCTCTTCGAACGATAAGTCGACTTTGTACCGGAGATTGGAATCACTGTCTTTGTAGCTGCATCATTTGCTACTGTCTCGAAATTTTGACTTTTTGATGTTAGGCATATCACTAACTGGTGGTGCAATGATACTTAAAATCCCTTTAAAAGTGCTTTACAGCCACATGAACCTTGTTTCGACTTACTTTGCTCTTCACCAACCAACTTACGAGCCTCTCTCTCAAAATCGGGACGAGCGATCTTTTCATGAATTGAAATTCGCGCGCACTTTTGCAAACATTCATTAAAACTTCAACAAACCTTTGCACCAAGCCAACTCTTTAGATACTGAAGATAGCTAAGTTGAATTGGTTTCCAGATTCTTCAAGTTTCAATTCCCAATCTAACTTTGACTCACATGCTAAATCGTTCGCCTAGAACGGCTTGAAGCTTTTCTTTTAAAGACTGAATTTCCGTTTCGTTGGCCATAGCTACTTGCTTCGTTACGGTGTACGTGCAAGTGAAGAATTCTGTTCTTAATGTTTAGAGAGCATATAGTCACATGCTTAAAACGCATTGCTTAAATCTCTTCATATTTCTCCGCGACCGCTTTAATTTAAGTGTCCAATTACTTAAACAAGCGTTCGCTGCAGTGGATAATCGGTACCAAGATAAGCGCCAATTTAAAACGTTTATCGCACGGTTACGAATATTTACCTCATAATTAGGCCAAATGCCACATGAAGTAACGAAGAAAAACGCGCTTATGAAAACGTGCGGTCTAATAAATCTACACAGCTTGTAAATTATCTACCGCTCGGGAATACCTGGAAAACGAGTAAACCAGACACCGCTCGCTCAGACCTCTCTCGTAGCTTACTTAGCCACTAGCAACTAGATTGCTATAAAGATACCCTCAAACAGGTGAGCAAAGTATGCGAGGCGCTACTCGCATGTTTTTGCCGCAACTTTCGGACTCTCATTCGGCCTTGGTATGTTTGTGTAGACGACGCTTTCAACAAAAAACCTCTTGAGCTATAACAACAGCAGCATAAACTGAGAATTCAAGTTTATCGAGTGAGGGCTTGAGTTTTTCACAGATTGCACCACCTATCCAGTAAATTTCACTTCTAAGCATGCTCGAATCTTGAATGCAAAGAGCGGAGCACATACAAAAATAAATGGATCATTGAAGCGCCCAGTTATCAACGACCGAAGAAGTTTGGTTTACACTCCAGCTTGTTCAGGCAATGCACTGAAACAATTCATTAAAAATTCAATTTACTCAGACGGGCCGCTCATTTGGAAAGTTTCAGATGCGAGACCCTATGACCGAGCGGCCATTGTAATTTAAGGAGCACAAAGCGTTTGCAATTAAAACTGCGCCGGTTCTTCTCTTATTCATTTATCTCGGGAGGATGAGCATAGACCGACGGGATCTAGGGGCCGATCGACCGCCCGCACACTGGCCTCTCCAATGGGGACGCAATTACAACTCTTTTATAATCATATCGAAGCAACTGTGTTCTCCAAATATTCATCTTACTCAAAAAGTAGAAAATTTCTGTTATTGTATTTGAACCTGATCTGAAAGAGGCGAAAAGAGCCAAAAGCAAAGCCTTAAGTATAATCTCGAGAGTAAGTGAGAATGCGTGCCTCTCGCACAGAGCAACCGAGCTTGACCTAACCGCATCGAAAAGTGTTTAAGGGCACTGTACAAAAAATAAAAGGCAAGGTCGATTCGGAATAATTTATGGGCGTTCGCGTTCATATGTGCATTTGAAACAAGTTCACGAGAATCGATGATGCACATCATACAAATGGTTAAGCCACAGGCAAATCACAAAGACAGTATCAGATGGGATAGGGAGCGTATGTGTCATTTAAGCCTTTTTACTTTCATCATCCATCTTGAGCGCAGCGTGAGAAAGGGCATACTACAGTAACGAAGGCTTGGCGCTTTGGCGTCAAACATGATATTCAAAAGAGAGAATTGCAAAGGAAGAATGTTTGTCGATTGCGCAATCCAAGCTTAAGGCAAACATGCACGCCCTTAAAGCAGCTGGGCTGCCGGCAAGCAGAGCCTTAAATTGCGTTAGCTTCTTCATCTTCTAGCCTGAGTGTTCAACACAAGGGTTATGCAATGGTTCGATCGGTTGCTTGCTGAATGACATTACGCGTAGATAAGAAACGAACCTAAACAAAATCAATACCACGCCAGACAAATTTCTTCCAACAAACATGAACAGCACTTGCCATTTAATCAGGCACCTAAATCAATATATTTCACTCACAGGCAGCATCATACATTCATTTTTCGGCTGCAAATCCGAACCCTATGTTGCTAGCAAAGTAAATTGGTTTCATTCAGCTGCTTTCTATAACTTGACCAAATATTTGAATCTAGAGCTCACTTTTTAAACTGGGTCAATTATTCATATGAAGCACTCAATGGACCATTTGTCCATCCTTTCCCAAATGCGGTCGTCAACTGGCTCCCGAATCGAGCCAAAAACAAATTGCCATTTGCCTCGTCTTATTCGATGCGCTCAGGCAGAACCGTCCGCAATCATAATCAAATCGATTTTTTGCTACAAACCGGGCCGAACGCATTCACGAGAATGCGGACGAGGCATTTAGCATTTATTATCCATTGAGCCTTCCCTGCTCTGACAAAAGCAGTTAATAAGTAAGCGAGGAAGAATCCTCTTGCAATAGGTTGGCTCACGTAATCGACCAAGACGAATGATTCGTCCCCATTCAAAAACAGCTTAATTGTTCAGCATTGACCAAAAGAAAAAGGACTAAGATTATAAAGGCTAAATATCCGTTTGAACTTTCTATTTTGGTAACTGCATAAGAAAACGGGTCATCGTCAGACGTTTGCCCTCGCTTGTCTATTCAACTCATTCGTCATTTTCTTTCAACAAGGCGGCCTTATTTAAATTACAAGAACAAATTTAATTTATATAGAAACAAACAAGATTAGAGATCAAGGCAATCCGAGTGGGACACCTCCGCCTATTATGGTATCTATCTCGAGTGTCTAAGTTCCTAAACTTGTTTGGATTTGTTTAGCTATGCATTCTCTTAGCGTTAGGCTCACTAGCCATCTTCACGATATTTGGCGTTCGTTCGTTTTCACGAAAATATTTTCTCTCATTATAATGAGAGACTTAAGCTGCTCGCGTAGAGCAGCAATAAAGCAAATATCAAGCTGACGATCGAGCGACCACTGGAGTGAACAGTCTATTGTTAGTCGGCCACTCTCATTTTCATCACGAACTGCACGTGTCCGTTCAAATCAGCATCAAGATCATAAATCAAACTCGTGGCCGCTCCTGCTGACGCTCACTTTTAGCACACTTATGGCCGATGCCACGACCTCAAAGTCAGCAAGAGTGCTTTCTACTTGCCGAAGAAAAAAATAGAATTATGAAGCCAAATTACATAACTAAGGGAACGGATAGCCTTATCACCTCACGTCACCAAAGTGGCTAGCAAACTACTCCGTCCAATTCGTTTTTGTTTACTTACGGCCTCAGATTCAGCGCAACTTCTGATGACTAATTTGGTTACGTAATGCTCTGCCTTATTGACTTGCATTGTAATTCAAATTAATCTGCGTCTAATCTGTCCTAACGGAACGCCCGTGCCACACCGTAAGCACCTGTGAGGCTTGCGGGTTTGTGTTATGTGTATGTGTGTTGTGCTCGTGCGTCAACGGCCACTCTTTGAAAAGCTCACAATTATTGGCTTTCTTCAATTTGCCGTTCGAAAATGCTTCCATCCTTTGAATTTATTGCTCGAGAATAATTTATGAAGAGTGTTCTCGCTCACAAAACACACGCACACAAACATTCTTGAATAGAAGAGTTCTAGAATACTGAAAGTCGATCGGAGCCGTCATTATCCAAGTCAGTTAGACCAAAGCCCTCAATTAGCTCATATAGCAAAGACTCCGAAGGCTCATGCAGAGATGTTTTCTTTCATGACCTAAAGCTTTTACTCGTTACAAATCGTTATTGTGCTGTCTAGGGTATTTGGAGCGCATTTGCTCGAGTCAATTTCTTCATTCGGATGCTCTAATGCTACGTATTCATCTAAAAGATTTTCAGCGTTTATTTAGAAAGTAGATGGCCAAGTAGAATCAGAGTGGACATTCAAAATAAAATTGGTCGGCATGTCACCGATACTCGATAGAAAGCTGTTAAACTTAAGTGAATCTGATGTGCACGAGCTCGATCGTTCTCGTCAAACGGAGACTTCCAGACGAACCAGTACCAAGCCCAAAGTTCCCTCAAATCTTCTTTATAATTCTCCAGGACCTGCATACATTGCTCATGAAGCAGTAGATAAAGATTACCTACATTCACAGCTAGGCCAACGCCAAAATGAACTTAGCCGAGCTCGAGATGACTATCACCAGCAATATGAAAACTATTGTGATGTATTAAAAAAATATCACGTGCAACGGCTTAAGAATCTGAAGCTAAACTTTAAAAACCAAATACTTAAACAACATATATACTTTGAGTCGGAACTGTTCGAAATCAGCAAAGAGTGTTTAACTGACGCCCAATCAACTAAGAGTCGGACGAAAATTGTTAACGGGAAAAATTCCAGCCAAACCGACGCATCTCGACAAGCAATACAACTGTTCAAAATAGAGGCCAGACGAATGCTTGATTACATGAGAGAATCGCTGATTAACTGTAGTGAGACTCTTATTGAAGCATATGAGACGTGTGAAAAGCTCAAGTCGCTGGAAAATGTCGAAAAGACCTTTGAAAGGCAGAACAAATTGTTAAAAGTCTCAGCAAACCGACAGAAGAATGACAGTAGAGATTCGGGAGAAGAATACGAGCCGGACAGTGATGAGTCAAATTCGGACCAGCTTGATAGAGAACAAATAGAAGTAGACAAGTACAAGCGTGAGATTGACGAGCTTATGCACATTCTTGATGAAATCGAATTGCAGCATTTGCAGCGCAAAGAGCATTTATTTGCCAAGAGCAAGTTTGTAAACAAATTGAGAGCTAAATTTTGTAATCTAGAAACCAAGTATGACTCTCTATATCGGCGCATTAATAGCCTTAAAGTCGAAAGTGATCTTTTCAAAGAACTATGGCTGGAAAAGCAACGAGCCGAAGGAAACGCTCAAAGTGAAAATCAATCCAAGTCTTCTTTGCAGTCGTCCAGCTCCTCTCGTTCAAGTTCTGTCTCATCGCTGTCTGATTTACTTGAAGCTCAACTCAACTCACTCTCTTGCTCTTCGCTAGCAGCTAGCGAGCACACCGATGCTGGCTTTGATGAAGCAGTCAGTAGCTCAGAGAAAACTTCGCCAAATTTTTCCAATCACAACTCCCCCTTCAATGATTATGGACGAAAGTTACGATTAATTAACCATCTTATTGCGATGATGTCCACTCGAGCTGTGAAAGAAGAGAATCCAAACAGCACAAGGGCGAGCGGCCCAGTGAGAATAAATGAATGCACTTTAGATGGCGAAAAAGTGGTTATTGAAAATTGCAACTTGAGAGATGACGCAGAGCTCTCAAGCTGGTTTGTTACGCGTCAAATCGAGCAAATGATTGTAAATAAATACGAACTCCCAACAGGCTCCATAATTAAGTCAGGCAAGACATTGGAATTGCAGACCTCCTTTACAAACGATCACATTGAGCTTTTATATGCTTTGAAACAGCGAGATGAAGAAGAACTGTCTCGAGAACCAATGAAAATATACACAAAACTTCATTCGGACAAAGGTGATGTCCAAGCCATTCATGTTCAACGATTGCCTCAATTCTATCACGAAGTATACAAATACGCTAGATCGATTCGGTTTTTTCAGTGATCAAACTGGCCCTGTTTAAAAATGATAGAGCGCTACGTTTTGGTCTTTTTCATTGATTAATATTTAAGTTCTCTGATGTGATCCAAGATCCGTCGCAATTTCTATGTATTACCTAGAAAACAAGCGAATTTCTAGTTATGCCATTTTCTAGAGCACAGTCCAGTCAAGTTTTCTGATTTGAATTGAATTTAATTTCGAATAAACACAATATCGAGATTTTTAATTTTAAGACTCAAACAAACCATAAAGAAGGGGTTGGCAGCGATATCCACTTATTTTGAAATGAACTTTTAGCTTCTGTTGTATTGAGGCTTTGCTCTTAAAAGCGTTAGCGAATTCGTGCATAATTGCCATGGAATTAAATGTCTTTATTTCATCTGATAGAGATTTTAAATAGCTTCCTCTGCTGCTCGGTTTAATTGGTCTTTTTTATAGGCTGGCAGTTGCTAGCGGCCTGCAACCACCGTAAATCGTCTGCCAGACGATTTATTTTGATTTTCTGAAAACATTCGTTCTTCATATTCAATCTTCGTTTGTCATTTTCCGAATGGAGCTTTCAGTTCTTCGATTCTCCACTCTTTTCGTCTGTACTTATTATTTTCAAATTTTTAATACATAACTACTTGAGTCTATTGGGTTCAAATTATGAAGGTGGAAATTCGCGCTGAGAATAAAAAAATAAACAAAAGGCTAAACGCTGAATTGAAACCTAAATTATTACTTGAATTAGCTCTTTCTTTTAGCAGGAGGGGCTTCTATCGATCGACAAGTGAGATCAGAGGGCTATACCTGGTTGACAGCAAACTCTAGAGCGTCTTGCTTCCGTCCTGTATTTTTAATTATCATTATAAACCCAAAGAAGAATTTTATTTTTCTTATTAAATTGAATGGAAGGAACTCTTTATCTTAAATGGCCATCACCGTGCAGCGCAAATAAGTTAGCGACCAGACGACAATGCCCGATTTTAATTGCTAAATAGAGCCCATTTCCCGGAGAATCGCTTTATTCGGCTTGAGAAACGCCAAAGCGGGACGAGCGATAAGAGCTGCGGCAGAAGTAAAAGCAAGCGAATAGCGCTTTCGGAAAGTAGACCAATTTAATTCTTTCCTCTTGCCGCGTTCTCTGCCTCCATTTCCCTTTTAATGTCCCCAGAAGTTGTGTTGCTGCGCTGTTTTTGTTGTCGCTTATCGTCATTTACCGATAAATTCGATCGCTACTTTCCAATCTATTTAACATAGATGAAAGGGCAGATTTTTAATGAAAACAACTTTTCATTTAGGATCCCAAATTAAGTGCTAGGGATTAGAGCTATTTTGGCGTCAGCTTCTCGTTTATTGTCAAACGTCTCATTCCATTTTCTTCCAACTTCCGCCATCTACCTCTACCTCAACTCGTTCGCTCATATTTGCCCGCCTGCTGATATATGCGCTTTCTATTTTGAACTGTCGAGAGAATTTCAATAACAAGCTCGATTCAGCCCAATGAACTCAAACCTAGACGATTGAGCTTTATGCACGAGTCAAATCAGTCTTTTCGATAAGTAGAATTCATCGCTCTTAATTGCCAAAAATATTTAGACGTTGAATCTCTAGCAAACTGTATATAAAACTCTATTAATTATCTGTTAAGTTTTTTGGTTCCGAAAACGACCGGACGTGAAAAGGTGAGTCAAAGTGTGAGATGAATTTGCCCGCGCATGCGCCTATTTGCATTTTCTAGTTGTCTGGTTAAATGGAGTGAATTTAAGAAGCCTTTCCTTCCGTGAGCACCGAGTGTGTGAGAAATAGGATGAGAGATCTAGAAAGAGACAGAGAAGGAGAGAGCGAGAAAAAGATCTAGTTCTGTGACTAGACAATCGATCGGCTGCATCGCAGCGTCTTAATAACGCTCCATCTATTTCATTTGTCTGCTTTCGTCGATTGGTATCTATTTCGTTGTTTTCATTTGGCCTAATGGCACCGGGGGCGGTCGAGTCCTCATTTTCATGCACCAGCGTCTATATTCAATTGTCCTGAGCGAGAATGAGTAACTGAGCGATCAAGCATACCTCGAATTGTTGCTAAAATCGATAAAAAATAAAGCGGATAATGATGATAATAAAGCAGCGGTGGCAACGACGATACCGCTGTTGCAAACACACTGGAAGCAGCCGGGTGATCATGGGACACGTTTGGCGTCGCCCGCTTCCTTCATTTATCTGTTAATGAAGATCTGATAAAGCCTATGGATTACCTGAGTGATTGAATGAAAAAGAGGAGAACACTGGTGCTCACGATCTCATTTTGCTCTCTCTCCAAACAATCTTCTTCTCGAGTGGCCCCTTCATACGATGAAAATTCCGGCGCGTGATTTCATTGCATTCCCTCTTCAAATCGATTTGATTCAACTCCGATTAGGTGAAGTCGCATCGACAATCTCGTTCTTTATTATTCCCATTTTCTTTGCCCCTCTTTAATTCGTCCTCTCTTTCTTTTTCTGTCGTTCTAGTTTTGACTGGTCTAGGCTGAACTTCTTTCGACAGCTAATTCACTTTGCTTTTTGGATTATCCTTTAGACTCTAATGGGCTTGAAGCGCCATTGCAATTCTTTTTGCCTTCCATTTCAATTTATTCAAATTAGATACTTATCTGCTTCAGATAAGCTGTTTATCAGAGAGCTTCAACAGTGCATGTTGGTCGACTCTCACTCTCGCTCTCTTCAATTTATCATTTTGATTTTTATTTATCTGTTTGCTCAGGCCCGATTTTATGGCTCACTTTGCCTGGCTCCTAGTCGGCAGACTGCTATTTGCTGTGCGTGCATATAAAAAGTCAACAAGCGAATGTCATTTCAAATTTATCTATTCGAAATTTAAGCTCGCTTATCTATGTTATTTGCTAGCTATTGTTGCGCTTTGTGGCCAACAGCAGGAACGAGTGGGGGTTGAAATCGACGTGCTCGTGCTTCGAGTCGACGCCAAACAACCAAAGACAAGTCATGAATAATTGAAGCGCGCAAATATGTACGTACAGATTGTTTTTGGTTTTGTTTCTGTTCCATTTGAACTATGGAACACTCTGTTGGCATCAGTGCATGCCATATCTTATATAGAGTAGCATGGACGGACAGAGTCACCTGGCAATTCACTCTGGACTTGAGTTCTTTGAACAAAGACTTCACGTCAAGCTTATCTATTTCCCAGTTGTCCCTTTCTCGTGTGACATGTCGGTTGCTTTCTCGAAGCGCTTTCTCAATACGAAATGTTTCTTAATCAGTTCTTGTCTCGCTCAGGTTACTTTGTCAGTCACACACGGCAACCGACAATCTTTGTTAGGCAGGCGAACGAGCAGCAGGCAATCGTCAACCAATATGTGCGTTTTATTTTTAAAAGGCTTAATCACTTCCGTGTTTACTTCTCACCGCCATTATTATTTCTTTTCCCATTGGCCCATGCACATCGACCAAAAGTTCGCCATCTCATTATCGTTTATCAATCATTCATTGGCTCTAAGCTGCTTTCAGGCGATCTACTCCCTTCTCTGATTGAATGCGAGCGTTTCTCTTTTGAATTCTCTAATGAGATTAAAATAAATTTGAACGACAGAGACAAGTAACGGCTGCCAAGATTTTGGCCTCTTGTTCCCTCATTCACGTGCACTCTGTGTGTCTCTCTCCTTCTCTGTGTTTTCAATTCTTTCTTTTTCCTCGTTCGCTTCATCATTCTTAATTATATAGTGATTAGATTTTATTCAGGTGGGACCGAAAAGGTCGACAACCGCGGCAGAAATTCGAGCTCGCGCGACAATGCCGCTACAGTGTTTTAGTCTTTTAGTGCTCAATAAGCGGCTAGAGCGATGGCGTGCATGATAAAATCGGAGACAAGTGCTTTATCCGTTTATGCTGGCATGGAAATAATGCCAACTTTAAAGTGACGCCTTAATCGGGCCGCCCGGGTCGGCCAAGTAATTAAAGCGGCAAATGAATGCAAAACTCCGTATTTGAATAAGTCATTAGACCGATCGGAGTCGAATATAATGGGCATGTTTCTATCAATTTCCAATCCATTAGATGTCGTGGAGAGGTGAGCCGCGTCAATCAAAGTCATGCTCGCAAAACATGAGGCTCTCCCTTCAATTGATTCTAGATGGACCACCCGTTCACTTCAGGTTTGTTAGAAGTCTGTATTCACCTTACTAATTCTCTTTGCATCCGCCATTTGTTCAGGATATGTTTGCTTTTTGGCCATTGTCCAGTGAGACGATTTCTAATGCCTTACTAAGACGGTGCGTGATGTCTCAATTGAATATGAGCAGCTGCTATCTACTGCACGCCACCGCCGTCCTCTATCTACGAGCATGTCGGGCCCGTTTGTGGCCGCTCCCTTCGGACCTCTGCTCATATTGATATCTACTAGTGGTACGATACTGAAGCCGTTCTAAAGCTCGATTATATCAAGCAACAGTAGAAAACTTTCATGCAATTGCTCTATTTCTCATTCATTTTATCGCGCCACGAATCAAAATGAACATATATTTGCGGAACGAGATAGATAGCAGTGATATGATATATAGTGATCGCTCTCTCGCTTTTTCTCTATTAGGCGAGCTTCGCTTTGCGCGCGCGCACATATACACACGCTGATAGTCGACAACGACAACAACGGCGGCAGCGGCAAGAATTAAAGATCCACTTGCCCGCGCGTTCGATCGCAATATGTCATTTTCACTACCGCAGCTCCCATGGCTCTGCACACAGATATAACGGTTTAGAAATGCGCTGATAAAACGATCATGAGCACGCTATCACTGTTAGAAAGTCCTCCTCAATCGCAATGATCATCATCACTATATTATTTTGATATTTCTCTCTTCTTATTTTCTATCAGTTTGGACAGAGCGCTGGGCCACCCGAGTGCCCGTTGCTAAATTGTTTAAAATCTCTTCAGTCTGATAGCCTGATTGAATTCGCGTCCACTTAAATATTCAGCTTGGCCTGAAAGCGGATGCTATTAAGCAGCTTAAGGCTTTCTATAAGAGCGCTTTAGACGAGTACTTGGCTCTAAATGCCAGCTAGCCGATTATCTCGAGGGGAAGCCGACGGGAGGGACCACAGAATACCTTAAAGTAACCAATCAAAGCGAACATTTGTGCCGTTAGAGCTTATCTCTCTTAAAGATCGATTCAGGTGAGTTTGTCACACGTTCGCGTTTTAATTCTATTTCTTCACCTTGCTGTCCGCCAACACGCAATTACCTCGCCAAGAATGCTGTTTTTCATCGACATTAGTGTCTCTCGTTTAGCGGCGTAAACAATCAATCGAAAGGCGAGCTAATGAGCCGCTTCGAGCACCTCTGCCGCTTTCTTTTTCTCGATTTGCATAAGAGAAGAAAGGTGTGCACAACGGGAGACAGCGGAATGTGAGGGCTCTTCTAATTATAAAAACATCGTCCCGCTATGGGGTTTGGTGACAGCGCGGCGCATGATTGATTGCTCTATTGATTGCAAGTGTATGTCCATAATTAGATAGGTTAATTAGATTGTGCGGCGAGAGAGTGATAGAATGACAAATAGGTGCGCGGGTCGAATCGAAGGCTTATCGGTCGGATGACGAAAATCGATAAAGTTAATCATGAGCGTCTGCCACTGACACTGGCGCACTTGGAGCATCAGGCCAGTTTATCTCTGCCTTCATGATTGTAACCACGAGGCCTATCTGCTCCATGCCATTTGCAGGGTGACAACTAATTTCATGTCAGATAAGATTCGTGTCGTAAATTGCTAGCCTGCACGCTAAAAAAGAGCAGAAGACTAATCAGCAAATGGGAGCGTTTGCTTATCTGTCTTCTGCTTCTGGCGTCTCTATAGCCGCTTTTATTGAAATAGGCATCAAGTTTTGAGTTGTCGCCTGGCGTCTAGCCTTTTAAAGATAGACCCGAGCTTTAGAGCATTTCTCGCAGCTATTAACTATATTGTTGGTTCATTTATTCGGCTCGCTCTAGTTATATGATATCAATTACTGTATAGGTACATGATACTTTGGAGTGTTTGTAATTCGAGCGAACGAATTCGAAATCAGCCTTCATTTGTGGACAATTGCAGACCCTATCTCGCTCGCATGACGATCATCCGCTGATCGGAGTCGCCTAAGGCGTCGGCGAGGCAAGGATAAGCACCTTGGCTGAAATGCTTCACACGCGAGTCCAATCGTCAGGAGGATAGTTTAGTCACGTCTTCATGCTCGCGTCTCCATTCAGATCTTTTGATCTGCGCCAACGTGATTAATGAATGTACTCACGATCGGACTTATTGTTTTCTTTCCGGCACCCCGTTCGAAGAGTGACCGCTTGGCAGAGGCAAATTTCAGCGGTGGCGGTGGCGGCAAAAACTAACGCTCGAATTTAATTAAAACTCTCGCGTCCCCTTATCAATGCAGTACGGTGCGCAGATCAAAGATCGAAGATATGTTTGTGCAGGCTCCTTTATTTATCATGGAGCAAGTTTAATGAATGCGAGATCGTCCTAAGAAGGCCCTCAAAGGTTTCCTGCTCCCTGTATGGGCTCGCACGCATGCCTGTGTATTCATTCATTCAGTGAGAAGCCCGTTTATCCTTTAGTGACAAGCCGGCCCGCTCGCGATTGACACCGAAGGATTCATGTCATTCAAGCGAACATCAATCAAGTTCCGATCTATCCTTCAAACAGCGATTTAAGTCTTCCTAAGACAAGAGAGAGGCAACTAGACATCTCGCTTTCAAAGAAGATTATAAAAAGCAGATTGTCCATGGAGGGGGCAAGCCTGTCCTATCTCCGCATTCAAGTTTATTTAGTCTCGCTTTCGAGCAAACGATTCATTGGACGCGTATCTGCTCATTGCTTTCATAGCAAAACCAATAGATAAATGTATGAAAGCGTAGAGCCAATCAACACAAAGATAAGTTTTGCACGCGCTCAGTTTCTAAGCCGAACAGATAAAAACGGGTAAACGGCCCGCTCAGACGCGCATGGCCCATGGCCGTCGCGCCTGTCTCTGCGAATGGCTGTCTTAATGCGTTATGAAAATATTTGTACGTCTTTGACTCACGCCCAGAATCCAATGTCGGTTAAATGTTGTTATTTGGCATTTACGCGATTCCATTAAGTGCATTTGTGTGTTTATTCCAAAGTGTATGAATTTGTGTATGCTAGTATGTTTGCAGTGACAAGATCGAGATAACTCGACCGTCCTGCCGGTGTGCATGTTTGCACAACGGATGTGCGCACCGACTCTCGGCCATTGCCCAATAGGATGGCCTGTTTGTTCGAACTCATGACTATTCAAATATTTTCCTAATGGCTCTCCCCTCTTTTCCTTCTTTTCACGCTCTCCTAATTTCTGTGCCATTTGCAGATATTTTCTTTTCTTTCATCTCATTACCTGCCTACGCCCTCTAATGCATTGTTTTCTCTTCTCTTTTTTTTTTATTTTCTCATTCGGCTCCATTTGGCCAGCGCGACACGGTCAGATAATTATGAGCCAGCCAAGCGATGATAAACGATGCCGCTGTCCACATTAATATCAGACTCAATACCGTTAGCATTCGATAGCTCTCGTCTTCGTGTGAGAAGCGAACGTGCTGCGAGTGTGTGAGAGCGACAACATTTACCGTCAGACGACAGAGCCGATTGATTAGATCTGACTAGGAGACCATCTGAATAGATGAAGCAAGTTATAATTAAGCCATCACTCACGCAGCTCTGATTGAGCCCGTCCGTTCATTCGGTCGTACAGTCGCCTCTGGCTGACAATCCGCTACGGCGACATTCGATTCCCATTCGACCTCGGATGAATACCTTCGCCATTATCATGCGTATGCACATTCTACTCTCAGTCATTATTCTGGAGCTCCATTCATCATCGTAGTCATCATCTCGGTCAGCGCACCGTTGAGACCTAGCCTTCTCAAGTGCCCATTGTCGCATTCGAATGGAAACAAACGGATAAATGAAACGAATCGATGAGGGACGCTCGAACGCGCGACCCACTCGACCGGAATGACAATTGAGACTGCCTGACAGCAGAACAAGGCGTTGGTCAGCGTTATAACGATCAGGCTGAGTAAAGATGAAAAATTGATACCTGCGAATGAGACTCGCCAATCAGTGCCCGAGATAAGTGCCCTAATGGTCGCGCTGATTAGACGCAATTATTAGGCGCTTAGCTTCAGTCTGGCGTCCAATGTCACGCGAGGTAAGTTAGCTAAATAGGCGGGGCCTTCTTTCAGATAGAACCAATAGATAGAAGCGCATTCGTCCACTCAAATACTACTGCTAGACGGAGCCATTCCAGCGTAATCAGAACTGGATTCTCTTCTTAAACACCGCCGCCGTCGCTGCCTGACTCGTCTCTATTGTCGACTTGACTGCCTTTAATTTTTAGCGCCAACTTTGTCCTGTCGAGTGACAAAGAAGCCGATTCTAGTCTCTAATTATATTCGAACGGTACCACCACTACCTCTTGTGACACTCATGAATATTAATTGAACCATTTTCTTCGCATTACTTCTCTCATGGCCGCCTTTAACCAAATCCGCCGTCAGGTTAGACGTTCTTAATGACACCATACAGTGGTGACCAAGAGAATATTTTAAAAGATCGCCAAAGAGGACACTGACGTTATCAACGATGCCGGTCGCCAGCTCGCCCGAAGCGAATAACAGTAATTATTCGAGTTGACAAATAAAATATGAGTGGAGTTGACCTCGCCGAGCGTACTCAGCTCATGGACGCGCGCGAGAAGCTTTAGAACTATGACAAAAAAGCGCTAAGGGCGGCAGGTGAGCGAGGCGCTTTTACCTGAGACTGATGAATGCGAAAAAAAAAAACTTAAACGAGCAAAACAAAGCATCTATCTCTATCCTTTTCTAGCCTTGCCCTTTCATTTCTTTTAATTGCAGCGTTCTAAACAAGCTTATATAGTTCATTCGCCGGTTTACTTAGTTTAATGCTTCTGAACGCTATTCTAAGTCAGCCCGCTCTCGGCGTAGAATGGCTGCGTCTGACGAGATAAAATAGGTGCGATTACGTGCGTCAGAACTCACACGCTTAAGTGCGAGTCTAATAAACAACAATCGGCCTGCTTTCTAGTGTCGCCGAATCGTTCAATTTAACTCATTGAGTTTTATATACATAAACACAAAAATGAGAGAATGAGCTAGAGCGCAAAAGAGAAAGAGAATGCTAGCGAGAGCGAATTCACGAAAGAGAGCAAATCACAAGCAGATCTTGAACTTTCATTAATACTAAATTTACTCGTTTAGATTTTTAACGATTCGAAAGCGATCGAATAGCATAGACGTATAGGACAACCGCGGTCAGCCATTGAGTTTTGCAGACGATCGGATGAGAATGAGTGTAATGGCTGAGTCGGCTAACAACAATGCAAACGGCACCGAAAGTTCAGCTGCTGAGCATCAGCAATACCGACAATTTACAGCTCAAGCCCAGTCGCCCCAGTACTCGGATGAGGAATTTAACTACGACGAAAACGAGGAAGAGGATGAAATAACCGACGAGCAGCGCATACAGGATGATGAAAATGGAGTTCACGATAGCATCCAAAATGAACAGACCGATCATTCAAATGGCGATTATGAATACGATGATGAAAATGAAAATCATCCAGATGATGAGAGTTCAAGCCAAGAGAATTTGACGATAAATGCCGAGAGCACAAATGAAGAAAAAGTCACAGATAAATATGCCAAAGAACTTTTGAATTTGGTCGAAAATGCGGCGAACGATAGCGATATGCCAGGCAAGGAAGATTTTAAAGTATTCGATTCGAAAGGCTTGTCAGCTGTTGCAGCTGCTCTCACTGCCGCTAATCAAAAAGCAAACGCAGCCCAGAAAAACGCCCGAGCGAATCAATCAAAAGCAAATCCCGGTGTGGACAATCCAAATAACGCTTGTCCCGAGTGTGGCAAACAGTTCAGCACTTCATCTGGACTAAAGCAGCACATGCATATTCACAGCAGCGTCAAGCCATTCATTTGTGAAACTTGTTACAAAGCATATACTCAATTTTCAAACTTATGCCGCCACAAACGTTCCCACATGAACCCTAATGGTACCAATAATACCAAAGGAAAGGCTGGAGCTAGAGCCTCTTCATTTACATGCGATCAATGCTCACTAGCTTTTCCAAGTCAAATTGCTCTGAGCAAACATCGCAAGTCATGTTCAGGATCGAATAGATTGCCACAAATACAGCAGTCCGACTCAAATGGCATAAAAACTCCTAAATCAAAGCTATCGAATAGAAAAATGCCCGTCGGTTCGCCAGCTTCTAACTCTTGGTCACCATTTGCGGCAGCTGCAGCAGCAGCCGCAGCAGCAATGGCCAATCTTTCTCCAAATACTAACCCCGCTCCCAACAGTACCGGAGGCAATGCCAGTCAGTTCATGGAACCGACGAATACTGCAGCCGCGTTAGCAGCAGCACTCAGTTCCAACTCAAACACCAGCTGGCCTATGGGTCTGTCTGCTCTAACTCACTTAGCGTCTCAGTTGTCTCAACAACAATCTCAGCCTCATGCCGGCGAAGCTTCAAACGTGTTTAAACAGGGCATTAATCTACCTTTCGGCATCGGACAATCATCGAGTAATTCAACTCCAACATCCTCATCATCCACTTCGCCCCTTTCCTTCTCCCAAATGAATCCACAATTAAGTGCAGCACTGACTGCCCTCTCATCATTAGGTCACAATCAAAATTATTTACAACAAATGATGGGCTCAACTCAAAAAGGAAACAATAATTTGCTTCTTTACCAGCAGTATTTAGCTGCAGCAGCTGCTGTTCCTTATTTGTTTGGGAGCGGTTTCCCGTCAAATGAACAAATGAGCTCACCGCCCTCATCTCTCTCAGCCTCTCCTCTTTCTGGATCTCTACTTGGACACACTGGCTCAAGTGGTCTAAATCACATGAACTCTGATACTCTAAGGTCGCCGGCTCACAAACGCTTTCGAGCAGATCTGACAGAATCGATAAATCATCAAGGATCAAATGCTAGTTTTCTTAACGAAGAGCAGAAAAAAAACCGAGTTTGTGGTTCAGTAAAAATGTCACCATCTCCTTCGCCCACTTCTTCGGCGGCATCTTCATGTTCATCCAAAACAGGACTGAACATTAATAATACATATAGACGTGAATATAATGATCATCAGTCAATTAAACCGCAAAACGGAATCATATCCCCTTCGTCCACCTCTTCCTCATCGTCTGCAACTTCAACTAGCATTCCTTTGAACCAAAAATGTCCAAACATCAGCCCGCATCAGCAGTTGAATCAACAGGATGAGCTAAGACGCGAGAAGACCAAAAATATTGATAACGAACAGCCAATCGATTTAAGCTGCAAACGCGTCAAGTATTAGAGATCGCTCCTAATTTGGTCCAAGCAATTTCAGACCTTAGATAATTTGAGTGATGCTTTTTACGCTCCCGCGGAGTTTATTGCACGCCGGGATAGAAAACGTCCATTTTCGATATTTACTGTGCATGTTCCGTAATATGTCCGGCCCTATTCCATCTCACTCTCGTCCATTTAGTGATTGCAACGCGAAAAAAACATTGAAGCACGCACACCTCCAACGAGTCTCTCATTTCGACCTTGTTCTTTCTGTTTTTTAATTTCTCCTCTTACTTTTTCAATTGTCTGGCTACTTTTCTTGTCGTGTTTTGTTTTTCATTTATAATTATTCAAACTTGATTGTTGTTCGTGTCTATACTGTTAACCCAGCTGTTTATTTAACTTCTTTATGGTTTGTTCTTTGCTATTCAAGATACGCTTTAGAATAAACTGAAGTAAAAGTCAAGAGCCTTTTCTTTTTTCTCCTAATAATTATCAGTCTACCAGCTTTAAGCCCGTTTTGACTCAAAGATAAACTTAGAAGTGAATTAATCGAATCTTTTGGCAAATTTTATTTTCTCGTTTTAATTAATGATTTCATTTGTTTGTTTCTTCAATTAATATTATCCGTTTCTCAGTAGGCTAGGAAGAAAATTAAAAATTAAAAAATAGAAAAGATAGGATCATTATTTAGTTTTACGATTGCACTGTTTATTTAGAGGTATTTTAGATGAGTGTCCTTCCATAGCTTTAGAATTGAGTTTTTGTTTTGATTAAGCTTAAGCCATTGCGAAATTTAACATTATTTAAAAATAACAATCATACAATCAAAATTTGAGCTTTTATAGGCATACGAGCCTATTTCTGCTTTGATCTTGATTAATGTATTAGAAAAAACTTTACAAGCCCTCGCTCGTCACATAAAAAATTCGCTCCTTATCCTCGACGCTTTTTCTTTTTCTAGACTTATTTTGTTCGCTAAACCAAGACTGAAATTCAAACCGCTTCGAAAATAGTCTACATAAAATAAACAGTGATATGGCCAGAATGAAAAGTTGAAAAATGTTTAATGAGGCCAAAAGCCAGGCCATAAGAATTTCTATTTGACTGAATTTTTCCCCTAATCTGGCCTCGCATCCGATTGAATGAAATTTTCCATTTACGACACAACGATAATCGCTGCTATCAATACAACATGAACGAGGTATTTTTTTTGGCTGGATTGGACTTAAAGTAGATATTTGGTTATAAAAGCTTCGGGAAACTATTGGATTAGCGTATGTTGATTGAAGCCAATCGCGACCCGAGTACCAGCCACAGCAGTTATACTGATATTGAATATAGTCAACAGCCTGGAAATGAATTCGGCTAGTCGAGTAATGATAAAGAATGGCATCGTACATCATTCTTGAAAACTGTTCAAATAAATTGTTACTGCGTAAGTATAGGAATATAGCGATTGAGAATTGAAAAGAAAAAATAACAAATAATGAGCTGAAGTATACAATTAATATCCATCCCTTTTCATTCAATATTCCAGTAGCGCCAACAAGTCCAACGAACATGAGTCCGAGGCAAAATGCCATTACACTGTAATATACTTTTGCATAGACTAGTCCAAACTCAAAATTGACGAGCTCATTAAGTGGATTTGAACTCAAGTAAAAGAATGAGCTTAGAGTTAGAAACAATATTCCAAGCAGAAAATATAATGTATTGCAGAGAAAGAGTGAAAATTTAAATAATTTAAAAGCAGAAACCATTTTGTGTTTTAGAAGCATACCAGAGAGCTTTGCTATTTATTTCAAAAAGCCTAGCTATCTTTTTTATTTGAGCCATTCTTAAATAATCCTTTATCTCGACATGCTTCAGTTAGAATATTTTTTGTAAAACTGGAAAGAATTGGATTATTGTGAGAAACTAGGTTAATTAATTATTTTATTAATCAGTGAAGCAACGCAAGCAGTAAAAAGGAAGCTAGAAGAAATTCTGCTAATTAAAGATTAGGATTTAATAACCTTTAGGTCCTCTGAATCTGGTTCTCATGTCGATTAACGAGCGCTTGCATTCAAAAAAAGCGTTTGCAAGGGCCCAGCACTTTTCATCGACAAACTGCGCCATTTCAGGCTCCTGGAGACACTTGCGTGGTACTTTGTGAAAACGCTTTACGCATTCCGTATTCAGCATACACATTTTGAGATCGTATCGTAGGCCATCGCATTTTTGCTTGGTATTATGGGCATAAGCATCATCAACGTCCGACATGGCGCTTATGTTTTGTAAGACTCCTGAAATTCTTGATCGAGTAGATTGTGGCAGTTTTAAAAAACTCATCTGCTAATGAACGCTTACATCGCGTGGCGTAATTCACTTAACTTTTCGAAAAGTATCAAGTGCTTATTTTGATTTTGTCATTCATCAAAATAAATACATTGAGTGAGGCTTTGTAGTCGATGGTTAAAGCTTATAATTCATTTGCGATTACCAAATTTACCAAGTTCTTCGGCTTTTTGGTCAACACGTATTTAGAAGGGGACCACTAAGATTAAAATGGCTCGAAAACAAATAACAGCATCGAGACATAATTTTCGACTCAGAAATACTTGCCAGTCTAACACCCGGATATTTTTCGAGCAATCGAAAGTTTTAAAGAGAAGATTCGGTTTGATCCCTCTCGGGTATGTTGCTTGTGATAGTGGACTGGCAGCGAATCCGGTGTTATCCCAGTCAGAGATTTTTTAAGGTTTAAGAGATAAGCTATCCAAAAGATACAACCGAATCCAACTCAGGTGAAGATCAAGACATGGTCACACCAACGCGACTATAGGCCATGAGATCCCTTGATGCTTTGCTGAACTGTTTTTTTTCACAGTGCGTGATTCGCGCGAATATCTTGAAACGTTAGGAAGGCTTGAGCGGAATCTAGAGCCAATTCGTTATCATGTCAAGTCAAAGATTACAATTTTTTGTAATTAAGGTTTTAAAGTTAATTTATTAAAAGCTAATGTATTATTCTTGGACTGTCAATAAAATTCGTTTAAATGAACACTCTATCACTCTAATGAACGCTCTTCCGTCATCATAAGATACAATTACGTTCTAACACGTTCTAATGCTGTAGATAGCTGATTTTTTAGTCACCGAGTTCCTATGCTTTTCTTAAAACTCGGACAACTTCGGACAAGACAGGATCATCGCAGGGCTACGATGAAATAAAGGCTTAATTAGCTATTGGACTGCGTTTGACGCATAATTTCGCCGCATAACGTGCCCAGAAAGTATTTATTTTCACCCTTTAAACTAGATGCCCATGTGAACCCTCAAAATTATTCGGGCTGAACCATGAAAAATCTTGCGTCCAAGCGCAAGTCTGAAGCTGAAGTAGGCTTACAATCAGCAGTAGCTTGCAAAGAGCGCCGTTTCGAAGCCCATAGTATCTCCCCCAAATCAGGTAGTTCGTTCTTAACGGAGTTTTGTAGTGGAGACATAAGCGGAGATCAATCGGGTTCGTTTTCAAGCAACTCATCGCTACAACACGCTCCAAGCTCATATTTGAGCGGGGCATTAAGTATAACGACTCGATCAAGCAATACCAGCCCTTCAACTTCGTTTGACTCCTCTAACTACAATCTCGACCTGTCAGATACATCATCCCATACTTTTTTGCGGTCAAGTTCAGAGACAAGTAACTCGGATGAAGCTCCATCAAATTCCAGTCAATCGTCGTGTCTGACTCCCAACACTCGAAGCTTCACATCCTCATGTAATTCACTCCGAAGCAGTACTGGGAGTAGCAAGAGTTCCAACAGTTCAACTTCGGCAAGTTATCGCAGTCATATAAATTCAACTGCTACGGATTCGGGTGTTAGATGCATGTGGCACAAATGCCATTACGTGGCTCCCACCTCGTTGATTGACGACTCTTTGATTGAGCACATTAAATCAAAACATATATTTTCACAAAAAAAGCAAAAGCAGTTCAAATGTTATTGGAAAGGATGTTCAGTTTACAAATCACCTTCGTGTAGCTTCAATTGGCTCGAAAGACATGTGATAGATCATATAGATACGAGGCCTTTTCAGTGCATATTTGAAGGATGCAAAAGAAAATTTCGAACAGAGGCAGCGAGGGAAAAACATGTCCAAAGTCACATAAACACGTCAAACACAGTCATCTCGAATAGCATGGGTACGAATATAGCCAACGGGCGCACTTTGCCTAACAAAGCAACCCGTAACCTTCAAGGACCTGCAGCTAGGCTTGCGTTCCTACGAAATACCAGTAACTCTAATAGCCGAAACGAACCCATAGATTATGCCCAGATGCTTAAATCATTGACCAAGCGAAAAAAACAGACCAAGAGTCAGAGCAAATACAAGAAAGTTAAATATAAGGATATTGTTGACTTGCATTCAGTTTCATTAATCGAAGATAAGTTAAAAGAGCTCTCTTACGAGTCAGAAGGAATTCTGACTCTCCATTCGAAAATATCTGCCTCACGTCGTGACTCTGATGGATCGAAGTGGCTTCTTGTAGAATGGCTTCCATCAAATATTGTGACTCCAGAATGGTTAAGAGCAGACAAGCTAGTAAAATCAAAGAGAGTCTGCCTCAGTGAAATAAACTCTTCAACATGTTGTAATCTTTATAACCAACATCGTTTTCGTCCTTCCAGACGCAAATGAATCGCGATTTTAGATAATTTTTCATGCAAACTAACGCGACTACCTCAATGTGTCGGATAACTATATAATATTGAATCTTTTACTGAATTTTCAAGCAATCAACCAATTTTTGAATCTTATCTCAGTATGAAAAGTTCTAAAAATAAAGCTAATTCTCTACCCATATTTCTATTGCCTTTCTAGTTTCAATTTTAAATTTGATTGTATTCAATTTCTGCGGCCTGTCTGTCCTTAGCCTTGAATATTCCTTGGCGATGTTTCCGAATTATTTTTGGGATGAATCTTTCAACGAAATCATTGCCAACTTCAAATTGACTCGAAGCCGAATCAAATTCGTTATCGGGTCGAGGTCGCACCCAGAATGAAATGCGTAGTTGCGATACTCGAAGGTTCGGATGATCGAAAAATTCGGAAAAAGCAGCATTGTAAACTCCATAAGCAGCCGTAGAGCAGAAGTTTAGCAGGCTGGCCCTCGGTTCAAACGGCTTTCCTCATTCAACTGCTTCTCCTGATCCCCCTGTTATGAAAGTGTAAGTAGAGCCTGGATTTTGAGTCAAATGCTTGGCAAAAGTTTTGTAGACCACAAAATGGGAAAGAACCATATCAGTGTAAAGTCTGTTAAAATCTTCGACGCTTTGCTCACTTAGTGGGCCATTCATCCACCAACCGCCTAAAATTTTTTTATTCAATAATTTTAGTGGAAAAAACGAAAAAGTAAACTTACCCAAGCTTGAGATAACATGATTTATCTTCCCAGATTTCTCCAAGATCTTTTGACAAATCTTTGAACAACCAGCTTCGTCAGCAACTTCACCCAGGATAGTGTGTAGGTTTCCTTTTATCTCCGAGTCAAGACTTTCTTTAAAGCTTTCCAGTCGTTTTTCATCTCTTGATGCAACCCAAACTGTGCACCCCTCTTTCAGCAGCGACACCGCTATTCCAGAGCCTACTATTCCGGTCCCACCAGCAATAAAGGCAACACGTCCTTTAAAATGTTTTAAAAAAGATTTTGAAGCAGAAATCGTAGTATTCAACTTAAATAACCTTGCAGTTCCATTGAGCTTTTGGTCAAGTAAGCCAGAAGATTTAAGTACCAAAGTCTAAAATTGCGCTTAAATATATAATTATGTAAAATTTCGCATTTCTCTATGTAGGCTAAAAAACTAGAAAAAAAGACAAATTAATCGGCTGGATTTTTTCATCACGAGTTTAGTTCTCGCCTTTACCAGAGAAACCCTCCACGGGTAAAATTTTTCATAATCATATTTACTCAAACATTTTACATGAGAGCTTAATACTTGCTCTCAATTAAATAGGCTATTGACGCATAAGCATGCTGAACCTTGTTTTTTATATTCTTATATTTAAATGCCAGGCATATGCTCTGAGATGTCTTACTTATCCCGAATGCTTAGGAACTGATTGGTGTATAACACCAACTTCCAGAAAATACTCCCCGAAACTGTCTTCAAACTCTCGCATGCAATGCTTTTCTCAAAGGAATAGTTCATTTTTTATGGGAACTGACACTCCTATATTTCGAATGGACGGCGAGGCTCCCGCTCGTCCTGTTTTCCTTGATCCTTTCTGCATCGATCAAACAGAAGTGAGTAATTTTCAATTTGCCGAATTTGTTGATGCAACAGGATATAAAACCGAAGTAAATTTAGATTGCTCTCTTATTTCCTTTATCATCCTAACGAGGTTGGATTTAGGCTGAGATTCTGGGAGATTCATATTGCCTTGAAAGTAGTTTGAATGCTGATGTCAAAAAGTCGATTGAAAGATCAGTAAGTTTTGTTTTCCGAAAGTGTACCTTCTTCCTTTAAAGTACTTGTAGGTGTCACAAGTGCCTTGGTGGGTACTGGTCAGAAATGCTTCATGGTGTCGCCCAGAGGGTTTGGGATCTGATATTCATAATCGACTTTTTCACCCAGTAATTCATGTCAGTTGGAATGACGCAAACAATTATTGCAGTTATCTCGGAAAACGATTGCCAACTGAAGCTGAGTGGGAATTTGCTTGTCGAGGAGGGTTATCAGATAGGCTTTATCCTTGGGGAAATCTACCAAATCCAAATGGAAAGCATTATATGAATATTTGGCAGGGATATTTTCCAGATTACAATTCTGCAGAAGATGGTTATCTGACTACAGCACCGGTAATTAAAAATTGACAATAGACATTTATGAAATATTTCGAGTTCCGATAGGTAGACAGTTTTGAGCAAAACAAGTTCGGGATGAAAAACATCGTCGGAAATGTTTGGGAATGGGTTCAGGACTGGTGGACAATCGAGCATTCAAAACAATCCTCCAGAAATCCGGTGAGCCAAATATTCTTTAGAAACTTCTACCTTATAAACATTTAACTCAATCTTCTGAATAATATCTAATATAGAAAGGACCTAACAATGGGTCTGAAAGAGTCAAGAAAGGAGGTAATTCAAGTTATGATTGTTTTGGATACTGAGAGCTGCAAAGATATTTTTAAAGGTTCGTTCATGTGTCATCCAGGCTTTTGTCATCGTTATCGATGCGCATCAAGAAGTAAAAACACTCCCGACACTAGTGCAATGAACCTAGGATTTCGATGCGCAAAGAGTCTAACTTGAGCGAATTTTCTTCGATTAGATAATCGTATACAAGCAGAATTGTTGCTAACCTGCATCAATTTTATAGAGTATATATGGTCAAATAAAAACGAGGCATTTTATCTTTTCACCCTTTTATCATATGTCGGCCCGTTAGGGAGTAGTTTAGCCAATTTCTTATCGTCCGAAAAATTATGATCTATTTTAATGAGCCATAATAAATTGCCATTAAAATAGGCCATATTCTAGTTGAAATATATTTAGTTATTAAGCTTCTTCAAGGCTAGTTAATGCAGCAATGTCCTACCTTGTGAGCCAAGAAGCTTTTGCATTGGAAGTTCTTAACGCTCATAACCAGAGAAGAAAAGAACATGGGGTGACTGACTTGGAGTTAGATTCAAATCTAAGCAAACTTGCACAAGAATGGGCTGAACAGTTAGCTATTGATGATAAACTTAAATATCGCAATTTCATAGTTAATAACAAGCCAGTAGGCGAAAATATCGCTCGCGCAGATACTTTTTATATTGAAGGTGAGCTTTAGAATTTCTTTTTTTTTCAAATCTCTTATTTTTGTTTTTCACCAGGCAAAAGATTAACTGATACATGGTACGATGAGTCATCAAATTACATTTATGATAAAGGACAAGGTTCCCCCGATACGGGTCATTTTACCCAAATTGTCTGGAGCGGAACACGCAAACTAGGAGTTGGGTATGCCATAACTCGACATGGACAATTTTATGCTGTTGTCTTTTATTGGCCAGCTGGGAATTATCGGGGTGAATTTGTCAATAATGTCTTTTGTCCTCTGTCTTCTTCAGAAGATTTGAAAATAAACCCTTCTTCTCTAAAAGCTGAGCGATCCATACCCCAAAGCAAGCCCAAATCTGTGATTCAGGTCGTAGACAATGAAGTTGCTAAAAAAGGCAACACTCAAGCTTCAGCTTTAAGCTCACGACCTCTTCAAGAAAGATTCATTATGGAAGCAATCCGAGCTCACAATCATTATCGAGCCCGACACTGCTGTCCTGCTCTTATTCACAACCCAGAACTATCCAGTGTAGCCCAGACTTATGCAGAGAAGCTTGCACGATCCGGAAGCCTTTTTCACAGCTCAAATACCTACTTAGGGTCCAAGCTAGGCGAAAATTTAGCCTTTTTTCACGATAGCCAAGTTGAATATTTTTCAGGTAAATGTTATTTTAACTTATTTTTTAAAAAAAAATTCTCTTTTTAATTATTATATATTGCCCAACAAGGAGAGAGAGCTACTAAACAATGGTATGATGAAATAAAGCAGCATGATTTTAGCAAAGACTTTCAACCTGCGACGGGCCATTTCACCCAGGTAAATTGTCTAAGTAACACTCAAAAATAAAAGGCTCGCTTAAATTTCCTTAAAGGTTATATGGAAAGCCACTAAAGAAGCTGGATTCGGGGTTGCTCGTAGACCGGACGGTAGCTTCTTTGCAGTTGGTAACTATTACCCAGCGGGAAACCTGTGCGGCACTTTTATGAAAAATGTTCCCAAGCCCATTTAAGAGCAGATAGCAAATTCGAAAAACTCTTATATTTCTAGAAGCACGCTAAATCTAAACTTTAAAATTCGATCTTATATCTAGTTATACTTAAATTGATTGATTAAAATTTCCAAATTTTTTTTTATCGATTTTCAGTAGGCTCGGGAATAAGTAAAAGTTGAAGTATAGCAGTCATAGAAATCACCTTCTCCAAGTTGGATATCAACATCATCTGCCATTGAGTCGTCACCATCCATCAAATTATAGGCTTGATGGGATGAATAAACAGAGATTGGACGCTGTCCAGATTTGTAAGTGGCTGAAAGCACTGTTGAAGCAGGTTCTCTTCGCGTATTCTGATAAGCGCGCGGTGTGTTATTGGTGTAACTTGTACGAGTTATCGGAATTGGATGGCCCGTAGACGATGATTCGTATACTCTTGGTCGATTTGCTGTAATTAAACAAAATGCCATATTATTTTTAGGTTTTACAATGCAACATTAACGATTTAGGCTTACACGCGGATGAGAACTTTGGTCGCAAAGAGGCGTATGAGCTTGAGTATGGGACATCGTAGGAATATTTTGAATTAATAGGCTTGACTCTAACTTCGTTTGCTCTTTGATTTAAATTGGCATTCTCGAGTTCTTTCCGAAGTTTACGACAAAGTTGTAAAGCAGCATCGGTTATTATATCTTGGGGGATCTGATTGCATTTACGGCACTCTTCTAAGCTCTCCTCATTAAGTTTGTTAAAATCAATTAGACTTAATAAATTTTTGCCGTTTCCGTCATCTTTAAGAATCGGTTATGCGATAAAACATTCATTTATCTCAATAGTGTTAAATCCTTACCTGCTTTTAAAATTCCTGTCAATAATCGTGCAGGAGTATCGAAAGAGTCCCGTTCGTCCATAGGCACAATAGACATAAGCTTTTCAAATGATGGACTATCAAGCTTTTCACATTCCTCCAAGCTCAAAAGGTAACTGTCAATCAGCTCAATCAGCTTTTTTTTAATAAGTCATTCATTTCATTTCAATCAGAACAAATTCTTTGCTTCTTACTTTTTTTGCGTTATTTTTATCATTGTTGATCACGTCTTTAGTCAGTTGAATCATAACACTAGCTGGTATAGTAGATAGTTTAATAGGTTCATTCCCTTGTTCACAAAGAGAAGCCCAAGTCCACTTGTTAAAAGCAGTTATGATACGAGCCTCAGCATCAAGCTTGTGCAAAGCTTCCATATAATTCAGAAGCCAATCGATAGAAAACTGAGGCTCAACATTTAGTTCTAATAAGATTTTAGTTATTTCAGTTATTATTTCAAGCTTTTCTTGATCAGTTGTGTCATTCCTGGAGGGCTGTTTAAAAATTTTTTCGCTCTCATTCGGTTGTGATTTTGAATTAATTAAGTCACCCATGATTTGCCTTAGGTTGCTTGAATCATCATTTGCCTTAACCTCCTTACTCACTGGACCCAGGAGCTTGGAAGCTATACCGATAAGATTTGTTAAAGTATTTGTGGCTTCACTTGATTTGCTTTGATCTTCATCTGAACTTTGATCAATCGGTTCCATTACTGTTCCAGCAATTCTTATAAGATTTTCAGGCTTTTGACTTGACATAACGTCATCGGCAATCTGAACCAAACTTGCAGGTTTTTTTTCCATTTCATTAGAATCTGTTAGAAGCGATGCAGCGATTTCTTTAAGGTTTTTGTCATCGGAGCTGGCATCATCATTTAGTTCTTCTTTCGCTCGAAATTCTTTCATTCCGAGTATAGAACCTGCGATGCTTTTTAAATTTTGCGTTGTTTTATTTTCTAGATCATCTGCGTGATTGTCTTCAACCAATGAGGCAAATTTGCTTTCAGCTTTGAAAATGTCGGCAGCCATGGATATTAAATTGCTTTTCTTAGCTTCTTGTCTTGGAGTTTGTGAAGTTCCCATTTCATATTTAGAATTCAAACCCGTATTGTGGTCAATGTAACTTTGAATAATACAAGACAAAAGGGAAAAATTAAGACCGTTGCGAACACTTGAACGGATAATTCTTTCAATCCATTGTAAGGGAAGGCTATTCAGCTTATCAAGATCGGATGAGTTAAGCGACAAGTGATTAAGACTTCGTTTAAAAGATTGCTGTCCGTATAGTCGAAAATTTTCGTAAGATGATGAGCTTCTAACATAACTGCCTAAGGTCTCCACAAAGCAGTCAATTAAATGCGTCTGTATGCCTGACTTGGATGCAAGTTCAGGAAACTGAGCAGCTTGGGATAGCATACTCAAAACATGTCGATAGTCCTTTTTGGCTTTTGCTTGGTACAGAAGGTCATAGAGAACATTGTCTGCCATGAGAACAAGGCCTCCTTTACCAACATTGCCGGACATTTCAAGAAATTCGGCTCCGCATCTTACTCCGATCACATTTTCAGCTGTAATTATTACGTCTTTGTTATAGCAGTAATCCGCAATAATTCCAAATATTTTCGAGCCCCCTGGAAAGTTGTTTAATTCGACTACTTTGTGAGCTTGATCGCCTTGAGACAATGAGCTTAGATTCTTGAAATAGTTGCTCCTCACAAAGAGTGGAAATCGATGCAAATTGAATTTATCCTGGCCTATTTTTACGGTAATATCTGAAAGCTCACCGCTGTATCGATAGCCGACGACATCCATTATCTTAAAATATACTTGAAATGATTCTTACGAAAGCGAATTTACAAAATAATCAGGTAGTGGAATTTCAAGCTTAGACAGAGTGATGCCCCAAATTTGCGATTCTCGAATATATTCGCATGCACAACAAACAAATGAGCAAAAGTGATTCAATTGATTGGATTGAGAAAGTAAGTAAACACCGTGCTTCGAGATTCAGCTCCATCTAGTTTTCCCACTTTATTCAGACAAAGACTTTTAAGGCTTCGACAATCGCACATCTGAGGAATGATCCTAGGCACACATCACATTAATAAAATACTTTTAATTCATGCAAATAGATGCACATCCCGAAATTTTGCTTGTTGCGAGAACTTTTGGTTAATAACTCAGACGCGATCGCTATGTAGCAAACCTTCTAATTAGTTTATACTCAATCAAATTGAATAGTGTATTCATCAGTGCAACTAAGGGGCATTTATTTTGATTCGAAATAATTGTGACAAGCGGTTTTTCCACGAGATCTCCATGGAAAGATTTAACAAGTCACCAAAAAATTTAGTTCAGAATAATTCGGATTAGAAGTTTTCAGCTTGAAATGGCGTTTGGCGGCGCATTATGCAATCATTTTAATGTTTTCTTCAAGCAAATAAGGGCTTGAAGAAGCAGCAAGGTGAAAATTATGCCAAGGAATCCCTTCCAATATGAGACCGTAGCACCAAAAGGTAGCTATAGAAACCAAAATTAAAAAGTTAGAAGGCAGTTGTAACCAAAAGAGCAAGAAGGGGGTAAATAAAAACCAAATCAATGTAGATTCCGAACTAAATGTTGAAGAAGAATTTTACGATTTACATTTGTATTATAGTAAGCCATTTATAGGGTATGCGGTCACTTAAGTTACAAAATCGGATTAGGCGCTTCGTCTTTCTTTCTTCAAGGAAGAAATGGATTGAAAGATTTTGTTGACGGTTGGTTTATTCCCGCTATTCTTGGTATAGAATTAAGTATGAATTCAAAACCATATTCTTTTCTTTTTGTCTATTTTTAAGAGCCGATTTCAAAGGATTATGATTAGCAAACAACATCATTTGGTTATAATGATTTTTATTCATAATTTTCAAATTTTTGGTCTTTGATGTGTTTTTTTAGCTCTTGAATCTCACGCTCTTTTATAGCTAACTGACGACGCAAACTTTCTATTAACTAAATTAACGAATGATTTTATTTTTTAATACCAGAAGTCTTGAATTAAACCACTTACCTCGTCTTTACTCATTAAAACCTCTCGAGACATTAAATCAAATGCACTTGGCCTTTTCTCTGGATCAGAATCAAGTAAACTTTCTACCATTCCACACTTAATTTAACCAAGTTTTTTTCTAAAGGTGAGCGAATAGCATCAAATCATTTTAACTTACAACATCTATATTTCCATTTCGAATTTCTATCGGAAAAACTAAATTCTTGCGCACTTTATTTATCTTGTCTAAACGTTCCATTTCTGTGTGCCACGAGCAAAAAAGTTCAAAAAGAATAATTCCGATACTGTACATATCACTCTTTAAAGAAGGCGTATGAACCATGAAAGCATACAGACAAATCAGATAATTGATCCAACCTTTAATCCATAACCATCTCCTCGCAATTGCTCTGGTGAGGCATAAAGCGAAGTTCCTACTGCTTTCGTATGTTCTCTTATCTTGGGAAGAACAAGTTTTTCCGAGGAATTATTTGGACGCTGCCCGTCATAACAAGCTAAACCAAAGTCGCCAATTTTGACTCGCATTCCTTGACGTAATAAGAAAATATTTCCGGGCTGATAGGCAATAAGATTTAAGAAATACCAAAAGTTTAGAAGACAATTAGTCACCTTGAGATCTCTATGAATGATGTTTTTTGAATGGATGTAGTCTACACCGGAAAGAATCTGACGAAATATTCCTAAAGCTGTTTCACAGTCTCTCTTCATTTTAGGTTTTACACCATTTCGCTGCTTAAGCCAAGACTTGAGTGTGAGATCACATAATTCCATTTGGATGAAAAGGGAAACAGGTCTTGATTCATCTTGATCATCTTCGTTTTCATCACTAGATGATAAACTGTCACATTCGTTTTCACCGTTACAGAAAGAAAACAGCTTATTTCCTCTGTTTCCAGAGCTTGTTTCTTCAATAAGTCTGCTGCTTTTTTCAGTGGTTGGTTGGAGTCTTTTGTGAGAGGTTGGGGCTTCTTCTTCAAAAACTATGCTAGACCCGGGATCTGAATTGAAATTTCCTCCTACAGATTCCAGACTTGCGTCGGTTGAATTATCTTCGTTAAATGACTGACCAACCCCATATTCAATCCAAGAATTAAAATAGCGGACAACGTTTTCATGTTTGAGTCTCGAAAACAGACGCGTTTCTTGTAAAGTCTTAAATCATGAAAGATGAGAATCGGAATCAAAAATTAAATTTTGCCTACCTTTTGACAAAATTTGGCTGAATGGAAATTAAAATCAATTTTTTTAATTGCGTATTCGTTGCCATCGATAAGATTTTTAACCCGATAGACAGTACCGAATCCACCATTACCTAGCTTATTCTGCTCCTCATATTCACTGTTATAACGAGAGAAAATTCTATTTAGGGCCAAATTAGACTGTGTGCGATAAGGCACCAAGCAAAAGCTATCCGCTTGTTTTTTTTCTAAAATTGAATGACTACTCTGTTCGGCCTTGTTATAGACTATAGAAGATGGAATAAAGCGGTGTTGATTGAAAAGAACATGCAATATTTTCATGTATTGGAAACGGAGTGGTCTCAAAAGATCTATATCAGTATTTGGTGTTAGCATTCCGTTCAGAATGAATTTGGAATGAATTTCTACAAAATAGAGAGTCTTATTACGAGGGCTTGGTAAAGGTATTAGCGAGCGAGAGTGTCGCAGCCACTTTTGTGATTAGGTCCCTCTTCTAAAGGTCTAAAGGATAACTAGTGAATAGTCATTATCAACTTTACTAAATGATGATTATGTTAACTGTTCCTAATGGGCGTGATTATAATGAAGGATTAGCCTGGTGACTAAATAAGAAACGGTCATCGAGGGTGGGCGGTGCGTTTATTGACTCTGCGGGCGGAGCACACCACCATCATAGATTAGATGGAATGTGATGCTTAATTCAAGGATTGTATCTAAAAACACTAACACAATGAGAAAAGATTTCTTGAGAGCATTAACGCTGTCTCTTGCAGCAGTTGCCGCTACAACATGCCTCATTCTATGCATCACCGGACGTTGGTGGGTCACTATAGATCAAAATGCGTGGGATACACTGCAAGTTGAACAACGTGATTATCTCACAGTATTCGAGAGCCCATTACAAACAAATTGGCCGAGATCCTCTAATATTCATCTAAATGAAACCGATTTTATAATGCTGTCCAAATTGTGGCCTTTAATACGTTACAAAAGCTTGTTTTCCAGCTGTATCCAGTTCGAATCAATACCGTTGTGGATAAGCATTCGAAACCTGAACCAGTCGAATTACAAGCAAGCTATCCCTGGAGAATTTCACTTTGGTGCATACAAACAACCCGATGTAGATTCTGAGATGCAGAATTGCGGAATAGGAATGGTACGCTGCAGGTTAAACGGTTTATGTCTAGAAGGGTCTCGATGCGATGGAATCACTGATTGCTTAGATCAAAGCGACGAATTAGACTGTGACGCATGTCATTTTTCTACTACCGGAGGTTTTCGATGTGACGGACGTTGCTGGCCTCATTGGAACAAATGCGATAGAATTCCTAATTGCATGAATCTTTCTGACGAGCTTGACTCCGAATGCTTTCTTCCACAGTGGATGAAGATGGGAAATTTTACTGAAAACAATCGAAGCAATCATACGCAAGTTCTAATGTTCAAGCTGGGACGATACAGATTTGATACTGAGTTTAACTGTTTTCAATTCTTTTTTGATTTCAAAGGAGCGCGCACAGCACCTTCTCAAGTCGAAAATCTCCTAGAACCTGAATACGCCAATGAAATTCAACTCAATCTGAATATGGACTACCATCTTCAACTGATCGCTTCTATTGCATTTCCATCTGCTCTCCTTTTCGAGCTATTCGCCCTTTGTTCTCTCTTCTTTATATTGTGTGCTCATAAGAGCTGTCAACATTGTCCTTATTGGTTCCATGGCTTTTTCCAGTCGCTAGCCTTTCTACTCTCATCAATTGGTCTATTGTGCTTCATTTTTGACTGGTACATTCAAGGTCCTTCTTCAATCACGCCAAGCAATCGAATGCCAATCGAACAAGCATTAATGGAATACAACCAGCCCCTAAATCATATTCATCGACTTGGTGCTTCATTTTGGTTGGCTACAGCTGCAACGACATTGGCCTGCATTGCCTCTATACTGAGTTGTGTTTTGTGCTGCAGTGCGTCATCAGAAAGACACGAGAACAAAGAATACAAAATAATGCACATCCCTGACTACAATTAAGCTTATTTTTTAAATGTTTTGCTATTTCAGTCCCTAATAACACTCTCGTCGCAATATAATTAATAAATTCTCACCTCTAAATTGTAAATTTGCACTATCGGGATTGTTAGGATTAAGTAAACTGCAAATGTACTCCAATAAGCTGAGGACGAAAACATGGTGATCAAATCTGATTCGAGGCTTTCGGCTAGTTTTTAAAATTTCTTGATGATTGCCATCGTTCCATAACATTAATGCTGATCCAGCAATCTTTTCTTGATCAACTTGACTCGATTTTGAATCTGCATCCATTTTCCTATATTTATACACATATATCGCGATTTATTAAATTCGCGCTTGCTTAACAGAAGATTAAATCTGCAATGTGGAAAACACCAATATTAAATTTGCTAATCGTTTTTAATCGCTCTTAAGCAAACTTATTTCTTTATTAATTTAGCATCAAAAAATTTGTAGCGATTTTGATTAGTTTCTATTTCGAGGGTCTCCACGTTCCATCTATTATCAACCATTACCTTGCCGAAACAAAATTAAGAATAAAATTGGACTTGCCTTCCTTCCAAAGCTTTAGCAAAAACCATTAGAGTTGCCGAACTTTTGCTCCCATGAATTGGAATCTTAACCTTTTGAATTTATAAATAGAACGCTGTTAATATGAGAGATACTAGTAATCACCTGTGCAGTTTCTAAATCTTGTCGATTAAAAGGATCTGATATGTCGATCCGACCGAAAGCAAGTGGTTCTCCGAGTTTCTCCTTAATTGGCTGATAACCTTGGGTTAAAACCAAAGCGCTCTCGAAATAAGGTTGACCAGCGAACTGTTCTTAAAGGTGAAAAATATTAAGAAATTTCATAGTTAATATCTAGCTAATACATAGTTGTCTTTTTTGTTAACATCATTAACGAATTAAAGCAGTTCAACTTACTCGATACTTGTTTTCTACGTAGAAACAGCACACCTACAAGGGGCAAGCTAAATCCAACAGCAATCTTTCCTAAAGTAGCTGTTCTCATTTTCCTCTTTATGCATAATACACCAATTGGAACTTAATACGAGAGTTGGATTGCAAATAAAACCATTCATTAGGTAAAAAAGTCATGAGAAATTATTGTATACAAAAGCTCAAATATTGTTAAATCAAGTCATTACTTAATCATAAAAGAAGTTGATTTTCACGAAATCTCAAGAAAGAGCAAGATTTTTTAAGATATGATTAAGCATTTATTTAAATAACGCACAAGTCAAACACATCGGATATGATTGATCAGCTTTTTGCCATGCTTACATTTGCAACCATAATCTAAACATTGAAGTTGACCCTGGCATATGAAGAGCAAGTTCTGATTTTCGTGATAAAGATTATTTGCAATCCTGAGTTCCGTTAAATTTTGAGTGTTGCAGAATGAGTTAAAGCTCACTTTCCAACTACACGGTTTCACACATATAGTCGTGAATATTTCCTTATTCGAAGCGCATCCAACACATCCGTTTCGGCATTGTGTTGGCTCAAGTTTGAAAAACGGTGCATGATTTTCATTCTCACAGTTCCGACCTGAGTATTGACTATCCCAAAGCCAAATCTTCAAGTCATGATTTCGATCAGCTATCATGGCGTTCTGATTTTCTGAGGAAGCCCGGATGAAAAGTTTGTGGATATCAAGACCAATAGTTATATCTTGATGATTTTCCAAGAGAAACATAATTTCATGGTGATGAATAAGTCGACCTTGGCCATTTGAATCCCTTAAGCATTCTTTCATAGCATCAGAATATGTTTGCCTGCTAGTGAGTGGCCGTAAACATTTTTTGTTTCGTAATATCCAGTATTGAGTTGTATTTGCCCAGGTTGTGCAAAAATAATTATCATCCTCTGGATAACCATTCAGAAGAGCAGTAGCTGGTTCAAACTTTTTAGATGAGACACTAGAGTAAATAAGGGTCCAAAAAGTGGCAAGAATATTGAAAAATAACCTGCGCATGTTTAACTTTCGTTGCTATAAAATGTAGGCCTTGTGAGCTAATTCCAATGATCATTAATTATGTAAACATTAGATGAGGATGCCATCAAACTCTAGCTCCGATAGACGATAAATCGGCATAATAGGAAAACATTATCCTTTGATTGAAATAGTCTAGGCAAATTCACCTCGGGTTACGTAAATAAGCGATTTGTTTAGCCAAGAGATGCAGCTAATCGAATCTTGAACGATCTTGCAATGATGCTTAACCTATTATCCAAGAGGCAGCAATGAATCGTTGATCGTTATGATTTATTTATTTAAACTAACTTGCGTAATTGAATTGAGCCTAATTACTCTCGAATGGTCAGATGGCAAGCATATGTGCCTTTATAAACTGAATAATCGATCAGTCTTATATATAGATAGTTCAGAGTCTGTCAGACACCTCCTATAGAGCTCTTTCTATTGGCCGACTTAATTCAGTAGGAGGCATTTATTCACGAGGCGAATGTTAGATTTTTATTAATTTTAGATATCTACAAGAATTTTTATTTGCTCGATTGATATATCACGTTTATGATAATTGAGGGCTAAAAAATCTTTTACAGATCCGAGTTAGATAAAAAAATAACTCATCATAGCTATGGAAACGACTTGTAAAAACTTTGACATAAGTTTACCCGAGCTTGGAATGACTGAGCGTAATCACTGGTGCAACCAAAGATGCTGCTTAAAATTTTTTCGAAAATTTATTCATTTTATGATATCACGTGTTGGTCTTGCAATAGTGATGATGGGTTACGTGATTGCTGGAGGTCTCATATTTGAATTTATTGAATCTGAATATGAAAGGGAATCATTAGAACTAAGTTCTTTAATGCTTGAAAGCATGCTCAAGAGGATTTATTATCAAATCGAAATCAATTCAACTCGGATAAAAGATGATAGCTTTTATCTTTTTCTAAAAACCGAAATCAAGTAAGAAAGAGATGTTTTCCTCAAACGCCTATTTGACACAGAATTTAAGTGAATTTCGCAATTTCTACACGAATGCAACACTGAATCGAACATTAACCGGACACATGACCCCTCAATGGGATTTTCTTGGCTCAGTTTTCTACTGTGTTACTCTTGTATCAACAATAGGTAAACAAAAATCAAAAATTAGCCATCAAAAATAAAAAAGATTTTTAACTAGGGTACGGAAATGTAACATGCCGGACAAGACTGGGCAAAGCGTTTACCATAGTTTACAGTTCTATCGGAATACCACTAATGATGCTATTTTTGGCAAATACAGGCTCTTCTACAGCCAGCCTTTTCAAAGTTATTTATATGCGATGGGATGCTATTAAAAAAAGGCAGCGTCTTAAAAGGCTAAAGAAATCCCTGAAAAACCTTCAATCAGACCCCAGCGCTCTTTTAAGAAGCCCATTACCGATTATATCTGAAGAAGATGAAAAGAAAACAACAAAGGAGACATCAAAGATGATAAGCCAAAATAATAACCAAAATAAAATACCCGAAAGTCATAACAAAACTGCTAAAAAAGTTGAAGTTCCAACTTCGATTCAAATTGGAATTCGAAGTTTTGAGCTTAGTGACGAATTCATGCTTAAAATCAAAACCAAAATTGAGGAACATAATAAAATGGAAGAAAAAGCCCAAGAAGCTCTTTTCCGAATGGATCATCTACTTAAAATTGAAGAAATCAAAGATGATAAATATTCTGAGCAGAATCGGCTCAAATTTGTAATTGGTGATGATGATAACGATCAAATGTGTTCATATGAAGATCATCAATTCTTCAGACGCTCTGATTACCTTATTGGTGGACTATTTGAGAGCATCAAAAATAGTGAATCTGAAAATCACATTGAAAAGAATCAAAGAGAAATTTCCGAGCATAGCGATCAAAGGTCCAAAAGAAGACGAATATCTTCTGATCTTAAAACTACTACTAGGGAAAATGAGCATCGAGAACTTAAACTATTATATCAACAGATTCAAGTTAACAAGCAAAAGGATCCGGGTGTTCCACTTATGACCTCCCTGATAATCATGCCAACTTATTTAGTTTGCGGCATGTTCATCTTCAGCTCATACGAAAGTTTGCGGAAGATTGACGCCCTTTATTTTTGTTTTGTGACCTTGACAACAATTGGATTTGGAGATATCGTTCCGGGTTCGACACTATTAAGTAAAGACGGTTATGAAAACCACAGTTACATTTCAGCGCTTTATATTTTCGTTGGACTTATACTTATTGCTATGTGCATTAACCTTATGAGTAATCAGCTAAAATACAAAATTAAATCGTTTGCTAAGCGTATAGGTCTTTAATTAAAGAATCGAAATCTATGTGATTATTATACTATCTGGCGAATTCGAACCTTTTTTTATTTAATTTTTAATAGTTGGTTGAGAATAAAAAGCTCGAAACCTCGTGGATAGTCCGCAAAAAGCCCATTTATAGCATGATCAACTATAAAGAAAGGCAAAGACATCTTGAATAACCGCCCTGTCATTCGGCAAGAGCAGATGGAAAATCAAAAAGACGTCGCTCAAGATGAAGATGGATATCCTACAGAGCTTAATTCTTTTGAAGAAAGGCGAGCATTAAAATATCGAACAAGACTGCGGCGAATTCTGGGCTATCGGTTCGCTTAGGCTGAAAGATGCATGAAAATGATCTACTTCGTTAAATAGCATCTTTCTTAATGCTGAAAAAAGAGAGCAAATTATTAAGAGTTCTTGAGTGCCATCATTGGAAACTTTGCATTGACGCCGCCGACGAAACTGCGTTGCCAGTTTGGCCTTGATACGCGGACTCTGACTGGCTATAGGCTTGTTTATCTTCAGGCATGTACTCATATGAGTCGATGCCATAACGCTCCCTGATCGTCTCTTGGTCGGTTTTTTCGAATCGGTTGCTTACTCTTTGATCTAGCACTTCTAGAGTGTATCCTTGAGAGTTTCCGATGATTGAGCTCAAATTTTTGGATTGGCTTTCAAAATGTTCACTAGATCTATTCTGTAGGTTTCTTCTTCTTTCTGCCTCTTCCAAAAGATTCAAAACCTCCAATTTTCTGTTATCGTTTTCATAGGAAATTGGTTCTGCACAAGGATTTTCCGAGACTGGTTTTTCTTCGCAGCATTGTTCCGTAAATTCATGATAAGTTACTTCTTCCCCACATTCAATATTTTTTTGCACACAGTTCTCTGCTGGTTCAGATTTTTCAATATTTTCAACTCTAACAGGAACGGGCCTATCACGCTCAATTACAATCGGACGCTGTTGGATTGGAACAGGACGATCAACCAGCACAGGCCGTGCAACGTGAACAATTTGTGGTCTTACAATAATTCTTTCCCTAGGTACGAATACGGGCCTTATCACTGGCACATAAACATTTCTTGGAATGTATATTGGTTTTTGAGATTGCTCACTTCCTTTGGGCATGACAAATATAGGTTGAATTGCTTCTGATTTGCAGGTCATTTTTTCTAAATGATCTTTTAGGAAGTCAAGAATGTCATCAGCTACTTTTTTGCTTTCAGCGTCTTTCCCGTCTTTACGATCCCAAATTTCGATGTCTACTTCTTCTTTGTATGCCGGTTGAACTGGCTGAACCTGTTGGTATTGACTCTGGTATTGGTAGTCGCTAGAGCATTGATATTGAGGTTGGTATTGATATTGAGTTTGATACTGAGGTTGACATTGAGGCTGCTGAAAAATTTGATATTGTGGTTGAGGTTGGGGCGGTGGGCACGGTACTTGCTGGTATTGATACTGAGGTTGAGGTTGCGGTTGTTCTTGTCTTGGCTGCTCATCAAGATAGCCTAAAAAGTACTCAGCAACTATTTTCGCACCTGGCGGTAAGCATGCTTGTATTGGGGGTTCTATCTGGTTGCAATAACCTGGATCATAAGGTGTTACAGCGAATCCATCTTGTCGCGATCCCTGAGCTTGTTGCTCTCCAGAACCATACTCAAACTGGGCTTGTTGGGGCGCCTGATACTGATAATCAGAACTCGGAGCCCCTGGTGCACCTTCGTAGCCCTGTCGGTTCCAGCCATAATATTGCTGTTGTTGATCAGGATAGCCCGTCCAACCCTCTTGCTCCCTATAATATCCGTTAGCTGAGTAAGGATATTGTTGATTCTCAGCATAGAACTCTTGAATAGGTGTTCCATCGCTAAAGCTATTGTTTTCTCTTTTATTAGATCTTCTACTGGGTTTGCTTCTTCCACTCGCACTTTCCTCAAGCAATATGCTTGGCGAAATGCTTCGCTCGATAGAATGACTTTGCTGTCTAGAATGAGGAGTAAAAAATCCATCTTCAGCATTGGAGGATTTGGCAAATGAATTTCCACTCTGTGATCTTCGGGATGGTGGTGCACTATCTATAAAGGTAAAAAAAGCAAACTTAAACAAAGCCACAAAATTCAAAAGTTTAAAGCTTGCCTCCAGCTCTTCGAGATTTTATCAAGTGAATAGATTCATCGGTACCGTTCATCTTTTCTTTACGGGTATTGGATCTGAAGCGTGCCTGATAAGGGTAAGAAAAGTTATAAGTGGCTGCCGTAGGGTACATATAGCCGTTTGCGCTATAGGCTTGGTTATAGGAATAGTAATCTCCGGTTTGCATAGCTTTCCTCACTTCTAAGTGTCTTAAAAAATGAATGAAATGAGAAAGAGATACCTGGAGAGATATAATAAAGTCATGAAGCCATAAATCAAACTTGCGTACACTGAACGCTTAATGGATGAGAAAATGAAAAGAAAAAGGGTTCTCACATTTTGCTTTTGTGAGTGACCAAAATACAAGCGGACTTGAAATGATATTTGCCTCAAAAGATAAATGAATGAATCTAGGGACAGATTCGTTGAAGCGTGAATTTAAAGAGCTTGAACTGGCAAGAAAAATAGAAAATAAACAAAATTGCTTCAGGCTCAACTGACAAGACGTTCTATATCGTGAGTGGTCAGCAGATTGTTCAACAACTGCATGTGCAAAACACAATATAATTAAACCTGACACGGCTTCCTAAAGTTCTCTCATCAAATAGGTGATGAATGCCTCAAGTTAAGCTTGAAATTTAACTATCCACTCATGCATGTCGAGGTCTAAGTCACCAGCCGGGTCACTGACTGATCGATAACACTTCCATGACGGTAGAACAGAGCTTTTCTTTGGCTTAAATGACTTTGATGATCTTGCTCCTAATAATGTATTTGATACCTTCAATTTTTCAAATAACTCGCTTGGTTAACCATTTTCAAGATATGCATGAATATACCAATACACGAATGCCGCCTTTGGCTAGCTCTAGTTATTTGACCCGAGGTTTATAAACCCAAGCAAAATTCATAACTAATACATTTAGATTGATGAGAGATAAGTCCCAAACTTAATCTCAGAAACCAGGCTAAAATGAAAACCTTATATCTAGAATGAATAAAGACCAAAACTTGCAGACGACATAAGGATGATTAAAAGCCCCCCGGACATAGTGCAGCATGATCTTGATGAGTTCTTCATGATAAGCAATTAAGTTGGCATGACCAGTTCAAAACTCTATTATAGAATTATTTCATTAGAGATGGTATGTGAGATTGGTTAGGGTGACATTCGCTTTCGCTAAAACCTTCCATTAATGTGACCAATCATGCGAGAAAATTTTGGAAAATTTATTTTACTGACCTATCGAAGTTGAGAGTAGCCTACATCTAAGATTTATCTGAAAGCAATGAATTAAAATTCGTAAAAGGGATAATGAATTCAGATAGAATTGCACAGTTATGTCAGCAAGCAATATTGATTAAGACAAATATAAACGCTCTTTTGATTTCAAACTTGATAGAATGTTGTTAGTATATTTGCTGTTTAGAAAAAAGCATGGCTTTCTTGTTGAGCGATTTGATTTTTTGCACACCCGATAGATTTTCTAAGCCAACCCAACCAAAAGTAGTTAAATGGCTGTGGCTTGCTCTTGTTATTCAATAAATTTCGAAATAGATTCAATAGAGTACTGAAAGACATGTTTGAGGCAAAGCTGATCGAAGGTTCCCTTCTCAAGAAAGTGATGGAGGCCATAAAGGACCTCTTGAATGAGGCATCTTGGGATTGCAGCGGGAACGGAATGTGCCTACAGGCCATGGATAGCTCTCATGTAGCTCTCGTTTCCTTGATGCTTAAGAGCGATGGATTTGAAAATTATCGATGCGACAGAAATTTATCTCTGGGAATCAACCTCGCAAGCATGTCTAAAATCTTAAAGTGCGCATCGAATGATGACATCATCACTATAAGAGCTGACGATGATGCAGATTCAGTCACCTTCGTATTTGAATCGCCCAAGCAAGACAGAGTCAGTGATTACGAGATGAAACTGATGAACTTGGATACAGAGCATCTTGGAATACCAGATACCGAGTACCAATGTGTGATTAAAATGCCCAGTTCTGAGTTTAGTAGAATCTGCCGCGATTTAAGCATTCTCGGCGATTCGGTTATAATTTGTTGCACCAAGGAAGGAGCCCGGTTTTCGGCCAAAGGGGATCTAGGCAATGGCTCAATTAAACTAATGCAAAGTGCAAATGTAGATAAGGAAGAAGAAGCTGTAATTGTAGATATGAGAGAGGCGGTCACTCTTACATTCTCACTACGCTACTTGAATTTCTTTACCAAAGCAGCGCCGCTTTCGAGTCAAGTCACTCTGTCAATGTCAGAGGATGTACCACTCATGGTAGAATATAAAATAAACGACAAGGAAGGTGATAGCAAAGGATATGTTCGTTATTATCTTGCGCCTAAAATAGAGGATGCAGAAAGCTAAATTACTTAGACAGTCTATCATACAAAATTCACCATTCATGACAATGAATTTTACACTTGTATATTCGACATTCTAAAATCATATAATTCATTAAAACCCAGCTAATTTGCTTAAAAAAGGTATAGGACTTGTAACTATATAGTGTAATAAAATTCTTCCAATCAAAAAATAATATAGAAACTCTGCGAAATTAAAAAAAAACTTTTCTGTCGCTTTTGTTTATTTAGCTGTCGAGCAAGCTCGAATTTCTAAGGTTCGAAACAAAAGAACTTTAATAATTTATATATTAGGGAATCAGGTTCCTTTTGTAGGTTCCTATTGGCTGCAGCTGCTCCAGCTTCTGATTCTTTTCTCTTAAAATTCTTTCTTTAAAAAGTTTCAGGATGCTTGATGCCTTCAATTTCAGATTTAGGTAAAAACAAAATTGAATTGAATTCGGGGGTTTACTGGCTATTTATCTTCTTTCAAAAGACTTTCTTCATCAGAATCCAACTGTCGATTAAGAGCCGAAAGGGAAGGCGCTTTTGTTTAATAAAATATCCGATCATAAAAATGTGATGCCCTAAGAGAGATCTTACCATCAGACAAAGACTTAAATTGCTTGGTCGAAGATCCTATTAGATTATCAGAATGATGGCTTAATATGAATCCAGGTCTAAGTTCTATTAGAAATTAGTCAATTTTAAATAAGAAAAATTTTATCAGCACACCTTTGAAACTTGACGATAGTCTAGATTGGTTAGCATGATTTCTTTTTAAATTAGGCAATAAGTTCTCAGTCGAGTCTGATAATGACTGTTCTTGATTTTGACTATAGAATATATCAGTCGGGAAGTTTTCTGGTTGGTCATTCAAATTAGAAGATAAGCGACTTAATTTAATTGGTTCGGCAGATTCGCCTAGTTCGTTTAATACATGATTTTTTGTTAAAAGCTCTTGATTTTCAAAATCAGCTATGTTCCCAATTAGTTTGACATGTTTATCGTTTTTCTTGTCATTAGAAATTGATTTAGCTTGACTTTTGGACAGCTCCAAAGCAATTTTTGAACGCTTTTCAAGTAGCCATTCTTTGAAAAGATACCAATCTCCAAAAGTCATCTTTAATTCATTTCTTAGTTCTTCAATATTACACATTGCAAGCACTCGACCGTTTATGTTTTTTTCAGTTATTGTTACACGGTAAAGCTCTTTAAAGTCTGCGGAAATTAATTCAATTTCATCCAAAGCCTGCAAGACTTCCAAAGAAGTCATATGAAGCAAAGGCTTTCCGATATCAATCATCAGGCTTTTGGTGATTTCCGAAGCATCGAAAGAACTCTCGTAGCAAGGGTTAAGACGGCTACCTATATAATTTGGAATTTGTAACAAGTCGCTTGAAACGTTTGATCTTATTGATGGTATGATTTGTCCTTGATAATCAATAGATGCTACCGAATTAAATTGAGGCTCATTTTTATTTTCTATGGATTCTTCGCATATTTAGAACAGCATCTTCAGCATCTTGAAAATTAAGTTAAAACTAACCTTTTATCAATTTGATCAAAAAAGGATCCAAGTTAGTGGTACATGGAAGCGCTTGCTTAAGAAATCTTACGGATATTTTAGGTTTGAAACGCTCAATAAACTGTTCGAATTTTCGGTAATTTCTGTCTAACTCTAAAAGTGGTTCGTTAATCATCGGAACCACTGATTTGACTCTTTCGTAAACCTCATTTAAAGTCTGGTCATCTTGAAACTCATGTTCATTATCTTCAAGGTACATAATTATCCACGAACATCTGTAAGGCCACTGCTCATTTAAGTAAATCCATCCTGCAAGCATTCTCCAATTGAAAACAATCCGATGCGCACGCAATAGCCGTCCTGTTAACGCGAATATGTTTATGAGCCGTCTCATAATCCTCGGATTTATATCCAAGAATGACTCGTCTTTCATTATGTGTTCGGTCAGATCGTAATTATTAAACTATATATTTTGAATCTTAAAATTAACCAATATTAAGAAATTAAAATTTTCGTACCAGTCGATTGTTGGCTCCTTTCTTTTTTTTGTTAACTTCGTTACTAAGCTTACTCATGGCTTCCATAGAAGAACCGGCCTTTCAAAAAAATGTTAAGGGCTAAAATTAAGAGTATCCGATGGGATTTATTTGTTACCGAGTTCGTTAAACGTTTTGAACTGCCCTTTAAAAAAACCTTTGAAGAAACGAACCCTTTTGCTCCACTTAGATTTGATTGTAAGAATACTGGTAAGTGAATAAGAGTTTTGATATAATCGTTTCCATTGATGTTTCCGTGTTTGAATAAATGCTCCATATTACCCTCAATGCCTTTTATGAGAACATGAGGATCTACCGCAATTATACTAATAAACGGATCCCCTTCATGTGTGAAAAGCACATGGAGAACCTCAAGGATTTCTACAATTTTGTTTTGCTCACAGCTATCAAGACCGTCAACAATTAGAACCAGTCTTGTGCAACTTTCAGTAAAGCTATCGATTGTTCGAACAATTTGAGAAATCATATCAACTTCCTTTTTAAGTCTACAGATAAAGGTTTCAGTTCTTTGAGCTTCTGATGATAAACTGCGACTTTTTCGCTTTGTAGACCAGTTTTTTAGATAGCTAGGAGATGTAAAACAGTTTGAAACAAGTTTGAAAATGGTTTTAAAAGATAGCATAACTGTTATAGCAAGCAGCACGATTAGCGCTTTAAAAAACACTCGACCATTTTTGCTTGTGTTTTGAAGACTAAATTCATTAACTTCCAGAAACATGACAAGTGCGACACAGTTGACTATCAGGAAAATAACCAACACAAAACTTGGTATGCAACAAATCATTCTGAATTTAGTTCTTGAATGTGATTTAGGCTCGAAAACCCGACATAGTCTGGTAGCGAAAGATCCGTATTGTGACTCAATATTAGAATATAAAAGATTTATCATCATCGCAAGAGCCTTTTCGCTTCCGATTGAAGTTATTTTTCCATACTCAGTGAAAATAAACCTAAAACAGTCAATTATTCGTCCATGTTCAAAAAGTTGAGATAACTACCTGAGATTTTGGCCGGTGCTTGAGTTTTTAACATCAACATTTGATGGGTTTAGGAAAACAATTTTCAGCAAAAGTTCAATTTGCTTGACGAATTCAGATAATTTCTTGCAAGAATATTTTGCCCATTTTTCTGACCTTTTTTCATGGAAATATAGGCAAACACCTAAAACAAAAGTTGAAATAACAGTTGATTCTTGCATAACTTAATTTAAGTTAGCCATATTACCTGTCGATGCGAAAAGAACTAAAGATAATGCAAGGAAAGTAATTAAGGCAATATACCATTTGTAGATATACAGAGGAAGACTTATCAAAAAGCTGGTAATAATTATTGAGCTTGTAAGCAATATAGAGAATTTGAACTGAATAACATCCGTTAAATTCGCATAACTTTCCATTTCTTTTCTAAGTTGTGATAATACAAACGATTTTCCACTTCCCCATTTTGCGAATAAACCGACTGAAATTGGCGTATTCAGCGAGGGCTCGCTCAGGATTTCAGCCAAAGAACAGCTATAGATTTCGTAGTTCATGATATTTTCCTCGTTCATATTAAGTTGTCCTAAAAAGATAATGAATTTTATTTCAAAATTTGCGATTATTTACATACTTGCACCCAATATTTGTGTTAATATACTCTTAGGATTGAGAGAGTCGATTTTATGAGCAGTTTCTCCCTTTTTGTTCGGCTTGTAAAGATATTTACTGTTTTTAGGATTTGTAAGTATGGACGCAGCTATGTCTTTATTTCGATTCCTCAGCGCAATATGCAATGAATTATCACCATTCTAATCAAAGATAATATTCAAATTAAACTGATTAGAAGCAAGAAATTATACGAATTTAACCTTGTCAACTGCTGATACTCTAGATCCTTCTGCGAGTAATTCGTTGACAATTTTGGTACTTTTTTTTTTAACCGCAAGTAACAGGGGTGTATCACCATCCTTTTATACATTTTTAGTAGTTCCAAATAATTGACGGTATCTTGTTACCTTTGTGCTTATTTCTAAATCAGGCTTATAGTCGAGAATAGTTCGAACTATCTCATCTTGACCTTTTTCGATAGCCCAATGAAGTGCGGTTTTCCCTTGCTTCAAAGAAATTTTAGCAAACTTGTCATGTAACCGATAAGCTTATTTACATTCCCAAGTGAGTCCATATCGACATGCCGATTAAGTAAAGCCTGAACAATCTTGATATATCCTCCTTTCACTGCAATGATGAGCACGTTGTCCCCTTTCTATTTTATTAAACGATGCCAGTTTAAGTGTTAAGTTTTTTCCCACTCAAAACATTTACCCGATTGGCGATATTCACGTAAGCTCCATTCTCAATAAGTTTAAGAACAACATCAGTATAACCGTGTTTTACAGCCAAGCTAAGGGCTGTATTCCCATCCTATATGAGATCAGTTTTTCATAAAGGCTCCCATATTCGTGGTATTAGAAATTAACTCCCAACCTTATCTGCTTGATTTATGTGTGTTGAGGTTATTTCCGCCAGAAAGAGAGCGACTTCTTGGTGCATATAATAGCAACTAGCCAGTAGTGGAGTCATTTTGTTCTTGAGTTCTCAAAACTCTAATAATATTTTGATTAAATAACATTTGAATGGTTACCATTCCTATGGCCTCTGGATTGGCATTACTATCGACAAGCGCTTCGACAATTAAAGAGTCCCCTTTTCTAGCGGCCTACTTGATCATATCAGTAAAAGTTTACTTTTTTCACTAATTCTACTGACCCATAGAAGGGGCGTCGAGTTATTTTGATCCGGCAGATCAACTTTAATACCAGTTTGACTAAGCAGTAGTCGAACTATATCAATATGTCCACGACCAGATGCCCACGCAAGACAGCTTATTGAGTTCTATATGTAATTGTTAGATCGGAAGAGTTGAGGCAATCATCTAAATACAATACCTTGCATTGGGCATTAACATTCGCTCCATTTTTAATCAGGAGTTCAGCAATATTAGGATAGTTTTTATAACATGCCCACATTAAAGGTGTAAAACCTCCATTATCTCTGTCTTCAATGAACGCTTTTTGGCCAATAAGAACTTCTACAATTTGTAAGTTTCCGTTAAAACAAGCATTTAACATTGGCGTCCAGTTGTCCTGAAAAAGGAACTGTTAGGATGCTTTAATTTTTCCACATTTAGACATACTAGATCTCTTTTATTAATCTTCGCTCCCTTTTCGAGTAGAAATAAAGCAATATCTGTTGAATTGTAACGAGTCGCCAGTAGAAGAGGTGTCTGCTTGACCTTTGAGAAAAAGTTGAGAATGGATCTGCTCAAACAATGATTCAACACCGAAATCTATTCCTGGTACCTGGTCGCATATTTCTAAATCTATAGATTCGATAGCTAAAACCTCATTTCCGTTTTCATCGAGTTGAGGCTGTAGCAGGCCCTTGACGCTCTCGATATTTCCAGATTTGATCAGTTCAAAGAAGGAGTCTGGATAGTTCTGCATGAGCCATGCAGGGGTTATAGTTTGAACGGTCAAGTAGCTAGCTTGACTGTGCATTGCGATTTAAAATATGGATAACAAACCGCTAAAAAACAAAAAGAAAGTCTTAAGTAAAAATTTCTGTTACATCGAATAGACGAATAGACGCTCTACATCATAGTAGAATTAGTTATGAGTTTTGAGATAATTTATTTACTATTCATAATAAAAAGAGAAATTTGGCTCGAGTATTGTAAAATTATGCGAAAAAAATGGCGGGCTTAAGATTACAATTAGAGTTTGAGGAAATATAATTTTAATTATTTTATTGAAAGTTTGCTTTATTAATTTAGAAATAAGCGGAGGCTACAATTTAATTTATATTATCATTTCTTTGAAAAAGCTATAAAAATTTCAAATTGAGTATTTGATGGGCCGATTAAAAAGGTTTTCTGGCCTTAGTTTGTTATTGATGCAGAACTCATTTCAAACGGACGAAGAATGGTAACAGGTACATGCCCAATGCATCCCGTAACATTTCTTACTTTCCACCAATTTTTTTTGTCGTCTAAAACTTCAAGAAGCTCGCCAGATTTCACAGTTAACTCCTTTTCATTTGAGCCTTGTCTTCCATGAATAACTTCAAACACCTTTGCCTCTCGATAAGCTAGATTTATTGCCCATCGCTTCATGCTACTACCATGGTCAGTGTTCTCTTGTTTTCTTGAATTCTTATCTATATGCTGATTGTAGGTTAATTTATGGTTATTACCCTCAGTATTAGCCTCTAAATGAGATTTCTGAGCTCTGCTTTTCTGAATTGGTAAGAGACGATCAATTTTATCGGGATTGCTTAAGTTGATTTTCTGAACTTGAGAATTAGAATCTTTGATTATTTCAGTTTTTTGGATTAGCTCAGTTGTTATAGGACTCCATCCGTTATAAAACTTGGGAGAATAGGAAAGATTCCCCAGATGACCATAGCTGTGAGAGTTTGATTGAATTTCTTCGAATGATACGTTCCAAGCATCGCCGAGGCTCTTTAATAAATCATGCTCTTTTGATGTAAGACAGTTCACAAGCAGATCTATGGTATTTGATTCGAATAAAGGGATCCAAACTGTTTTTGCTATTCCTTGATAAGGCAGCTCATCTGTTGTGTTAAGAATATATGCCAGTGCTGTAAAAAGGTAATGCACAAGTTCAGGTGCATTGGGATCGTGAATGTTGGATTTTAGTTTGGCTAATAAGTTTAAAGCAAGCTTTATCTTTTGCAGAATGTCGATTAGGCTTTGAGTTGATGGCAATTGCGAGAGCTTAGATGCTTGAGGTATTTTTTTTTTACTCCTTTTAGTTTTAAGACTTCCTATTGTCATCTGCATTTTGGCCACAAATTCTTCGATGTCATCAAAGCTATTATTCAGCAACTTCAGCAAGAACTGAAGTTCGGATGAAGAATATTGGCTGATAATGCTGGCGGTTTTTGGATTTGAGATCGGAGTTGATTGGTTCATCCTGCTGTTATTTCTAAGACCAGACCCGTTACTTTCTTCACTATTCTTGATTCCATTTCCCGTTTGCAAATTCGTTGTCCTTAAACTATGCTTGTTATCTGTTTGTAGATCAACTTGTTTCGGACGGCCTCGTGTGCCCTTAGCCTTAAAAATCTGATCTACTAGCTCAGCCGACTTAAGGTTTAAACAAGCTGATTATTTCGATTAATATCTAGGACGAGAAATATCATTATTACGTGAACATTCGTGCATTGAAAAATATGCATTTCGGTTGATTGGATTTTCCCATTTTGAGGATTTCCAAGAACAGTAAAAAGAAGAATATTGTTGTATATATCTTTTTTGTCTTCGCTTGTAACGCTTGTTGGTTCACATATGAGTTCTAATGGAAAGCGCTCAACTTCTTGCTATACACAAGTTGGGAAAATTAATTTGATTTATAAGTGGAAATAGGTATACCGCAATTTTCTTATCAATTATGACAAGTTCATCATCTTTCAATTTAATTTGGCATTCCATAGTCCAGATTCCATGTGACTTTTCCATGCTCCTTAACTTTCTCATACCTTCTTCTGCACGAAGAAGGCCTAAAAAAGTGTTACAGTAGTCTCTTAACTCGCATTTTCATGTTTACCTTGTTTTGGACCTACAGTGAATGTAGCCAGGTGATCAACGTCGAATATCATGATGTAAGAAAAACCCTTCTTTTTTTGACCACGAAACCAATCTATAATTTTCTAAACAGAGCATAAGCTTTGCAAGCACAAACCATTATAATGAACTGCAAAGTAAGCGTATATACTAGACGTTAAATTATAAACAATAAAGCTACCCTCGCGTATAAGGAGACAATGAAAACTTGTCACTATAGTGTATAGAAAACTCAATGTGAAAATGCATTAAATTCAACCGTTTAAATGAAATAAGAAGACAGTATTAAATCTTAAGGAAAAAATATAGTAAAACTAAAGAAATAGGTTGAGGTTTTAGGGTTAAGATTAGGATTAGGGTTAAGGTGGGTTTAGGATTTTAGTAGATCTTGAGCTGGAAATGTGCAGGGTGTTAGAGGAGGCCCTGAACTTCTGAAAGAAGTAGTTGGCAGTGATGCCAAGCGATGTCGAAAGATGCCGGGTGAAGGAAACCTTGAGGCCCGGTCATGGAAACTCAATGCAGGTTTTTCCAAGAGTGCTTCTTTGTGATGTTTGATGCCCGCAAGCTGTAATTGTTCAAGATGATAGAAGAGACTGAGATGCATCAAGTGACCATCTATATAAAGATAACCCTCATTTTCTGCTCTTTTTGAAAAGCCAATAGAAATTATTTGATCGATTTCTGCCATCTTTTTCTTAAGGAAAATATTGATAGTCCTTCTGTTGCCTAATTAGACTTTTTTGACACGTTTTGAAACATTTTATTTATCACACTCGTCAGAGACCAACGATAATGACTTGCGAAGTTATTCTCAACTCTCTCAAAACGAATTTATCTGTGAAAGGCCATAAACTATTAACAGGCTATTAAGACCGTTCTTCTGGATAAGCTGAGCTTTTACATTGAAAAGCATTTTAGCAGGGTCAACAACATCAGATACAGGGCAAGTTTCCTAAAATTCTACAATTTCCAGTAACTTTTCATCACTAAAATCTTTGTTCCTTCAGGTTGCTGCGTTTCTGTGTCCTTAGTTCTTGGACCAATTGGCTTCCTCGGAGAAAGCTGAAACAGAGCGGTGGATTTTGACCAAAGGGTTAGATATCTGCCCTGAGGCTCAATTGCTTCCTCCTGCGGATACAAACGGAGACGATGAAGAGGTTCCAGGCTTCTTACGCGAGTATATGCAGTCTCTTACCACTTCAGAAGCCCCACCGAGCTCGAACGCCTTGGAGATGCGCTAGATTTTTCAAAAATAAAACTTTAAAATAGATGAATTCCGATCACGAGCTAACACATTACTTGTGATGTAGTAATTAACGTGCAATGATGCATTAATTGTTATAAAAGTAATAGGGTAATGCGAATTTTGTAATGCAATCGTAAAAGTAATGCTAAGTAATGTAATGAAAAGTAATGTAGAAACATTAGATTAACTCAATACAAGAAAACGACAGCCCTAGAAACAAGTTAATTCACGATAAATCATGCGCTTTTGGATGCTTATATATATTAATGGCTCTCAAAATTTCCCGATTTTCTAGAAATAAAATTCTTCTTCATTCGCCTGGGACATAGGGAAAAGCACATGAATTTATTTTCAGAGTAAAATTAAACCAAAATAACCATGTATAACAGACTCAGCTTTGCATTCGCAACTAGAGTTGCGTTTCCGCACTCCCGCCTCCCTGTCTATTTTAAAAGCTGCTTATCCACACTTTAACAAGCTTAGAACGGCGACTTGGCGGCGCAAGAAATAACACATGACGGCCTTAAGAATAGAAAGGCAACCCCGAACGACTACTTTGAGAAAACGATGGCTCTAAAAAATGAGGCGTCTCAATAGCTAATGTATTTGAGTTAAAGCAAAGCTCATGTTCAGCGCCTATTGCACGACACAAAATGGCAAATATTATATGTGTGAATTGTCGTGTTTAAATAAAATAACCAATTTTTATTGCATATCTTCTTGGCCCGTGGTACCGCCCTTATTGCTTAGGTTTCTTGGTGACGGAAGCTTCGGATAGCAGAACAGAGGGAACAGACGAAATCAGACTCAGTGTGTGTGGGTGGCCACCGACTGGCAATCATCTTAGATCCAGTTAATTCTTAAAACCAAAACCCTAAACCAATTAATTCTCATCGCTTGCCATTATTGGCCTCGGAGGGTTCCAACCGCTTCAGGAAACCCGAACTCGGCTCATTGGCTCGAATTTCTTCTTTCCTGCTTTTCTGTTTCTGTTTTAAGCGCGCTTTCTCCCTCAGTGCTTTGTAGGTCCGAAAAAAAACCACAAAAGAAATTGAAAATCAGAAGAAAAAGAATGGTTGCAGCTTTGTTAAGCTTCTGGATGCTCGTTCTTGTTCGCGCTGAATTCCACTGTCCTCTGAAATTCACTACCAAAATTGTGAGTTGCGAGATGAGCACAGACTGTGATCTGCTGGAGAGAGTGAGTGACACACAGAGGCTTCGCTGCCGAAAGATGCCGGCCGAGAAAACCTTAAGTCCTGGGCCAAGGCTCTAAGTTCGGAAACTTCGGCGTTGGATATCTCGGCTGTTTTTGGTGTCAGCGAGCTGAAACTTTTTTAAATGCCAGAGTAGACCAAGCCTTACAAGATGGAACAGGAAAAAATAGTGCCAAACGCTGCCGAAAGATGCCGGCCGAGAAAACCTTAAGTCCAGGGCCAAGGGATTTAATCCTGAAACTTCGGCGGTGGATATCTCGGCTGTTTTTGGTGTCAGCGAGCTGAAACTTTTTTAAATGCCAGAGGAGACCAAGCCTTACAAGATGGAACAGGAAAAAATAGTGCCAAACGCTGCCGAAAGATGCCGTCCGAGAAAAACTTAAGTCCAGGGCCAAGGGATTTAATCCTGAAACTTCGGCGGTGGATATCTCGGCTGTTTTTGGTGCCAGCGAGCTGAAACTTTTTTAGGTTTAGGTTTAGGTTTAGGGTTTTTAGGGTTTAGGTTTAGGGTTTAGGTTTAAGGTTTAGGGTTTAGGTTTAGGTTTTAGGGTTTAGGGTTTAGGTTTAGGTGTTTTAATGCCAGG